>CM072999.1:8442500-9055192 GCA_037038555.1 Rhynchonycteris naso | reverse complement strand
AGGACCTTGATGGGCATGACAATGTGGGGAGCCTTGTGCCTTCTCTGTAGTCAAGATACCCCCTCTCTGACACGTGGTAGAGGTGACAGAGGGATGGGCTGTTCGATGTTAGCAGACGACACGGCTAACTGCATGTGTGTGGTGGACGGGCGCACTGTCGGGACATGGTCTCTGCACACGGATCAGCTCTGTGGCATGTCGCTGCTTAATCTCCACGGCTTCCTTGTCGCTGGAGAATAACTGTCAGATTTTAGAGCAATTCCTATTACGAATAACTGACGCTAAGGAAGAATGGGTAACTTCAACCAAATTTCATATTTTTAGTAATTTTATGAAAATGCCTGTTTTATGGAAAGATCTCCCCACCAGAGGTAAATTGCTGCATTAATATTAATCCTTGGAATGAGGTAATGTGTTCTTGAATGTACAGGGAGAAAATCATTTAAGAATAACTTTCCAATTTTACCTTGGGGGCTGACACCAGGTAATTATCAATAAAATGTCTGCACATCATTTTATTTGTAATTAACCAGGCTATTATTACTTCACTCCTGCACTGTAAGTTGTTGTAAACACACACACACACACACACACACACACACACACACACAACTCTCACTTAAGATTACAACATTACCCAAGCTATAGCTAAGGGAGACAGCGAAAATAAAACCAGGTTAAGGGTCATGCACTCTGACATCCGGAAGACACATGAGGCTGGACGTGAGGCAGCAGCACCGAGGTCAGACGTCCAGGTCACAGACTCCAACGGGCAGAGCAGACGGAGGAATGCCCGGTTTAGGGGATCCCTGTGAAGCTTGGAGCATGTAAAGCCTCTTAAATGGTGTTCCTTTTGTTTGTAGCCGGGCGGAAGTCCCCTGGTCAACGTGGGCTTTAAAATTCTCCGTAAACCCAGAGAAACAGCGAGATTTCCCCTAGTGAAGAGCTAGCATAACTTTGGTTCAGATGGGTTTTGAGCATGATTAAGTATCTGGAAATGGATGCGTCAGGGCCTGAGCAACATCTGAACGCTTCTCGGAAGAGCCATCAGGGGTGTCTGTTTCCCAGCTGGGGAATCCTGCCAGTGGCGACCTGCCACCAAACACCTTGATTATCTAACTGTCACCTGAAAACAATAGCAGCCGCCAGAGAAATATGAAATGTAAAAATGCGAAATGAGTCTGCTGCTGGTGTCTTCTTGCTTTGATGGGGGAAAGGGATGAGCCTCAGGGACACAAGCCAGTACCTGGAGTTCACCTTGGGGAGAGATGGACAGGCCGCTGAGAAGGGGAGACACAGTCCTTCCTCGCGCAGACCCTAGGGACAGTATTCAAACAGTGTAGCCTTTGCCAAGGCTGTTCAGAAGGGAGCATTCTCCTTTCCGGGTTGGAAAAGCTTTGCTTCTGCACGCGGGCTATGGATTGCTGCCTGAGAAAATGTTCTTTTGTTGCCATCACGGTGTTTGCAAGACCGTCCGTGATGAGGAAGCTGCACCTGCGTGCGTGCAATCTAGCTGAGAAAGAGACGGTGAAATGGCCACCGACTTCTCTTAAAAGAGAACATTTTGTTTTCCTTTGCAATCCCATTCAGAAAAAACAAAACATAACAAATTTCTGTTAATAGCACCGTGTAGCGATGCTGCTCTGCTGGGTAAATGCACCTGGCTGAGTAAGTCTCTCTCCGCCTTTGGGACCTAGCAGACATCACATTCTGGCCAGGTTAGCTGGGGCCTAGCAGGCCAGCCCTTTGCGGGCAGGTGCTCTGCCCTGTTCAATGACGTCCCCAGCAGAAGACTAATGAAGCTGAAAAGCTTATCCCATGGGTTCCTTATTAAACATATAGTAATGTGCGAGCCTCCTGGGCATACCGGTGGCCCAGAAAGAGTCCTTACGGTCATTGATCAATGGGTGTACATGTGAGTGCGTCTTTCCCACAGGGGGAGGCTCTGGGTGTAGAAAGGTTTTCAGTGGATGTTCATCTTTGAGATTGCCTGAATTTGTATGTCACCTGTCTTATACTAAACAGGCAGAGAAAGCCATTGCTTTTTTTGAAGGACTGCAGGTTTGATGATGAAAAATGATAGAGCCCTGGCTGGTTGGCTCAATGGTAAAGTGTCAGCCTAGTATGTGAAGGTCCTGGGTTCGATTCCCAGTCAGGACACACAGGAGAAGTAATCATCTGCTTCTCTACCCCTCACCTTCCCCCTTCTCTCACTCTCTTTTTCTCTCCTGTAGCCATGGCTCAATCGGTTCAAGTGCATCGGCCCCAGCCACTAATGATGGCTCTATAGAGCCTCTACCTCAGGTGCTAAAAATAGCTTGGTTGCGAGCATGGTCCTAGATACACAGAGCATCAGCCCTAGATGGAAGTTGCCGGATGGATCCTGGACAGGGTGCATGTGGGAGTCTATCTCTCTATCTCCCCTCCTCTTACTTGAAAAAAAAATTAAAGAAAAAAGAAAATGACAGACCCGAGGTCCTACTGAGATCACTCTCTGGATGGATTGTTTATTGATAGCTGTGATTATAGTGACTGCCAGGCAGAGAAGAAATCTGAATAATTGTAATTATCTGCCAGACTCTTATCTCAAAAGAACCTTAAAGGTCACTCAGGCACTTCGAAACATCACTGCTTAATGGGAATTCAGCTTTTGCTTGAATACCACAAGTAATAGGGAAATCACTTGGATTGTACCTGACAAGACAATCCATTTGGTATTTGAATCATTATAATTCAGGGATTGACCAACTGTTTTTGCAAAGGGGCACATTCTAGCACAAAAGCACCATAGAAATGAATGAGCAGTCAGTGCTTCACGAAACTTCATTTATGAAAGTAGTCAGTGGGCTGGATTGGGTCCATGAGTTTGCCAATCATTGCTCTATTAGTCTTCCCTATCCAGAAATAAAAATCGTCTCCCTAGTGGCCTAATTCAACTGTTTGGGGTCACACTTAAGAGCTAATCAAACTCTCTCCTGTAACTTGAGCGAGTCATTTGAAGAAGGTGATACCCTTTTTCCAAGTCACCTGTGCTCTGCATTTCCCTCACCTGTCCTCAGGTGTCCTGATTCCAAGTCTCTTGCCCCATCCTGAGTGTGGTTGGTTGGACTCTTTTATTTTGATAACCACTTTAGTGTGGGTGTTGCTAAGGAAGATTACAGACCCTAAAACCTCCTTTCCTACACCAAAGCAGTGTTTAAGTCTCTACTTCATTGTGCCTATTCTTCGTGTTACCCACACACACGTCCAGGCTGTCCTGTTAGCACAAGTGCAAATAGTTCAAGCCTCTGCCCTTCCCAGAAGCCAAAGCCTGTCTGGATGAGTCAAGGGACTCACTCTCCAGGTCCCTTGCTGACCAGGTGGCTCTGTGGGTAGATGCCACCCCTTTCTGGACTGACGTCTGTTTTCTCCCTTTGAAGCTGGAGATGCTAACACAGCCAGGTGGACTGGACCCAGAGAGGTGGACGTGTTTGGCGAACCATAAAGAGCTAAGTAAGATTATTAGAGATTATCAGGATCAGACCAACCGGAGGGAAGCCCCAGGTACAAATTGTGTGCTCTGCCAAGGATCAGCGTGGAGGCTGAGAGGTCATCCCTCCCACCTTCCCACATATGTGACGAGGTCAGTGGGAAATGGGATGTGAGAGACTTTGAACCCTGCAAAGCACACAGAAAAGTAGAAAGTCGTTGACAAGGAGAGATACTGATTTTTAAAAAGGAAGCACGTGTCCAATTTTCCTGAACCATTTCTAAGGAATTCCTTCTTTCCTCCCTCCTGGATATCCTGTCCGCCACCCCCACATCATAGATTTATCTGGCTGAGCTACACAGAGCTGTTCCCTAAAAGTTACAGCTAGGTGTGGCTTCTCTCGGCGGGCTGTATTTTTAGTGTTTGGAGTTCTCCACAATTCCTCTCCAGGTCCTGGCAAATGCTGTCTCTGCACACAGAACATTCTCCCATCCCCTTACACCGGCTGATTCCCATTCATCTTCGGAAGCTTCTCCACCAGAAAGCCTTCCTCAGTCCCCCAAATCCAGGGAGGAGCACCGCTTCATGCTGCCACTCAGCCTGCAGGCACCCCGGCCCCCGGCCCCAGTCTTCCCACCCGTCCTGCTGACCAGTGTGTCTCCCTTCCAGACCAAGTAATGTGAGGTCCAAGGCTGAGGCATGTTCACAGCTGAATGCCCAGAGCCATCAGGGTGCTGGGCACATAGTGAGTGCACAAATGAATGGAAAAAACAGAAACAAAGCACCCGGAGAAAGGGTGAACCAATCATGCCCAGAAATGCACCCATTACAGGCTGCCAAACCCTCTTGCACCGTGGCCCTGCAAAGTGCTGAGTTGGGCAGGGATCACAACCCCATTGTCTCTGTGAGTGATGGGGGGGGGGGTGACTGGAAGCTGGGCCCTCTCCTCCAGCTCCCTATCCACTGTCTCCGCCACCCACCACCACGTAGGCTCAGTGCATGGTCTTGTCTGCACCTCCAGGGAGGGACCAGCACTAACAGAGGCCTGGCCTCCCTGGCTCCTGTCCATCCTCTGGCTTTCCTGTTCTTGTTCTCTCAGCTTCTATCCAAATGAGCTGCTTGTTCGCAGCTCCATCCCTGTCTATAAGCATTTCTTCATCAGCCTGTTTCTTCTCCTGCTCCCTCTTCACCGAACTCACGCCTGGAGACCCAATTCAAATGCCACTGCCCCTGTGTCACTGGCTGCAGCCCTGCAGTAGCCACTTTTGTCTACGTCTCCGAGTAGCGTTTGATAACCCCCATACCAGCGATTTCCATCCAGTGTGCCGCAAGAACTCGTACAATGTGCAACCCCTGACTAGTCAGGGACACTCCCTCTTTTTCCTTAGATTATCAAATGAAGAAACGGCAACCGCCATTGCAACAATAGTGGTCCGGTGTGAGTGTCCTGTCTTGAACCACACACATATAGGGCATACAATAGAGCCGCATCTTACTGGTCAGGTTGCATGATAGGATTGGTTAGTTCTTGGTACCAGAAATCCTTATATACAAGTGTAGGAACCTGGTTGTTGTTTTTGTAATGTCACAGTGGAGAGAAAAGGGTACACAATTACTATTGTTTATTTATTTGTATTGTAAATCAATCAAAACTATTCCTATGTTTTGTCAGATTGGCAAAAATGCATATATATTTTTTGGTGTGCTGAAGAATTTTGGTAATTACCGTATTTTTCACTCCATAAGATGCACCTGACCATAAGACACACCTAGGGTTTTTGTTTTGTTTTGTTTTGTTTTTATAGGGACAGAGAGAGAGTCAGAGAGAGGGATAGATAGGGACAGACAGATAGGAACGGAGAGAGGTGAGAAGCATCAATCATCAGTTTTTCATTGCCATTTCGACACCATACTTTTCATTGATTGCTTTCTCACATGTGCCTTGACCACGGGCCTTCAGCAGATTGAGCCACCCCTTGCTGGAGCCAGCGACCTTGGGTCCAAGCTGGCGAGCTTTTGCTCAAGCTGGCGACCTCGGGGTCTCGAACCTGGATCTTCCGCATCCCAGTCCGAACCTCTATCCACTGCACCACCGCCTGGTCAGGCAAGACACACCTAGGGTTTTAAGGAGGAAAATAAGAAAAAAAAAATCTGAACCAAACGGTGTGTTAAAATATTTAATAAAATACCGTATTTTTTACTCTATAAGATGCATGGGCATTTCCCCTCCACTTTTGGGGGAAAGAAGTACGTCTTATGGAGTGAAAAATATGGTACTTTACATGTGCCATGAGATGAAAAAGGTTGAAAAGCGCTGCCATATAAGACAGAGCTTATCAATTCAAAGCCAAACTGAGGATCTAGTGACGATAACAGCAACTATCTTATGTGGAGAGCTTGCTCTGTACTAGGAACTAGCCTGGGGACTTGACACACACATTTCACTTGTTATCTTATATGTCAGGTAGGCATTTCTGTATGTATTGTCTACGTTTTCCTTTATCCTGGCAGACAGAACAGAGTAACAGTTAAGAATGTGAGCTCTGGGATAAGGGAGACCCGGCTGCAGCTCCCAAGACCATCATTTGCCAGTGGTGGGACTTTGGGGAACACAGAGTACCCGTGTGAGCTTCCTTCTAAGAAGGGATAATGAGCCCACCCCACCGTACAGGCTTTGGGAAGGTTACAGAGAGCTCTTGCATAAGACCCTCAGTACCTGGAGTGCCCTGTGTGGGTTAAGCACTCCATAAACGCTTCTGGGAAGACCTAGAGGACAGGGACCTTAACTGATTCATCTTGCAAACCTAGAGCCCAGCATGGTGCCTGACTCGAGGGGATGCCCCTTACAAATTTGGGGAGGTATTCTTCCACTGCTTTGCAGATGGGCATGCTGGAAACGTATGACTCTGGGCCTGACCAGGCGATGGAGCAGTGGATAGAGCACTGGACTGGGATGCGGAAGACCCAGGTTTGAGACCCTGAAATCGCCAGCTTGAGCGCGGGCCCATCTGGCTTGAGCAAAAAGCTTGTCAGCTTGGACCCAGGGTCGCTGGCTCCAGCAAGGGGTGGCTGGGTCTGCTGAAGGCCCGCGGTCAAGGCACATGTGAGAAAGCAATCAATGAACAACTAAGGTGTCGCAACGAAAAACTGATGATTGATGCTTCTCATCTCTCTCCGTTCTTGTCTGTCTGTCTGTCCCTATCTATCCCTCTCTCTGACTCTCTCTCTCTCTCTCTGTCCCTGTAAAAAAAAGAAGAAGAAGAAGAAAAGAAAAGAAAAAAGAAATGTATGACTCCAGCGATGCATGGGTTTCCCTCACCCCAGAGTACTCGTGCACACCCCGGGCCCCTGAGAAAAGCATGAAGAACGACAAGGCAATAGACCTGCCCCATCACATGGAGCCCCGTCCGAACACACACAAGACAGGGTGAGCATGCTGGCTCTGGATACGGCACAAGCCAGCATTTTCCAAATTGTTTGTGAACGGTGAATGAGATGCTTATGCCGTCAAATCACATTTTTGCACACGCTGCTTTGTTTCTTGGAATGAATGGTGGGGTCCAGGTACTGTTGGGGCCTGGAATACAAGCTCTGGGGTTCCGTCGAGCGTCAGCACTTCCTATTCTGTAGCCGGAACAAGACCTCTTCTTCCGAGAGGGGAAGTAAGATCCTGTGTACCCAGCTGTTGTTGAGGGGACAGTGGTGGGGTCTAAGAACCAAAGAACCAGGAGGCCTGCTTCTGGACCCCATTCTGCTTTGGGGCGCCCAGGGCACTTGGGCAGATTTCCTTGCTCACAGGTAACAGCAGTGGTCACCACCTGCCAAGGAAGTGCACCCCTCTGGCCCCATTGTCGTGTTACGGTGTGTTCTGCGAGGTTCCAGATGATCAGGAGACAGGCTTCATAGCTTAGAGCAAATAGACGTTCAGGGCTTTATGTGCTAGTACTTAGCTATGAGCTTTGGGGACAAATACTCCATTTTACTGAAGATATGAAGTAACTTAGGAAAACAAGTGCGGATTTGAATTCTAGTCTGAGAGGCACTAAATCCAGAAACTGGATGGCTCCTGGAAGCAGGTTCTAGGGGTTCCCTGGGTGCACAACTGAACACGGGGATGGAGTGGGCCCGCGGGGCTATGGGGCGGGGGTGGGGGGGGGGGTGATCACCAGACAGCTGCCCTCAACAGCCCCAGGTGTCCCTTCCCTCCTCAGGAAGGTGGGGGGGGGGGGCTCAGAGCAGGGAGCTGAGCGACCTGTGCTTCCATGATGAAGAGACAGTCATCACAGTAGCAAAATGTCCAGGAAGGAGGGAGGGATACCAGAGAAAGAAGGAGACTACTCCTTTGCCCTCGTTCTCAGGCCCCCACGTACGCCACGTGGGTGGGAGCGGATCACACACACCCACGCGCCCACAGGCACCTTCGCCGCGCTCCCGCTCCCGCCCAAGCTGGGCTCATCTCCGTGCCTGTGGGCGCTGGGCCTCCGAGGGCCATGTCGCCACCACCTGCTGCTACAACCTCACTAAGGGGGGGCAAGAGCACCTTCGTGCCTTCACACATTCGCCCTGCCCAGCGCAGACCTCCCTCCGCCCCTTGATCCTCCAAAGCGAGACAGAGGCCACGTCTTCCCCGGGCCCCCTCCCTTGCGCCGACAAGGCAGCGGAGGGAGGAGCTCCGACCGCACCGCCTGCCCTCCCCCCGCCCCCCGCCGAAGCTCCCCCTTCTCTCCCCTCTGCCGCAGCCCCGCTCGTCGCGCGCGTCAGCGTGGGCTCCCCGGAGCAAGTCGCTAGGTAACGGGGCTGGCTCCGCAGACCCCGGGCTGGGGAAGCCCGCGCGCCGCGTCAGCAGCGGCGTCGCTGTGGGGCGGGCACGGGGGGCGCACGGACCCTCCTCCCTCCTGGACTGCAGACCTGGCGGCACGCTGCCCCCTCCCAGGACGTCTTAACCCTCCGCAGTCGTCGCGGCCAGGGTGCCCCTTTCTTGTAGGTACCCCGACGCTGCCAGCCCCTTCCATTTTTCCCACCGGGGCGCACTGCTCTGCGTGCGACTCGGTGGGCGCCCAATTGCTGCGGTCGCTGTCGCGGCCGGTAAGCTGCTCTCTGGGGCCAGGGCTGTGGCGGTGGCGGGAGCAGGGGGCACGCGACGAAGCAGGCAGCTCCCGCCACCGCCACCGCGGGACCGGACATGTGCTAAAGTTTCTGGGGCTCAGCGCCCTACTGGGCGTGCAGCGGCGCGGTGGGTGGGGCGCCGCGGTCCTGGTGGGTACCCCGCATCCACGGCCCCCGCCCCGCGCAGCTCTGCGCGCTCTTACAATCTGTTTCTCTCTTTCCCTCCGCGCTGTCTCCCCGAGGTCCTCCCTCCGAGCCCCCGCGCGGGGCATGAGGAGCCCCAGGGCGCCTCCCGGAGACCACCCGACTTCGTGCACAACTCGCCAGCAGCGGACGGGGACATGAGCAGTGCGAACGGGGTCCGGTGCCCGGCGGTCAGCCCCATCCGGCTGCAGCCAGCGGGTCGGCGCTGCCCGGGAGAATGAGGCAGAAGCCGGCAGCAACGTCTTCTTTCTCCGCCTTCTCCTCGCCGTCCTCCGGCTCCGGCGCCCCGGGCCGGGACCCGGCTGTGGCTCCGCTGCGTGCCCCGCGCGCCCCCCGCCCGCCTCCGGATGCGCTGCTTGGTAAGCCCGGCCCTCCGCCTCGGGAACAAAGCCCTTCCTCCCGGCCTGGAGGCCGCCTCCGAGCCCCCTGCCCGGCTTCCACCCAGAGCCTGGAAGCCTGAGAGGTTTTCCATTGAACCCCTCCATTTCCCTATTCCTCAGACCCTGCCTGGAGGCGGGATTGCCTGGGCACCTTCTAGACCCAGTGCTTTCCTGCGCCATCCAGAAGCAGATGTGGGCTTGACACGCAGGCAGGAGACCTGTTTGGTCAAGATGAGGATATATGCATCCCGGTTCAGACTCATTTGTGTGTGTGTATTGCAGTCGGGGGTACGACTCATAAAATGACCATGTAATGGGAGTCCAGGCTGTGCTGAGTAGGTGTGCCTCAGAACCGCCCCAGGAAGTAGGTTACCTTCTCCCATGGCTCAGATTTAGAAACCGAGGCCCAGAGAGGTTGGTTGAATCACTTAATCAAGGTCACAAGGCGAGGAAGTGGGAGACCAGGATTGGAACCCAGGGTGTACTCTTTCTACTTCTCCAACCTGATCCTTTTGTAACAAACACACCTGTCCTACTTCCTCCTCCAACTGCTCCCTTCTGGACTCGTGTGTGTGTGTGTGTGTGTGTGTGTGTGTGTGTGTGTGTGTGTGTGTGTGTGTTTGAAAATATTTCTGTGCTGCTATTTGCTGAGATGAAATAAATGGCTGGTAGCATGTACTCTTTGTCCACCCCTCTATCCCGTGCCTACTGACCCCTACCTACTGTGTACTGTAAGTATGAGGCTGCTTCTGTTTTGATGGCAGTCCCTTGCTATATCCCCCTGCCTGCTGTCTCTCCTGTAGAATGGAAAGGGCAGCGTGTGGGTCCTCTCATGTGCCCCTTCCATGCTGTGTGTGCCCAGCACGTGCTGAGCCTTAGAACCGCATCCCAGCCCTCTCTGTGGGGTGAAGGCTAACCAAGGTTAGCTGCCCCTGGTTGTGTAAGTCTTGGAGAGGGTTATTTAATCAGCTCAGGGGCTGATCCCAGTTGGCCAACGGGCAGGAGTCAAACCTGTCGGAAATTTGATCTTGATTCATGTTTGACAACCCTCCATGTCCGTGGGACCTCGCAGAACCCAGAAGAAACGGGGACGGGGTGTTAATAGAGATGGAAACCTTCCTGCTTGCTCCCAGTTCTCTAGTTTGCAGCCTTTAACTGTTTGCTGAGTGCATGTAGGTCATTCTGAAAGGAGGAAGCCACACAAAACTGTTTGGTCCTCGTCTGAGGGGCTTGTCTAATCGGTCGAGTCCCCAAATGTTGGGCTTGGTTTGTCTGCACAATTTTTACACTGTTGGTGTCAGTGCAGGGAACGTCCCTTAACCATAAGGGGCTTCAGTTTTCTTGCTAGTAAAAGGAGCGGAGTTGGGTTGGATGACCTCTCAGATGCCTTCTAACGACAGGGTTCTGCGAGGAGAGGAGAGGCGTGGGTTATGGGCCTGAGCTGGGTGTATGAGCTTACCAGACACATACATATGAGCTAATAGCTTTGCATTGAATAGGTTGTTGATTTCCAAGAGGAGGGTGTGAGGGAGCAAGCTGCCAAGATTTAGATTCCATCCAAAGGAGGTGCAGCCTGAGCAGTGCTCTGGTGGTTCCTTAGTGGGCTAAAGCATGGTGGCAATAACATGTCCCAAGGTGCCAGATCGGGGTAATGGAATAGGTGAGGCATTTCATTTGGAGAGATGACATTGGCCCCTAAGATCTGATCAAATACAATGCAGCAGCTGGGTGTCCAGCTGGCCAGAAAGCTACAAGCTAGTGAGCTTGCCTGTCCCTTCCAGAAAGAATCCATCACAGTTGAACAGGTAAAACCTTCTCAGGTTAAACAATGAAGGCACGTAAATTAAAGTGAGTTTAAATCTCAACCCGCTTTATTGTTTGCTGAGTATATTAATGATTGGGACTGGGACAAGAAAGGTGGCCCGCAGGCTGTTTAGACCCTGATGGGTTCTTTGCTTGTTGATAACAACTAAATTCATCCACTTGACCTGTGGGCCTTTAATGGGGTTGTCATAGATCTTTTCAAAATGTGGATGAATGAATGAACCTTTCCAAGTGTTACCGGATCCCAAATGAAGTGGAAATACCTCACTTTTCTCCCAGGAAGGAAGCTCTCCATGGGGTTTGTGACTGTTTGGAACTCACAAAAGCAGAGCAATGCTTTCCTATTTTGACAAGCTCCCGGGGTCTGGGAATGGCAGGTAACGCACCTTGTGTGGGCATATCAGTCTCTCCCCTTCGTGTGTTTCCGCTCCTCGTGAGGAGCTGGTGAGGTGTTAAATAAGAATGAGTACAGAGAAACAACCTCCGTTAAGTTACTTTTGAAAATGATACTGTAATCATGAAAAGGGTGGTTTTCATGACATGAATCATACTACTAAGACCCAACACCGGGCTGCACAATAAGTAAAAACATCACTTCCAGGCTTGATAGTTAGTTTATAATTCATCAGTTCTCTCCCATTTATTCTGGTGTAAAGATGTGTGATCAAGAATTGATCCAATTTTTCAATATTGCTTTCTCTTAAACCCACTTTTTTTCTGGACGGTCTCAAAAGATGAGCTCTTCTACACCACAGATAGAATGACGTTGTGTTAAAGTACCTTTTAGGTGCCTTCGATTGCTATGGGGAGAGGAGGAGAGACATGCATCACATGAATAGCAACAATGAGACATTGCCATTGTTGATGTCCCATTCCTTACTGGGAAGTCCAGGTTGTAAACTCTTTTGATGGGCGCTGGCATGCCCGGCACTGTGGGCACCCAGTTCTAGTGCTGCGACATTTGGGCAACGTTAAGGCTATACGCAGTTACCTGTGGTGGGCGTAGAGAAAAATAGCATCCTCTAGAAGCCAGAAAACCTGGCGTTTATTCCTGACTCTGTTGCTAAGTGGCTTTGGGACCCAGGACAAGTTCTTCCCATCCTGTAGGTCTCGGTTTACATATATGCAATGTACGTGGCTCCATGTCTTACGTACACGCGTGTAAATTAGTACCGGCTGATCTCCTCCAACTGTAAGCTCGAAGAGTCCTCAGAATTTGGGTGCAGCTGGTTATTAATAGCTCCAAAAGGCTCCTTACTTTAAGGTTACATAACATTTTTCAATTAGACATCCGTATAAACAGTAAGGAGCAGGTCACTGTAAAAGATGCTAGTTATTACCCTAAGTGGGGACTCTGAATGTGTGACAGTCGAGCTCTCCTCTTAAAGGCAATTTTGCCAGCCTCCCCACCGGGGGAAGTTCCCTGCACCGTGGAGCCTCGGGCACACGTCTGAGAGGGCTAGGAGGAGCTGTGACCCTCTGGGGTCCACGTGGCAAAAGCTGCAAGAGCCCTTATGTAATGTGGTCAGTGGGGTAGGAGAAATACGATGTTCTCACTGTCGAGCGCCAGGTCCAGGGGGCATGGAGCTTTTGCTACCATCTCAGGCTGTTCCTGGAAGGTAAAGGGGGGAAGTGTGTAATTACTGTTTGCAGTTGTTTTGAAAACGGAACGTGCTTTAATTAGAGCCTTGAACTGAGCTGAACGCTGAGAAGCGAGGGGAGATGTATGGATTTGGCAGGGGTGTTTCTGCTGGCTTCTCTGTGCGGGCAGGCTGCTTGTAGCGCTTTCGTTGTCCTGTTGTGTAGGGCAAGGCCTCCCAGCAAAGCCGCAGTCCTTGTCAGATAAGGAGGGCAGAGAGGGAAATCGTGGGAGAAAGGAACCTCCAGTCCTCAAACATTTTGTCCTCTTTACTCTGCCAAGTAGAGATCATTAACTCCCTGTTCTAGAAGAGGAGCCGGGGCTCAGAGAGCGGACGTGTGTTGCTCAGATTCCCGCAGTTACTGAATGGCAGGACCAAGCATGATTTCAGATGCACCCTGCGAGGGTTTTGATCAGCCCATGGCCTCTCCCCTTGCGGCCGCAACGTGCCTGGCAAGCAGGGTGTGTCCTCCGTCCCAAATTTCTGGGCGACACCATGGCCTCCAGGAAAACAAACAAACAAATAAAAAAAACCCAAAACTTGTAGATTTGACTCTTTGAGGTAACGGAGGAGGTGATTTGGTTATGGAGAGACTTCTGAATTCACCAAGATTTTTGTTAGGACATTAGATTTTTTTTTAACTCTAAAGTCAAATGTATTAGAGTCTAATGATGTTCAGAAATAAACCAACTGTTACCCCAAAAGGGTTAGTGTTGGTCGTGCTTGGGGAACAGCGGAAATAACTTCTTTAGGTCCCGTGTCACCTCTGTGGGGAGCGATGACCAACCCAGGATTGGGTTGTTCTAGGGGGCTCTGCTAGCCTGCACGTCCCCGAAAGGGCCACGGCATCAAAGTCACGTAACAGAAGCTCTTGAAAAGAGAATGACGCTTCCTCCGGGATGCCACACGGGTTAATTGTTCCCAAAATAACAAGCTACAGAAGGGAAGTAGAAAGAACGTATTGAAGGACTTGAAGGGTTACCTACAGCTCTTAAGAATTTCCAGGACTTAGGAGGCAGTGTAGGCTTTGAAGACGGTTTGGAGCCGCCCGTAGAGAGAGGTGACCCTGTCAGACACGGCGTGTGGCCTGAGAAAGTCCCAGCCCATCAGCACAGCGGCAGCCGATCTTCCAGTCCCAGCCCATCAGCACAGCGGCTACCCATCTCCCCCAGTCGGCCTGCGCACCTGGTGGAGGGTCGGCAGTACCCAGAGCAGGAGACCCCCAAATTCCATCTGCCACACACACTGTACAGAAAGCGAAGGGACGTCACTGAAATCCCTCGTGCTTCCATTCTGGTAATGACACTCAAGCAGGTAGGTTGTCCTCGCTGGCAGTGTAACGCCTTTCCAGCCCTGACGCCGACCTTGCCCGTGACACCAGAGTGATGTCTTCACAGACATGACCCTCCCTCCACCTGTCCCAGAGTGCTTCCAGTGTTATGATAGGTGATTAAGAAGAAGCAGACAGAATCAGTTGGAAAACTCAACTGTGATTCATCCATCTCTCCTCTCTAAAAATACCAAAACACCCTAGCAGCCAGCTCCGTTTTTTGTTGTTTTTTTGGGGGTGGGGTGGGGGGGAGTGGTTTGGTGAATCAGAAATGACTTTCCACGTCCCCAAGTGAAACCCATGGAGTCTGTCTCTTTTTTTCCCCTAATCTCGAGAGAACAGATGCCCAGGTGCTTCAGCTCTGGGCTAGATCTCCAGCACATGTGGCTCTCGAGTGGCAGATGTAAAAGTAGTCATTCAGAGCCATGGGGGTGGGGGGGAGGGGGTGACTGCAGGAAGGCACTGAAGTCACGGCCTCTGATTTGTGGTTACTGTGAACAGTTCTTTGAATGCAGTAAGGAGAAATGATTTAACATCCACTTCCATTGGCAAGAATCACAGGGTTTTAGATGTTTCCAATGTGGATGTCTCTGTATGGGGTTTCTCACAGGTGTAAGTGACGGCTGACACAGCGTTAAAAGCCTACATTTGCACAAGTCCCCTTGGTGGGTTGAGTGGCAGGTCGCAGAGTGTGCAAAGGTCAGTGCTTCTGTGAACGCATGTTACTGATGCCCAGAAGTCGGATGGTGGTGTTTGGGAGGGTCGACGTGTTCCCGGCCCATTCCGTTTCTTAATAATCTGTGGTGTGCTGTTACGTGCACCTCATTTAACATCCTGAAGCAGAGGGGTGAATGGGGAGCACGCGGCGCCTCTCATTTCCCCCTCGTCCCGGGTTGTCAGCCTACACATATGCAACTCCATTCTGCCATGGATAAACCATTCAAGTCCATATTGGTCTGGAACGTGACTCTCCCTAAAGATCTTTTTATTCCTTTTAATACAGAAAATGGAGGATTGTGACAGTCCTCTCTTAACGCACAATATTGGCAAGTCTTACCTTTTTAAGTGAAGTGAAATTGCCTTAAGAGCACCATGCCCGTTAACGTGCTAGAGGTGTGCGTTGCATACGAAGGAAGTAAGCCCCGCTTTGCAACATTAAGATCCGAAGGTGGACAACGAAGCCTGCACCTGTGTTCTCAGTGTGGATTGCAGGAGGGGAAAATTGCACTTGGTTTCTAAAGGGGAATGTTGAGACTTTCCTCAGTCGGTTTTGCAGAAAAATCATCACGGCCTCGATCCTGAAATTCCCTGTGGAGGCTGATGCTGCTTCCACACGAAGGCTGGTTGTCCTCGGACCTGCTCTGGGCCATCCCTGGGGAGTCTGAGAGCTGCCCTGTCTACCTGTGCGGGCAGGAAGCCGTCCCCTCCATCAGGGGTGTGCCTCCCTCTGCTCCTGCCTGATCGCTGGGATCCACTCCCATCAACCTTCCATCAACAGGTCGTGCTTGTCAACAGTCTAACAGACATGTACGGGCCAATGGGGTTACAGTTGTGGACAAGAGACAGCTGTAGCGTGTCCATGCACACCTCCTGTGCCTGTAGACCTGGGATGTCACCCCCTGCTTTTAAGGGTCCGTTAAAGATCCGGATGTCTTGGGTGTGGCAATGGAACAAGGAGGCTGGCAGGGGGCTGGGAGCCAAAGGCCCTGCTTGTCACTGTGCCTTCTCTTTCATCTCACCTAGGTGACTGGGGACAAGCTGCTGCCCCACCCTGGCCCTCACTGGTGTCCCTATCAGGTGCAAAGATTGGGTCATTGCCGTGTTCTTACAAGGGTGAGCTGAGGACTACTTCTGTGATAGCACCCAGGGAGCTCACCAAAATCCACTTCCCTGGGTCTGTTGCAGACCCGTTTACTCAGAGCCTCTTTGACCCCCTGTATTTCTAACACCTTCCCAAGTAATTTGCACCTCTCCAAAATTTGAGAACCACAGATTCTCACAGGTCAATGAGAATGCCCTTTCCTGCTCCAGAAATACTCAGAAGGTGACCCCCATCCCACGCTGGCCACTCCAAACCTCCGCCCACCATCAGTCCACCCTCATCTCTCAGCCGCTCTCCCTGTTTCCCCTCTGCCCTCTACAGTCTGTCCAGCGGCGCTGTGAGGGAGCCCTCCTGGGGATCATAGCCCTCTTCTGCGCAGGGCTCTCCAGTGCGCCCTGAACCCCTGAGAGCAGTGGCCGGGGACCTCCAGAATGCCCTCAGGACCCCGCAGGACCTGGCCTGTGTCTGACCCCCATCTTACTACCTGCCTCTTCTCATGCCCTTCCCCAAACCCACATAGCAGCCAGGCGCTTGCTCCGTGAGAGCCCATGGCACCTGGGCACTCAGGGGTGCGGAACAGCCCTGGGGAGCTGCCGTTTTCCATCCCACCACTACTCTGACAACCCAGACAGATGAATGCAGACAATGCTCGTGAGTTCACGGGGGCATATCTCAGCTGCCACGCCCTCCACCGTCGTAAGGGTCATCTCAGGGGCAGCTCTTAATGCTGGGCACCATTTCACGGGGTGACTCATCCTTGGACTGGCTTGCCAACGTGGGTCTAGAAACCTCTTTCAGGGGAAATTTCTAGAAGCAGTCTGAACCTCTTCCACCCCCGCCTTGGGGCGCACAGTGCCTGTGGCCACCGCTCATCCCAGTGGCCCTGCCATCCCTTTTTACTGTCCCTCCACCAATGTGTGCAGGTCACCAGCCGTGCCCAGGCCCCTCAGTACATGGGAAAGCCAGCAGCTCTGGGGAGTCTGTGTGGTTTCATCCTCGACTTCAGCTCTTGTTTTCATGCAGACAGGACAGGGGGGCCTGGACAGTGGTTCTGTGGCCTTCACCATCTTCCTCCAGGACAGAGACATGCTGGCTTGTGTATCAGGAGTGGGTCAAGCAAGCTGCACTTAGAGCTATTGGTCTCACGGCGAGTAGGAGGGAGAGAGGGACCATCTCGTAAGATTTACTTCCGAGGTCAGCCGAGTGCATAACTGGGTGTAGACACGTAAGGTGGAAGGTGTTTGGTAGATGGGCCGTGCGGTCAGTACGGGGTGCTATTTGAAGGCTGACAGCCCCGCAGCACATCAGCATAAGGACCATGAACGCTTCTCACCCTTTCCAGTCCCACCCCTGGCGGATGCTCCTCCTTGAACTTCCTGACGGAAGGCACGTTTCCACCCTCAGCATCAGTCTTCATGCAGACTCCTGCAGTGGACACCTGGACCAGATTTTTCCGGAGAGGCCGTCAAGCAGGGTGGCATGGAGGATGGAGATAAACAAGATGTTCCCAAGTCTTCGGCGGACTCTGGCGGTCAGGGGAGCGTGTTATGTAACTACCTGTGGCTAATTGGAGTGGTTGACATGCCTGGGGAAGGCAGGGAAGGGAAGGATGGGTTCGGAAAGGAGGAGGTTGGAGGCATCTGACATGAGCTTGAGAGAGGAGTGAGGAATTTTTCCAAGCGAGGGAAGTAAAGTGTGAGCAGAGGTGCAGAGGCTGGAGCGCTGGGGACAGGGGAGCCTGTGCTGTCGTAACTGTCATCCAGCTGGGGAAGCACAGGTGCATCTGTCTTGCCTTGATGGGACGGGGTCTTGAATGCTCTGTTAAGGCACGTTCTATGTCTTACTGGTGACAGGGAGCCATGGGAGGTGTTTGAGTGCGGGTGTGGGCTTTAGAAAGGTGGTCCTGTCTTATGCCCCCCGTAGCTCCTCTGTTGCAGTGAAGATGTCTAGAATGTTCAGGAAGAAGTACTGTGTAGAACCGAGTTGACTGCCCAGCTGTGACCTCTCAGCCCTGTGCCTCTGACCACGCTGGCACCACTTGTCTGTACCTACTTGAGTGCTCTTCCGGGCGTGCACTGCTGCTCAGACCCCGGCCACTCGGACCCTGCCCAGGGCTGGGCTGGGAAGCGAGGCGGCTGCTGGCTCTGGCACTTGTTGCCCAGCCATCGTGGACTCCGGCCAATAGGAAATAGAGCGGGCAGTGTCCCAGCTTGATTCACCGAGCCGTGGGTCTCCCTGCACCTCTGAAAATGCATTTAGGCTGCTCCTGGCCTAAAAACAACGAGCCCGGACCTACATCCACAGCTGAGAAAATCCAGGGCAGGCATTTGCCGGCCCGCCTCCCTGAGTCTCCCCCAGCTGCCTGCAGAATGGGCAGGAAAGGGGGTCAACGTTGGGAACCAAGGCATGTGACCATTTGCTTTGAAATCAACATGCGTGGCAGGGTGGGTGACTTCTGCAGAGCTGGCAGGGGCACATGGGATGTGGGGAAAAATGTCCCAGGGGTTACTAGTGGTTATGCCACTTCCGCGCTTGAGCGCCAGGCTAATTGCCAAATTGTGCCAGGGGCAAAGCTGCCTGGGCAGTTTGAAGAGTTGCCGCCTGCTGGAGAGCTTACCACACCAGAATGTGGGCCAGGGAAGGGAATGCAGCTCCACTCTCACTAGCCCCTTGTATAGGCCAACAAACGGAGGCCCAGAGAGGTGAGGCAGTTGGCCCAAGGTCACACAGCAGGCAGTAGCTGAGCATAGTATCAAATCATTCTGGAGTCGGTCATGATCTATGAGGCTGGCCAGTACTGTGTTGGAAGAAGTCCCCGTGGAAATGGACACTTTGTACTCATACTGCCTTGCCGCCCACCAGGCACAAAAGCTGTGGCTTTCTTCTTGTTGTGTTTCCTTTCCTCTTGGAAGCCAGCCCTAGAGCCAGGGTCCTAGGCCACCAGAGTGGGAGGGCAGCTGGGCATGATCCCCTGATCATGAGCTCTCTGTCCTTTTTTTTTTTTTTTTTTTTGTCATTTCTTTGATTGCTGAAGTTTGAGTGGCTGTTTAACACAAGGAGACTCAAGATTGATACGTGAAGATAAATGAAGCTGAGGTCTCTTGTTCGGAACTCTGGATCCATGAAAAGCCTCATAACTTGTCCCAGGAAGCCTGTCACCCTGGCTGTAAAGCTCCTGTGTGCACCCAGAGTTTAGCTCAAACTGCTCCTTGGCATCCGCATGGTTGTCTCCGTCTTTTCTCAATTGCCTGGTCCCTGGGTTTCAGCACCATGGACAGAGCTCGCTTGCCACCGCCCCCCCCCCGGCCCCCCCAGGCCTCTTAGGGGCTGGCTGCGTGAGGGGGACTTCGGCTGTGCGCGCGCGCGGCGCCGGCGCCGGAGTGCCCCAGAGAGAGCTCTGGTGAGACCTGGCTCCCCCAGCTGTATTTTTGTCTCCTTAAGTGGGTTCTCCCAAATGCGTGAGAAGCTGCTTGCAGTCCTGCTGGCTGACTCCTAAACAGTAAAACCTTTGAGGCTTTATTAGGCAGATATTTAAGTACAATTCCCGTTCATAAAATGCATCCGTCACAGCCCTGCGCAAGGGGTAGGAATAGTTGTTTGTGAGCTTTCCCAGTTTATTACTCCCCAACCCGGTAAATGTACGTTTACCAAACACATTGGATAGGTAACCCTGAGAGGCTCGTACATTATTGCGACCTGGGACATAACCTACCTGCTGGCAAATTTCACAGGTTCCCCTCTCCCCGTATTTACTCTGATTTTAGCAAAAGAAGAGAATAGACTATGACTAGGACCTTCACAGGGTGGGATGCTAAACGTTTTGGGAAACGCGTGGGTGCCGTGCAGCGATTACCGTGAAGACGTTTTGCACGTCTGATCTCCGTCCCTCTTGTTTTTCTGGTCAGGGACCTAGCATCTGCCAGATTGGAGGGGCAGTTGTTCCAGGAGGTTTTGGTGGCTGTCACAGCTGCTTCCAGGGGGTGTGCCTGTTTTACTTAGAGCCGTTCTCAGGGTCAGACCTCGCAGAGCGTCTGATTCACTGTATGATTCTTGGGCGATTTGTGTCCCTGTTTCTAAGCCCTGTTTCCTCTTCTGTGCAATGGCTGTAATAATAATGAGCGATAACCACAGTCTTTTAAAATATCTGGTGCTTACTCTGGGTGGAGACCCTGAGCTACAGAAGTACTTTCCATGGACTATTTCGTTTCATCTGAGCAATAGCTTGATAAAAAAGTTACTATGTTTATTCCCATTTTATAGATGGAGAAACTAAGGTACAGAGAGTATTTAATGCTGTATAAAAAGCACCTCCCAATGGTGACTTCAAACACTTAGTCGTCTTTTATTTTGTTCACAAGCCCAGAGGCTGCCTGGGCTCAGTTGGGTTGCTCTTGCTGTAAGCCTCCCATTTGGCTGGGGCTGGAACCACCTGGAAGCCTCCCTCACTCATGTATCTGGCATCTGGGCTGAAAACATGCACACAGCCTGGGGACATAGGGAGGCTGGCCCAGCTGGGCTCCGTGGTCTCCACACAGTCCCTCCAGCATGGGGCCCAGGCTGGCCAGACTTTCCACATGGCGGCTCAGGGCTCCCGTGTCTGTGTCCCAATAAAGGCGAGAGGGGCGGGAGGGGGTGCATGTGTCTGTATCTCTTTTTGTGGCCGAGCCTCAGAAATCAAGAAGGATCACTTCTGGCACGCTCTGTTCTATAGAAGCAAGTCACTATGGCCACCACATTGCAGCCCATAGTGATGGAAGGCAGGTGGTAGAATGAAGCCAGCCTGGAAAGCTTAGGGGAGACACGGCACTGGGCAGTAAAGTGGGCGGTGACTCAGGTGGTGAGGTCCTGAGCTCACCCCACCCCATCTGCCATTTTTAAATACTGACCCCCGTGTGCTACAGAGACCAGAGCCCCGTCACCCAATGCGCGCCCCCCCTTGCTCACCCAGGAGGCATCCTCCTGAAGAAACAGGCAGAGCTCTGTGAGAGCCCAGGGTCTGCTTGTTCAGTCCAGAGAGGCGCTGGTGTGGACCTGGCATCTCCACCTCCTCCCCGCTTCCCTCCCCTTCATCAGGGCCACGGACTCAGTTCCTGGGTCCATAGTTCCTGTGCTTCTACGGACCACTTCCTCCATTATAAAAGAATAAAAAAATTCTTAAGTACAAGTTCATTTTTCTCCCTTCTGATTTTAAAAGAAATGCAGTAGAAACAGTTTCATGGGCCCTAGGCCCTGTGAATGCTGCTGTCTATGGAGACGCTGGGCCTGCCTTCGCCTCCCCACCCCTGCCTCCTCCCCTCCCCACCCCATCCTACCTCCTTCCCTCCCTTCTCCTCCCCTCCCCACCCCATCCTACCTCCTTCCCTCCCTTCTCCTCCCCTCCCCACCCCATCCTACCTCCTTCCCTCCCTTCTCCTCCCCTCCCCACCCCATCCTACCTCCTTCCCTCCCTTCTCCTCCCCTCCCCACCCCATCCTACCTCCTTCCCTCCCTTCTCCTCCCCTCCCCACCCCATCCTCCCTCCTTCCCTCCCTTCTCCTCCCCTCCCTACCCCATCCTCCCTCCTTCCCTCCCTTCTCCTCCCTTCCCCACCCCATCCTCCCTCCTTCCCTCCCTTCTCCTTCCCTTCCCACCCCTCTCCACCCCTCTCCACCCCATCCTCCCTCCTTCCCTCCCTTCTCCTTCCCTCCCCACCCCTCTCCACCCCTCTCTACCCCATCCTCCCTCCTTCCCTCCCTTCTCCTCCCCTCCCCACCCCATCCTCCCTCCTTCCCTCCCTTCTCCTTCCCTCCCCACCCCATCCTCCCTCCTTCCCTCCCTTCTCCTTCCCTCCCCACCCCTCTCCACCCCTCCCCACCCCTCTCCACCCCATCCTCCCTCCTTCCCTCCCCATTCCTCTCCACCCCATCCTCCCTCCTTTCTTCTTCACCCCTCTTCACCCCATCCTCTCTCCTTCCCCTCCCCTCCTCACTCCATCCTCCCTCTCTTCCCTTCCCCTCCCCACCCCATCTTCCCTCCATTCCTCCCCTTCCTCCCTTCCCCATCCTCCCTCCTTCCCTTTCTTCCTCATCCTCCCTCCTTCCCTCCCCTCCCCTCCTCACCCCATCCTCCCTCCTTCCCTCCCCTCCCCATCCTCCCTCCTTCCCTCCCCTCCCATCCTCACCCCATCCTCCCTCCTTCCCTCTCCACCCCTCCTCTCCCCATCCTCCCTCCTTTCCTCTCCTCTCCTCCCCTTGCCCACACTGCATCTCTCTTTACTCTGCACACACTGTATGGGCCACTGTTCTTTCCTGGACGGAGCCCCAGGCTCTGGTCTCCACCCCCTGGGCAGGACAGAGACTGGAACGTGTCCCTGGTATCTCTGCATCTCCTCTTTCTCCTGGGCCTTCACCGGGAAGCACCTGTCTTGGATAGGGGACTCACGCGGAGACTTCCTCCCTGAGCAGTCACCTCTGTCTCTTTTCTGGCCCTGGGGGACCATTTCCCTGAACGCTGCATAGAGGTGGCAGGTCAGGGAGACAGGTGCTCTCGTGCTGTTGCCTGGGGTCGTGCACCTTGATTAGCATATGGGGGGGGCAAGAACCAGACAACCCCCTCCCACCAGCCAGCTCAAAATCGTCCTCTCATCCATCTAGAAGCTTTTTATTGATCAATTGTTCTGTGCCAACCAGACCCACCTGGTCTGTCCTCATGCCCACTTAGAGGGGCAGAGAGACAGAAAGATCACGTGAATAAGCAATGAGAGACGCTCAACAGGGAACCAGCCTTTGGTGGGAACCACAGCAAGAAGTCAGTCCGCTTCCTGGAGGGGGAGTGGTCACCGAAGGGTCAGCAGCAGCCAAGACATCTCCTTTCCTCCCTGCCTGGAGCCCCAGTTTCACCATCTGGTACCCCCCCCCCCACCGGCCCAGTCTCTCAACTTTCTCTTTCGGCTCCTCTGAGCCCACAGCCGAGTGAGGCGCACCCCAGCGTGGCAGCCTCCGCCCTGCATCTGCGTGACCTCACAACTCATTCCATCTTCTTGGGTCCTAAGTTCCCGAGTGGCCCAGCTTGGGTGGGGTCCCGCTGGTGGGTGGTGCCCCCTGGAAGGAAGAGCTTCCTCTCTGGGGCTGTAATGGGGACAGTTCCCCTGGAAGGGCAGGCACAGCTGGGAGACAGAAGTGACACCCTCACTCCACCTTGCCTGCAGACCGCTCCTTGGTTTCGGGGTGCAGCTGCCAGTCTGTCGAGGTACATAGTGAGGAAGCTTGTTTGAGGAATTAGCGTGCGAGGGACGACTTTTAATTTTTCCAAAACAATCATTTTTAAGTAGTTCATTGAATTGAGTTCAATTAATTAACCAATCAATGTGCATTGCTTTTGGATTTTTATTTATTTTGCCAAAGACAACTAAGACTTTGGTCAGTGGCCGGGCCTGGTCTGTGCGCCCACATGAGGCACCCAGGAGCGTGAAGGAGCCACAGGTCACTTAATGGTCACAACACCACCCCAGTGGCAGAGAGAGCTGGCCATGCCCACTCGGGGCTGAGAGCCTGGCCTGCACTCCTTAATCCCAGACTCCTAGGGGCCGCTGTTGTGGGCCCCTCTTAAGCCATGGAGGTGATGTGGCACAGAGAGCCAGGACACAGGTGGGATTCATTCCGAGTGTTGCTTCTAAGAAGGAGTCCTTTCTGGTGAGAAAGACAGGTGGGAGAACGGCGAAATGAGCACACTGTTCTGTCTACAGGAAGGGACTCGGGACATTTCCCTGAAGAGGTGTTGATGTGGTCAGGCTTTGAAACACAGGAAGGTAGCCATTGGCCAGAGGGTGAGGGAGCCACTCCTGGTGGGGGACATTCACAGAGGCCTGGATGGAGATCTGGGAGTGTAGGAGGAGCCAGGCAAGGTTGGGGTGCAGGGAAGTAACATGGCCCAGTCTGGGATTTAGGAAGAGCTGTACTGACAACTGATAATGTGAAGGTTGGACCAACATTTGCAAATTAGAAATCTGTGCTGGCGAAGGCTTTTAAACAGAGCGAACATTTATTTGGCATATGCAGAAACCCTCCAACTGGCTGACTTCTGAAAGTGTGTTCCAGTTTGGAGGCTAGCTACCCAAGGTCCCACCCCCTCTGGGGTAGCCATGAGAGGGAACTCTACTTTGAATGTTGATTCTGTTCTTGGGGAAAACCACTGGCTTTTAGAATGACTTCCACCCTCTTCCACAAGACCGATTCATACGTGGAGTTTTGTGAATAAAGCCCTTTTACCGGCACAGGGTAGCTGCTCTGCGGGGGTGGGTGGGGGGTGGGGTAGGGGTCTGGAATGACAGGTGCAGAAAAGGCTCAGGCTGCCTTGGGAACAGGAATGTGGACCAGGTTCCCTCTACTGCCAAATTCTAACCCCAACCTTTCCATTACCAAATTCACAGCCCTACTATGCACGACTCGTGCAGGTGGGGCCAGGGGCAGGGATTCTGGTCTTGTTGTGATGTGTCCTTCCTTAGTGCCATGAGGCCACCATGACACTGTCACAAACTGGGTGGCTTAAAACAACAGAAATGTATTCTGGAGGCCAGAAGTCCAAAGTCAAGGTCAGCAGGGCCCTGCTCCCTCTGAAGGTTCTAGGGTAGGACCTTTCCTTGCCTCTCCCTAGTTTCTGGTGGTGGCCGGCAGTCCTTGGCTTGTGGCTGCACCACTCCAGTCTCAGCCTTCTCCCTGTGTGCCTCCTCTGTTCCTGTCTCCAAACCTCCTACTCCTTTCTCCTGTGAAGACGCTAGTCATTGGATTTAGGGCCCAGCAGAATTCAGTATGACCTCATCTTAACTTGATTACGTCTATAAAGACCTAAATAAAGTCACAAGTGTCAGTGGTTAGGACTGGAACATATGTTTTAGGGGGACATAACTCAGCTTGTTACACCGAGAGACTGCTGGGGGAAGGGTCGCTCCCTGGTGAGCCACGCCCTCAGTCAGAAGGCTCTGTGAGTCATCAGTGCCATCCAGTCCATGGGAGTGTCACCTGTCCCTTGCACGTGCCCCCAGTAGGCCCCTGTGTCTTCTAGCTCTTCTGCCAGGATGGGCGTGGAGTCCGCTGCTGCCAACTCGAAACTCTTGGGGACAGGTTGTGCTGCTGTGGTATCTATCTGGGATGCTGCCAACGCCTGGAGGCAGTGAGTGGGCGGCGGCCTGGGCACATTGTGTGTTCCAGGGAGCACGCTGCCCCTGGCTGGCGGTGATGTCCTTCCTCAGGGCTCCAGGCAGCACCTGGTGCATAGGTCACGGTATCGTTCACACCTCAGGGCCATCCAGGGGCAGCTGTGTTTAGGGAGGTGACACAGAGCTGAGGCATTTGAGCTAGTCTGTTTTGTTGTTTTTTTTTTCTTGACCAGAGAGAAGACATCTGCAGGGCAGGGCCACCTGGACACCTCTCTTCTCCCTCCAGCACTCTTTCAGATGCCTGGGAGCTGCCACGGGTTTGTGGATGCAGTCACTTCGCTTTCCAAGCATCCTGCAGGGCTGCTGAGGGAGTCGATGAGATCATGTATGTTAATTAAAACCAGGCCCACGAGAAACGCTAGCTCTGGTTCTAATCTGGGAGGCGGTTCAGGAGGAGGTGGCTGGACTCGTTACGGAGCTGAGCAGAGTGAGAGAGGATGGCGCCTGGCTCTCGGGTCGCAGGGGCGGGTGGTAACGCGGCCCCGGAGGGAACAGCTCACAGGAAAGGCAAGTGAGTCTGGACCAGGAAGGCTCCCCACGCCCCTGTAAAAGGACAAGTAGAAAGATGAGTTCTGTTCTCGGCCTGTGGCCCGCAGGGTGGGACCAGAGAGGGGAACAGGGACCCTCTAGAGAGTTCTGCTGGGGGCCTTCTGCCAAGGACTAGAGGTGATCCGAGAGGAGACGGGGGACAGGAGGCAGCAAGGGAGCTTGGGCAGCAGCAGTCTTCTCCATTTTAACACAGAAAACAGTCTGGGAACTCAGGTTCTTGGGAGATGGGAGCACGGGGAAAATGGGGGCTGTGAGGGCCAGGACACCTGAAAATATGGGCCGTCTGACCCTTTAAGAAAAGTTTCCTGCAAAGCAGAATTCGAAGTGGCCCAGCGCCAACAGAGAAGGGGTCATCCCAGGCTAACTCCTTACGGTTCTGAGGGTTCTATCTGTTCCCGTGCCCTGCGTGGTGGCCTTATTCCTGAAACTGCTTGGATGTTCCCCGAGGAAGCAGCCAAGTGCCAGGTGCAAAGTTGGTGCATGGTTAGGAAATCAGGACAAGACCCGCTGCCCGAGGCCGTGCTGCGTGCCGGAGTCCTCAGCCCAAGCTGCATGTGAGAGTGTGCTCCCCGAGAGCATTCAGAAAATGCTGGTGCCAGGGTAGCCTCGCCTGGCACTGCGCTGCAGCTGGTCTGAGTGGGGCCTGGGCACTTGTACTTCAGAAAGCTCATCACTGGCACTGCGTCCAGGGCAAAGATGCACTACCAGGGCTGGGCTGTGGCTCTGCCCTTGGCATGGGTCATCACTGGTAGGTGGCCCAAGATGCAGCCTTGCAGACGTGATGTGTGGGGTGGGTTAAGCACTGTGCCTGGCACACAGATACCCACGCGACTCTCTGTTCAGGGTGGAAAGTTGGTGTGGGCACCTTTGGGTGGACAGCCTTCTCAGTTCAGGGAAAGGACAGATTTCGGGCAAAGGAAAGCACGGCCGCAGGTGCCGGGAGGCCCCAAGCTGGGTTAGTGGCCGTGGCAGCTGGTTAGAGGGCCCGTGGGATGCTGAGGGGTTTGAGGGGGAGGCTCGCCTCCCGCACGCGGTCTCTTTTGGGTGAAACGAATGCTATTTTGTCAGATGTCCTCTCCTTGGGGCTGGGGCAGCGCAGTTCCTATGAACACACTCGCGTTGGACGTGCACTGTGGGCCACATCGGTGCCAGGGGTTGTGTGCCCTGAGCCCGGGCAGCAGGGGAGCGGGGGAGGGAGAGAGTCTCCAGCTCCATGAGGAATGAGGATTGGGAGCAGGACGAGGAGAGGAACAGGGCTCCCGGGCCGCTGGGTGCAGCCGTGCTCACCGAAGTGCCTTTCCTCTTGGTGTAAACTGTTCCCACTCAACGAAGGAAGCAGATTTGAAATCAAGCCCATGACCTTCTGCAGGTGCTGGCTGTGGGTCTATACATCACTAGGTTTCTACATTAAAAAAAAAATCCCTCAGGCCTGCCCGAATGAAAAACACCCTCGGCAAGTTGGCCTGCTTTTCTTCACGTTTCAGGGGAGCCCCCAGTGATCTCAAGAGAGGGGCCTGCCCGCCCTCAGCAACCTCGGGGGGAACTGGACCCGTGCAGTAAAGGTCTAGTAAAGGTTATGGCGCTGATGGCAGGAGGGCCCAGACCCAGAGCATCCCTACGCAGGGGGTTCTTGTGGCGTGGCATAGGGTGCCGTGTGGTGTTTCCATCCAGGGGACTGTTCACCCACGCCGTACACCTCTCCTGAGCACCTCCTCCCTGCTGGCTGTGGGCTGGAGCTGAGGGCAGGGACAGTCAGCAGCTCTGACCACACAGGCGTCAGGTAAGACAGCAGCGTCTCCAGACTAGAATCCTGCCAGCTGTGTAAGCGCAGGGAGCACAGACCCAGCACGGAAACCGAACAGGGGATGGCGGATTCCTGGGGAGGGCTCCTCAGAGCCGTGTTGGAAAGGAGTCCAGTCAGCCACCCAAAGGACAGTCCAGCAGGGGAGAACAGATCGTGTCTTATCCTGGGAGGAGAGTGCTAGGCAAGGCTCCTGGGCGTACACGAGCCAGTGGGCAGGCTGGGGCTCTCGGCCCGTCCCGGGGGACAGACCAGCAGATTTGCACGCAGGCTCGATTTGGTGGCTGGAGAGCTGGGACCTCAGTCTCACTCAGTGTCTGAACAGCTTGCTTTCAGCAAAGCAGTAGTGTGTGCGTGTGGTTGGTGTGTGTGTGTATGTGCATGCTTGTGTGTGCTTGTGTTAGTGTGTGTTTAGGGGGCAGGGGAGAGTAGAGTTGATGTAGAGTGAGACAAACTAAAATCCAGGCAGTGGGGTGGTCAAGTCAAATAGCCAGCTGTGCTTTGCAGGGTGGTTCCAGTACATTGTAACATGAGGTTCCTGGGGTCAGCTCCCTGCCCCAGGGTCATGGTTCCCTAAACCTCACAACATTTCTAGAGAGTGGGAACTGTCACCTGAATTTTCCCAGTGATTGAGAATCCTTACAAGATGTGGCCAGGGGCTTACGGAGCCTGGAAGGCTTTCTTGCTTTGGTGTCTTCTTCAGCTCTTAGCTCAGGCGTCACCCCTCAGATGACCCTCCCCCATAAGCCTCCCCACCCCAGGCTGTGCTCCTGTGTCTCTGGCCGCCTGTAGCCTCCGTGTTTGCTCACTTGCACCTAGCCTGGCCCCTGGCCCCTGGCCCCTGGCCCCTGGCCCCAGGCAGGCGTTTAGTAAAGCCTTTATTAAATAAATTAGCGCATTGCTGAGAAAGCCACAGCTCAGTGAGGTTAAGAAACATTCCCAAGGTCACGCTGGCAGCGAGTGGCAGCATTGGCTCTGTCTGGCTCCACACTTGTGCGGGTCCCACTGC
The DNA here is from genome assembly GCA_037038555.1 of Rhynchonycteris naso. Lineage (NCBI taxonomy): Eukaryota > Metazoa > Chordata > Mammalia > Chiroptera > Emballonuridae > Rhynchonycteris > Rhynchonycteris naso. Next base: position 9,026,865 of record CM072999.1, on the reverse strand, counting down.
CCACCCAGCCTCTCTGCTTCTCACGCTGCCCCGAGACGTTAGCACAAGAAATGAGGCTCAGAGTGCAGTCTCATAGGAGGGCATTGCAATGGGCCGGGCAGGGCAAGGCCTCAGGATTCAGGCTCACGGGGAGACCGAGGTACGGTGCAGAATTAGAGTAGGGGGAGTATGCAGGCCGCGCTCAGGGCCCACTGGACATCTTTGCCTTCTGCAACAAGGTTCGTTCCAGCCCCACCTCCTGGGACGAGGTACCCTTGCCCTGTCTGGCTCAGATAAACCGCTCCACGCCCTCGGGTGCTCTGGAGACGGGTCTGAGCCTCGGGTGTTTCTCTTTTCATGAAAACAGCAAGAGCGTCTCCAGCATTTGCCTTACTCTGCAAACAACGTCGGCAGCACGATAGCCATCTGAATCCCACCCGAAAGTAGTTATTTTATAAGGTGGACAGGCTCTCCGAAAGATGTAGAGACTTATTTTCTGTGTGTAGAAAAAGAAGACTTCGTTGTGCTGATACAATCAATGCAGGGTAGAGAGCCCTACAGTTGCAAACTGTTTGGGAGCACAGAGAGCTGAGTCTTCTCCAGGCTTCTCCCGGGACAGAGCACCTTCCCCGCCAGGCCCCCCTCACAGATTCTCAGGGGGCCACCTATCACCTCCCAGTGCCGGCGGCCCTGTCCTGCTTAACGGTCTCTAAAATAGGGCTCTACAATTTCTGCCTTGACGCGAGGTCAGTCGCGATTTGTTCCTTCCAGAAACTCTGCTTGGCATATCTTCTTATTTAACCTTAAGAGTTTCTTTTTTAAATCAATGCACGAACATTGTTGCCTATGAGGCAGTTGCGTAATAGGATACCTGGTACATTTTGAGGGTATACTTTGTATCAGGCTCCGTCCTGGGGATGCTATTCGAGTGGTGAGCGCATGTCGCCCTCACCACAACCCTCTCCACCTTCTGCACGGGCCAAGCGTTGTATCCAGGGAGGGAGTTTGTCACCGTCAGGCCAGAGCTGTGGATGTTGTGGAGGGAGAATAGATCTGATGCCTCCTCTGTCTGTCCTTTCCCACCTTTATTAAAGTGCTAATAGTTACTTTTTAGTCTTCAAATAAAGGTCTGGCTCCACCATCCTTCCACGATGCTTCCGTTTGTCTCCCGACTTCATAAGGCCAGGGAGGGTATTTGTGCCCGCCCGTTTTTCCTGCCTTTCTCCAGGCTTTCGGCACCTTTCTACATTGGGTGTCGCATTCCCTCAGGGTCCTTTATATCTGCACCCTGTCCTGCATTCTCTGCCATGTGCTTTGTCCGTAGCTTGACTGTAATACTCGAAAGCAGGAGGCACCACTGATAGGAGCATTGTCGTATCAGGAGTGTCTGCTGCTGGGTTAACCCGCTGCCGGGGCTCCGTTCCTGCGCCCGGGGCCAGCTGCACACGCCTGCCTTGCTCGAGGCAGACTGTCCCGTCTGAGAGTCACCCGGCTCCCCTTTGCTGGAACTCCGCCTGTTGCTTGAAACTGTGACATAGTTTAGTTTGCTTCCCATTTGGATCATGACCTTATTTTTATTTTATTTTTTTATGTGTGTGCAGGATTTTGTTTCCTGTGTTTTTTCTTTCCTGGAATTTATCATCGCCTTTCTTGTTTTCTTCTTGTTTTATCTGCCTTCGTCATCTCTTCCTTTTCTTTTCATCCTCTCCCATTTTCCATGCCGCCTGTTCTGTGGAACCTGACCCTGGTTGGTTGGTTGGTTGGTTGGTTGGTTGGTTGGTTGGGCTCGTTGTCCCCTCAGGAGCCTCCCTTCCTGTGCAAAGTGGCAGGCTTTGCTGCAGGCCTCTCCCCAGAGGTCATCCTGGGCCCCCGTCCCCCCTTTCCTGGGCCGGAGCCTCCTAACTAAAGCGACGTGGAAAGGAAGCTGTCTGCAAATGTCTGTATTTCACACTTACAGCAAGAGTAGATATCTACGTTCAAAATGATTTCCTTCAGAATTTGGAGGACTTTGTACAACTTTTTGTGTTGCTGATGAGAAAATCTGATTCTAGGTCCTTTGTAGAGTCTCTCTATTCCATTTTTTTTTCCTTTCCTGGCAGATTTTAAAAAGTTTTCTTCATCCTTGGCGTTCATATTTTACATAAAGATACTCCTTATTCATTCATTCTTCTGGATCTTTAATGGGCCCTTGACTCCTGAAGACTCTTTCTTTAGCTCTGGGAGATTCTGATGTATATGATTTAAGAAAAAAAAATCTCCACTTCCTTTTCCGCTCTGCATTTCTGACTCTCATTTATTGTCTCTCACGTTTTCTTACTTCTTTGCCTTCTTGCTATTCAATCCAGATTCTGTTGACTGCATTTTCCAGTTCATCTTTTTTTCCCACTTTATAAGAACATTTTGGCACTAATATTTTTAATTTCTTTTTTTAATGTTTATTTTATTGACTTTTAGAGAGAGGAAGGGGGGGGGAGGAGAGAGACAAGAACATCAATCTATTTTTTGTATGTGCCCTAACTGGGGATCGAACTGGCAACCTCTGTGCTTCGGGACAATAATGCTCTACCCAACTGAACTATCCAGTCAGGGCATATTTTTAATTTCTAAGAACTTTTTCTTATTATCTGACTGTCCCTTTTCCTAGAAGCTGTTTTTGTTTTCTAGCTGTCAATATATCAAGTAATATATCAAGGAATATTGTTCTTCTGTTTGTTTGCTTCAATCCGTATTCCCCTCTCCTCCAAGGTCAGAGTGTGTGTTTCTCTTGATCTCTCTCTCTCTTTTTTTTTTTTTTTTCATTGCTCATTTCCTCGTGGGCCTGCTCATCCAGTTGAGAGAAATCCAGTGGCCGTTTTGAGTTTATTTTTTCCCTACTAAGTCAGCAAGCTCAGGAAAGTTGAATAATCAATCGGCCAAGGTCACAGGAGTAGAAATGTCACAGCTGGTAATGGGACCCCAACCTCTGATATCTGCCCTGGCCCTCCTCCCCGGACACAGCCCTGCCTCCTAGTGGCTCAGTGCTGCTGGCTTTCTCCACGTGGCTGACGCCTCCTAGCAGTGAACTCGAGCGCCCACACAGCAGACCTGCGTCTTTCACGTCTGAATGTCCCTCCGGTGTACACGCACCGGGGAGGTGCTGAGACTCTCGGGTGCCCGTTATTCTATTCTGCTGCCTCTCTGACTGTGCTCACAGTGCTGGCACTTCTCAGACCCTGACTTGGGGTTTGCAAAAGTAGGCAGCAAATGTGGGGCATCCATCCCAGCGCTGTACACACAGTAGGTCCTCAGAACCTGTTCTCCAGTGACGCGATTGATTTTGGGACCCAATTCACCTGCTTTGCTGGCTATAGGAAGGTTGGACTTTTCTGCAAATAGCAGCAGGTTGTGGAAGAACGGTTTCCACCAGAGGACAAACGGTTTGATCTTCAAAGCCCTGGGAACAACTGTTACAAAGGAAAAATTATAAATATGCTCAGTATTTTGCTACCTACCCCCTTTTAATTTTTTAAAGGGCAGAGCTCGTGTATTCGTTAAGACAAGCAAAATGACTGTGACAAATGGTTCAAAAATGCACTGGGTTAGACACAAGAGACGTTTCTCTCTCACTTACAAATAACCCCGGTGGGTGTCCCTGGTTGGTGGACAGCTCCCCTCTCTGCAGTGATTCTGGGACCCAGGCTTCCCCATCGTGTGGCTCCACCATCCTCTAGGACCTCATTGTCACCTGAACCAGGCTGGAGGGAAGGCACAGAGAGCAGGGTAGCCACGCGCCCTCCCAGAGCCCTGACACACATCCTCTAGCAAACATCCTTTGGCAGGATCGTTGTCCCACGGCCATACCTCACTGCAGGACAGATGGGAAGGCCAGCCTGGCTGTGTGCCAGGGAGAAGTGGGGCACAAATTTGGGGGGACAGTGAGCAGTCTCCACCCGAGAGATAGTTGTGAGCCATCCTGGAGACATCTGCCAGAGTCCCCACCCACCCATCCATCCAGCAAGCATTTATCATGGTGTGCCTGCAGGGCGCCAAGCCCCATACTCCCTTCTGGGAACACAGGAGGGAGAGAACACATTGCTCACCCTCCAGAGAGTGGCAGGAGAGGCCGAGGGGGGTCTGAGCGCCTGGCCTGGATGCAGAGTGCTCTGTGCTGGCCCGGAGTCTCTGCAGAGGAGGAAGCCTTCTTTCTGCAGGTGGATCCTGGCGGCTCTCTGGTCCCATTCCACTCACACGTGTGTTACTCAACCGAGGCGCCTGATTCATGAGATGTAGGAGGTGGGAGCAGCCCGAGATGGTTTGCTCCTTGCCCCCTCCCCCAGCTCAATTGAAAGATGGAGACAATGAGATCACAAAGGGGTAGTGGCCTGCCTGATGTCACACAGTTGGCCAACAACCAGACCAGGGGTGTATAGGCAGGAAGCACCCCTCCCACAACCAGGACAGATGCAAGCCCTTGTTTGCCCTCCATTTCCCTAATTTTCTTTCTGACTGCTGTCAAGTTTCCTACTCCTGGTGGGTGCGGCCCCCGCAGGAGGTATGCTGGAGTGCCTTCTGAGCTCTGTGGTTGTCCAAGGGTGTGCAGTCCCATGCTAGGGTGGTAGCTTCTCCCTGGCCCCGTGTCCTTTACCAAAGGTGAGACCTGCAGAATCTACATCCAGGCTACTTGCAGCCCCCCACCCCCACCCCGTAATGACTGGGGCTCCTCCCTCTCAGGAAGGAAAGCTTCCACTGGGGGTGTCACTTGGTGGTGGTGGTGGTGGTGCCAGCAGTATACCCACCCGTGCCTGTGGAACAGCGCCCCCTAAGGGACTCCTGGGCCCTGGGGCTTCCACCAGCACAGGGAAGAATTTGTGGGGGTTTATGACTCTGGATAAGGTACAAAATTAGAAAGTGTGGAATAAGCATGAAGCATAGGCATGTTAGCTCATTTTGCCTTCACCTTCTGCTACTGAGACCTTTCTCCTTCAAACAATAAAATCACTGAAAGGAAGTTCGTGTTCCCCCATCCCGCGTTGGGGAACGCCTCAGACCCCTCTGGGTGGAGGCAGAGCTGTTGACAGGGAGCTCTTATTTATTGCTGTATTTTTGATGAGTCATAAAACGTGGACAAAGTCTGTCTGTAAGCACAGGACTGCTAAATACACGGGGTGTGGCGACTGTGAGGACTGAGTCTCTGTCCTCAGCCGAGTCTCGTTCTCTGCACAAAGCATGGTTTTAATGTTACTCAGTGGAGCCTCTGAGCAGGGTGGGCATGGCTGGGACAGCCAGGAGCCAGAGGCACAAATGTTCTGGGCTCTGGGACTCCGGTGGGCAGGAGCCCAGGACAGCAGAGGACTTCGCCCCATGGAGGTTGGGGTTCCTGTATGATGGAGGCACAGACTGAGCTGGAGAATAACTGAGCCAGTGGACAGATGGTGGGCTCAGTGCCAGGTACACAGTAAGCGCTTAATCCGTGTATGACAACGTGGCTAAGGGTTCCAGGCAATGAGCCGTTGGGCTCTCTGCCCTTAAGAGGGATGACTTCACCTGGCTCGAGTCGCCATTGTATGGACAGAGGCTGGTGGAGAGAATGTATGGGCCATTTACGTGTGGTGAGACAGATGAAGGCATTTGTCTTTAAAGTGTTTTCTGATTCCTTTTTTTTTTTTTTAATCTTCTTTACCAATCTCTTAGGATCCTATTTTTATTTGCTTTTTATTTTTAGAGATCATTATTGATCTGCTTTATTTTTCTTTTTAACATAATGTCTGAGATGGCTAGACATCCAAGAAATAGCTCCAGAAGGCGTGTGCTTAGCAGAGAAGTAAGCAAGTCTGTTGTCTGGCTCGGTGTAAGGACTCTCCAACTGTCGGCGCCGACAGAAGCAATTCCTTATGGGAGGTGGTGGTTGTCCTGCGGTCCCAAGATGTCCAGTAGAAGTCCGGGCAGCCATGTGTTGAAATAATTAGAGAAGGGAGTGCGTATTCCCTGAATGAGAGGTCAGATGGAAAGAGCCTAATGTTCCTGCCCCCCTCCAAGAGTCAGGAGCAGGGAATTTGCTCACGCATTTAGACCTCGACCTGAAAGGATGTGCTGAGCGTGTTCAGGACTCCAGGGCACCTAGAGATGTTGGTGGAGATGCCAGGGAGCCAGCATGCCGGCACTGAGTGAGGCGGTGTAAGCCGTGTCAGTGTGGAAGGGAGGCGTTAACCCGATGGACTGGGAGATGGATGGGGACTCAGGACAAGAGTGTTGGAGCAAAATCCCCTGGCTCCTCATAGATCACCCCTAGTGAGCCCCAACTTCCTCTTCTGGAAACGGGTGCTTGTGCGTTGCTTTGGAAAGGACTTACTCACTCTGCAGTACACTTGCACTGTTCTTAACCCTGGGGCTCTGACGAGGGCAGGATTGCTGTCAGGCGGTTTATCTTCAAGGTAGGGAGGAAAGCTTGAGAAAAATAATATACTTTCAAGTAACGATCAGTACTTTGAGGAAAAGACAGCAGTGCATGAGAACAAGAATTGAGGACTTGGATATGTGGGGTGGCCTAGAAGACTTCTCTGTGATGCTGTATCTGAACAAAGCTGGACATGCTATGACAGGGCAAGTCAGCACAGAAGTTTGGGCAAAATGTGTGCTGCGAGAAGAAACTGGAAGTGCAAAGGCCCTGGGGTGGTCTTTTCAGAAAAAGTGTTCTTATTGTCAGTGCAGGAATGACTAGGAGGGAGCAGAGGGGGGGCGGTTGGGGCAGGTCCACAGGAGCTACATGGTATATATCTTTTTCAGTGGTAATACCTTATAACAAAACCTATTAAAATTCTTTTTAATACTAGTTTTAGACAAGTACTGGATTAAAATTGTAACCCTGACTTTTCTCTGCACTGTCAGTAGCAGTTTCTTCAAAAAAGCAATTGTTCAGACACAGGCTATTTCCAGCGCAGCCACAGCACACTTGGAGTGATCCGTCCATATGCGAAGATGAGATTTTTGTATCTCGGTGGATGGTAAAACCCACCCAGCTGTCTGGTCGAGGTGGAAAAATAAAATCACATTAACATGCAAATGCTCCTGAGTAAGTGATTTGCTGATGGCTACAACCCTCCAAAGAAACATGTGCATGAAATCCAGGCTGTTGATCTGCAACTTGCCGGCCAAGCTGTTCGTGCAGCAAGACCCGAGTGCTAGGGAGTCTGAGCATCAGGCACCATTCTGCGCCATACCCTTCATAAACCCAGGGCATTCAGAAATGGGGGTGCCCAAGTGCTGGGGAGTCTTGAGATGGGAGTGGTGAGCCCACTTCTTAAAGGACTTTCTGACCCCTTCTTTGTTATATTTCTTTTCTGAAGTGAGAAGCAGGGAGGCAGAGAGACAAACCCCCGCATGTGCCCCGACCATGATCCACCTGGCAAGGCCCCTATGGGGCAATGCTCTGCCCATCTGGGGCCATTGCTCCATTCTCCGTAGCTTAGCAACTGAGCTATTTTAGTACCTGAGGCAAGTCCATGGAGTCAGCACCTTGGGCCAATTTGCTCCAATCGAGCTATGGCTGTGAGAGGGGAAGAGAGAAATAGAAGGGGGAGGGGGAAGGGTGGAGAAGCAGATGGGCGCTTCTCCTGTGTGCCTGGCTGGGAATTGAACCCGGGACATCCACACACCAGGCTAATGCTCTACCACTGAGCCAAACAGCCAGGACGATTGTCATATTTTTTAGTCGGACCTCTCACCATGGACCATGGGGGCAAGAGTGGAGACTGGTGCCTTCGTATTGCCAACAGGAAGAGATCTACGTTCCTTTGCACTCACCTCAGTGTCTTCTGTTTCTGGTCTGATCAAGGTCTTCAAGGTAGATTTCCTTTAAAAGGATTATCCTTTTTCCTTCTGGGTGTTGAGGGGGGTGGGTTAAACAAAGGTGCATTTATCAGGAAGTGCTCGTTACTTGCACCTTTGAGCCATGAAGAGTGGAGAGAGGGGGAGAGGTGTGTGTGGCCCCAGGGATGTGAGCTACTTCATCCTGACAGCAGCTCTCTGGTGGTGCTGTCCTTTGTGGACAGGAGAACTGAGGTTCGGGGATGAGAGAAGGGAGGGAGGCTGGTGGCCGCTTGCCAGGAAGCCCTGTAAGGGACGCTGGGGAGCATGGACTTGGGACCGTGTGTGTGTGTGTGTGTGTGTGTGTGTGTGTGTGTGTGTGTGTGTGTGTGTCAGCATCCTGTCTCGCGTGCCCTCCCCCCACCAGCTGTGCGACCTGCCAGGAGACATCCCTTCTTCTCACTTGGACCCTCTTTGCTCATTTATAAAATGTGATGGTGGCACTGCCCCTGTTCGGTTGATGTGAGAATTAAGATTATCAGTGGAACTGAAGTGCTCATGACACTGCCCGGTCCCTAGGGAGTGCTCAGTAACTCCAGGGTGCTCCGGACTGCTCTCTGTGTGTCTCAGGTCACTCAGCTACCAGGAAGTGAGATGATGGCATAGCCAAGAGGGACTGTCCCTGAGAAGGACAGCCAGACTCGGAACTGAGAGACCTGGCTTGGTTCTTTGGATCTGTGAGAGCTCGGAGCTGAGGCACAGGGATTTTAGAAAGAGCCCCTACCTACCCCTACCCAAGGACACGCATCGAACACAGTTCGCGGAGGGAATAAACATGAACCACCGGTACTTGAGCTCAGTTGACCCTGTGACAAGCACATGTATTATGGAGATGAAACATTTCTATCTGGTCTTTTCTCTTCAGCTATCCAGTCCAAATCCATTTTCCAAATCCCTTCCGTTAGGTCTTTTCTTTCCCACCCCTTTCAGTGTGCTTCTGCCACTTACTTATAATAGTTTGGTCCACGTGTTGCTGTTTATATTCCATTTAGGGTTTCCTTCATGTCTTGGTTGGTTTTAATCATTTTTTTTTTTGTGGGTATATGAAAGTCATATGAAACATCACAATGTTTCTAAGTCAGATCTGAACCCAAAGATACCGAACAGTGTCCCTAGCTCTTTGTCCCTGCACTCCGGTCCCCCACTCTCCACTAGCCTCTAGAGAGCCAGTCGCTTTCATTTCCAGTGTACTCTTCTTCTGTGTCTTTGGCCCAGATGAGTAGATCATGTATTTTATAGCCCTTCTTTATGTGAATTGTAGCATACTTCAAGTTGCTCTTCACACTCTGCCTTTTAATTTATAGCATGTCCTGGAATTCCCTCCAAACCCGTCCCTGTCACTCTCCCCCTTCCTTCTTCACAGCTGCGTAGTGTTCCACAGTGCCTGCGCTGGAGTTTATTCAGCCCTGCTCCTATGCTGGGCATGCAGAGACATCAGTTCTTTTCATTTTTTAAATTCTTTTTATTTATTCATTTTAGAGAGGAGACACAGAGTGAGAGAGAGAGAGAGAGAAAGAGAGAAAGGGGGGAGGAGCTGGAAGCATCAATTCCCATATGTGCCTTGACCAGACCAGTGCAGGGTTTTGAACTGGCGACCTCAGTGTTCCCAGGTCGACGCTTTATCCACTGCGCCACCACAGGTCAGGCAGAGGCAACATTTCTAAATGCACAGTTTTGCATTTAAAAATGATGCTGCAATGAACAGACATGCGTGTGTATTTCTGCAGGGCTAGGGATGAGCTCAGTGCGGCCTGAGGAGGGGCTGCCAGCTTGGTGGCTAAGTGCACAGAGGGTTCTGTTAGGTGTTGCCCACTTTCTCTCCAGTACGCTCTCCTCTCAGCTGTTGGAAAATACTTGTTTCTCGTTGAGCGTCAGCAGCCTGCGTCCATCCCGAGTCAGCTACAGAGGTGGACTGGAGAGGGCGGACAATGTCTTTAAGGAGATATGACTCATTAAGGGCCAAGCCCGAGCCCAAGTCCAGCTCTTCAGAGTCCCAGGCTCCTTCCCTCTTTCCTGCTGGTCGTGGGAATTGGGGACGAGTCTACCAGCAGAAGTAGCAGGCTGGCAGGGTGTGACGGTGCTGGTGGGGGTGGAGGACTATCCTGTAGACCTGCGTCTCATCTCCGCTGCTGGGTATGAGCAGCCTTGTCACAGAGCTGCCCAATGACATGTGTTCCTCGGGGGAAGACTAACTAATGCAATTAATTTTCCCCACAACTCAAAAATATGTTCTCTTCTGAGCTGAGGAAATGCTGATTAAATTTCCCTTAAGTGTTAGTATGAGGAGCTATTTTTTTTTTCTCTTGATATCAGCCTTTAAACTTTTCTGGCTTCGTACACAGTAAACCAAACCTCCTTTTCATCAGACTTCAAGGCGGGAAAGAAAATGAGCACATCACCCAAAGGCCCCTGGACCTTAGCATCCAGGTCCACGCTCGCCTGGACACTAGATGAGGTCCGGGTGACATGCAGCCTGCCACCACTCCCTTTCCCCCAATCTGAAAGCTGGGGCTCCCCCACATCCCTTGAGTTTCATCTTCGTATTTATTCATTCATGCACGCATGCATTCACTGGGTGATCTGAGTACCGGGGGCACTCCCGGCCAGGGGCAGGGGCAGGGGGACATGGAGATGGATCAGACCCAGGCCCATCCCTCCCTCCAAAGGAGCTCACAGGCTTGTGCGGAGGGACCCAGATAAAGGGATGGTGACAGACTCAGGGAGAAGATACTTAGACACGGTCTGCAGCAGGCCTCTGACATCAGGAAGGTATTCCTGGAGATGGTGCCAACCTAGCTGAGTCTGGGAGGGTGAGCTGCAGGAGTCTAAACCAAGGAGAGGGCATGAGCAGATGCCCTGCAGTTAGAGAACATGGGGGGGCATAGGGCTGAAGTGGGGTTCTGGCATGCACGAGCAGATGGGAGATGGGCCATCGAGACTCAGTTTGTGATGGGTTCTTGGCTTTATTCCTGCTATATCCCTAGTACCTACCTACCACAGGGCCTGGTATTGTGTGGGTGCTAGCTGATAGTTCTGAGTCTCTATTCCTTGTTTCTAAAATGGGAATAACACTTACTATTGTCTGTGCTACTGCTGCTGTACCCCAATATCCTAGAATAGGGGCTGTCGTAGAGTAGGTGCGAGTCAGTATTACTTGAGCCAGGTGACAATACCATGTGTGGACATACCCTGGACTTTCTGGTCAGCTGCTGTGATTGTCACCATCATGTGTAGTTGGAAAAGCAGTTACTGGCCAACTCATGACAGGTCCTGTGCAGAGCTACACCCAGCAACAACTCAAAGATTAAGTGGAGACAGAGTTCTACTTGCTGTGAGTAATGTTTGTGAGGCTTTGTCAGGCAGACTGGATGCTTCACCAGTGTTTTGTCTCTACTGAGGCTCGTTAGAATTCCTGGGTGTAGCCTGACCTGTGGTGGCACAGTGGATAAAGCATCGACCTGGAACACTGAGGTCGCTGGTTCAAAACCCTGGTTTCCCTGGTGAATGCACATATGGGAGTTGATGCTTTCTGCTCCTCCCTTCTCTCTCTCTCTCTCTCACTCCTTTCTAAAATGAATAAATAAAATATAAAAAATTAAAAAAAAAAAGAACTCCTGGGTTTAGATGTCCTGGCTGCCGTCTCCTTTAAGCAGTCATCGAATGACAGTTAGGTCACTCTGCAGCCACCTGGGCTGGGCACGGGCACGTGTGGAGGAGCTGGTCCCTTGGAGAACTCGTGCCCAGCCCCTGCCGAGGCCCTCAGCTGGGTGCAAGGCTGCCACGTGGACAGAGGCCTCCCCATGGGATGTGGGGGGAGCTGGAGGCCACCCGCTGCAAACATTCATCTTGGCAGGAAAGTTACCAAGTTTTACTTGCTGTGGTCTAGTTTTGTAGGAACTAAATGGGCTTTTAAAATGTATGATGAAGTATCTCATGCATGTAAAAGAGTATAAATAGTGTGTCTGTGCCGTTGGGAAAATAAATATGAAATGAACATCTGCGTGCCCGTTGCATCTACCAAACAGATAAGAATAAATTGCAAAGTTCTTCTGCATGGTTTCTGCGAACCCCTGCTCTGTTTCTTCATCCCCCTGCAGCTGCAGCTCTCACCACACCCGCCGTGTGGCTTCATGGCCCAGGCTCGGTGCAGCCTGGCACCTGTCACCCAGTTCGGTGTCCTTCCTCTGCCGCCATCAGCCACACTAGTCCTGCTACCCTTTGCGGTCTCAGCTACGCTCCTCCTCTCCCCTGTCTTCCAGGGAGAGTTCCTTACCTGGCCTCCCGAGCAGGAGGGGACTCCCACAGTGCCCTGGGCTCACGTCACCGTAGCATCTGTTTGGGTTTGCCCTTTACTGGGCCATGACGTCCTTGAGGACGACAGGCCTTGTCCTCTCCATGCTGAGTGTGGGGCGCAGCTCAGTGTGGGCGCTCGGGGCGTGTTCACTGGGAGCCTGGGCCCCACGCAGGGCCTCTAGGGAATGCTGTGTTTGAGGGGACTGCCATCTCCCGGGAGAAGCTGATTCTCCGACACCATGCACTCCACCTGTCACCTGGCATTCCCGAATTTCCGTCCTTGTCGTGATTCTTCCTTGCCTCAAATGTGGAAGTGTTCTCCAGACGGAGAAACACCTGGAATGACAGTTGAGCCTGAGACAATTGCCCCAGAGAGGGCAGCGGAAAGAATTCTGGCAAACCAGTCCCTCTGCCTTGTCCTGAATGTGTGCGGCCTTTCGGCACATCAGGGGAGCCCAGGCTTCCATCCAAGATGGGCATTAATTTGAAAAATGAGTCTAACACTGAAGCCCACTTCCCTCAGCCTGAACATCCCCGCTGTGTTCCAGAGACTTTGTCAAACCTTTATCACTTGTCACCCACACACAGCCATGACCACTTTCTATCTTGAATCCCAGCCCCGCCGTCAGAGAAATACTGAGACAGAGACGTCTCCTGGCACCCTGGCATGACAGGCTCTGTTTTCACCACTCGGGCACTGAGGCTCTCCCAGGATGTTAAGCACAGAGAAGTGCTTGGAGTCTTCTTAGTTCTGTGCCCTCATACATGTGTTTTGAACGTGATAAAAGTAGAATATCATGACCAACTACATTGTGGAAAATCGCCGAATATTCTTCCCCAGGCACGTTTCTTTTCTGAACAAGTGAGGCTTTAAAAATAGTCTTTGCAACCCTAAGTGGACCTGAATTTTATACCCTGTGTTGTTTTCTGCTCTTATGATAGAGTGGGCATCTTCCTTTACGTCACTTTGTCACCATAATCTTTAACCATGTGCCGTGCTTCGGTGGGCCGTGGTCCCCTGAATTTTTCCATCCCCTGTGTATTATCGATCGCTGCGTGCTTGTTGAAGGGATATCTCTGACTCTTAGAGGCTTGGAGGGATTGGGGTAGAGGAGTAATAAAGAGGGCACTTGGCAAGTGAACAGAGGGACAGCGGGCACCAGGACCCAGCGGGAGTCCCCAAGACCGGGCACCTCTCATCCATGTTCTTCTCTGGCAGGGTCCCTGATCTGGCAGACCTGAACGTCCTAGTTGAACTAGATGGCCCCATGTAGAAATGACAGAGGAGCGTGGGCAGGAGGAGAAGGCAAGCAACAGAATGGCAGTGTCAGAAGGATGCAATTAACGAGCTAACCTGGAGAGCTGGTCAAAACTTGGGAAGTGGGTCACCTAGACTGCAGAGTGGAGGGTGTGCACACTCAGGGGGGGAGTTATGATGCACAGACGTCAACCAGCTGATCCATTCCAATTACACAGTCCTGTCCTTGGGTTCGAAACACCCCCGTCCCCCCACGGGAAGGGAGCCAGGTGGCCTTGCAGCATCATGAGTCCACAGCACGGTCCGGCGACCCCAAAGCCAGTGTGGTTCTTTGCAGCACTGATGGGTGCTGTGTCAGAATGAGGGAGGGGACAGCCCTGCCCCCTTTAGGCCAGGGAAGACTTTCATGGAGTAACGGCTTCCTTATGCATACTGTGATTTCAAGAGGGGCATTTACAGGAGTGGGATCATGATTAGGAAGGGTCCTGTGGACAAGTAAGGACCAGGGGGTGCTTAGCTGGATAAAAGTGGGCTCATGGGGCCTTGAGAATGATTCTTAGTCGTCGTGTGGTCATCATCGTCATCTTCATCATCATCATCATTTAATCATAGTAACTCCAAGTCATGGAGGTAGAAAATGTACAACCATTACTTTTAATCCTACCAGTGAAGTATTACGCCCATTTTACAGATGAGGAAACTGAGTCTCAGAAATATGAAGTTGTTTGCCCAAGCACACAGCTGGTAAACCACGGGGCCAAGACTGGATCCCAGATGTATTAGAAGCCAGCATAGCCTTTTCTTCCCACTGAATATTAATTTTTCAACAACCAAACTGTTGCCTGGAGAAGATGAAGAAGGCTTGTTTAGCTCCTGGTTACAGAAGTGGCTGCAGCGGGTGACAGCTACGGTGAGAATAATTTGCCTGAAAACAAAGAAGTTCCCTGACTCAACTGTTTGCAGGTAGAATCAGCTATCCTGACGGGGGGTAAGGCCCAGAGTGACAGAAGGCATTCCAGGAGTCTGATGGGTCGCTGGTGGAGCTCTGCCAGGGGAAGTCAAAGGTCAAATGCAGAAGCAAACAAAACAATCTTGACCATCCCTTCTGTTTGAGTCAAGGCTCTTTGCTTACAAGGGGCAGATATTGACAAGAATATAGGTTCTGACTGCCTTCAGCAAAACACACTGTTTTTTTGCAGGGATAGGAGGTCATTCATGGGGTAGAAGGAAATGGTGACCTGAACTTTAACAAAGGCAGAAGTCCCTCTGGCTCTAGTCATCCAGGTGGTGGCCGCTAATCTCACCTCAGCACCACAGCCAGGATGAATCAGCGTTTCCTACCCATCGCCCTCCAGAGACTGAGCTCAGCAGAGAGCTTCCGAGGGACCCAGCCCAGATCCAGATCCCACCCCCTTGGCACCTTGATTGACAGCGTCCATCGGGCAGGGTAATTTTCGGAGGAAGTAAAGACACTGGTACCAGAATAAAAAGGGCAATGGGCGCTGGAACACCGAAACCTCCTGCCTAGCAAAGGAAACCACATGCTGCAATAGTGAGCTCATTAGTGCATTCATTAGTTAATTGATTATTGGGTAGATAACAGAAGCCTATTTCGAAAACGTAACGTACAAAGAACAAGCACCAGTGCACCCACTACCCAGCCTCGGAAATTCTTTCAGTGCTTCAGGGGTTCCCAGAGCACCCCCCCCCCGATCTTCCCCACTTCCCCTCTCCACTCTGTCGCAGCCGGGCCCTGGCTTCTGGGTTTATCATCCGCTTGCTTTCCTTTGTCCTCTTATCTCATCTCTCTCTAAACATCGTGGGACACAGTCTTCTGCCAGACGCTCTCTATTCCAGGCTGTAGTCACGCTTTACGCATGCCTGTTGAAGACGCCACTGTCTGTAGTCCCAGTGTCTGGACATAGGACAGCAGACCCCGGCTGCCATGGACGGACATCTGGGCGGCTCCCGGCATGCTGCCGATATGGATACTGTGGTCCCTGACTGTGCTTAGCCCACTGGGAGGGGCAGGTGTCCTTAGGGCGTGTAACCCCTAGGAGTGCGGCTGGTCACCAGCCTCTGAGTATGTTCAGCTTTACAGGAGGATGTCATCCTGTTTTCCAAAGTGACAGTGACCAAGCTATAGTTCTTCCACTGGTGTCTGAGCCCCCCGTTGCTTTGCAGGTTCTGTCAGTGTTGACTGGTTTTTGTAGAATCTTTAGCTCCTGCCAATCCGACAGACGGGTTTTTCTCTGATGACTGAGGTTTCCCTCGTTTGAAAAGTGCATGATCATAGTCCTTGCCCAGTTTCTTACTGGGAATTTATTTTCTTATCGACCTGATACTTATGTGATTGTGTGATACAGTGTGCGTGTGCGTGTGCGTGTGTGTGCGTGTGTGTGTGTGTGTAGTGTAGCATAGCTATCTCCCAGTTTCTGTCCTTTTTTTAAAATTCTTTTTTGATACAAAGAGGTATCAATTGAATATTATTGACATTATTCATGTTTTCGCTATGGTTTGAGCTTTCCTGTCTTACTAAGATATCCTCTAACCCAACATGATCAAGATATTCACTTATGTTACCTTCTAAAAGTTCTTAAGTTTCCCCGTCCACTGTTTTCTATAGTCTATCAGGAATTGATGAGATGCGAGTTGGATTTCATTGATTTCTCCATGTGGACCCTGTTATTTCAGCAGTTTATCCAACAGCTCACCCCCACACACACACACACACACACTGATGATCAGTGTCCGCACACGTGTAACTCTGCATACGCTGTTGTGGCCTCGCTGTCTAAGGTTTTATTACTGAAGCTGTGTAATAATTCTTGATGTCTGATAAGGCAAGTTCCCTTACCTTGTTCTTGTTTAGTAATTATCTTGGCTAATATTATTCCTTTGCACTTTGATATACATTTTATTTTTGTCTTTATTGTCTTTTTCATTAAATTTAATGAGGTAACATTGGTTAATAACATTACATTAAGTATAAAGTATATATAATACATCATCTGCATATTGCATTGTATGCTCACTTGCCAAAGTCTAGTCCCCTTCTGGCACCATATATTTGACCCCCCTCCCTGTACGCGTTTTAGCCTCAACCTATATAAACTGTGACTGGAATTGCAGTGAATCGGTAGATCACTTTAGGAAGCATGGATGTTTTTAAGGATACTGAATCTTGCACTCCATGAAGATGGCATATGCAGCTCTACTTTTATGTCTGTTTAGTAGTTTTTCAATATTCTTTCAAAAGGTTTTACACATTTTTGTTAGATTTACTTTACTTTATATTTCAGACACTATTGCAAAAGCTGTCTTTTTTTTTTTCTTTTTTTTTTTAGGTAAGTGTGTTTAATGAGATACAATCTCTAAACCACACAATTCACTTATTTAAAGTGCACAATTCAGTGACTTAAGTATGTTTACTGAGTTGTCCAACCATAACGAAAATCTAAATTGAGAACATTTTTATCACCTCTGCCATTCGCGGTCAGTCCCCGCTGCTCCCTCCACCCAGCCCCTTGCCAGAAGGAACGAGGGAAGGGTGAGTGATTGGAACACACCTGAGCAGCGGGCTTTATGTCTGACATTGCCCGCCTGGCTTCCGCTTTGTCAATTTATTTTGGTTCTGTTTTCCCCTCCTGTTTCCATCACTGCTCTGGTTTGCATGCTAATCTCCCAGCCTCTTCCCTGCTCCCCTTACTCTTCATCCTCCACACCCTGGCCAGACCACTTTCTTCAAAGACAGCTGTGTTCCAACCCCATCTCTTCTAGGATGCCCTCGGTAGCTCTCTTGCAATTTCAGCTGTCGACACGTTTCTAGGGTGAAACTCAAGTTGTCTCAAGCACTTTAGAAATGCATTATGGGCACACAACTCATTGGTGAGTCCACAAAGTCCTCTGCTGGGCCCTTAAGTTTGTCGCGGAGTCCCCGGAAAGTCAACACTGTCGACCTGCTTATTCCCTTCCATGGCCTCCTGAGTCAGAGTTATCTCGGGTTAACTCAGGCGAGAGGCTCATTAAGCCTTGAAACCAAGCTGCCTCCCTGACAGGCGCTCTGTTTCGCTTGAGTGACGGATGATAGCATCTTTGGTTTTTAAGGGCAGCAGTAATTGCGTCTCTAGACTGACCCTGGCAATCTGTTCCCCAACCCTGCAGAGCCTGGGAGATGCCAGATTGCTCTGCAGTCCATTTGTTCTTCAGCATACCTTCCCCAAGCACCAGGTCCATGCCGGAGACCGTGCTAAGAAGTGGGAATTCGAAAGCTGACCCTCTCAGGGCTTGAAGACTAGCTAAGGAGAGAAAACAAGAAACAACAGACCCCTTAGAGAGCTAACTGGTGCTTGGAGAGACCTCTGCTCAGAGCAGAGAAGGGGTAAATTTCTACAGTTCATACTCCTACTTAAGACTTCAAGCACATACTAGGCTATGGAGTCACCAAAATAAAAGAGGGAGTCGACTGAGCACTCAGCCGATACAGCCACTTCAAAACAACTATTTGGCGGTATTTACTGAAACTGAGCACGTGCCCACCCTACACCCGGGCAGTTTCTGTCCTGGAAGGGTGTAGACGGTAGGGAATTGCACCCGAATACACTGTACTTCAAAAGAGAAAAATTTGCAAACAAATATAGAACTCCAGATAATGTGTGCATACTGCAGCATTTAAGGGGAAGTAATAACATATGCAGTTTACTTTGAAACGCACCCAAAACAGAAGGCGGGCAGATAGACCCATGGAGAGGAGACCTGATTAAGCACGTATAGTTAACATGCTAACTGTGGAATTTAGAGGCTGACTGTGTGGGTGCTCACTGTAAAATATCTCCAGCTTTGCTGTATGTTTTAGTACGTCATATAAAACTCAGGGGGGCATACGTATACATACGTTTGGCAACAGACATGGACAAGAGTGATCATAGCAGGATAATGGCCTCAAACTGGAAGCAAATCGAATGCCCCTCCGCAGTAAAACCACCCACTCACGTCACTGCTGTATAGTATTCCACAGTACGGGCTTGTCCATTGCACAGACCGCCACATGTCCATCAGTGCGACTCCCGGTGCGTGTGTGAATAGCTTCTAGTCCTTTGCTCTCATGAACAGAGCTCGTAGGACCATTTCTGCTCATGTCTCCAGGTGCACAGGTGCAGGATTTCTCTAGAGTACCCACCTAGGGGAGCAGGCGCCCCACCTAGTGGTAGAGTATATTCTTCACTTTTCCAGGTAATACCAAGGAATTTTCCAGAATGATTGTACCAATGTATACTCTTGCTACAGATTATGGTGTTCTCCTCTACCCTTACTGTCCTCCCAGGTCTCAGTAAATTGCCTCTGTGGGTCCCATCCACCCCGCCCGTATTGCAGCCCATGCTCAGATGGGTGCCATGGTGACACCCTCTTCCACACTTCATGCCTATGCAGGACAGCACATTCCCTGGTGTGACCCGGTGCATGATGTGTCCAAAATTCCCGCTGCTGTGGGAGAGCTCGCATATTCTGGCTTGACTGCCGTGCAGCTGTCTTTATTTCCGCTTCAAGGAAGAGAGATAAACAAGCTCAATAGAGTGGGTGGTGCCCAGGCTGGACTCCCGGGCTAATCTCTTTATGCCAAAGTCAGGACATTCATCCTTGACATTGACATGCCACGCTCCGCTCTTTCTCCACGGCCAAGAGCAGTGTGTCTTGAGATTAGATCCACGGGGAATTTTCCGCTCCCACCCACCATCTGCCCTCCCCCTGCCCCCGAACATGACATCACCACCCCACCAGATCTGCCTGGCTAGGGAGAGGGTGCTTAGGAATGATAACCTTTACGCTGCCTCCTTCTGATTACAGGTTAGCCTGGGGAGGAAGATAAAGACCTTTGCAACCAAGATGGTAATCACAAGCGGAAATGATGAAGACAGAGGAGGCCAAGAGAGAGAGAGCAAAGAGGAGAGCGTCTTGGCAATGCTGGGGATTATCGGGACCATCTTGAACCTGGTCGTGATCATATTTGTATACATTTATACCACGCTGTGAACAGTGCAGGGGTCCCTAGACGCCTCGGGATGGCCAAAAGACGGGAGTCCTGTGTGCCGACAAGCCAGTGACCTGACATCGCGCAGGCAAGCAGGCTTGACCTACACACACCAGTGGATCCAATGCACCTTCGAACTTTATAAAAGGTCATAAAAACGAACAGACCCTGCTGCCAGGGGCAGACACTTCAAAAAGCACAATGAAACCAACACAACTCACTCACACGGCAAGGAACTCAGCGTCTTTGGCCAGGAGCCCGGAGGAACGCTTGGAAGACCAGCCTTCTGTGCCGTCTGGGAGCGGATGGGTGCAGAAACTCACAGCCTCAGGTCGCTGACGAGATGCCACGCAAACGTTCAGAAAGAGGCACGGGGCGGATGAACACGGCTCGCTGGTGTGTCTCCGGGGACGTGTGTCTCATCTTGGCTTGACGAGCTGTTGAGTATGAAAAGCCATGGGGGCAGCTGACAGGCATCCTGTTCATCAAAAGTTGTCTGTTGGATACAGAGGAGATAACTTATTTTTCTTTCTTCTTCCTCCCCCCCCCCATCGGCTTGACGTGTGTATCTGTTCTTATCAAGGTTTATAAATATATATTTTTAATAAATGTGCTCTATTTTTTAGCATGAACCAGAGGTTTGGAGAGGCGCTCCCGGATTCACCAAGCTCTCCTCCGTTTTCTCTGCTTCGCCCCCGTCGAGCGCAGTCCCGTGGTGTAGTCATTCTAGTCCTGTTTCTCGGTTCTTGAATCTTTGACCTTCTCTCTCTTTCCCTCTATCTCTTTCTCTTTTGGGTGTGGAGGACATTTTTCTGTCATACGAGCCGTGGTCTTGGTTGGTGCATGTCTTGAGATTGTCCGTGGAGCGGCTCTGTGTCGTTCCGTCAGAGTTATAAAATGATCGTGGGCATGTGGACCTTGGATGCACGGTACCCTTACTGAGAATTATGCATGAACAAAGGCTGGGTGGTCGATCAGCTTTAAAAATTGCGAAGGACAAGCTCTGAGGAGGAGGGCGGTTGCGTGTGCGGGTCAGCTCATTGACGGCATTCTTACTTCGTTCTTGTGACCATTCATTGGTCAGGTTTTGAGTTTAATGGCCGTGTGCCCTTGAAAGATGGGCGGGACAAGGAGAGAAGCTCAGCATTAGGTGCATACTCCCTTCCTTCGTGAGCCACCTGGGATCCTTTACTAAGTCAGCGGGGTGTCCATGACACATGGACGCGCCACTGTGAGAGCTCAGTCCAGGCTGCGAGGACACCTGTAGGATAGGTGACTTCAGGGGCAGTAGAAGGGATGTAATGATCGCCCTGAAGGATTGCTGTGCTTCTTAAAGCTCCTGGTCTACACCCACATGCAGCTACTTTCTTCTTGGCAGGGACGGTTAAATAAGGAAGTGTTTGCCTGCTCCCCTGGCTGTCTGAGATGAGCCTCTGCTTGGCCATGGTGGCGTGGTCTTAAAAGGAATGTCAGAATTCCTCATGCCAGCACCAGCCCTGCCCTGTGCCTTGTGTTGGACTCGAGTGATTTCCAGAGGTCTCTGTCACCAGATTTGTCCTTACTCAGGTCTGGCGTCTGAAATTCCACCGTTAGAGAGTCATTTCTTGGGCTCTTCTATAAGGGACCAGACTCTTCTATAAAGCAAATGCCCTTGAGTCCCTGGTTGTGACAACAATTCATCAGGTGCCTTCCCCACCAGAAGGGAAGGAAGTTGACAAGCATGTAGGGTGTGCTGTGTGCCAGGCATTGTGCCAGGTACTTTATAGTCTTCGCTTCAAGTCATGGAATTCTCACAGTAATTGTGAGAGAGGGAGTCTTTCCCCCACATTGTAGACGAGGGAAGGAGGGCTCAGAGATGCCAGGAAACTTCCCTGGGATCACGTGGTTCCTCCTGGTGACTCACCATCAGTCTTCCATAGCCCTGTGCAAGCCTGGAAGCCTCTGGGAAGAGAGGAAGAGGACACCTGGGGCTGTCCCAGGAATGGGCCCTCGGGGGTCAGCACACAAACCCGGTGGCTTTGCTGAAGGCCAGCTCTGCACACCTCTCTTCCCTGCCCCTCCCCACAACAGTAAACAACCCTGGGAACTCCTTCGACCCCGGCAGAATCTCATACAAGTAAGGAGGAGGGGCAAGAGGAGGCCGGTGAGAAATGAAACGGAACGTCGGGGGGAGGGGCTAACAGGCTCCATGTGACTGTACAAAAATTCTGAGCAGTGAACAAAGTGATCAATAAAGGTGCAATGGGAAAAAAAAATCTTCGCTGTCCTGTTTTCTTTTCAACCTTGTGGTATTTTAAAAATCAGCCTCGTTCCTTTGCCTATATCTGTCTTTTTATTTTAATAAAAAAAAATTGAACATGACTCTGTTAAACTGAGTCTGTTTCATGTAGTTTGAAGAAGCCCCCATGATTCTCCGAGTGCACTGATTTGGCATTTATAGAGGGGCGGGCATACAGAGCTTCTGCAATCCTCCAAACAGCCCCTGAGGTGCTCCCGGGGTGTCCGTGGCCAGCAGCCACAGAGAAAGCTGCCCGGTGAGTGGCCACTGAGCAAGGCGGCCACCTCCGCCCGCAGCTCCGCACCCCACTTGTCTTCGCTGTCACACAGCAGAGCCCCAGAGAGCACACGGGGCAAACCCAGGGTCCAGGGGCATGTTGAGCGGACGGGAAGGGAGAGGCTGCAGGGGCCCTGGGTCTCTGGAGTCTGAGTGGGCTGGGCCCCCGTGGCAACAATCGCAGTACCCAGACGGCACCAGGCCCGGACACGGAATCAGCATTTCCCGTGTGGTCTTCACGGCCTCACGTGTGGGACGCTTGCCACAACCTCACGAGACCTGTATCCTTATCCTCACTTCACAAGATGGGGGGAAGGGCTCAGAAAGGCTAACTGACTGCCGAGTTCACAGAATCAGACCTTCTGGCCACAGGTCCACGTGCGGCCAACACCTTGAGCGGCCCAGGCTGTGGGTCTGAGCTCAGCTGGAGCCACGAGGCTAGTTTAGTCTCATGGTACACGGCACCCCCCACACATCTACACACACACCCCAGCCTCTCCTGAACCTCAGTCCAGCTGGCCCCAGGGAGCATGGCAGAGTCAATGCATGTCACCTCTACCCCGGGAAACAGGCTCAGAGAGCCAGGTCCTGGCAACAGAGGGCCAGGCAGGCCAGGGCAGTGTGGTTGAATTGTTTGTGGCTGCAAGGTGCTTGCTTTGGCCAGAAAACACCTGGGCCTCAATCCAATTTCTGTGTCTTATATCTGGGTGACCAAAAGCAGGTCACAACAACTCTGTGACCGTGCGCTTCCTTCGCCTGTATTGGGGGGGGCACCTGTAAGTGGCTCCACACCCCATCAGGTAGGTATTTCTACCCACTTACCTGATGCAGAACGTGCATCTCGAAGGGCAAGCTGACCCCAGGACTGAAGTCACAGGGTGAGGAGTCGGGCCCAGGCTCCAGGCGCTGTTCTCTTTACCTTTGCAGCCTAAGTGTGACATGTAAGTCCCCAAACAAAGAGCGCCGTGGGGTCTGCAGGTCTGTGGAGGAGACAGATGCCTGAAGAGAGTCGCGTGCAATGCGAGGGGGGCAGACCGGACAAAGACGGAGGAGAGGCGCACACGGGGTACGGACCAGGCAGAGGGACTCCTTTCCTCATGGCGTGGTCGTTTTTAACCAGCGAGCCAATCGAGAGGCCCCGCTGTCATCCCAGAACCTCCCAGGCTGTGTGGAGCTCTCAGGGGAAGTCTGGGAAAAGAAGCCCAGCAAGTTTTTTTCAAGGGCTTGTGGTTGTTGGGGGCTGGACCACAGGCCTCCTTCCCTCGTGATCTTCCGGGCTTTCTAGGCAGAACAAGTGTCTTCGCACAGAACCTGGAGCTCAGCCCCGCTCTACCCTCAGGAAGGTGGGACCCTGCCCCCAAACAACACAGCTTTGGGGGTGCCCTCTGTCACAAAAAGGCACAGACTGAGGCCTTTATTTATTTATTTTTTTGGCCAATAATGAAAAGAGCCCCATTGACCCAGCAACTGACTTCTCCTCTTTCATTCTGTCTTTTCATAAATCACACATGCATAATCACAGGAGGAAAAAAAGTTACAATTGTTTTTAATCTTCTATGTAACTTTTTAAAAGTGAAAATAATCCTCAAATATGGTCAGCAGGAAACAACCACGATTCATATGAAGTGTGCAAATGACAAGCCAGGTGGCCTGCATATAGGTTGGGTGGATCCATTCTCCTTGGAATTTTAAAATTCTGTTGCCTTCAGGCAGGGCACCCTCTGTAGGTCACTGTCCCCACGTAACCTGTTATCGTGGGCGGCTTCCCTCAATTCCGTTACTTGCTGCATCCAAAGACGTTCTAGATGGCCATCCTCAACTGGACATTCAGTCACCTTCCCATAATCGGCAGGGTGGATATCACAATTCACACGATATACTATTCACTATAACGTCCGTGCTAAGAACAGATAGTTTTTCATTGACATGCATGAATACCCTTTCATATCGATAAGTCTGTTTGGGCAAAGCACTCGGAAAGGCTGTTCGGTATTCAGTGTTTTGAATTATGCAGCATTATGTGTTTTTCCATTCTTTTTTTACTGTTGGACCTTAGGTTGTGGTCCGTATTTGCTGTGGACCACAGGGCTTTGCTCTTTAAAGCATTCAAAGCATTGCTTTCTCCTTCCCCAGGACCCTTTAGGGTGGTCGGAGGGGGCATTTTTTACAATACGCTTCGAGGACAGTATCCAGGTAAGTCACTGTTTCCCAAACCACATTGGTGATGGTAATCCCTGGATACTTATTAAAAACACACCTTCCTAGGCCTCTCCCCAGAGCTCTGCTCAGTAGTTCTGGAGCAGATAGGCAGGCAGACTTGGAAGTGTTGCTCCAGAGGGAGCCTGATTCTGAGACCCCGGGAGTCCAGTGGTTGTGATGATCTTGGAGAAAACACGTCTCTTTCACCTGGGTGTTCTCATCCACAGAAAAGCTGATAGTAATGTGTGCATCCAGGTCATTGTGAAAGTTAAATGAGACCATGCAGGCACAGCTCCCAACGGAAAGCCTGGGGGAACAGGTGAGCTGTCTCTAGATGGCAGAATCAGAGGAAATCCTGTAGTCTGTCTCTCTTTCTCTCCCACACTTCTCTTTCTCCTTCCTTCCCTCTCTCCCTTGTTCCCTCCCTCCCTCCCTTCTTCACCCTCTCTCTCCACTAAGCATGAGGGCCTCACTCACTTTCCTTTGAATGTTTCCATCACCCACTCTGAGTTGTAAGGCTCCCTTTTCCCATCCGCTGCCTGCAGAACACCAGCACGCTGACCCATTCCTTCATCGCGTTATTCTTACACAGAATGACTCCACTGCCCTCTCAGCACTTGCCCAGTAGCTATCTGGAGCCCAGACTGGCTATAACCATGACACACATTGGTAGAGACCAAATTTCTGATTCTTCTTTTGAGAGAGCTCTTCTGGAAGACCCTGTGACCTCCACCTTCCTAAAGGTAGGACTTCTGTCCTGGGACACCGCCAGGAAGATCCTTTTGTGGGCTGGCAGATCCTCTGACATCACTATATAATGATTCCTTCCTCTCATGTGCAGCAGATGGAATGAACAGACTGTGAGTATTTTCTGTTGTTTGTAAACAAGTTGCATAAAACAGTGTATACTCATGCAGAAGAAGGGCTACATATTGCTGTAACAAATAAGATCACATAACACACATAAATTTTCTCTGACAAGACTCTGTAAGAGGCATGCTTGCTAACTATTTCTGGAAGAGAATCATGGGGAAACCTTTGCAGGACAAGATAAGAGTCATGAATGGGTGTCTTCCCAGTGAGGTAATAAAGAGTTCGCACACTTCACTTCACTGCCTGGGACAGCACAACTCAACATCTTGTTCGGATAGTCAAAGCATCCCACCTCCCTGCTGGGGGCTGGAAACGGTGGGGTGACCACTGAGTAGTCATGAGCGCTGTAGTTACTGAAAAATGAAAGAACAGTCTCGTCAACTATACCTGGACCCTCACCTGCCTCACTCTCATCTCCTGGAGAGAATGTAAACAAAGATGCTGCAAATCACACTGTAGAGTGCTAAGAAATAGAAAGGTGAAGAAAGCCGAGGGCAACATGGGTCCCAGGAAGTTAGAGGACATTATTCCCATGGAAGGAATTCTCTGACTTCTGACCTGATGGAGAAGTACTCTTGTCTAGGCATAGCGTCTAAGTGATTGAGGAAATAGCATTCCCATAAAGAAACATGATGTCAGAAAGCTGAGAAACAGGAGAATGTGGGATAAATATAGGCTGAAGGCCAAACCTTTTGGAAAGAGATTTTGAAGGCAAATCATTCATTCACTCACTCATCTATTCCTTCAACAAATACGTATTGAGGCCTTGCTATATGCTGGAATGTGGCCAGGATTTCACCAGTAAATAGCACAAATGCATGATCCACTCTCATGGGGGACCATGTCCCTGAGGAGAAGAAGCCCAGGTGAGTGCCCAGATGGGAATGGCAGGACAACCAGTGCAAACCCCATCTTGGCTTGGATAGCTAAGGATGGATTCCCATGGGTGTGGCTCCCCATCAGGGGGCCAGGGTAAATGAAACCTTCCCAGGACAATTTGAAACATCATGATCTAGTGTAAGAAGCAGAGAGGACTTGAAAGGAAAAGATTCAATCTAACCCTGGCTTCCTTCCTTACTAGCCTTGTTGACCAAGAATAGGTTGCTTCACCTTTGAAATTCATTGTCCTTCTGTGCAAAGTGGGAATAACACCCACCTTGCTGGGTAGTTGTAAGAATTAAATAATATCAAGGATACAAAGTGTATGGCACATAGAAGTCATTCTATAAATTGATATATTTACTATGATAGAACCAGATTTTTAATTTCACAGCCATTAACGACCGCAGACCCTTTTTCCATTGTGGTGTCTGGAAGGAGCTGTCCGTGGTGCCAATCTGTTTTATGAGAGCTGGGGCCTCTGCCCTCTGTCAAGAGGATACATCTTTGCAGCAAGCATCTACAGTCGGAGGAAACACACGTGCATCCTAAGAAAAGAACCCATCAAGGACTCTCCTCCTTTCTCGCCACTTACATGATGGTAATACTGTAAGGGAAAAAATTGCAGGGAAAAAACTGCAGGGAAATACCAGTTACAATGAGACTATTGTTGAAAAATCTGTCACTGTTGGTTTAGTGTTCACTGATGGGAAACATCCCAGTAAGAATAATAATAGAAAATACAATAGCAACAATGTCACAACATTCGGACTCATATTGAATAGCAAGATGCAGAATAGTAGGATGGTTAAGAATGCAGTTTCCAGAAGAAGGACATTGGCTTCAAATTCTAGCTGTGTAGACCTCAAGTGAGTTACTCAAAATCTCTGAGAATCCTGATCCACAAAATAGAGTCAACGTAAGACCAACCCCATGGTGTTGCTCTGATGATTAACTCTATTTGTGTAGAAAAGGTCTTTAGAGCCATGTCTGGCACAGAGAAATGACTCAATAGACATTAGCTCTTGGCACAGTAATAAGTACCTTTTAGCATGATTGGTAAGCAGCCCGAGTGAGACATTTTGTATACATTATTGCAAACGTCCCAACAACATGCAGTGACCAATTACTAACATAAATCACACTTCCCATGCAGTTATGTGCCTGCCACATAATCTTTTTCTATGCCATCTCAATTAAATTATAGGATAGGTTGTCTCTTATCCTCTGATGAGGACCGGAGAGAATAAGTACCTGGATTTAAACCCAAACCTACCTCATTCCTAAAGCTCTGCTTGAATGTCTTGGATGGAGCCGTCACCATCTCAGAATGGGCAGGAGTTTCTTAATCACTTCCCATTCCGGGTTCTACTTGCTGCAGGTTTAGGGTCCCTGGCTTCTGGAGCTAGGCTGTCTGGGTTCTAATCCCATCTCTGTCATGTACTTAGTTGTTTAACATCTCTGTCCTTATTTGTTCATTTGTCAAATGGCAATCATAAATGTCTGTTATGTAGAGTTGCTATAAGAATTAAGTTTATAGATATAAAACACGTAGGATGGAGTTTGAAACATAGTAAGCGATGTATCTGTTCTTTTTACCATTATGCAGTGTGCATGGGATAGAGGGAGCAGCACCAGTTTAGTCCTTTGTGATTTTTCCCATGTTATTCCCTCATCCTGAAATAGCCTTCCTTCCCTTTCCCTCAATGCTAGGTACCACCTCTTCCAGGAAGCCTTTCTTTCATGTCCTAGACCTCCCAAGGTAGGGGTAGTGATTTCTGAAGACAACCATGGTCCCACACTCATGCTGCACTGGGGCCACTTGTGTCTAGGATATCAACACCTTGTCCTAGCTAACAGTGGTACCCTCAGGACAGACAGGACCTTCCAGAGAGTGCCTGGCTCAGGATCCTTTCCGTACACAGGACTTAAACCAAATTTATCTGAATCAGAAACAACACTGCCTTCAAATCCAAAGCCAGTGTCCAGAACAGCCCATAGCCTAAGGGGGAAACTTCTGCCAGTCACATAGAAATAAAATTAGTAGGATCTACTCACTACTCCCTCCAGAATAGGCAGTAGAGGTTCTTTCCCCTAAACAGAAATTAATTCAGCCCAGAAATAAATCCCCAATGAGCCTCCTAAAGAGCCCATTAGTGAACCACAGCTACCCACTGACAGGAGTTGCTTTCTGTGAAAGTCCCATCAAGTCGCTGCTGAATTCTGTCTTCCTGCACAGCAGCTGGCCTGAGCCTGAGGGATGGCCAACAATTACAGGAGAGTAAATATTTCAGCAGCACGGAGTTGGGCTTCTCCACAGCCAACAAGAAGCTGTTTCTCTTGCCTTTAAACTGTTTATTATAATGCAAGGTCAACTCCAGCAAGGAATGCATTTCTCTGCCTCTTCCTCCAATGAGCTACTTTAATGCTGAGGTCTTTCTTGCTTTGGCGAAACCTCTGCATAAACTGGAGACAGAGTGCTTTACTCTCTGGGTACCAATGGGAGGTCCTGAACTTGAAATCAGATTCAAATCCAGGCTCTTCCAAGCACCAGCCATGTGATCTTAGGCAAATCACTTTTCAACTTTCTGGACTTCAAGTTCAAGAAAATGGGGAGAGACGTACATGACTAAAAGAATATGGAGATAGCTAGCTTTAGGGGTGTCACTCTGAAGGCAACCACAAAATTTGTGGCTCCCCCAAATTGTTCCTCTTGGTCATTCCCAAAGTCATTCAGGCTCTTGGTGGTCATAGATAAAAGAATGTATGGTCTTTCCAGCCCAGAACATGATTCCTGATTGATACATAGCATAATGATAATTCAACTTCCCTTCACGACTGGTTTAAGAAAGCATACAGAAGCCTGACCAGGTGGTGATGCAGCAGATAGTGTGTCAGACTGGGATGCTGGGGACCCAGGTTCGAAACCCCCAAGTCACCAGCTTGAGTGCAGGCTCACCAGGTTGAGTGTGGGCTCACTGGCTTGAGCGTTGTAGACATGACCCCATGGTCACTGGCCTGAGCCCAAAGGTCACTGGCTTGAGCAAGGGGTCACTCACTCTGCTGTAGCCCTTCCCCCAGTTAAGGCACATATGAAAAAGCAATCAATGAACAACGAGGTGTCACGAGGAAGAATTGATGTTTCTCATCTCTCTCCCTTCCTGTCTGTCTGTTCCTATCTGTCCCTTTATCTGTCTTTCTCTCTGTCTCTGACACACACACACACACACACACACACACACACACACACACACACACACACACAATACAAGCCAAAATACATTGGCCAATGAAGCCCGAGGGGAAACAGGCTGGGTTGGGGAGGCTCTGAGACAGATGTGCTCAGCTCCAAAAGGGATCCCTCAAAGAGTGATAACAACAAGACAGTGTGAGGGGAGTCCCCCACCCATATGCCTCCATAGAAACAACAATTTGGCAACCATTCATAATAAAGGTGCCTCTGTAGGAAGTTAGGGATCCAGCTAAGACACTGTGAAATCTTGGTAGAATCCAGGACCAAGATCAGTCATGTTGCAAAGGCAGATTCTTTCCCAGGAGGCAGAACTGCTGACCGCTGACCTGGCTACAGACCCAGAAACAGCCTCATCCCCTTGTGGACTCAGCTACAGCCCCAATGGGCCCTTGTTCTGCCATTAACATCATTCAACAAAGGATCCTACAGGAATCACACCCACCTGTGCTCCACATAACAGGCTTTCTGACCCCAGTTCCCACTGTGGACCCTGAAGAGCCCCATGACTTCATTCCATCCCCTCTTACCCACCAGTCCTGTCCATTCAGTGACCAACCAGGCGTCACTCCAATTCATGCCCCTGAAGCAGACCCACCAACCAAGCTCCAAATGAAGATGCTGAAACATGAAGTCCTATAATCTGGCTTCAGCCTCACTCAACTGCAGTTCTGGAGAAAATACCATTTGATCCTCAAATACGTAGACACTGACATGGGGCTAAGTGGGGAATGAAGAATCAGGCTAACACACCAAAGCAAATTAAAAAAGCTGCAGTAACCAACCCCAAAGAGATGGAAATCTACAATCTCCTGACTAAGAATTCAAAATAATCATTTTTAAAGAAGCTCAGTGAGATACAAGAGACCATGGATAACTAAATGAAATCAAGAAAACAGTGCATGACAGGAGGAGCAAGATGGCGACGGAGTAGGCGGACGTACCAACTTCCAACTCCCAGAACCAAAGTGGATTATAAATCAATTTTAAGAACCATCATCTGGATAAACCAACTTTGAACTAAACTAAGTGGACTCTACAACCAAGGAACACTGCAGAAGCCACATTGAGACTGGTAGGAATAGCGAAAACGCGAAGAGGGCTGCCCAGCTCCCCGGAGCAAACGGCAACCCGGAGAGACCCGCGTGGTGGGAGGAGAGTTTGGTGGAGAGGGAGGGACCTGGGTCCCAGGAACCAAGCCCCAGCCTGCAGTCTCAGAGCCTAGAAGAGGCGTTTGGACAGTCTTGAGCTGTGAAACAAGTGAGGATACTGTTTGTGAAAAAGAGACAGTTTTTTCAGACCCAAGATTCTTAAAGGGACAGCACAGAAAATCTCTCTCACAGCCACTCATCCGGGGCTCCAGGGAACAGGGACAGAGGAGAGGACCAGAGCAACGGGAAGAAAAAGTAAACTGGAAGCCACAGGGAGAAACACTCTGAGGGACAGCCACCCTAACCCCTGGGCTAAGTCACTTCCCTAATCAAAAACGAGTATTTCCCCTGGAACTAGCAATACCAGCAAAGGGAGACAGGACACCAGCCAAACAAGCTCTCCCGTGGCACTTAGAGCAGAGCTGCTTAGACGGAGGGAGCTTCCAGGTCTACAGTATGGAGTGTTAGGGTCTGAGCTGCGGGGCGCCTTCTCACTCTGCTGAGGGCTGCTGGAGGGATGGTGGCAGCAGGACACTGAAACGCAGTTCTGTCAGTGGGGGCGGAGGCCCAGATGGTGTGAGCTCGGTATAGCCCAGCAGGGGCAGAGGGGACGCGCAAAAGCGGTCCAGCAGCTGCGGCCCTCCTATAACCCCACCTGCAGGGAAAAGCGGGAGGCCAGGAACGGGCAGAGATCTGCTCTGCGACCCTGCGCAAGCCAGCCCTGACCATGGGGACGGGGCTAGGACCAGGGACGGGCGGAGGCTTGCTGCTGAGCTCACGCCAGCAGCCCCAACTGGCAGGAGAAACCGCGGTTTGCCATCCTGCGTGCGCGAGTTGGCTGTGAAGGCGGGGGCGGGGCTAGAGCCCCAGATGAGTGGAAGTTCGCAGCTGAGCGGACGCCAGCAGCCACGCCCAGCCCAATAAACTGTGGTTTGCGAACCTGCACAAGAGAGCCCTGGCCTCGAGGGCCGGGCTAAAGCTCCGGATGGGCAAAGGCTCACAGCTGAGAGCACGTCAGAAGCCCCGTCCAACCCGAGAAACTGTGGCGAGCAGGCTCTGACCGCGGGGGCTGGGTGGAAGCCCAGAAACAGGCTGGGTCTGCAGCTGAGCGAAGGCACTCACCTCTACCCTTGGTGCTGAGGCTTGTGGCTTGAGTGACAGCCTCTCCCACGGAGGAGAGGCAGAAATCACAGCAACAGCCGCAGTGGGCCAGCGCTGGCAACGCCCATACCCAACCGCCCTAGGCAGCGGCAGAGGGGGTGGCGGGCCTGCAGACAAACCACACCTAGAGAACACAAAGTCAACACCTACTGGACTCCAGTGGACACACCTTCTTATACACAGACAAAATGGGCAGGCAAAGAAATGCAAACCAAATGAATCAAGAGAAATAAATCCCCAGAGAAGGACCTGAATGAATCAGATAGAACCAAATTACCAGATGCAGAATTTAGAATAATGATAATTAGGATGTTCAAAGAAATTAGAGCAACAATGGATAGTCACTATGAACACCTAAATAAAGAGATAACAAGTATAAAAAACAAAATTGAAATAATAAAAAAGAATCAGACAGAAATGACAAATACAGTATCAGAACTGAAGACCACAATGGAAGGAATTAAAAGCAGGATGAATGACACGGAGGATCGAATTAGCGAGTTAGAGGACACAATAAACAAAGGCACAGAAGTAGAGCAGAAAAAAGAAAAGAGACTCAAAAAATGTGAGGAAACTCTAAGGGAGCTCTGTGACAACATGAAGAAAAACAACATTCGCATCATAGGGGTTCCTGAAGAAGAGGAGAGAGAACAAGAAATAGAAACTTTGTTCAATCAAATCATAGCAGAAAACTTCCTTAAATTAAGGCTGGAAAACATTCCACACATTCAAGAAGCACACAGAACTTCATTAAAGAAAAACCAAAAAAAATCTACACCAAGACATATCATAGTTAAAATACCAAAGCTAAGGGATAAAGAGAAAATTTTAAAAGCTGCTAGAGAAAAAAAGGCTATCACCTACAAAGAAGCCACCATAAGGATGACATCCGACTTCTCAACAGAAACACTTGAGGCCAGAACGGAATGGCAAGATATATTCAAAGTAATGCAAAACAAGAACCTACAACCAAGACTACTCTATCCAGCAAGGCTAATGTTTAAAATTGAAGGAGAAATAAACAGCTTCCCAGACAAAGAAAGCCTCAAGGAATTCATTAAAACCAAACCAATTCTGCAAGAGATACTAAGGGGCATGTTGTGAACAGTTCAAAGGGAGGAAAGAATATAGCAAAAGAAGAATACAGCTTTAAAGAATAAAATGGCAATAAACAACTACATATCAATAATAACCTTAAATGTAAATGGATTAAATGATCCAATCAAAAGACATAGGGTAGCCGCATGGATAAAGAAATGGGAACCATACATATGCTGTCTATAAGAGACACACCTTAAAACAAAAGATGCACATAGACTGAAGGTAAAAGGATGGAAAAAAATATTTCATGCAAATGGAAATGAAAGAAAAGCCGGGGTAGCAATACTTATATCTGACAAAACGGACTTTAAAACAAAGGCTGTAGTAAGAGATAAAGAAGGACACTACATAATGATAAAGGGAACAATTCAACAGGAAGATATAACTATTATAAATATCTATGCACCAAATATAGGAGCCCTGACATACATAAAGCAGACTTTGATGGATATAAAGGGCGAGATTAACAGCAATACTATAATAGTAGGGGATTTCAATACCCCACTAACAACACTGGATAAATCCTCAAGAAAGAAAATTAATAAAGAAACAGCAGACTTAAAGGATACACTAGATCAACTCGATTTAATAGATATCTTCAGAACTTTTCACCCTAAAGCAGTAGAATATACATTCTTCTCAAGCACTCATGGTACATTTTCTAGGATAGACCATATGTTAGGACACAAAAATGGTCTCAATAAATGTAAGAAGATTGAAATCATATCAAGCATTTTCTCTGATCACAACGCCATGAAACTAGAAATTAACCACAAAAGAAAAACTGAAAAATACTAAAACACTTGGAAACTAAATAGCATGTTATTAAATAATGAATGGATTAACAATGAGATCAAAGAAGAAATAAAAAAGTTTCTAGAAACCAATGATAATGAGCATACATCAACACAAAATTTATGGGACACAGCATAAGCAGTACCGAGAGGGAAGTTCATTGCACTACGAGCATACCAAAAGAAGCTAGAAAAAGCTCAAATAAGCAACCTGACCCTGCGTCTAAAAGAACTAGAAAAACAACAGCAAATAAAGCCCAGGACCAGTAGAGGGAAGGAAATATTAAAGATCAGAGCAGAAATAAATGGCACAGAGGCTAAGGAAACAATACAGAGGATCAATGAAACCAGGAGCTGGTTCTTTGAAAAGGTAAACAAGATTGATGAACCTTTAACTAGACTCACCAAGAAAAAAAGAGAGAGGACCCAAATAAATAAAATTAGAAATGAGAGTGGAGAAATAACAACTGACACAACAGAAATACAAAGCATTGTAAGAAAATACTATGAAGAACTCTATTTCCAAAAAATTAGACAACCTAGGTGAAATGGACAAATTTCTTGAATCATATAATCTTCCAAAAATCAATCTGGAAGAATCAGAACACCTAAACAGACCAATTACAACAAATGAGATAGAAACAGTTATAAAAAAACTCCCAAAAAAGAAAAGTCCTGGGCCTGATGGCTTCACAAGTGAATTCTACCAAAACTTCAAAGAAGAACTAACACCTATCCTGCTCAAGCTATTTCCAAATATTCAAGAGGAAAGGAAGACTTCCAAACTCCTTTTATGAGGCGAGCATAATTCTGATCCCGAAACCGGGCAAAGACAACACAAAGAAAGAAAATTATAAACCTATTTCCTTGATGAATTTAGACGCTAAAATTCTCAACAAAATATTAGCCAACCAGATCCAGCAATATATGAAAAAAATTATACACCATGTTCAAGTGGGATTTATTCTGGAGAGGCAAGGCTGGTTCAATATTCGCAAATCAATCAATGTGATTCATCACATAAACAAAAGGAAGGACAAAAATCACATGATAATTTCAATAGATGCAGAAAAGGCATTTCATAAAATCCAGCACCCATTCATGCTCAAAACTCTCAGTAAAGTGGGAATACAGGGAACATTCCTTAACATGATGAAGGCCATCTACAACAAACCCACAGCAAACATCATACTAAATGGGAAAAAATTAAAAGCAATCCCCTTAAGATCAGGAACCAGGCAGGGGTGCCCCATATCACCACTCTTATTCAACATAGTTCTGGAAGTCTTTACTACAGCAATCAGACAAGAAGAAGAAATAAAAGGCATCGAAATTGGAAAAGAAGAAGTAAAACTGTCATTATTTGCAGATGATATGATATTGTATATAGAAAACCCTAAAGTCTCAGTCAAAAAACTACTGGACCTGATAACTGAATTCAGCAAGGTGGCAGGATATAAAATTAATACTCAGAAATCAGAGGCATTTCTATATACTAACAATGATTCCATGTGGGGTCTGTCTTCCAAGTCAAGGTTTTGCTCCACAGATGCCTCTGATGGTCCCAGTCTAGGCAACATTCTTAGCTTTAAGAAGAGCTGGGGAATTCACTGCTGGCTTCTGCCTGGGGAATAGAGACTCCAGATGTGGCAATGACCTCAAATACAGAGAAGATGTTCTAACATATTGAGTATTAGGACAAAAGTCCATTATACCATCTATTCAGAACTTTGATTTAGCTGGAAAACTCCCTTCGGATGAGCTGACAGTTTATTTTTTTTGGGGGGGGGGGTCTTATGTGAAAACTTTGGGGGTAAAATGTGGTTGGATCCCCTGACTATAAATTGGATAGCCCATGTCCATGTCTTGGCTCCAGCACTAACCAACTGGGGCCAAATAACTTCTGGACTCTTAATGGTGACCTCGTGAGCTCCCCTGAGACTCAGAGGAGTCAGCCTTGGGCTTCCAGACCTCTGACACTCATGCTTCCCGTCCAAAGCTCAGAGCCAAGGGACTGGGGTTTCAGTCTTGGCCAGAAATTGTCTGGATGGCCCTGAGAATGTCATAGAACTTTCTTGGGTCTCGGTGTGCACACCCTGTAAATGGTGGGTAAGAACAGTTGGTCGACTGGGATCCTTCTTGCCCCATTCCTCACCCCTAAAAAATGTGGCCACATCTATGACCCTCCAGAGCACCCCTGGTTTCTGTCACAATAATCCTCAGCCCCCGTCCACATAGTGTTGTTCTCTTTTGCGAAAATCACCAGAAGGCAGCTTCTCCAGGGAAATCTGATGCTCAGGCATCAGTAAACGTGCACTAAATACACCCCAAATCGAAAGTGACCGAGAACTCTTGCAAACAGAGTCCCATGCCAACAACAATTTCTAATACCACAATGTCTGCTCAGAGAAGTGCCACTGACCTGCGTCAGGCAGCTACCCAGCTGGCTCATGGACCGTCTTCCCAGGGTGCCTGGGATGCCAGCCTCCGTTAACCACTCTGACCCCTACCAGCCATGTACAAGATCACACTCGACTCACCTCCAACATGTCTGGGGAATGGTGTCCATACTGGCTCCCAGTGAAAGGTGACTATTTTATCTCTCACTCTGGGAAACCCACATGCCGTGGACATAGCGGTCAGTGTCTGGAACCTGACCCCCAGCCTTTTTGGTATGTATCACAGAGACTCACGGCTCGATACCTACTCTCAGGACAAGAGCGCCGTCTGCCCAGATTCCATGAGGTCCATCCTGTGATGGACACAGGAGTTAGCACCGACGTGTTTATCTGACAGGGGACAAGCTTCCAGCTCTCTTTCCAAGCTCCAGTTTCCCTGTCTTGCCAGATGGATATAGAATAGAATTAGCCACAAAAAAAAATTAGCAAATGAATGTGTGCAGAAGCTCCTAGCTTGTACCTGGTATTTAGTAGGTGTTCAGGGAGTGTGAATTCCCTTTTTACTTTCAACGCCCTCTGTAACCTGGATCCTGCTCTCTTTGCGGCGGGGGGGGGGGGGGGGGAGGAGGGCGGGGGGGGGCTCCCAAGTGCACCCATCCCTCCTCTGTCGCCCTCCCTTCTGGCCTGTCCCCTGCAGCTTCCAAAGGTTCCTTCTAGCGCCAACGTTCCAGGAATCCAGCCACATTGGGGAGTTATAGCAATTGTTGGAATTTACTGCTGCCCTCAAATCATAAAACAGGCTCAGCTGGTTTGTTTAAACAAGGACAATATTCTTTTACAGTTTCAAAGGTGAGTTCTGTCCTCTGTGTGGCCCCTCATCTCCACTGCCTCCTCCTCTCTCTCCCTTGCAGAAAGAAAGCCGGTCATTTAAAACAAGAAGAAAAAATAAAAGCCGCTCTCAGCCTCCTCTGGCTGCCTCTCCCGCCAGTTGCTGTTGCCATGGTAACTACAGGCCTCTGCCTGCCTCTTTCATCAGAGCCTCCTCCCTCAGCGCTGTGCTGCGTGTGGCTGGTCTTCCCCCAGCCCTAGGCGGCCCCAGAAAGACACATTTAGGGTTCCCCTGTTTGTCCTTGAGGTTCCCAGCCTGCCCTCCATCCTTCCTGCTTTCTCTGCCTCTTACGCTCAGGAGGTAGAAAGAACCATCGCAAACAGCTGCCCCCAAAGAGGGTGACAGGATTTATTCATGTGCTCCACAGACCTCTATGGCTGGCCTGCTGTGAGGGGGCACTGTGCCAAAGAGACATCTGACAGCGTCACAATGAATGAAGACCCCCTCCATTTACAGATGGGACAACTGAGGCCCAGAAAGGGGAGGAGATTGCTCAGGTCCCACGGAGCTTGTCTCAGAACCCGGGATTTGGGGTTCAGGTGAGTACCGTGCTTCTGCATTCATGAGCCTTTGCCAACCTCCAGCCACGCTCAAGCCAGAGCTCTCCATCTGCACGTGCAGTGGACCTCGGAGCATAGCAATGGGCAGAGCTGACCCCATCCCCACTTGCTCCAGCTGCCGCTGGTGAGGTCGGGGCCCAGACACACGTAGGCGTGTCCTTTCCTCACAGCCAAGGCAGGCCTGCCTCTCGGGGTCCCGTCCTTAGAGGCAGAGTTCCAGGTGTACAGGGTCCTCTCCTGCTTCCCACACCCAGCTCACTCCTCACAGCGGGCACAGCCAGAGAGGTGGTGGCTGCTGCCAGGTTGGCCCCACTTCCCTGCCAGCCCCATTTGTGGGCTGACGTCACCTGAGTTGGCCGTTATCCCCCTGGTGTTCCCTGCTTGTTAACACACACATGCCCCCTCCTCGCCTGCACCAGTAAGAGGTTCGCTCTGCGGCACGGGCTCAACCTGCTTGGGGACGGGAGGGAGGATGCCACGTGCAGCAAAAACGAGTGTGGAATGAGACATCGGCTCTGGCTCCCCAGAAAGTGGCTGGTTTGAGGGGCGGAGGGATGCACCCACTTTCAAGGAGAGAATGAGATAGATCCTAAGCTATTTTTCCCCCTTTCAAGGGGAGAATGAGATAGATCCTAAATGAAGACCTACTATGAGCCAGGCACCGGGTGCATGGAATCCATCGTCGTCATCTTCACCAAATCTGCCGGCTGAGCACTTACCATGTGCCAGGTACTTGGCCAAGCTCCCTAATTCTAGTGTTTATTTATGCGTGCTTCCACCCTCCCGCCCTCTCCTCCCTTCTCTCACTGGACTCCTTTTCAGGGACAACACCTCAGATTCTTTTTGCTGACTCTTTCCCCATTCACCTACACACGCATAGGTCATAGATGTATATCACTTGGTTCGGGGGCATCACCCATTCCCCTTTCCACTGTGGACGTTAGGCCTCTTTTACCTTCTCCTGTACCCGCCACATGCACACTTCCTGCCTTCCTCCTTCCGTCGTGATTACATTGCCATTTCATTTGGAGCTGCAGCCAGACTATGTGAATGCAAAACCAAGCTGGGTGGGGCAAGGTGTGTTTTGTTTTCATTGGTGTGATGGCCGGGAAAACGCACCACTCAGACCTCGTGTTGCAGAAATGTAACTGACCGACAGCCCCAGCTGCTGCTCCTCTGGGTCCAGCCCCATGTGCTCTCTGAGGTCACACCCCTGCGGCCCAATGATGCCCGAGACCAGGCTCATCCCTGCAAAGCTCAAAACTCCCCCACGGGGCACCTCTGGCCGGAGAACTCCCTCTCCTTCTGAGTGCTCCCTTGTGGGAACGGCATTGCCATCCAGATTCTAACCATCCGACACCTCCCTTCCCTCTCTCCCTCACAGGGGTCCTCCAGGCATGTGGTCTGAGCGCCCCCCTGATTCTCTGCCCCTCCCCTTTGTCATGCGCGGAATGTCCCCCAACTCAGTCTCTTGAACATCTGATTCCATGTTGCTATCCTTCTCATCAAACTTGAAATGTCAATCATTGTTTCTCTGCCCACACCATTTGTTTAGGAGGGTGTGTGTGTGTGGGTGTGTGGGTGTGCATGTGTGCGTGTGGTGTGTGTGTAAATTCCACCCTGGACTCTTCTGGTTTGTAGATCTTCTCCATTGAGTCCAAACACACCAGGTGCTCCATCACCTTAAAGAACCTTGCCCTGGAGCCTTCTGACTGCCCTGACCTGACTGACCTCTCTCCAGGTCACAGGGCTGACTTCTCAGGGTCTAGTTTACCCGCTTCCTGGAGGCTGTGCTGGCAGTGCAGCGCCCTCCTGCTGCACAGCGCCCCTGGCTTGCACACCTTGCTCACTCCCCTCCCCCCCTTCGACCCTCTTCCTGGGGCAGCACGCCCTCCAGGACCTCTGTGTTTCTTCTCTTTTCCTTGTTTGCAGCTGCTTGTACCTCGAGTCGCTTCCAGTACTCAAACTCACTTATCATTTAACTCCGATTTTCTCCTTTCTCTGTCTTTCACTCTAAATCCAGGAGGTGTTCTGCCTTTCTCTTGTTACCCCTTGATTGAATTTTTTGATTCTGCTCTCGTATCTTTTAATTTCCCAAAGTCCTCTTTGGGTCTTGGAATGGCCCTTTTTACAGCATCGCCCTCTTTTTAAAGCATTCTTCATCTGCAAAAGGAGACGTGAGTGGTACTAATTGTTCAGACCAGCAAGACTCGTTTATTGGGTGTTTACCCCTCTCTGCATGGCTTTCCTTTCTTTCACGTGGCCTTCTTGTTGGCCTGTTTTGCTGGCGTTCATACTGAGTGGGTCCTCGATGTTTCTTAGCTGATTGGAAGTATTTACAAGCACTCATTCAAAAGCTGACTGGCCGTCTCAGAGAGGGACAGGGGGGCTTGTTGATGGTGTTCGTGTGAGGCAATTTCCTAGGCAAAGCCAATTCTTAGCATCTTTGGTTCTTTTCTTTTGGGCTTATTAAATTTCCCAGGAAGAATCTTCATTTCTTTCCAGAAGCCAATAAAAGAAAATAATCAAGATCTTCACATTTTAGCTGGGCCATATTCAGCCGATTTCCAGAACAGATCCTATTGACAACCCCTTTCTCATGTGAAAAAAAAAATTATTTTCTGTTATAATTATGTAAGGATCTATATTACTCATTTTAGATTTTCTCTTTAGTTTTAGAACAAACTATTGATGCTTAAATAGAAGACTAAGTTTCCATTTTAATGATCTTCTGTAAATTCAGTAAAATATTTCACGTAAAGAGCTAAAATCCAAACTTGCCAAACAAAAGTTCTACGTTCAAGTCATACTCTGTTTGATATAAAGGTGAAACATTAATAAAGTTCCAAGGGGATTACATGGAATGACAACAGCCAAGTAACCCAAGTTCTTCTGTTTCTTTGTCTTGACCATCATGGTGCTCTTGGGGTTGATTCTGAGTCACCTGCACAAACACAAGTTGAGACCCACTCACCCCCTAAGAGGCTGAAACCGATCTGAAATGTTAGCCACTCACTCTCAGATTATGAGCACTGCCCAGTCCGCATGTGCAGGGTGTGATTCTAATGAACTTCCACAGAGAATAAACTAGTGAAAGGTGATCAACAAAAACAGGCTGACCCTGGCTTACATCCAAGTTATTGAAATGCAACAATAACCACCGTTTATTTAGAACATAGATCCAAAGGATATTTCATTTTTAAAAATAACAGTCGTCTAGTATGCATCACTTTTGTGGAGCTCTCTATGCAGACGTGTGCGCCCCGGGAGAAGACCCTTCCGCGCATCTGCCGATGATGCTGGGCGGACCTCCACGATGCGGTGCTCACTGAAACCCCCCGCCTTCCAACTCGATCCTTGATGGCCCAAGTCCAGAGCTCCTCTCTCTGGTCTCCCCAGAGAACACGGCTCCCACCTTCTGCTGCAGTGGGAAGGGGGCGTGCCCTGCCACGTGAAGTGACAGAAGGAAGTCCAAAGTCTCCTTTTGAACCAATCCTGTGTCAGCCCCCAATCACCTTGACTTCCAAAAATACAGCACGCCCCTTCCAGAGTCTTTGGGTTGTGCGCTGCTCATCCATTGTTTCTCGGGCCCGTGCGGCTTGGGAATGAGGGTCCCCAACCTGCTCGATCACTGACGCCGCCACCATTTGGGTTCCACCTTTGCTTCCGGATTACCGATTGGCTGCTCTCTCGTTTCCTTCTCCTTGACCCACGGGGTCTAAGCATGACGATGAAATGTCCCTTGAGTGCAATTTTGATGGAATTTCAATAGGGATCAAAGCTACACACATGTTCAATCTGCCATCTTTAACATGCATCATTTAATTTAAACTTGGCTGAGGAAGATGAGGAAAGTGAGACTCAGGTTCCCGTGGCGGTGAGTGGTAAGGGTGGAATTTCAAATCAATTCGGAAGAATAAGACGGCCCCTCTTCCCCGAGGCGCCGACAGTCCCGGGGGAGACAGGCAGGAAAACCAACGGTCTCTGAGCACTGTGGCCCGAGCTGGGACGGAGGCCATGTGGGGGTTCGGGCAGAGCCTTCAATGCGGCCAGGGGGTCATTGAAAGCACCCGACGGAGGTAGCATGTGCATTGAATGGTGAAGGAGGAGTGAGACTTTGATTCTATTCTGTGCCGAGGATTGCGGCATCAAGTTTTGGCTCATCCATCCATCCATCCAAACTCACATTTAGTAGCCCCTGCCACGTGCAAGCCGGACCATCCCCAGCAGGTCACATCGCCCTGGGCTTTCAGCTCTCCCGAACCGCCCCAACTAGAAGCCGTGGGCTTTTTGAGGCAAGCTCGCAACCTTGCCGGAGCGGGTCTGGCACCACCTCGCCCGGCTTCCAGATCCTTGTGCACCTCCCAGGTTTGTGGGATTCTCCAAATGCCCCGCCTGCAACAGGAGCCCCACAACCGTGTTTCCATGGTACCCCGGCAAAGCCCCTCGGTCCTCCACAGAGCGCGGAAGGTTACGCAAGGTCATCTGGAAGACACTTTGATGAACCAGGGAAACCGTGTGGAAATCACGGTCGATGACAGCCAAGCCCAGGACAGATGACCCTGGAGGAAGCACCAGAATGACTTGACTCTGCCCACGGAGAGGAGAATCCGGACTTCAGTGTGACCTTGAGCACTTCAGTCCGCTGCTGGACTGAGCACCAATGCTGCCTAATTTATTGGAAACGCTGTCTTTGTGACGGGCTGGCAGTGATTAATTATCTTAATATTTACTACAGGTTCTCTGAGGTTGTGAAAAGTGATTAAAGAGGGTTTTTAGAAACAGTGACTTATTTGTTCTCTGTCTCCTAATTGTTTGCTAAATGACTCACCATAATGATATAGGACATCTTCATCTTCACCCAGGCAAAACGGAAATTCCTAAAGTGCCAACACAGTGGGGGGTGTGGCACTGGGCCCTGCCAATCCCAGCCCCCACCTGGTGTGCTGCCTTGACTCCTAGCCTCAGCTGGGCAGTGGCTCACATGGAGCTTTGCAGCAAGGTTGTTTCACGGCCAGACATCCATGGGTGGTTAGGATGCAAGCGTGAGACATTAGGGTGAGGTAGTAACTTAGCTTCAATGCCACCAGAAGAACTGGGTTCTAAACCTGGTATAGCCACATTGTCCCCGAGCATAGGAAACAAGTCTGAGACACAGAGATCGACTGGACCATCCTGGGTCTTCTTGAGCCAGGGGCCCTGATTCAGCCCCCAGGTTTCTCAGCAACAAGACCCCAGACGTCCCTGCCCAGAGAGGAGAACCGAGTCCTGGGGCGGCTCTCCCTTCTTGTTGGGCAAGGGGATCCACTTCCCTGCTCGCCACTCCTGGCCACCACTGGGCTCATAAGAGGTCAGCTGACCGGAGTGAAGAATGTGGGGGGCCTCTGGGACAAACGTGGAGGTCCCTCAATTCCCAGAATCTCCCATCCGGAAGTCTGGCCTCTTTACCAGTCAGAACCACGGACAGTGACAATTACTTAACATTTCCAAAATACAGACAGGCAAGACTCAGAGATACTACATCAGGGAGGGCATGAAACATTGTGGAGTCTGACCTATCACTTTACAAATGAGGACTCAGAGGCCCAGGGAGCAGAGTGGACTGTTTAGCATCAAGCTAAGCGCAGTTGCCCGGAAAAAGCAGGAGCTGGCTACCCGTGCTGGGGGCCACTCTGGGAGGCTGGCCCTCTGCCTGGCCACCGGGTTCCCAGAAGGCAGGGCTGTCCCTACTCCTGTGTATCTCCAGAACCCAGCACAGGCCAGGCACAGAGGAGGTGCTCAGTGGACATCGTTTTGAGTTCTCTGTTGATAGAAATCCTCCCAGGAATATCACTGTAGCCCTGGCCAAGGACAACCTCCCCTAGGAAGGGGGGGGTGGGGGTGGGGAGGCCCAGCCATGGTTGAAAAGGTGCCTGTGTCTAGATCTGGCATCGTCATTGCACTCAAGCAAACCGGTGTATTATTATAGCCTTTTTTCAACTGTGCAAGTTGTCTCTGCAGTAAGACTGGAAATTATGAATTTGTATTCTCTGAATCCTTAACAATGCCTGGCACAGACATTTGTTGGGTATCCATGCGATGTTGTCTGGACAGAGAAAGAAGAGAGAGAATGAGAGAGAGAAGGGAACAGTTGGAGGGACAGAGACTTAGAGAGACAAAGATACTAAAAAAGAAACTGAGGACACTACACATGAGTGAGCCACTACTATTGTTTTATGGCCCACAGAGGACAGGGGCGCCCTGTAAGCAGGCAGGGCTCACTGGTCAGAATTGAGGCTGTACTTCATTTAGTCTGATCCACAGGAGAAAGCGAACATCGTGACTCACAGTTGCTTTAAGGTCAGCCCCACCCACCCACCCAAACCCGGAACGCAGGACAAGGATTGATTTTATTAATCTTCCCTGTGGTGGAGGCGCTGGGCTACACCTTTGCGTCCACACATTAGTCACCGGCTGTCACATGCGTTCTGTGGAGGAACATGCTACCCTGTAAAGCTGCACAGCAGGAAGCTACACGGCAAGCTCACAGGGATGTCCCTGTGAGTCACAGCCAGAGTGCCTGGGCCTCTCCCGCGGACGAGCTCCTGGGTGGACACCTGCAAGAGCTGACCAGCTGAAGAGCGATAAAGTCGGGAGAGGTAGGTCTTCCCCCACTTTCAGGAGACTCCTGCCTGGATGGTCACATAGGGATCTTCAGGCTCCAAAGAGGAAGCTTGGTTT
Organism: Rhynchonycteris naso; assembly: GCA_037038555.1. Lineage (NCBI taxonomy): Eukaryota > Metazoa > Chordata > Mammalia > Chiroptera > Emballonuridae > Rhynchonycteris > Rhynchonycteris naso. The sequence goes on along the minus strand of CM072999.1, from coordinate 8,982,935 downwards.
TGTAACGACACTGAACTATTATTGTATTTGCTTACTAGGAGAGCCTGCCCTTGCTCTGCTTGGCTCACCAGGTCAAGCCCAGGCTGTTAACCAGAACAACAGGGCACCAAGGTCTGGGACATCCCACTAGAGACATGCCTTTTATATCATCCCCAGCCCAACCCTTTGCTCTAGCCCCACTGAACCGCTCAGGGAGGCACACATAGCATGGCCGTTCAAACCACGGTCTTTGCCTCTGTTCTTCCCCCCTAGGAATGCCTTTCCATCCCTCCCCTGCCCTCCTGCAGTTCCCCAGTCCGCTGGGACTCCTGGGTATCATTCAGGACCCCAGGCTGAGTCACCCATCACTCCTCTGTGCCCGGAGAGGGGCCCGTGTGTCCCTCCACTAGCCCCAGTCCTGGAGTGATTGGCTTACTCCCTCCATTAAGTTGTGAATCCTGAGGACAGACAGTCTGTGCAATGGACACTGTCCCCATTGCCCACACTGGACAGCAGACTGGAATCTGAGACATTGGTTCCAGCTCTAGGGATGAGCATGTTAGTCCAAGCTGTTGTGGTAATCTCCCCCTCATTGGTGGTGAGGGGCCATGCAGTCAGTGATTGGCATTGCTCTGGAGACGGTTATTGATTCATGACCAGGCATGGGAACTGGCACAATCAGAAGGAAGACAAGGAAGAGTTGGTGAAGAAAATCAGTATCTATCTATCTATCTATCTATCTATCTATCTATCTATCTATCTATCATCATCTGTCTCCATCTCACTGGCCATGAATGAAGAAGCGCATTGGCCCAATAGACTGAGAAGCAGCCGAAGCAAGTCCACAGCACTGTGGACGCCTGGAGAGAGATGGGCCAACCAGCGCCCTCGACGGCACCTGCAGCCCTGGAACCTCCCACCTTGCTCAGGGTTCCCAGTTCTACTAGCAGTGTGTTTCCTGACCATGCGAGCCAGTCTTGGCTGAGGTATCTGTCACTCGTCACTGATACACCAGGTCTCGGTCACCTCTGTGTCCCAGTGCCCAGCTCCTTCACAGAAATATGGTAGCTGCTCTGAAACAAAGCCCAGCACTGGGCGCTCAAGTTCTGTTTCTGATGAAGGGGGGGGTGGTGAATGAGGAAGAGGAGAGAAACCTGCTGAGCACAGTGGGTCCATCAGCCACCAGATGGGATGGATCAAGGGCGGTTGATAACAGCCACCACACGCAGAGTCAGCAATGGAGCCAGCGCTCGCCCTGGGTCTCCCTGGCTCCGAGGGCCCGGTTTACGCCCACCTGCCTGGTAACCCAGGCACTATGGAGGGCGTTATGAGGGTGCAAGGTGTATTCTATATTCAAGGTGTTTAATTAGGAAATGCTTCAAAGGAGCACTTTAAAACTGGCCCAAATAATCTGATCTCATATTCCTCTCTGTGCATTGGCATTGCGTTTAATTTTACGAAACTCCATTATCTTAACAAAACAACCAAGCGTATTTCTCCAGGGCCTCTGCTGATCATTATCACCGTGTCAGCATTGTTTTTATGTCTTTGTAATCAATATCCTTTCCTGCTTCCTAAGGTTTTCCATGTAACTCTTTCTTTGACAAGCAGGTCTCATTTCAAATTTATTGCTATAAACGTCTGTCTCTTTCCACCATGATCACAGATTGAGAGCAGCTTCCGATACGGGCTGCCTCTGGTTTCTCACTGGACCAATGCTGCCCCATTGACAGACTAGCTACTGCCCTCAAGATGCCGACTGACCAGTATGTTTCTTCCAATGACTGCCAGAGGCTAGAATGAGAAGTAGGGATCCTAGGTATCTCCACCCATTGGTTTCCATCAGGATGCATTTGTTTCTGAGGATTGAAATTCACTCAAGTTATCAGAGATAAAGAGAGAGGAGTTTAGTTTATGACAGAGCAGGACAATTGGGAACCAGGAGAAAGTCCCTCAGGCGAGCTGGTAGGAACCTCCTATTTTCTTTTTTAATTCAGTGAGAGGAGGGGAGGCAGAGAGACAGACTCTACCCAGCAAGCCCGCTAAGGGGGCAATGCTTTATCTGGGGCCTTGCTCCGTTGCTCAACAATCAAGCTCTTCTTAATGCCTGAGGCGGAGGCCATGGAGTCATCCTCAGCACCTGGGGCCAACTTGCTCCAATCGAGCCATGGCTGCAGGAGCAGAAGAGAGAGAGAGAGAAGCGAGAGGGGGAGGGGTGGACAGGCAGATGGGTGCTTTTCCTCCGTGCCCTAACCAGGAATCAAATCTGGGACATCCACATGCTGAGCCAATACTCTACCACTGGGCCAACCAGCCAGGACAGTGGGAACCTTCTATACATTATTTCTATTTTCTCTCTTTCTCTTTCTCTCTCTCCCATCTCTTTTTATATGTCTATCTCTTTCCATCTGTATCTGCCAGTTTCTCTGTCTTTGTCTCTGTCTCACCGGAATGCGGAGTGAAAAATGTGAAGAAAACAGAATCTAATTTATTACCCATTTTACAAGTGGCACACATATATTCTCAAAGCATTGCTATTGTCATTTTCCTGTGACATACTAGTAAATAAATGTTTGGAAGGGCACCCAATACGTGAGAATGAATGTGCTTAAAAGAAGAGGACAGTTGAATTGGGAACAGAGGGTAAAGGGGGAGAAAAATGGAAATGGAATGGTAGGAATAAAATAAGTCAGGACTCCCCCTGAAAGCTTAGCTGCCCAGCTGTTGGGCAGATGAAATATATTATGCTCATTTTGTTAAAGATGGCGCTGTCCACGTGCTAGTTTTAAGAGTAAGCTTTCCCCCACACCCTTGACTGATTGGATGATGTGGGGTGGTGCACTCTCCTGAGGAATCCTCCCAGTATGTCTCAGATAAGTGACTTTGTATCAGAGACTTCCTTGTTTGTAGATTGGATTAAAGGTTTGGATTTCTACACTATAAAGTGGGACAGACTGGGAGCTTGCTCTCTCTTGGTTCCTGAGGTTAGTATTAGAGAGGAGAGCAGAGTAAGGCCACATGGAGGAGAGGAGAAGCAGCCAAGATGGTGAAGTACTGAGGGAGAAGCCAGTTTGTGCAGAGAGAAGGAGATGGGGAACGGAGGTGAATAAGGCTGGTGAGCTAGAAGCCTTTGATTCTAGGAAACTCGGATAAGTCAGTAGCTTTGTGAGCACTGAATGTGTGGGTTTTGGAGCCCAGTGTGTGTTTTTGCTTGCCCGCCGGGTGCAAGCTAGAATTAAAGCTGATGGCTCACCAGTTCTTGGCTCCATTGTTTCATTACCATCTGTCCGAATCCAATGCGAACCTGCACTGGCCAGGCTGCTGTGATCCTGACCCTGAACACTGGCTTTCCACCAGGACTTCCACCTGGGCAGGTCAGGGACTGCGGACACCAGGCCACCTGAAGGGGGCAAGGACGCGCCCACGAGGCTGGCGACCCAGCCACCCCACTGACCAGGGCAGGCATTTCCAAATCCACCTGCAGTGCTCGGGGGCCACACGTCTCATGTCGGTACTTTTGCCCAAGTTTGGAATATTTAATCAACACTTGAAAACCGACTTGGCATTCAGGAAAGGATGGAAGCAGCTCATTTTTCACATTCTGTTTCTCCCCCAGCTCTGGTGGGAGTAGAAGCCTAAGGGGAAATGAGACACCCAGGGGACCCTGACAGTACAAAGAACATTGTTTCCAAGGTGCATCTTGTTCTCCTGCCCCCTGGTACTGCTGCGTCACGCCAGCAAGGACGGTGCCCGGTCCAGCCCCCACCTGGTGGAAGCAGAAGCCCAAAGAGGGGATGGGGGTTGCAGTGTGATGAATGGTGGCCCCCTCTTCAAAATGTATGTCCACTTGAAACCTGTGAACGGGACCTCTGCAGTTCATTCCTGCCCTGTGCACCACCCATTAAGACACCTTGGGCAGCAGAGAAGAAAACACCATGGCAAAAGGTCTCCCCGAGTCCAGTCCCTTTCATCAGGTGGCCACCAGGACCCCGATGCAGACTGAGTGCAACCCTCAGGCTGGTGTGCAGGGCCCTGCGAACCAGACACCCCAGTCAACCCTCCCACCTCCCTGCAGCTTCTCTGGGGAGGAATCTCAGGCCGCGCCCGGGCCCCAACGGCAGCTCCAGGTCCACTGGTCTGGTGCCCTGTTAAAAGGACAAGTACCCAGGCAGGCACCTGCTCTGTCCCAGTTGGTGTTGGCCCCGGTGCATGATGCTGCCGCAGACATCTTTGTCCGCCCACGTGAACCACCATGCCGATGCCTCCGTTTCTGCAACACACACTGTATTCCCAAAACTGGGGTCGCTGGGTTAAGGTTGGCATGAATTTTTTATTTTAACAGATGTTGGCAGATGGCTTTCCTGGAGGACCGTACCAACTGTAACAGCTCACACTCCCACCCACAACGCATGAGACAGCTTTTTCTCTCCACATGCCCTCCGGCAACGATTACCACTCTTAAATTTCGCCAGGCTTTGGAGGATAAAGTGACCTATCTCTGTAACTTTAATTTGCATATCCTTGACCGCGGTGCACAGCCACATGGTCTCTGGCTGTTTGGACTTGCTCTTGCGTCGCTTCTTCATAGGGCCCTTTCTCAAACGGGCTGTTTGCTCTGGTGAAATTTGAAAGCACTGTGTATAGCTTCTATGTATGTTAGCTGTCGCCTATGCTGCAAATATTTTTTTTACAAATCTACCATTTGTATGTTTACCGTTTTTTTTTGTGAGAACTCTTGCTGTGTAGGGTTTAAAATTGTATATATTCAAATATGTTTACCTTTTCTCTTATAACCATTGGGGTCTTTTTGGTCCTGGTTTAGAAAGATGCTCCTACCCTCTAGATCAAACATATAACTTATCTTGCACATTTTTAATTTTGTCTTTTTTTAAAAATAATAGTCTGTAATCCATCTACATTTTTTTTTTTGGTGTGACCTAAAACAGGGATTCAATTTGGTTTTCTTACAAAGGGGTAGCCGATTGTGTCAGTATGGGGTCCATTTGTTTAATCATCTCTTCTCCGCACCATCCTGCGCCACGATTTTATTGTATATTATTAAATTCTCATCACAAGTGGGACGTGCGCATTCAGTTCTGTTCCCCTGATCTACTTCTCTTTTCCTAACCCAATACCAGACTGATCTGGCTACAATGGCTACGTAACAAATGCTTAAAAACGCTCAAAATCTTTCTCCTCTGTAGATGAGTTTTTAGAATTTCCGCCAGGAAGCCTGTAAGAGCTTGGCTTCATCCTTAGAGTGTGAGGGTGTGCGCAGGACATGCCACGTCTGTGTCTGGCAGAGGACCTCACTTTAGGTGTCGGTGTGGGGGGCCATTACCAGGCATTTCTTTTTCCATGTAAATGTACGTATTACAGCAACCCCCAGAAACAGAGCAGACATTGAGCACAGACATTCTTTTTTAAGTTTTTCTTAAATAAAAACTCACTCTCCAGGAGCGCCCCGTGATTTCACACAGCTTTCCAGCGTACGCTACTCCGCGTAGTGAAGCATCTTGGAATGAAACTGCCGTTCCTGAGCAGGGGTGGAACCGGCCAGAACTAAGAATAGGCCAGGGTCGATCAGTGCATTCAATAACGCTCTGAGCCAGGAGCGCTGGCCTGATGAAGCGTCGCCTTGGCCAGTGGGTAAGACTGGGAGGGAAGCAGAGCGAGGCCTGTGGCCTCTGTGCCTGGGCAGGGCTGGGGGCCACCTGGACTTGCCTCTCAAAGATGTTACACAGGCACACGCATGCACATCAGCACACACACATCCACACGTGCACAGATCTGCGCGTACACACCTGCACGCACACGCACGATGCACGGGTTAATGCGTTCTCCAATATGAGTATATGCTGGACTGTGGGACTGTGTGTGTGTGTGTGTGTGTGTGTGTGTGTGTGTGTGTGTGTGTGACAGAGACAGAGAGTCAGAGAGAGGGACAGATAGGGACAGACAGGAAGGGTGAGAGATGAGAAGCATCAATTCTTTGTTGTAGCTCTTTAGTTGTTCATTGATTGCTTTCTCATATGTGCCTTGACCAGGGGGGCTACAGCAGAGTGAGTGACCCTTGCTCAGGCCAGTGACCTTAGGTTTCAAGGCAGTGACCATGGGGTCATGTCTATGATCTCACGCTCAAGCTATCGACCCTGCACTCAAGCTAGTGAGCCCAAGCTCAAACCAGATGAGCCCATGCTCAATCCAGTGACCTTGGGGTTTCGAACCTGGGTCTTCTGCATCCCAGTCTGCTGTTCTATCCACTGTGCCACTGCCTGGTCAGGCTGTACGCTGGACTCTTTTATAAAATAGCGTTAACATGGAAACAAAGAAGAGAAACTTCCCGGTTAATGCCTTTGCATTTAAAAAAAAAAAAAGCTAGTCTTTATTTACCTACTGACTTTTTACACTGCATGAGCTGCTTTCTGGCGGCAATGAAGGAAGTAAGAAAGGGGGAGCCCTCGGCCACAGTCCCTCTCGTCCCACCGGGCACTCTCCTCACCCTTCCACGACCTCTGCCCCCTATTCCAAGGAGAAATATCTTCACAAGGTCAAATTCTTTCTCACTTTGTTTTTTCCTGTTTCGCTGACTATTTTCAGAGCTATTGTTCTGTCCTGGGCCAGGGCTTGCTTTCCCGAGTGCGGTTTCTAACGCACCGTGGGGTGCAAATGTCCCGACTGCTGTATCTTCTTAGTCATTAGCAAATTTTTGCCTCCCCCCACTAAAAGAAATCAAAGCACAGGGCACATTTTCATGAAGAGGGTTCCTACCACTTCTGGGGTGTTTCCTAAGGGTGGGTAGAGGGGTCATTGGGTGAGGGGTGGGTAGATGAGAAAGAAGAGGCTAAAGTTGTGTTTTAGGGGCTTCACCTCTACGGGGCCCTTTGGGGAAGCCCAGAGCTGATGCCCTCAGGCTGCAGAAAAGCAAGGGACCAAACGGCGGGCTGAGGTGGGATGGTCCTGGCAAGCCCACCTCCTCTGTAGTCAGAACATTTTTTTTTATCTCTTATATGTTAGTCTTATGCAAATGATTTTCTTTCTACAAAGAGGGCATGTTTAAAAATCAGAGGTCAAAATTAGTCCTAAGAGCATTCCTATTCAGCTGCCGCTCACTTATTACTGCAGGTTTTCATTTACTTAATAATCCATGTATAGGTATTTTCATTTATTTCATCATTCGTTCAGCTCTTTTTGAAGGCCCATTAGAAGCCAGGCTAGACATTGAAGGTAAAAATGGGTGCAACAAGCTCCTGCTTTCGGGGGCCCACAGTTCAGTGGGAGATACAGGTGCTTGCCCCCCGACCGTGACACAGAGAGCTTATAAGTCACCAGTATACCATCTCATTCAGCCCTCCCAGGAGCTGTCTGGGGAATTCCCTGTGATGCTCCCGTTTTACAGATGAGGAACCTGAGGCCCAGTAAAAGGTCACATGGCTAGAAAAAGTGTCATGCTGGACTCAAATGGAACCTCTACGCACAGAGGCAGATTAAGGTCGGTTGAGGCCCCGGGAGCAGAAGAAAATATTGGGCCCTTTAAAGAGAAAGAGAGAGACAAGGAAAATAAAAATACATGTTAACCATATTTTTAAATATATAAAAAATACTATGTACTATTAATTGCACATATGAAACCAACCTTGCTGTCATTAGAAAAAAGTGTCAAGTTGGGGTTTTGTGGGGCCCTTCAGAAGTCAGGGCTCAGGGTGCACACCTGGTGTGCCCGCTGTTAAATCTGCCTCTGTCTGCCCAGAGTGTGAGCTCTCTACCTCCATGCAACCCAGCATCTCCCGGAGAGAACATGGGTCAAACCATAGGACAATGACTATTCAGTATAAATCACGGGCTGTGAGATCCTCGAGAGGTAGGGGGCTGAGTTGGAGAGGCACAGAGAGGGTAAGTGGCTCTAGGAAAATTGCACAGCTAAGGCAGGGGGGAACTGAAGCCGGACCTCAGATCCCTGACTCCCAGTGCAGCGCTCCTGCCTGAAGAGCACAAGAGAGTCCCTGGCCCTTGTGACCTTGGCTGGGGTGGCAGGGGAGCACAGTGGATGTCCCAGAGACACAGTGTGCTGTCTAGGGCAAGGACAGCTTAAGCAACAACGAGGGAAATTTTTTCTGACAAGGGACGATGAAAATGCAGAATTTTAAGCACAGCAAATTCTCCCCAGCTCCTTGAAAAACTGGGTCAGCCCCTCCCCCGATGCCGAGCGCCAGCCCGGCTCCGCCTGAGTTTCCTACCTGGAGCAGCGGCACTTCGAGCACAGAGACATCAGAACTGCCCCCCGGGGGACTGAACGGTCTGACAATGCTCCTCAAAGTTAATGACCAAAATTACGCCAAATCTCAGGGCAATGAGAATCAGGGAAAATGTCCCTTATTCTGTGTCACCCTCCTTCCCTCTGGGCTGAAGTTCTGAGACATGAGAACCAATTCGCTTCAACACGAACCCCCTCCCTCTGCGCAAAGAAAGCACTGCTCTCGAATGGAGATGAAAGATGGCCATGCGGCCTCAGTGCTCCTGCCACTACAGCTCGCAGGAGGGTCTTCCTCTGGAGGACAGCAGGGACCCTGACTGTGTGGCGGGGGGGGGTGGGCCAGGATCTAGCCGCCAACCCGGAGTGTGGCTGTGACCCTGGCACTTCCCTTCGCTGGTCTTGGCCCCCCTCATGGGTCAAATGCAGGCATTAGACCAGAGATATCAGTCAGGGGGGTCACTAGAGAGACAAAACCATAATGTTAGATGGATGGATGATGGATGGATGGATGGATGGATGGATGGATGATGGATGGATGATGGATGGATGGATGGATGGATGGATGGATGATGGATGGATTATAAATGGATGGATGGGTGGATGGATGGGTGATGGATGGATAATGGATGGATGGATGGATGGATGGAGTGATGGATGATGAATTAATGGATGGATGATGGATGGATGGATGGGTGACGGATGGATGAATGGAGAGATGATGGATAGATAGATGATGGATGGTAGATGGTGGATGGTTGGATGGATGGATATAGAGATAAATGGAAAGCTATTCATCATTATATTTATATCTTATCTATGTACAACAGAAATTGAGGGCAGAAAAACAGTTCTGTCATAGCAACATACCTAAAATATGTGGGGAAAATGATGTTTTAGGAAGGAAATACGTCATTTACCTTATTATAAAATAACATAACGTATGGTGAAACCATGGTCCACAGCCACTTGGGAGGCAGACAGTGGCTTACTGAATTGGTGATTCTAAGGCAGATGTTGGAAATGTCATTAGTGGTATATGTTGGTTGCTAGTGGCTGGGTTTGATATAAGAAGAGATGAGCACAGACAGAAAAAGTGAGGTGGGGATGGTCCAGAAATGTGAGGCTTTGCAGGAATGAAAAGCCAACTGCTTCTAGATCCCAAACTGGGAGAAATGGAATCAGAAGAGGCTCTAAGGAACAAGGTCCAGCCAGGCTTCCCAGGAGAGATTAAACCCACAGCAAAGATTGAAGGAGGGTGTGGGTTGTCCACCTGCTGATCCAGATACCCTCTATGCAATGGGTGGGTCTGGGCAAGGGTCCTAAGAAATAATGCGCATCAGAAACTGGTTTCAGTACAAACTCCGGATGATGCAGTTACTGATGCATGGACCCAGCTGGAATGAAACAGATCAGAAACGTAGTCGTTTTGAAGGACATATTACTAAAGCAACCCTGAAGCCAGACTGAGCAAGCCTTTCACTGTTTAAGTTTTGAGATAATCCTTGTAGAACACCAACTGTGTCAGAGAGCTAAGCAGTCCTCGGGGAGGGTTTGTTCCTCAATGACTGCGTCACATGCCACCAAGGAGTGTGGAACCAGGAGAACAATGAGCAGGGAGCATCTCCCACAGGGCAGAATCAGAATCTAACCATGGACCTCCAGACCCCCGAGGAGAGGGGCTTTGACAGTGTCTACCCGGGTAACTTCCAGAACCAGGACAGACAAAGACTGCAGGGTATCTCCCATCCTTCCTCTCTCCAAGTGGGGGCGTTTATACATGTCCATCATTATATATTGAGGGTGGGGGCTGGCAAGTGTCTTACTTTTATAGCTCACAGATTCCTTCCCCGTGGGAAGATGGTTGAACATTATCTGGAAATCCTGGGTTTGAAACTGGATGAAACAACTGGAAGAGATTTCAGAAGAAATTTTAGTGAACTGGGTCAAAGAAATCATTGGAGCCCAGAAGGCATTCTTGGTAGAGACGGTGCTCACAAATATTCTCTGTGTGTCTCTACGCTTCCCAGCCTCCCTTGCAGTTAGGTTGGGGCCAATGGCCTGTGAAGAAACTGACATGTCTCTTGCAGAGGCAGTATGCACCACAGAGCTGCAAGGCAGAGGAGTGCATTGAACTTCACACAGCAAAGAAGGAAACCCTTATTGCATTAAATCAGAGAGGATCCTGGCTTTGTGCTTCTGCTGCAGATCCTCGTCTGGCTGCCATTGCTCTATTCCAGTGGTTCTTAACCTTTTCTGAGGTGCCGAACCCACCAGTGTCATATGCGCATTCACCAAACCCTTCTTTAGTGATAAATAAAATATGATCTTTTTCCAAATTCAAGACATAGGTATATGTTTTTTTACTGGTGCACAATATGAGCCGTGCATGAACATCACCTTGCTCAAAGAACAAAACCAACCAAGTGCATGAACTCACAACAAATGACGGTATTACTTTATTTTGGCCTCCGCGGCAGAGGCTTCTCCGAACCCCTGAAACCGACTCATCGAACCCCTAGGGTTCTATAGAACCCAGGTTAAGAACCACTGCTCTATTCTCAGTAGTTTCCCTCTCATCAATTGAGGTTTCCATCCCAGACTCTCGATGGCCCACACAGTAATCAGTACATGGTAGGCAGTGTTGGCTGGGTGGCAGGGAAGTTGGAATGAGGCAGAGTTGACTTTAACAGTGAAGGGACAAAGTAGCAGGTACAAAACTAGACCAGAAGTAGAAGTAGCATGAGCTTTGGAATCTAACAGATGTAGGTTCAGATTCCAGCTCTGCCATTTGTCATGGACCTTGAGCAAGTAAGTCACTAACCGTGCGACATAGTGCAAGAAGACCAGCTTCTTCAAATTTGCTCCATCCCCATTGCCAAGGCTGGACTCAGTCAATCGTGAGATAAAGACCCAGAGAGTCACACCCCCTTCCCAGTTCAGTCTCCCTCTTCTCTTGTCATGCAACCTTCTGTGACCTGATGTCTGACACCAACACCTTCAAGGCATCCGTCAGGACTCTCCACCTCCCTCCAGTAAGGGTCATGCTCACAAAGCTGGCCAGTCGCTAGTCTTCTAGAACTCAGCTGACTACACACTGTGTCCTTTCTTCTCAGGAGCTCTGAAGACAACAGCTCATTCCTTCATTCACTGAGCAAACCTTTAAGAAGTCTCTTCTGGGGCTGGGAGTCCTTGGGAAGACCTTACGGTTGCAATGGAAATGGACAGTGATGCTGTCTTTGTTAAGTGTAGACTGGGAGGGAAGAAGTGGACACATAAAGGTCTCAAAATATGACAGGTGAGATGACAGGAGTGGACATGGTCCAGCGGGCATAGGGAAGGTAGAGTCAATACACTGCGATGACAAGTGGCTCCAGAGAGACCTCAGGGCCGAGACAACAGCTCAAACTGAACATGAGGCTTGTGCGGTGATTGGGTTTCCAGGAATGGAGGTGGGCTGAGAGGTTGGTGTCAGAGCAACACTCAGGAGAAAGGACCAGTGTGAGCAAATTCACAGTAGGAGGAATCATCCAGGTGCATGCCCCCAACTCCAGGCATAGGGGGTGACTGGGCCGTGGGCACTGTGTGTGTGCGGGTGTGGTGGTGGCGGCAGTGGAGGGATGCACAGGGCGGGGTGCCAGGCTGGCACCAGATTCTGCAGGGCTTGTAAGCCGTGCTGGAGAGAGACTGGGCTTTACCCTGTGGGCAGTGGTTTCACACTTCACTGTGCATCAGAATCCCCTCTGGCTCAATTACATGCAGGTCACTGGGCCCAGACCAGCCAATCTGGCTCAGCAGGGCTGGCCAGGGGGCCGGGAGCCTTCATGCTGGTAAGCAGCCAGGCCATCCCCATGCATGTGGTTCCAGGAGCCCTGCTGGCTACAGGAGAGGTGACGCTCCTGGACCCAACCCGTCCGGGCTAGGAAAGACCCGAGCCAGCCACACCGCACTGCAACGCTTCAGCGTTCTGGGTGACGTTCACACCATCATCTCAGGAAGTCAAGATTCAGGGTCTCAGTTCCCGTTACGGCCTCACTCACAGATGCGGCTCGGAGGGAAGGGGCTTGCCTGTAATCTCATCCTGGTCCCCCAGGGTCAGAGCCCACCCTGCCATGACCATGGCCATATCTCCACAAAACGGTGGTTGCAGAAAAGTCATGTCCGGCTCTCAGAGGACTGCCCAGACCCAGAGCTGGTCTGCTGGTAAAGCCCTTGCTGTTTTACTTACAGAGCATTTTAAATAAATAAAGTGCTCTTGGGAGCAAGGAGCATGAGCCTATAGCGATGTCAACACAGGTGTGACAAGAGAATTTAGGGACAGGTAAGGTCCTTCTCCCCAGTCTCAAATCACAGCACAAAAGACTTATTGGGTCACTGCTGAGAAAACGTCATCAAGGAATGTCATTAAGCACTTTGCATTTTATAAATTCAGTTTGTAGACACCCTGGCACGGCACTGATGGTCGGGCTCTGGCGTCTGGAAGGCTCGTGGAAGGTCCTGGAACCTCTGCCTGAGCCTCCCAGCAACAGGAAACCCATTCCTTAACAGACAGACCATTCTGTGTGAAGATGCCGGGACACAGGTCTCCACACCGTTCACAGCCGAGGGAGGAAGTCCAGCTCTGCCAATATCAGAATTCCTCTTGTTCAGAGGAAGCACAGCATTTACTGGAGGGACTTGGTGAGTTAGTAGACACCCATTTCTTATGCACTGGGGCCCCCTGCTGGCTATATAAGAATCGGGATGGTTCTGTCTAAATTGGACCCTAAGTTGGACAACTCTCGAGTTAAGGTGTTCAGACTTTTTACTTGTGAAATCAAATCACTCTCAAAATCTGTGGAGAAGAAGGTGGCTTATTCTGTAAGTGCGTGGGGGGAGCTTTCCTTGTATTGTTTCACGCGTTACACTGGTCTGAATTCCGGGTGAATTAAAGAGTTATGTATGAACACGTGGACTACTAAAACAATGAGAATATATGTGCCCACATTATTTTGATTCATGATGACAAATACATTATAAATGTAAAACCAAAATAAGATTTCAGAAGGGAAAATGTTAACAGATTTGACAAGGGGAAAAGTGTCTGCTTCCTCGGGGCATAAACCCATAGATTTGTGGGCAGGTTGATTGGGAAGGGCTCCCACAATGACACCTGTCGGGGAGAGGGTCTGAGGAGGTGGCCTGGTGAGGGGAATGTTGAACGGCCACAGAAGCCGGCTGCACAGGGGGCTCAGGGACTGGGGTAACACCTCCATCTGTCTAAACCAAGGAAGAGGGCTCCGGTTTTTGTGTCTCCCTATGAACCAGTCACTGGGTGAGAGAGGCTCGGCTGTGAGCCGTCCATCAGCAGTGGCCTGGCCGCTGGGGAGAGGCATGCCTCTGTCTCCTGTGGGAAGCTGAGTGGCCCCCTGCTCCATCACTACCCAAATCTGACTGTGCCCATATCATCCCACTTTCATGGGTCAACACTTGAATACCGTTTAATTTGCTGAGGCATCTTTTGCTCATATATTTACCAATTTCCCCATATTTTGAGACCTGCCTATCAAATTCCTTGCTCCTTTTCTATAGTAACTAAACGTGGCTTCTCTATAAAGCAGGAGTTCGCATAACAACCAATCTACAAAGGTAACTTGAGAGCAACGTATGAACTGAGGGTTTGTCTTTATACAACATTGTAAGTATAAAGATTTACAATTATTCCTAAGAACTTAAAAACTTTCCGTCCTAATTTATGCTTACCCTCCATTCAGCCAGCTGTGTTTCATTTACACTGCATTCTCTCCCGTCTTCTGAAAAGCCCAAAGGCGACAACTTTGATGAATGCTGGCTGTTGCCTGCTAAAATGATCATCAAGTTCTTCTGAGAAACATTTATCTTCTGGCAAAAAGACACTTAGCTCCATGTTTAGCTGTTCTGAAATCTACATTTGGTTATTGAATCTCTTGCATTCCTAAATGTATACATGCGTATTAACTTCTAAAAGAAGCCATATTGTTATTAAAGAATTGCTTCCTAGAAAAACAAAAGTCATCACACCAGCAAGACACGAGACTCTTTTGGATGACGAATATAAATTTCACACGTTGGGATAGTGAGACTGTTCAGAGAAATGCTATTGTTAAAACAGACGTGTGAGGCTGAACCTTTGGAAATCGCCGCTCTCTGAGTAAAAGACAATAGACGATTCCACAGAGAAACGATGACACTTCCCATCACTGGCATCCATTTAATTCCACTTCACAACGACTGTTGTACGTGCCGCCTCGCAAAGGCGCCAGGCTAAGCTGGGGTGACGTATGTCCGTATTCTTCAATACAGCGTTCAAAGTCCTCCAGGTGCTTGCTCAGCCTACCTTTCTAGACCCTCCTCCAGACATTCCCGCCACGCCTCTTACAGTGCCGCCATGCGGGACCCTGAGATGGTCCCCGAACCTCTCTCTCCCACCTCTCTCTCTCTCTCTCCTATCATCTTTCCCTACAGGGCGCAGCTCAGACCTCTGGCTGCAGCTCAAATCCTCACTCTGAGTAAACTCTTGACTGGCTGTGATTCCAAAAGCACCCCTTCCTTCTCTCGGTTCCCACAGCACTTTGTATAACACGGCCACACTCTTTCTGTCGTTCTGGCAGTTGTTCCTTCCCACCCCACCCCCAAGTGAGGTCACTGCTTCTTTAAGGGGATGATGAGCTGTGTCCTCCAGATGCTGCAGTGTGTGGTTGGTGAACGTTGTTGACACAAGTTTGTGAACGAGCCAGTGGATAGAGATGGAAAACAGAGTGCCTTACAGAATGAGTTCACAGACTTGGTGCAATTCAGTCATCACAACAGTCCTGCAGACCCGACACTGCTTTATCCCATTTTTTTGTTGTTGTTGGAAATAAAGAAGGAGAGGGGCGTTGCATAAGTTCCCCGTTCTTGAGGGGTTTACAAGCTGCTGGGGAAAACGGGGATATTATAAGTACTTAACAGTGATAGAAACACAAATAAGACCTTGCAGAATCAGTCTTGGATACCAGGAGGTAAAAATCGATTAATTCCAGTTTAAGGGAGAAAATACATAATATTCACTTTGATTGTCCTATGATTTAGAAAAACCCTAGCAATAACTTAAACACACCACATAGGGGCAGAAGCAGCTCATTTTAATTGGGATTTAACATTCCTCGATGAAGTTGTGGCTCTTCGTAATTCCACAGCGGGTGCAGAACGGAAGGAAGCTGGGTTTCTTCGCTGATTAAGTGCCTACTTTATGCCAGAAAGCTTACATGGGGTGAGTGATCTAATCCTCTAGTGCAATGAGTACTGTATAGGGTTGCTATCTCCCCCCAGACCTCCCCACCCACCCCTCAGCCCCAGAGGTGATGTGACTTGTCCAAGGTCACACACACGGTCAGCAGGGAAGGTAGGATTCAAACCCACTCAGACTCCAAAGTCTGCTTTTATTCTTTTTCTTCCCTGTTTTCTTTTCACGCCTCCTAGATTACACAAACAGCACAAGCATACATTGCTGCTGTTAATAAAGAAATTCAGGATAAAACATACACAATCCTGCACACCCACCCAATCCCACACTCTGTAAATACAATATCCGTTTATGTCCCTTTACACACTTTTGTTCAGAATTTGGAAACACAGATATTTGAACGCAAACAAATTTAATTATTTCACTGTTATGCTATATTTACTGACTTAAAACATGTCTTATAATGGCTGTACTGCGTTTGGCATTTGATATATAGAATTCCCGGCAAAATTTCCCACTGGGGTGGGAGGAAGTGGGTGGGAATAGATGAAACAGGAGGGGTCTTGGGTTGACCATTGTTGTAGCTGGGTGGAGAGGTTCACTGTTTTACAATTTACCACGATAAAAAGTATTTAGAGACTCAAAGATTTACTCTATGTAACCTTCACTCGGGATGTTGAAAAATGGAAAGGAGACTGTTCCCACCTTTACAGCAACAAAGTGCTAGACAATCTGCAAAGTTATCACTTTTCTCGAGCTCTCAGAATGCGGAGGTCAAAGGGCAACCAACAATGGCCACAGGGCCACACACCCTTTCCCCCTCAGGCCCCATGAGATGCAGAAACACTGGAATCCTCCTGCTATTCTGGTAGAATTGCAGAATGGTACAGCCACTTTGAAGGGTGCTGCTTCGGCAGTTCCCAGAAGTTAGACATAGACTTAAACATAAGAGGCAACAATTCTGCCCCAAGAGAAAGGAAAACATAGACCCGTCCAGAAATTGGCACGTGGGGGTTCACAGCAGAATTATTCATAATTGCCATAAGGTGAGAATATCTGAACAGTCACCAACGGATGGATAAACAGAATATTGTCTATCCATACCATATTTTCAGCCATACAAAGTAAATGAAGAACTGATACCTGCTACAGCCCTGGTGAACCTCAAAAACACCAAGCTGTGTACCGGAAGCCAGACACAGAGGGCCACACAGTGTGGGATTCCATTCACAGGAAATGTCCCGAACAGGCGAGTCCATAGAAAGAGAAAACACATTAGTGGTCATCACAGGTCAGAAGAAGGAGGAAATGGAGAAGGAATGCTAATATATAGGGATTTCATATAGGGTGGGCAAAAATGCTTTGGAATTAGATAGTGGTGGCTGTTGCTCAATTCTGCGCATATACCAAAAACCACTTAACAGTATGCTATACAATGGTAGAATTTTAAGATACGTGAGTTATAGCTCAAGTGAAAGAAACTATGTAGATGTGTATAGTGGCTTATTTGTAATTGCTGGAAGGGAGGGAAGAAGGGAGGGAGGGAAGAAGGGAGGGAAGGATAGAGGGAGGGAGGGAGGGAGGAAAAGAAACTGCCTCCAGCCCCTCAGTGGGGAACAGGTAAGCAAACTGGGACCTGCATGCCATGGGACACCCCTCAGCAGTCAAAAGAGATTTATCCACTGAGACACACAACGTGGTTGTATCTCAAATGCATCACACAAGTGGAAGAAACACACTGTGTAATTCCATTTCTATGGCATTACTGCAAAGGTAAAATTATAAGGGGTATCTAACAGATCGGTCCTTGCTTGTGACCAGGAGGGGGAAGGGGCTGACTACAAGGGAGCCTAGTGGGGGTGCTATCGGGAGATGATAGAACTCTTCCATCTTGAGGGTGGTTCTTTCCTTTCTGTGCTATTATAACGTTGTTTCCTTAAATATTCCTGCATTTGCTTTCCTATGCTCTCTGTTGTTATTTCTCTGAGACATACATCTACACAGTTACTCAATGATCTTACCCTCAGTGCTCCTCTGAAAACAGGCAGCCTTGTGGGGGGAGGGGGTTCTCCGCCTCCCCCACAGCCCTCTGTGGGTACTAAGCACGCTGTTCAGCATTTCGTCTGCTCGGCGGTTCAGCGTCTAAGGTCGGTTACCGTGTGAGGCAGACTGGTCTTGGGCACAGTTGCTCTGTTTGGTGGACTGAACTGGCTGACATGTGTTCCTTCCATGGCTCATAGGTCTTGCTTCCCACAATGCACTCTTTCAGGAGGGGACTGAGAGGTTTGATTCTAGAGCTTTTAGAGGATTTTTGGGGGCAGCAATATTGATATTTTTTAAGTGATGCTGGACAGCCTCGGTTTACCACAATTGACGGCTTTCTTTTCTATGTATGATGATTCATGCAGACTTTTTTTGTGTCTAATTAGAAATCTTTAGGGAGCTTCTATATAAATATGTTAACCATATTAGTTAGCCATAGAGTCTTGAAACTAGGAAGGAGGGACTCACTACACCCATCAGGGAAGGAACCATGGATGAAGTTACTCATTACGGAATATTCAGTGTCTGGCATGTAGTAGGTGTTCAGTAAATGTGAACAGAAAACCCTCAAGGTCATTCAGGGCCATCCAGACAGTCTATTAGAGTGTTTACACGCACAGGACACCTGTCTGCTATATCCCCACGACACCGACATCATGGATGCCTTTCTCCATCCGTGTCCACGTCCAGCTTACAGACACGTTGACTGCAAGAAATAGCAACCCACTCAGTTGAGTTCAAACAGCCTGGGTTATGGACATGTCAAAGGGAGACTCGCGGACATCAAGTGCAGGGAGTCCCTGGGAACTGGAAACACGGTAGCATCCTCCTTGAACTGGCTAGTGTGCAGTCAGGGTTGGGGTGGAGCGCGGCTCCTGGACCACAGGGTCAAGGGCAACACCAAGAGATGAACAGTAATAAGATGGAAGGAGCCTGGACCCAAGAAACTCTGCAAAGTGAAGCCCAGCACGTCAACTGGGACGTTTTTGTGAGAGAGAAGGCACTTCGGTCTTGTTCAAGCCACTGCTGTTTCGGTTTCCTACCACCAAGCTGAACTCACCTTCCCGATATCAGACGCCCACCCCTCTGCCTCTCAGGGAGCCGGGTCTCTGCAGTCACTGCCCCCGGTGAACAGGCCGGTGGTTTCTCACGCCTTGCTCTCGGCTCGCAGCGTGCTCAGTGCAGACTCAGCCACTCCCGGTGACGGATGACCCAAAGAACCGGGAAGATCACGTGCGGCCCGAGTGAACAGCATCAGAGAAAAAGGAGAAATAGTTCTCAGAAGGACGTGTGCACAGCCCACCCTCGTCTGTGGTCTCGCCGGGTCCTCACAGCTACCGAGGGCAGAGCTTCTACGGTCAGCTCCAGCTACAAGGGAGGGCAGCACAGCGCAGCGAGGCGGACACCGTGACCCGCCGGGAAGGGTGGGAGCCGGGAGTCAACCGCAGACCGACGTTTCCTCTGAGAGGCTTGAAGATCAAATGCTCCAGTCCACCTAGAGAGGGCAAGTCCGGAACTTCCTGACCTCTGGCTGGCCTTTCTACCACCCAGGCCCCTCTGAGGGTGTCTGGAGAAACCCCTGGGGAGGGCTGAAACTTCAGCGGCCTTCGTTGCCACACATGCTACCGCCGAGCCTTCAATGACCACTGTGGCTCTTAAAAATTTTTTCATTGAGTCCAAATAGCCTGATGTGGCCAGGGACCCTCAGCAACACTATCTTCTGCCTCATTTGCTGCAGAACCACCCCCTAGCCCCATCAGGGCCTCATCCTGATGCCTTCCAAGTCCTCCCCAGGGTGGGGTGCCAGATGTTCTGCCCAGCTGGCAGGCCCAGGAGGGCATCCGTGATGACAATGTGGGTTTGCCAGAATCGAGCGCACGAGTAGCCACCCAACGGGAGGAGTTCAGCCCAGAAAACAATTACCTAACTAGAGCACTAGCCACTACTGGGCATTGTGGACATTGTCCTGGGGTTCTCCTCTCCCACTCCTGGGGTGTGCAAGCCCAAAAGGCAGGATGCCCACAATACCCAGCTGTACCCTATCAGGTGACAGGGAGCTCTTCCCAAAATTATGCGCGGTGGGGCGTTTCTGGCCGTGCCAGGGGCTCAGACAGAGGTGCCCCAGCCCACCTTTCTCACTTGTTGACGTCCAAGCTGGTTGACGTGTGAAGTAAGGGCTCCCTATGAGAAGCAGAAGACGGTAAGGATCTGTGGTAGCCTGCTGCACTTGAGACATTCGTCCATAGAACGCCTGAGCCCAAGACCAAGAAGCCGGTCAGGCAGGCCCGTGCTTGCAGGACATACTGAAAAGACAAAGGGCCCTGGAGCCTCATGAATGAATCAGAACGGAAGCCAATTAATTAGTAAGCCAAGAATAATAGTCTATATTTTATGAAGCGTGTCGTAAAAGCAGGTCCCGCGCACACTTTTCATAGAGCGTGTCATTTAACTTTTATGACAACCCCGTGGCATATTTTCATTGTTCCCACTTGACAATTGAGGAAACTCTGGATTGCAGGTCCTGGATGTTTCCATGGCAGTGACCGGGGCTGGACACGGCGATGCCACATGTCAAATTCGGCACAGAGCGTGTGCAGAACACGGAGAATTCCGTGTGCCTTTGCACATCCTCTTCAGCGAGAGGACTCTGCTTTCTCTGTGTGCCAGGTGTGCACAGTTCCCCTGCCAACACATAGGAACACAAAATGCCCTAGTTAAAAAATCAAATCAGATCCATTTCTCAGTTTTCATAAAAGTTTCCCCAAGATTCAACATCTAACACCGGAGGATTCCCCCACACTCCTTCCAGTTATACCGAAACCCCAAGCTTCATTCAGACCGTAACACTAGGAGGGGCTTGGCTCTCTCCTTTGAGGTCCCTGTGTTCACCACCCCAGCCCAGGTGGCGCCGTGACCCAGGAACACGGAAAATCAGCCCCTTTCCCAGCTCAGAGCTACTCCATGCCCGGCCTCGAAGCTCAGAGATGAACAACCCCTCCCTCTAGATAGCTTCATCACGAAACTCAAAAGTTGTTAGATCCTCCTTGCGACAACAGAGCTACAACTTGGACCGCAAAGCCTGGCTGCTCACCCAGTCGGGGCAGGAGAGGGGAGAGGCCCCTTTTCAATCTTCCTCAAGAGCCCTCAGCAGCTGAAGAAGCCAGACACCAACGAATTTCTCAAACACTCACCTGTCACATATGTCTTACCCACTGGGCATCTTTGAACAAAGTGTACCAAAGCTAAAAATAAAATGGCAAAACAATGGGAAAACGTTTGCATTTTACAGACAAAAGATCAAGGATTTCTCCTAAGGTCTCTGAGCTTTGAGGGAAGCTTGTCAGAGTTTCAAATGCTGCCCCATTCACCCAACTTTGAGATCAAATGCCCAATGATTCTAGATCTTGGCTTCTAAACACCACTAAAATATCTGGTCCCCCGGCTGGGACAGTAAAAGTATGATGTGGGTCTCGAACACTGAAATGCATCTCAAAAGTAAGTGCTCAAAAGAAAAGGAGATAAAGACATAGAAGCCAACTTGAAGGCGCTGCCAGTGGTCAAGTCTGAAGCAACATAAGCATCGAAATAATACGGTTGCTTTGGACTAAATTATAACACCCTCAGCCCCTAAAAATTCCTATGTCAAATCCCTCCAATGCCATGGTATTTGGAAATGAGGCATTTGTGGTTAATTCGGGTTAAATGAAGTCACAAGGGTGGTGCCCTTATCAGAAGAGATATCAGAGAACACTCTCACTCTCCACACATGTGAGGACGTAGCAAGCAGGTGGCCATCGATTAACCATAAAGCAAGTCCTCACCAGACACAGAACCAACTGAGTACCTTGATCTTGGACTTCCCATGCTTCAGAACTGTGAGGAATAAATTTCTGTCATTTATAAGCCACCAGTCTGTAGTGTTCTGTCACAGTACCATCAGTGGCCTGAGGCAACAACTAAGGGGCATTCTACAAAACAAAAATGCCGATGACAAGGAAAGCAAAGATAAACTAATGATCCAATCCGGACTAAAAGAGGCTGAAAAACAATAGAAATGAAAGGCAACGCTTAACCACAGAACGGGATGCGTATTTGAGTAAAAATGACCAAAAAGGACGTTATGGGACAACTGGTAAAATTTGAATGAGTTCTATAGATTAAATAATAGTATTATGTCAATGTTCAATAGTCTGATTTCGGTAAGTGCACTGTAAGATTGCTATCCTTGTTCTGAAAAATACATAATAACTACATACGGGTAGGGAATCGGGATATGTACAACTTGACTCTTAAATAGTTCAGAAAAATTAACAATATACACAGGTGTATATGTAGCGAGAGAATGATAAAGCCAATGAGGCAAAACAATAATAATTGATGAATCTGGATGGAAGATACACAGTTCTTTGTACTGTTCTGGCAAATTTTTGGTGTTTGAAATTATGTCAAAATAAATAATTCCCTAATAAAATCCAAAGATAATTATATTCATCCCCACACACCTCACGAATGGAGGGAGAAGCTAAATTCAGTCGCACAGTGATTTCCACACCTCAGTGACTAACTAGGTCCGCATTTCGGTTGGGTTCACACAGCCGAGGAAACGCAGAAGCGATGGCGCGTTCCCCGAGTCCTTCACACATAACCAGAGGAGGAATCAAGCCGTCCACAATTCCCAATGTTCTCGTATTCCCCTATCTTCACCCCCAAGAATCAACTTGACTTCTTAAGAGGTCAAAACTCCTTCAACTGCAAACAGCAGACATTCCATTCAAGCTGGTTTAGCAAAAGAGAATTCTTGTTGGCTTGCTGAGCTGTATGCCCCGAGGGCGCCCAAGTGCCTGGGGCTCAGCAGGGGTTGTCAGAAGTCACCCTGTCTTTCCAATTCCTGGGCTTTCAAGCAGGTTCTCTCTTCAGGAGCAAGGAGCTACCAGCAGCTCCAGGCTTGCTTTCTCCTGGCTTCATGGCCTCAGGGGAGAGGAACCTAGTTTTTCCTAGTAGTTCCAGATAAAGTATTTGCTTGACTCTTAGTAGAAGAATAGGTCTTTCCCCAAAAGACTGTGGGATGTAATCCCTGATTGTCCGGGTGTGGGTCATAGAGTAATGGCCCAGGCTGAGAAGTCGGGAGGTGGGGAGAGTTGTCAGCCTGGTCTAACCCCTGTTCATGCAGCAGCTGGGAAGCTCTTCCCCAGGGAAAGATGGGGTGCTGACAGCAGACAAGGTGAGGATGAATGTTAGGCAGGTAAAAATGCGAGATATCAACCACATCCATCACTTTGACAACCGACAGGGCACACCAGTCTGCCCATGCCTTCAAAAATGCCTCCACCTAGCATATTGCAACAAAACCGTGGGCAAACACCTCCCTCTCTCACACGCCAGAGACGACACAAAGCCATGTTCACAGCCAGACCGGAATCCATGATCCCTGGGAGAACTGCATCAACTTCGGTGAAGTTCAAATGTAGTTCTCAGAGATCCAGCAACACATGACGGAATGAAAAATTAACTCCCCTCTCTTAATGTATCTCTTGTATAACAGTGGAGAAAGAAATAAAAATGCAACAAAAATCCCTTGGGGGGAAGACGATAAAGAGAAACTGTATGTGGCCCTGGCTGGGTTGCTCAGCGGATAGAGTGTCATCCCAGAGCACCGAGGTTGATCCCCGGTCAAGGCATGCACGAGAAGTGACCAATGAGTGTATGACTAAGTGGGACAACAAGTTGATGCTTCCGTCTCTCTCTCTCTCAAATCAGTAAAAAAAACATATTTTTCATTCTTAAAAAAAAAAGAGATAAACCATATAAGACTGCCCCTTGTCCATATTATTTAGCTTAAGAATAGGAACAAGGACTCCCTTCTGGCGATGGACGGTTCCGGGTCGACCACTCTGGGTCATCCCTGTCTCATCTCTCTGAGAGATTTCCCCTCTCTGCCGGGATTCACAGCTGGCCGCCAAGGAGGCCCCTTTGGAAGCTGTGTGTCTTCAGCAATCTAATACTGCTGAGCAAGGTTCAAGGTCTCACGGTTGTCTCAGGGTGGAGCAGCTCAAGCTTTCGGTTTCCTAGGAGAGGGATTTCTCTAGAAGTCCAACGACCTTACAGGCTCCTTAAGATCCTGGTCTGCTGGTGTCAGGATAACTCCTCGGACCCGCATCCAAAGCCAGAAAACTCTACTTGATGGTAGGGTCCTCTCGCCCACGTCAGGGCTTGGGAACTTCTCCAAATTAGACACAGGCTTCCTTTGCTCTCAGTTGACTCTCCGTCACAGGCAGAAAGAGCCTCTGTCAGGAAAGCCAGCGTTCATTCTTGCTCCCCACTTGGGTGGGCCGGCTTCTATCAAAGCCCACCTCTTTCTCGTGAGCACTTACTGCAGTCCACAAGAAGTATGCCTCCACATGCTTCCCCTGCATGTCTCACGATGTCCAGGGCTCTGCGTGCTTCTCCCACATGTCTCACAACGTCCCCTTGCGCGCATGCTTCCCCCGCGTGCCCAACGACGTCCACTTGCGCGCATGCTTCCCCTGCATGCCCCACGACGTCCACTTGAGTGCATGCTTCCCCTGCATGACCCACGACGTCCACTTGAGTGCATGCTTCCCCTGCATGACCCATTACGTCCACTTGAGTGCATGCTTCCCCTGCGTGCCTCACAACGTCCACTTGCGCGCATGCTTCCCCTGCATGACCCACGACGTCCACTTGCGCGCATGCTTCCTCTGCGTGCCCAACGACGTCCACTTGCGCGCATGCTTCCCCTGCATGACCCACGACGTCCACTTGAGTGCATGCTTCCCCTGCATGCCTCACGACGTCCAGAGCCAGCAGGTGGCTCTCAGCCAGCGGGTTTGCTCCTGCATCACTGGGCCGCCCCCTTGCCCGCTGCACGAGAGAAATTCACATTGCTCCACACCATTCACGACTCAGCCGATTCCTCCTTTGAGGTTCTGTTACTTGCGCACCCCATTTTCACTACCGGTTTTAATATTGAGTCAGGGATTTTGGTTTCGGGACACGAAACTAATTTGTTTTCTCCCGGAACTGAAAAGCCCACAGGTCGAGACCCCTCAGGCACGATAGGATCCAGGTGTTGGAATGATGGCATTGGGAACTTCCCTTATTGCTCAGGGCTGCTTCCCTGTGGGTTGGCTTGGCAGAAATATGGCAGCTAGTAGCTTCGGATTTACCTTCCACCAGATTAGGAACCTCAGAGGACGGCTTCTCCCTCCAGGGAAAACTCCAGGGCTCACGCCCACTGGATCAGCCTGGGACTGTGTGTCCACCCCTGAATCCAGTTCCTGTGGCAGCCGGAGGTGGGGTCATCCTTGGTCAAACCCTAGGAACAGAGAGCTGAGGTTGCCGGTCACCTAAGGAAAAGTGGGATGCTGTCACTAGAAGAGGGAGCTTGGGGGCTGGAAAGTCACAAGCAACACATATCTACACTAAGTTTCTAGATAGAAATGGCAGTTGTATCTGGAGAGTTCTGGAATCCCTACTCTGTGTCTTGTTTTTTAATTAATTAATTAATGTGAGAGAAGGGGAGATAGTGAGGCAGACTCCCACATGTGCCCCAACCAGGATCCCTTCAGCAACCTTACCTGGGGCCAATGCTCAAGCACCGAGCTATTTTTAGTGCCTGAGGCCAATGACCTTGGACCAACTGAGATATCATCAGCACCCAGGGCCATACTTGAACCAATCAAGGTACTGGCTGTGAGAGGGGAAGAAGGAGAGAAAGGGCAGCCAGAGGGGGAAGAAGCTGATGGTCGCTTTTCCTGTGTGCCCTGACCAGGAATCAAACCCAGGGCATCCATATACTGGGCTGACGCTCTACCCGCTGAGCTACCAGCCAGGGCCTGTACCTTTCATCTGCTTGTGTTTTAACATAAATTTTTGAGCGCCAATTATTATAAACAATAACACATTCTTATATAGCATTTTATTTGTTGGGCTTCCCACCGTTCATTCATTTGGCCTCACAGCCTTGCAAGGAAGTACCAACTATGACCCCTAATGTACAAGACACCGATGCACCAGCCTTCCTTCAGGCAGTTGTGGAGCTGGCCACCTGTCTCGGTTCTGCAGGGCCACAAGCTGGTGGCTTCAAACAACAGAACTCTCCTCTCTTGTGGTTCTGGAGGCTGGAAGTCCGAGGTCAAGGTGTCAGCAGGGCCCTTACTCCATCCAGGTCTCTGGGTAGGAACCTTCCTCATCTTTTCCTTGGTGGCTGCTGGCCACTTTCGGTGTTCCTCGTCTTGCAGCGGTACCAACCCCGCCTCCACCCCGTCATCCCAGGGCCACCTCCTCCCTGCGTGTTTGTCTGTGTATCTTCCCCTCCTCTTACAAGGACAACAATAATTTTGGATTAAGGCCCACCCAACTGATCTTATTTTCATTTGATTACAAGACTGTCCTTTCAAGTAAGCTAGCACTCACAGTTACTGGGGGTTTGGACCTCACCCTATCTTTTAGGGGGACACAACTCAGCCCACAAAGGCACCCGAGCCAGGCCTGTCTCCAAAGTCCTTGCTCGCCGTTAGCCTCAGGTCTAGAAGACAGCTGCTGGGTCACAGCGACAAGGAAGCCACGTGGGGGCCTTGCAGGAGCTCTTGCAGTCGGGGGGTCCCATTCCATGATGGAAACAATGAGTGCTCAATGGAGGATGGGCACGGAAACCAGGCACTCCCCAACCCCAGGGGGGCTCCAGAAGGAGGCAGTGTCTGCGGGAGGCCTGAGGGATGGGCAGGGTGCAGGGGGGACAGGGTAGGGACCACAGACAGGACAAGAAGAGTATGTGTCTGGCAGAAGGGGACCCGTGGGCAAAACCTCAGAAAGAGGAGGCTGAGGAGGCTGCAGAGGCCATACTGGGGGTAGGGTGAGGGTGTGACCAGAGCTCACACTCTGTCCTGGCCTGGCCCGCACAAGGAGCCCCTGCAAAGCGCTGAGGGGTAGGGGGAGTGCAGGGCTCCAGTGAGGTCAGTGTGATCAACCCCATTTAACACACACATAGAAATCGAGGCTCCCAGAGATCACATCAGCTACAGAGGCAGAGGCAGAATGTGGCCAGGCTCTGACTCCGGAAGTCCCCTAATGACACGTTCGTTTCTCTAGGGAGTTGTGACATGAGGTGGTGGCAATGGATGGATCACCCACCAGATGCTGAGTTCAAGTCCTGCCCTTTTACTCATTAGACTTTGGGAAAGTTGTCTCTCTTCTCTGAATGGAGATTTGAACCCGCAGACACCTCGCCCTGCAGGGCTGCTACTAAGGGTCGTCAAGGGGTGGGCACCAAGGGGCTTGGAAATGGCCAGGTGGGAAAACAGGAGCGGCCTGGTGGCCCCACGATGGCTGTCATTGTTGTTGCTATTGTTACTGGGACAGTGAGCCATGACTGCCCTGGGCGGGCGGGGCTGCAGAAACAAAAAAGCAGCTTCCTGCTACATAGCTGTGCTGTCTCCCCAGCAGACCTTGAATGTCCCCCATCACTTCCGCCCAGTGCAATCAACATTTTAATTAAAAAGAGTTCCTCAGAGTCTGGAGGCGTGGTGAACAAAGGAAGCAAAAACAGCAATTACCTTCTGGGGACAGTGCCTGGAGCTTGGGAAGTTTCCTAAGAAGAGGAGGCAGAGTGGGTGGCGTGGAAGGAAGGATTCAGCTGGAGGTTTGGAGTGGGGGACGACACCTTCCTCTCTGTGCCTGGATTTCCATGTGGGTTGCAGGATTTTGAGGCTGTGTTCTGAACCCAGCTCCTCATCAAATTCTCTGGTCTGGGTCTGGGATGCCAGGGCTCAGAGGGCTGTTGTCAACCCCCGAGAGTGAAATGAGCATGGCTAGGCTTGAAATGTCTCTCTGTGTTGTCTACATAAAAAAAACTGGAGACTTATTTTGTTTAAAATAGCCCCTTGGCTGGAAGCAAGTTGTCTGTCCCCATCTGCAGCCTATCCTTGAGGGCCCCAAAGCAGGATCAGACCCTCTCCCGCCCCAGCCCTCCTGCATCCAGTCCAGCATCAAGCATCACCGAACTTCACCGATGAGCTTTCTGCTCTGAACTGTCTCTGCCAGGGCTCTCAACAGAAACAGAATGCGGGCTCCTTTCGCAATGTAAAATTTTCTAGTAACTACATTTTAAAAAGTTAAAACAAGAAGGTGAGATTGATTTTAACACAATACTTTATTTATTTAATCCAATATAACCAAAATATTATCATTTCAGCATGTGATCAATGTTTAAAAAATTATTACATCTGTATATTAAATCTCCAGAATCCTGCGTGTATTTTACACATAATTCAGACTGGTCATATTTCACGCGCTCGACAGCCACATGCAGCCAATAGCTATCATATTAGACAATGCAGGTCTGTATGGTGTTAACATCGGATGATGGCCTTGTCTCCATTTATGAAGTTGGTACGTTTCCCCTATGTGAAATGATGATGGCCCAGTGATGGTATATGCACCCCTCCAGGGAGCCGGGCACAGTGCCTGGCTCTTGGTAGGAGCTTAGTAATTGTGGAGTGAATGAAGGATTAATGAGGGTCCCTCTGCCCTTGTATTAAGAAATAAGGTGGCCCTGGCCAGTTGGTTCAGTGGTAGAGTGTCCACCTGGCGTGTGGATGTTCCAGGTTTGATTCCTGGTTAGGGCACATAGAAGTGCTTATCTGCTTCTCCACCTTTCCCCTCTCACCTCTCTCTCTCTCTTCTCCTCCTGCAGCCATGGCTCAATTGGAGCAAGTTGGCCCTGGGTGCTGAAGATGGTTCCATGGCTTCCACCTCGGGCGCTAAGAAGAGCTTGATTGCTGATCAACAGAGCAACACCCCAGATGATCAGAGCTTCACTTCCAGACTTGCCAGGTGGATCCCAATCGGGGCACATGCAGTAGTCTGTTTCTGCCTCTCTCCTCTCACTGAATAAAAAAAAAAAAAAAAGGAAAGAAAAAAGAAATGGGGCTAGGAGTTGTGGGTCTCTATTTCTCCGGGAGGGGCAGAGACCTAAGAATCCTGTTCCAAGTTTCCTTTTATTTCCATGGCACAGGAACCTCACACTAACCAGGACACAGCGGGATCGACAGGTGAGCTCCAGCACCTGGCATTCGCTCATTTGAAATATCAGCCCTGATGTGTGTGCACGGGACAGGAAAGCAGGTCAAGCCACCGAGGGGGGCAGGACGAAACATTTTACCTCCTACATCCTCCTACTTAATTTCATCCATTCATTTATTCAACCATAAAGGTTTATTAACTCATTAGTTTCTTCATTTAGGAAACATCCTCAGAGCTCTTCATATAAGCCAGACATTTGCTAGATGCTAGTGCATTTCATGAGTAAATAAGAAACCATCCTGTCTCCTGCTCTGTAATCCTCTGCAGCACTTGTTCTAGAAGAACATGAACGAGCTAGAATAAACACAGCAGCCGGGCAAGCGCCATGTAAAACTAACACCTTCCTTCTCCCATGCACCCACCTTCCTTCCCCGCTTACATTGCCCGTATTCTTACCATGTGCCAGGTAGTGTTGGGCACTCTTTTTAACATCTCATTCAACCCTCACCCCCACTTCTGGAGATAAAAAATTCCAGCTCAGAAAGGTTAAACAGATTGCCTGATGTCACCCAACTAGCCAATGGCATAGACAATATGCAAACGCTATTCTTCAACCTCCCCAAAGGGGGAGCTTTGGGCCATGAACTAGGGTCCAAACCAGCTCTCTCCACCCCTTCCAGGCACCCAGTGCTCTGGAAATGCCTTCTGAATGGACAAATGGAGTACTTGCCGAGTTAAAGAAGGAAGGAAGGAATGAATTCTCCCTCAGTTGATAATGATTTGTTTTTACATGGATCCGACTAAAATATAGATGCCTTATGGGCAGGGACTATAAGGTAGATGACATGTGGACTCTGCAGTCATCTGGATCTGAGTTCAAATCCTGACCTGACCCTGACTTGCTGAGTGACCTGAGTGGCTTTCTTAACCTCTCTGAGCCTGTGTTTTCCGGGGTTTGGAGGCAAGGTGCTGCCACTGGTGTTGAGTGAAGCCCTCTTACATAGAGTGGAATCCAACCGTGAGTCCATCAACAAGTCCCAGGGCGGCCTGGAGGAGACCAGCTCATCTGGCTGGCAGGAAGCTGGGGTGGCGTCAGAGTCATTTGGAAAGCAGATACAATCCTGCTTGCCTAGTCCCCTTCCAGAAAGTCTGACTCAGAGAGAATCTGCTTTTTAGTAAGGTCCCTCGTGATCTGGTTACTGATCCAGGGAAAAATACTGGGGGAGACCCCCCACACCCCCAGAGTGAATGTTTATGGGGGAAAAGTGTGTCTTACTGAGAAAGTTGACCGAGAAGGAGTGTTGGAACCAGGCCTCAAAGGACTGCAGGATTTTCTGTGCACTTTGCTGTCCCTGTTGCTGTCCTGAATTTTGTCTGCCTGATAAAAAGAGGAGGGGTCCTGGGCCATCTGCGCTCCAGTGACGTGCCTTGAATCAAGTCACTCAGTGAGAATCTCGTGTATTCTTAAACCCTTGTAAGGGGCCTCCCAGGAAGGAAGAACATCACCCCCAGGGTCTCTGTGGCCCCCTGCCCTGGTCATCTGCATCCCAGATGAGGCTCAAATGACAAGGTCAGGTCCCCCTGCTTTGAGCTTCAGGCTGAGAACCTTTGAAGGAATGGAATGTTCCTCCTCCTCACAGCATCCCAAATTATCTGTGCGCGTGAATTATGTATCCGTACTTGGCATCACAGCCGCCTGGAGATTGTTCCCGGAACTCAAATCCTCTGAGTGTTCTGTGCAAAGATGCACCCCCTTCCCCATCCCGCCCTGTGCTGTGCCAAGCTGCCAGGAACGGGAACTTGCAGATGGCCTGAAAGCCAGGACACTCAGGGCCTCTCCCAACAAATAAATAAATTCAAAAATGAAGAAACGCTATGAAAACAATAACATAAAGTACTATTTATTTTACAGACAAGTTGGTTAAGCTAGGAAGGCCTCCTGGAGGAGGTGACTTTTGAAATAAAACCTGAACCATTAAAAGAAAGATCATGGAAGAAGAAAGTTTTAAGCAGAAGGACTAGCAAAGGCTATGGCCTGAAGGGAAATGCATTTCTGTGTGGCCAGAGCACAGGTAACACGCGATAGGCTGATGGAGCTGAGAGTGGATGGCAGGAGGAGGGAAGGCCCTTGTGAGGCCTCTGGGCAATAAGCAAAGGCACCCCTCCCTTCGGGCAGACACAGCCTCTCACCGGAGACCAGCATTCCACCAGAGGACCATGGCTGGATTTAACGACCACCCCCTAACCCCCGTGCCCTTGCCTTCCCGCCAGGCACCGTGTGCCCTGTGCAGCACGCATAGTTGTGCGTAGAAGACCTGGGTAGTGCCATTGTCTGCTGTGATGCTCCTGGGTGGAAGGGGGAAATCGCAGCTCATTGCCTGCCAGGTTAAATTTGAGATGCCCTTAGCCACACAGGGCAGAGTGCTGAGTAGACAAATGGATGTACCTGTCTGGAGTTCAGGACAGAGGTCTGCATGTCCTCACTGGGTGGTAACAGGCCTGGGCAAGACCACCCTCTCACAGTTCTAGAGAAGAGAGTGATATTTCTAATGCATGGTTCTGTGAGGTGCTTACCGGTCAGTGGGAGGAGTCAGCAAGATGCCTAGGCACCAAAATTTAAGGAATCATGCACTCTCAGGATCGCCCAAGTATAGCGTTGGCACCTGAGAATGCATGCCACCTTAAATTTCGAGACTCATTTAATCTAGTCTTAGTCCTGGATAATTCAATAGAGAAAGGAGAAGGCATTACAATAAATGGTACGGCACAATTGGCTATCCTTCTGGGAAAAAATAAAATTAAAAAAAAAAACCTCGCCTGACCAGGTGGTGGTGCAGTGGATAGAGCATTGAACTGGGATGTGGAAGACCCAGGTTCGAGACCCTGAGCTCGCCAGCTTGAGCGTGGGCCCATCTGGCTTGAGCAGAAGCTCGTCAGCTTGGACCCAAGGCCGCTGGCTCCAGCAAGGGGTGGCTCGGTCTGCTGAAGGCCCGCAGTCAAGGCACATGTGAGAGAGCAATCAATGAACAACTAAGGTGTCGCAACAGCAACGAAAAACTAATGATTGATGCTTCTCAACTCTCTCCGTTCCTGTCTGTCTGTCCCTATCTATCCCTCTCTCTGACTCTCTCTCTCTGTCCCTGTAAAAAACAAAACAAAACAAAAAAAACCTCGACCTTTAATTCACATCATATAGAAAACCAAAAATAGACCATAGACGTAAACATAAATGCTATACTTATAAAACGTCTGGGGGAAAAAAGGGAGAAAATCTTTGTGACCTTGAGATAGGCAAAGATGTCTTAGCTAGGTCACAAAAATCATGTCATAAAAGAGAAAAAAAAAAGGTCAACTGGATTTTTTCAAAACTAAGAGCTTTCCTGTGAAATAAACATTATTAAGAAAATAAAAAAAGCCACAGACAGACAGAAAATATTTGCAGTACACAAATCTGACAGAGATCTTGTATCTGGAACACATACAGAACTCTCAGCTCAACGATAAAAGGCGATCCATTTTTTTAAAAAAATGGGCGAGAGATAGGAAAGGAGCCTTCACAAAAGCAAATACACGAGTGGTTGATAGTGAGCAAGTAGATAATATGCCCGGCACCATTAGTCATCAGGAAACGCGAGTTTAAAACTATAATTAAGTGCCAGTTCACAGCCGCTAGAACAGCTAAATTAAAAACGATGGAAACATCAAGCGTTGGTGAGACTGAAGCAAGCGGCGTTCTCTCTCTCTCTCTCTCTCTCTCTCACACACACACACACACACACACACACACACACACACACACACACACACGGCTGTTGGGAATGAAACATGCATAGACACTTTGTAAACAGTCTGGCAATTTCTTACAGACGTAAAACCCAACAGTCCCACTCCTATGCTACTATCCAGAAAATGGGCACAAAATGTCTATGCAAAGACTTGTACACAAATGTTCATAGGTGCTTTATTCATAACAGCCAAACACTCGGAAACAACTCAAATGTCCATAGAGGGGAGAATGGGTAAACCAACCGCGGAACACCCACGCGTGGGAATGCTACGCAGGAATAAAAAAGCTAAGGACAAATGCAACAATGTGAGCGATTCTCAGAAACATCATGGGCAACGAAAGAAGCCAGAGAAAAGAGCACGTTCTAGATGATTTCATCTATAGAAAAATCTAGAAAAGACAAATCTGATCTGTAGTGGGAGGCTCGTCCCTGATCCCTGGTTGGCTAAGTGGGAAACAACCCCCCTGTGGAGGGTTGACCGCAAAGGGACTAGAGAACACTTGCAGGGGTGAGGGAAGTGTTCGCATTCTTGACTGAAGTTCTGGTTAGTGGGTGTGTAGACGTGTCATGACTCCCTAACCTGTAGATGTAAAATGGCTGCATATACAAAAATTATACACCAGTGGAGTGATTTAAAACGGCTTTATTTCAGTCGTCTGGCCCTCCTTCTCACTCTGAAGGTGGTAAGCAATGTAGGACGTTTTCTTTCTTCCAGCACGTTGTGATCAAATAGTTCTGTTCACCAGGAGGACACAGTAGGCTTTAAATACAGACTCACAATGGACAGGTCCATGTCTCCCCCTCTTTTAGGAATGAGAGAAAAACAGCTTCATCCGAGGACACTGGATGTAGGTATTGACACCAAGGTGTCGTTCAGGGAGGTTTGGGTTTAAAACATAAACACACACACACACACACACACACACACACACACACACACACACACACAAGACAGTCTCAGCTCTCTTCCAGTCCGTCTCTTACTGTCTTCATGGCCGAGTCCTGGGAGAGGTCTGGGATCCCCCTGAGCGAGGACAAGCCTGTGAGGCAGGTTGTTGCTCAAGCTGGTCCTATACTCCATGGTCCTGTGGGCAGTGAGAGGTGCAGGAGAAAACGCTCGGCTCCTCAGCCGTCACCTGGGCAGGGTTCTCCCCCTTCATCATTGTCCTGCTGGCTACACGGGTCCTCATGAGAAGCAAATGGAGACGTGAATGTCTGCTCTCACCATGCACTGCACCTAGTGACAGCGGTTCTGGTCAGTGCAACAGGCAAGGCAACGAAAGGAATTCTAAGTTACAGGGTGCAAGATTGATAAAATAAAGTAAATATTTCTATGTACAATAGCCCCTCTTCCTTATCCATAAGGGACACATCCCAGGACCCCCAGGTGGATTCTGGAAACCTTTGTCAGTTTCAAACCATTATCCGTGTGTGTGTGTGTGTGTGTGTGTATGTGTGTTTCCCATACTTCCATACTTACTTACTTTTCAGTTAAAGGAAGCACGTGATGAATTCTCTTGGCTTACCTGAATTGCCAGCATCAATCCTCTGGTGGTGTGGGGCCACGATTAGGTAAAAATAAGGGTGACTGCGACACTGAGACAGCTGATCTGCTCTCTGGGAAGGCTACTCAGCGACTACTGGGTGTGGAGCCGAGAACGGGATGAGTTCGGTCCCAGGCAGACAGAAGTTGGATGCTGCGAGATTTCATCACGCTACTCAGAACAGTGTGCAATTAAAAACTTGTGCTTTGTTTATTTCTAGAATTTTTCATTTAATGTGTTTGGACAACAGTTAACCATAGGTCATTGAAACTGAGGAAAGAAAAACTGCAGGTAAAGGGGACACCACTGGATTAGCAATAAACACACAGACACCAAAATTAAACGCACAGTATTATTTACAATCACTTAAAAAAAAAGAAAGAAATATTTAGATGTGAATTTAACAAACACATCTAGGACTTGAACACTGCGAACCACAATACTGATGAAAAAATCAAAGACGACCTAAATAAGTAGAGAGACATGCTCACTCCCCTGATTGGAAGGCTTACATAGTACAGGTGTCGTTTCCTCCCAATACGATACATGTATTTAACAGATCCACCCCAGCAGGATTTGTGGTAGATATAGACAAGATAGAAAGATAAAACAGAAATGAAGTAGTTTAAACACTTCTGAAAAGGAAGAATGAAGTAAGAGAAATCACTCGACCCAATTTCAAGATGCATCATCTGGTTAGAGTAGCCCAGGCCGCAGTATCAACAGAGGGCAAACACCCAGATCAGTGGGCCAGAACCCAGAATGCAGAAATAGACCCACACAAATATGTTGAACTGATTGTGACCAGAATATAAAAACAACTCAGTAGAGGAAAGACAATCTTTTTTCACAATCCATCCATAAGCAAAATATGAACCTCTACAGAAGTCTCATACTTGATATAAATATTAATGCAACATAGATCACGGACTTAAATGTAAAACATAAAACTGCAAATATTTTAGCATACAGTATAGAAGAAAATCTTCAGGGTCTAGGGCAGGGGTAGTCAACCTTTTTATACCTACCGCCCACTGTTGTATCTCTGTTAATAGTAAAATTTTCTAACCGCCCACCCGTTCCACAGTAATGGTGATTTATAAAGTAGGGAAGTAACTTTACTTTATAAAATTTATAAAGCAGACTTACAGCAAGTTAAAGCATATAATAATGAGTCTGACCGCTGTCCTGATCTTGACTGGTCAACAGTCAATTAGTATGGCATCCTGGCACCATTTGGTTGCTCCGCTACCACCTGCCATAAAAGCTGGAACGCCCACTAGTGGGCGGTAGGGACCAGGTTGACTACCACTGGTCTAGGGCTAGGCAAAGAGTAGCCAGAGTTAACACCAAGAGTAGAACCCCCTTGACCAGTTGGCTCACTGGTAGAGCATCAGCCCAGTGTGTGGAAGTCCTGGATTCAATTCCCAGCCAGGGCACACAAGAGAAGCGCCCATCTGCTTCCCCATCCTTCCCCCTCTC
Source organism: Rhynchonycteris naso (assembly GCA_037038555.1). Lineage (NCBI taxonomy): Eukaryota > Metazoa > Chordata > Mammalia > Chiroptera > Emballonuridae > Rhynchonycteris > Rhynchonycteris naso. The sequence goes on along the minus strand of CM072999.1, from coordinate 8,947,562 downwards.
TTTTCTCTCTGTCTCTCTCTTCCCCTCCCTCAGCGAAGGTTCCACTGGAGTAAAGTTGGCCTGGTCGCTGAGGAAGGCTCAGACACTAGAATGCCTCCGACTGTAATGGAGCAATGCCCCAGATGGGCAGAGCATCTCCCCCTGATGGGCATGCCGGTGCATCCCGGTCGGGTGCATACGGAAGTCTGCCTGACTTCCTCCTCGCTTCTCACTTCAGAAAAATACAAAAAAAAAAAAAAAAAGTAAACAGCAATGAATTGGGTTCCATCGAAATTTCAGACAGCTCAAGCTAGGCCGAGCAGAGGGAGTGTTCAGCCTCCCTCTGCCTTTTTGTCCTGTTCAGGCCCTGGCAGGGATGGATGCCACCCACATCGGGCAGGACCATCTGCGTTGCTCAGTCCACCCATTGAAATGTCCATCTCTTCCAGAAGCACCCTCATGGGCAAATCCAGAAGTAAAGTCTACCCAGTTATCTGGAATCCTATGGCCCAGTTATGCTGACACATAAAACGAACCATCAGGATAAGAAAATCAGAATGGAATTAATGAAGGGAGAGATGAACCACCAATAGAACTGAATAGACCTCAGGGAAACAGACCCACGCCTAGATGCAAACCTGACAAGAAGAAAAGGCTGGAATGGCCAATAACGAGGCTGGGATCATTGATTACTGACATGAGAAAAATTAAATTGCTTCCTTAACTCCCCCCAAAAATAATCAGTTACAACAGGGCCTAAATACAAAAATTAAAGTAAAATAACTACAGTAGAGTATCTCAAGCTGGGAAAGGACTTCTTAAACAAGGGCAAATTATATAGAAAAATGTTAACAAACTTTGACAAAATTAAAAATTAAGATCTTCGATTCTGTGTTTCTTCTTATAAGGGCACTAATCCTAATGAGAGCTCCACTCTCATGACCTAATTACTTCTCAAAGGCCCCATCTCCAAACGTGATCACATTGGGGTTCACAGTCTCTGGTAGTCAGTGAAACACTGGTCTTACTCCCACAGCCCTTGCTGGGCTCCCAGCTCCTGGGTGTCCTTGAACAACCCCCTCCATCTCTCTCTGCCACAGCTTACTTGCCCTTGACAAAGTCTCAGAGTCTGTGAGCCACCTCCCTCACAAGCAGTCTAGAAGCTCATGATGATGAATAAAAGTCCCTGAGAGGGACATCACCGAGAGGAACCAAGGAATAGGCATCAAGACCCGTCAGATCACAACGCATCCCCTACCCACACACACACACACACACACACACACACACACACACACACACACACACACACACAAGGGAATAGACCCCTTTGGGCATCTCTGCTGTTGTCTTCATCCTAGCTATGGCACTGCGTGGTTTGGGAGGCCTGTCTGAGGTAAGGGAAAATTATTAACACAGAGAACATTGTGCAAGTTGGCACGGTGCAATCCTACACGTCATGATTCGCAGCTTAGTCTCTGTTAACTTTATTAGCCGTGTCAGAGCACCCGTTTCTAGGTGACATTATGCGTCAGATACATTTTGTCATTTAATTCTCAGGTCTTGTCGTCTTCATTTCGCAGGCGAGGAAGCCCAGGCTCAGAGAGACGCTGCCTGGCCCGAGCCATAGGAAAAGCAGAGCTAGGATTTAAACTTCCTTCTGCCCAGTTCCCAAGCCCCAGAACGCCGGACTCTGTGCGCTGAGCTGACACGGAAAGCTGGGTCTTCCAGACCCTGATCTTCAGGCCAGGGAACAAAGCATGCCAGCCCCAGGAGAGCACTGCTCGCCGCCCCTAACGGGCTTGACTCTACAGCACGGGGAGGGGCTCCCAAGAGTCCCGGAATTGGGTTCAAGGCTGGATCCAGCACCAACCCGCTGGACGATCTCAGGCCCCGCTCAGTTTCCTTTTCCGGCCCACGCAGAGAGTTGCTGGTGAGTGCTCAGACCCCGGGGGGTGGGGCTGAGCACAGTCACGTGGAGGGGCACCCGGGCCGCGAGCCCCGCCCCGCCCCGCCCCCTCACTCCGGGTCCTCCGCCCAGTCGCTGTCTAGAACCCGGAGCGCTGAGCCAGCCTAGCGCGCAGATCGGGCTCCCTAAGCGGCGCCACGCTGGGGCTGCTGAGGTCTGCGCGGTAGCCGCAGGGTCCGGGACACCTGCTTGCTGCTCGGCCCGCTCCCGACCAGCTGTGCAAGCGGCTGGACCAGCAGCAGCAGCAGCAGCAGCAGCAGCAGCAGCAGCGACGATCCGAGCGCAGGCGGCAGCAGCCGCCTCGGCAACAGTGGCACCATGGATCTGTCCTTTATGGCCGCGCAGGTAACCGGACGCCTTCTTTGAGCGCCCCGAACGCCAAGTTTGGGCAGATTCGGGGCTACGGTCTCGCCCTCCCCATCGGAGCTGGGCGAGCCAGGAAGGTTCGGACCGGCGGGTGGCGCCATCTGGGATCCACATCCTGGTCCTTTGTCCAGGATCGGGCATCCTGACCTAGTGCGCGCGTTCGGGATAGCGAGTACGGTCCCTACGGGGTGGGGCAGGCCATGAGCCCAGAGCTCATTGGGTTCATTTGTCCCCAGGCTGGGAGGGGCCTGGGCAGTTTGAGTCGCTCTCCCTGTCCACCCCCACCTGCTGTCCCCTTTGGATACCCTGGAGCCCTTCATGGTCTGGCAGCTCAGATGTGTGATTCTGGGTTGGGCGGGCAACCTTGCTCCTCCTTGTCTGTATCTTCCCGAGCTGCCGAGTAATGTCACTGCCCCCCCCCGCCCCCGCCACCTACCTCTTTACCTGAGACCATCAGGACAGCCGCTTTGTGACCCGCCAGGTGCCAAGCACAACGATCGGTTTCTTTTCCTGTTAGGCTTTGTGCTGAGTCTGTATCCCTCAGTGCCGCGCGACCATAACTCTTCCCTTGACACAAAACAGGCTCCCAGCGGTAAGACAAAACGGATTTCTCATCGCTTGAGCTTTGCAACAAGAGAATTCTGTTCCAAGGTTGGATGATGTTTATGCTTTGTGCCTTAACTCTCTTGAACCAGAACAAAGGCACACACCGCTTTCTCTAGCTGTCTGTGGCCTTCGGAGCACCCAGTGCCAGTCTGGCTTCAGGGAAGGGCCACATTTGGTCTGGGAAAGTGTGTCCCAGGATACCAAATCCAGGCCTAGCGCCTTCTATGAGGTGGCTTAGTTGAGAACCCAGAGGTGGGAAGGCAGGTTCCCTCTGTCTCCTGGGTGTGTGGCAGGTGCCCTACTTGCTGCTGTTTAACATTTCAGGGAGCGGAGTTTGAGGGGACACTCTCCTTTACCCCCAAATGTCACTGTGGTAGAAGACAGTTTAAAAAGTAACAGGAAAATCTAGGCTGTAGGGACAGCGAATCCCCAGATACATGCAAAAAAGATGCAGATTTCACAAATTGGCTCCAGGGGACCCAAATCCAGTTCTTGGCAGCCTCTTGACAAGTTTTCCATGATGCTAATTGCTCCCATGAGCAATGCTGTCCTTTTATGCCTCATTTTTGTCTCCTGTTTCTAAACTCATGTTTAAAATAATTGTCGTGTGGATATCATTTTATACAGTGGTGACTTGAGCTACATGGTAACCAAGGTGTCCCTCACTGGATTTATTTCTAGAGGGGGCAGGAGCTCACACTATGTCTGTCTGCCCTCTCCTCTGGATCCCACCAACAGCTGGCATTTTTTAGGTTAAAAAATAAATTGATCTCTGCTAACCCTGGGGCTGACTAGAGCTTCCTGAGTTGCTATGGTAATGTGACTAAATAAACATAGGGCTTTTTAGAGCCTATAGGCTGAGCCTCTGCAGAGAGTGGGTTCTTCTTTCTTCTTCTGTTTATAATTCAAGTTGCATGTGGTCAGTTTATTCCCATGGACAGATGTTTGGGCATTGATTACATACTCAGTCCTGAGATAGCAGAAAGGGACAGACACATGAAGTGCCTGCCGTTCAGTTGAAAAGAGACTCTAAGGTTTATTGAGCACCTGTTGTGTGCCAGATGCCAGGCACGCGCACACTTCCTTACAGGTCTGGGACCTAGGCGCTGCCGTCCTCATTTCACAGATCAGGAGATCAGACTTCTAGCACGACTGAGTAATTTTCCCAGGATGCACCATTAGCAGGGGGAAGAACTAGGTTTCCAATCTGGGGCTGCGAGTCTTCGCTGATGCTCAGACCCAGATCCTTGTGAACCCCAAACCCACGCCCCTTCCCCTTTGGAATGTTGTGAAGAGTGATTCTCACCCGTGGTTGTAAAAGGCCCAGAGGGTATAATCCATTTCAGAAAGAGTTATCCCTCCAAAGCTAAGTATTACAAAGACACCTTGTTTGGGTGTACAAGATGGACATCGGTTACCTGGAAGACCCTCTGAGGCCGTTGTGCCCTCCCTGCGGTGGGCACACAGGGCTGTGTGCTAGGGCTTAGAAGGGGCTGTGGGCACTGGAGGTATAAAGACTCAGCTCATGAACTCTACCTCACCCTGAGCCCTGGACGTGTTCAGCCGCCCTCTTCCACCCTGGAAACACCCCAGCCCCAAGCTGCACAGTCCCTGGGTCCCTGGAGACTTTGGAGGGTTCGACAGTGAACAGAAGTATCCATATCTCTATGGCCAGAGGTGGCCAGAAGGGCAAAGCTACCCAGACCCTCATGGGTCGGAGAATTATGGACTTTGAGAACAGAACCCAAGTCCCTGTGCCATCTCGACAGACGGCTCCATTCATTCCTTCCCTCCTCCCTGGATGTGTGTGCTGGCCCCAACATCAGGGGGAATCTGATCCTCTCCGTTTACATCTGGGCTGGCCTTAGTGACTTTCTTGACAATGACAGTGCTGTCTGAGTGACATGCTGGGACTCCTGAGATTAGCTTGTAGGAAGCTCGCAACTTCCTCCTAGGTCTCTTGGAACGTTTCCTCTGAAGGAAGCCCACCTTCGTGCAAGAAATGCAGAGACCCTCAGACCTCCACCCTGCAGGAAGGGAATGAACATTTAAGGAGCCTACTGTGTGCTGGACCAGTGCAGGGGACCAACCAGAGGGACACGAAGTGCCCGCTCACATTTTCCCTTTCCCAGGCTCTGGCGCCCTGTGGAACAAGCTCGCCCGGGGCATGAAACTCGGTCTTGCCTTGCCTAGCACCGTCCCCGCAGTGACTCGCCTGACCCCAGGAGCTCCCAAGTGTGGCAGCCAGTAGAACCACCTGGGGGGTTTTCAGGCCCTGCTGCCAGGCCCCACCGCAGACACCGCGCAGAGCCGGGCACTGGGAGCGGGCAGCGGCATTTCCTTTTCATTCCCCAGTTGATTCCAGTGTGCGGTCAGGGTTGAGGCCTGGGGCGATACCCTTGCTGTAGGACTGTCCCCTCCCCTTCTCAGGATAGAACAGATCTTTGGTCCTTTGGTTCCTTTTAGGTCGTAAAAAACATATGGTCCCTGGAAGGCACCCCAGTATTGATTCAGCCATTTCAAATAGTGAGGTCCAGAATACCACGCCTAGGGACTTGCTCCAAAGTGAAGGCTCCCCCTTCCTCCAGCCCACACCTGCTACAGGTGCAAACCTGCAGTCTGGGGTGGGTGCCTTCGTTGCCCCCACGGCACAGACGGGGAGGTGGAGGTCTGGGTGGCTCGGCTGCAAGGAGGGGGCAGGAGTGGGGGAACCCTGTCTGTTGATCACAGGGTCATGCTTTCATGTCACCTGCCACCTCGAAGAGCAGTCCGGGTGCTGCGGGGTGGGGGTGGGGGGTGATGGACGGACCAGGGACGCCCTGCAGATCAGCGTCAGGGACTGTGGATCCTCTGAGGTGCCCCAAGTGTTGGGTTTATACACGTTTTTAAACAAGTCATTAAAGAGGTCTGTGTTCATTTCCTTGGGCTGCTGAAACAAATTGCCACAAACTGAGTGGCTTAAAACACAGAAATGTAATCTCTCCCAGGTCTGGAAACCTGCAGGATCCAGGGTGGCCGGCCGGCTCCCTCCGGAAGCTGCAGCGGAGAACAATTTTCACGCCCTTACCTTAGCCTCACCGTGTCGCTGGCAGCCTTGGCCTTCCTGGCTTGTCGACGCATCACGCCAGTCTCTGCCGCTCGTATTCGATGAGGACCTGCCCTAATGACCTCATCTTACCCAGATTCTATCTACAGAGAGCCCCTTTTTAAAGAAGGTCACATGCACAAGAACCAGGAGCTAGGACTTCCATATATCTCTTTGGGACATGAAATTCAACACAGACCACGGTCTGAAGACCCGTAAAGAGTAAGATCTTGGTGGCTGTGTTACTGGCCACAGGTCTTAGGCCGTAGGCAGATCAGCTGTCCGAGCCTCAGTTCCATCACCTGTGAAATGGGGATGGAACTGCCTCCCCAGCTGTTCACTAGTTGCCAGGGAGGTAGAGGTCACAGGCACTGTTGTACGAGACAGGACAGGGCGGAGGTAAACACAGGGGCCTGGCAGCCAGCAGGGGACATCGAACCCAGCTCTGGAGGCCAGGCTGAGCTGAGTTTGAAGGATGCTTAGCTGTTCTGTAAACGAAAAGAGAGGAAGCCCCTGGCAGAGGGAATTCACGGGGAAAGGCTTGAGATGGCCTGGGGCTGGAAATGGGGTCTCCTGTTGGCGGGGGGCGTTGTAAGTATCCGTGTGGTTGAACCAAGGGTGGGGAGGCGGTGGGTGATAGAACCACAGGGAGTGGGCCAGGCAGGCAACGGGGTGAGGTGACTCGGCAAGCAGGGGCCTGGCCTGGCGGGGAAGCGCGTGCCATGCAGACACATGGGCCCTGGAAGCCGGCTCTCCCGGGGCTTTCAGAAAACTGAAAATCAGATTTGTGCATGCAGTCTGGCTGTCCAGATCTTGGCAACTAATTAATTTTTTTTTTTAACAAGCCAACCAACCATGATGTGAGCTGTCTCAGTTACTTATTGCTTTTTACTTCAGTTATTTAGTGGCTCAAAGCAATAATTTTTACTCTGCTCATGCTTTTGTGGGACCAGAATATGGGAGGGACCCGGGCAGTGTGCTTCTGCTCCCACGGTGTCAGCCAGGGCTGGACCTAGGCTTCCAGTGTGGCCTCTTCACACACACACACGTCCAGCCCCTCCGAGCACCCTGACTGCCCCCTGCACTTGACATTTAGTTCTGCGAGCATTTCTGCAGGCAGCTGGCTTCCTCCCGGTGTGGTGATCTCAGGGTCTCTGTGCTCCGTGCTTGGCACTGCCTCCCCTCCAAGATGCATTCCCAGGTGGAAGCTGCAGAACTGCTTATGACCTAGCCTTGGAAGTCCCAGAGTTTCACTTACTCTGTTTCCTTTTGGTCAAGAAAGTCCTGCTGCCAGCCTAGATTTAAGGGGCAGATTTGACCCACAGCTGTGGGAGCAACGTGGGTGCCCAGGAGAGACTAAGGCAATGGGCGGCAGCCATCTTGGGGAGACCGGCTACCCCGTGGACCAAACAGAGCAGGTGTTTGGGGTGCACTCACCCCGGGACCGCCAGCGTGATCTCTCTAGACTGGACAGCGGCGGACAGAGCTTGGTGAAACCTTGTAGTAATCGGCCAAGCCTGGAGAGAAAAGTAAATTATTACTAAGGAGGTGGGCCATGGCTTTGTTTTTGACCTATAAAATGACGATTTCATATAGTCAGCCGAACATGTCCTACATGGTAAGACAGTAAATTCCTTGCGTTATGGAGGCAGGAGTTGCTATGGGACATGGGGTGGCGTGAGGAGGCGTGGGGTGGACAGTGGCAGGGTCACTGCCTGCTGGAGACTTCTGAGGGTTACCTCCTGTGTTGGAAGAGCAGACGGACCATTGCCTCTCCACTTCTTCCTGATTGGTCCTGCTGGTGGGAGGGCACGCTCACACCTGGAGCATTGTGTTGACTTGGTGGGTCTTTCTGGAAGACAACATGTGTGGTCTAATTAATACCTAAATGCTGATACATCCTCCAGCAGTCTCCTTTTCTCCATCCCTCCCTCCCTCTGGACCTTGGGAGGTTCACAGTTAATTTGCATTTTAATAATTTTTCATGGAGAAATAAAAACCCCATGGAAAACATCTGGTGTTGAAGAGGCAATTGTGTTACCTCTTCAGATGGTCCTGGTTATACTCAGGGCCTATGGGATTATTCCAAAAGATCTGTGTGATAAATGGGCCAAAGCTTTCCCTCCCTGGAGGAGGCCAGCCCTGCCCAGAAAAACAGAATTCTAGGGAGTCTGGCAATCTGCTTCTTAGAGAATGTTTTCTCCAGCTAGGGACTGCTCCTTCTCTTTAAGCAAAAATTGTCATTAAAATACAAATTGTCCATTATCTCAAATGTTTTTAACCAGAGGGCCCCAAATCATACTTCCAATTCCTGTTAAAAAGATTTAAATATTTTATCATTCTAATTAGACCTGCCTGGGGAGAGAACTGTAGGGCTACATGTTTGCAGGGGTGTAATGAGTAGTTAAGGGGAAAGTAAAAATCGGTAGTGCTTTTATACAGACCAAATTCCCAGGTAGTGTTTTTAAAAGAGTCAAAGCATTCCATCTGACTTTCAATAACTGTATCTCACAGAGCTCAGAAAACTGGGACAATTGGGGGCGGATTGCAAGTCTCCAGTAAAAACTTGAGTGTGTTTTGGAGCATCTGCTGTGTGTTCAGCCCTGCTCTTGGGGGTCTGAACCCCATCTCCTCCTACTCTGAGATGATAGAAATCCATCTCTGTCCATCCTCTCCCCATTCTAACCTCTCAAGATGTCCCTGTGCCTACACATCATAGCTGTCATGGGTCAAATACTTACGGGGTGTTAAGACACAGAACCTCACTAAATCCTTATAAGAGCTCCATGGAATAGACAATCTAAAGACCCATTTTATAGATGAGGAAACTGAGGCTTACAGAGGCAAAGTCACTTGCTCAGGGCACACAGCTAAAATCCAAATCCAGATCAGTGTGCCACTTCAGCTTATTTTTAAAATCTAATCAGACAATTTCTACCTCCTAACTGGAGTATTTAAACCATTTACATTTAATGTGATTTTAAATACACACACACACACACACACACACACACACACACACACACACACACAATCTGTTCTTTGTTTTCTTTTTCCTTTTTTTAAACCTTCTTTTGGATTGAGAAACTTTTATTCTACATCATATCCTCTGTTGAGCTATCAGTTGTAACTCTTGTTTTGTTATTTCAGTGGTTGCTTTCAGATGTAGAGTTTATACCTATAACTTATCACAACCTACCTACAAGTGATACTGTTTCTCTCCACATATAGTGCAAGGATCTTACCATAACCCTTCTGTTTCTACCCTCTCAACTTCTCTGTTATTATTGTTACAGGTTTCACTTCTACCTTTATTATAAACCTTACTCTACATTGTTATGCTTATTAAAAGTCAGTTAGCTTTATTTCCTGGCCGGGTAGCTCAGTTGGTTAGATCGTCATTCCCATACCCCAAGGTTGTGGGGGTTCGATTCCTGTTCAGGGCACATACAGAAGAATCAACCAAGAATACACAACTGCATGAAACAACAAACTGATGTTTCTCTCTCTCTTCCCCCTTCTCTAAAATCAATAAAAGAAAGTTTGTTAAAAATCACTTATCTTTTAAAGAGATTGAAACAGTAAGAAAGAAATCTTATCTATTTTTCCATATGGTTATTATTTTCTTTGTGTAGATTTCTATTTCCACATGGTATTATACTTTTTCTGCCTAGCAGACTTGAACATTTCTAATAGTGCAGAAGTGCTGGCGATGCATTCTTTCAGCTTTTATTTGTCTGGAAAAAATCTCATTCGACTTTCTTTTTTTTTAAAAGTCTTTTTTAAAAACACTGGGCATAGAATTTTAGGCTGACAGTTGGTTTTTCAGAACTGTGCATATGTTACTCCACCACCTGCCTGCTTGCATTGTCGCCAGGGAAACCTCTGTTGTCATCCTTATTTTATTTCTCTGAATATAATGTGTCTCCTCCCCCCCCCCCAATTTGGATACTTTTACAGTTTTTTTTTAATTGATTTTGAGCTTGTTGATTATAATGTGCCTTCATGTTGTTTTCTTCATGGTTCTTGTGCTTAGGGTTTGGGAGCTTCCTGCATCTGTGTGTTTATACATCTCTTTACCTTTGGAAATTTTTCTTTCATTTCTTTCTCCCCTTTCCCCCCAGTTTTATTGATATATTGTTAACATACAACATTGTACGTATATGTTTAAGGTGCCCAACATAATGACCTACTGATATATGTGCATATGGAAAAATGATTATCACAATAAATCTAGTTAACATTCTTCTTCTTGTATACGTACAATTCTCTTTCCTTGTGACCAGAACTTTAAAGATCTACTCTCTCAGAAAGTTTGAAATATACAATACAGAATTATTAACTATAGTTTTCATGCTATACTTGACACCCCCAGGACTTGTTTATCTTATAAATGGAAGTTTGTGCCTTTTTTTTAATTCATTTTAGAGAGGAGACACAGAGTGAGTGAGAGAGAGAGAGAGAGAGAGAGAGAGAGAGAAAGGGAGGAGGAGCTGGAAGCATCAACTCCCATATGTGCCTTGACCAGACCAGTGCAGGGTTTTGAACTGGCGACCTCAGTGTTCCCAGGTCGACGCTTTATCCACTGCGCCACCACAGGTCAGGCCGGAAGTTTGTGCCTTTTGACTACCTACACCCAATCCCCCTCTGCCAGCCTCTGGCAGCCACTAATTTGTTCTCAGTTTTTATGAGTTTGAGTTTTTGAATATTCCATGTGTTAAGGGAGATCATATGGCATTTATCTTTCTCTGCCTGACTTATTTTACTTATCATAACGCCCTCAAGATCCATCCATAGTGTTACAAGTGGGAAGATTTCTTTCTTTTTATGGTTGAATAGTATTCATGTGTGTGTGTGTGTGTGTGTGTGTGTGTGTGTGTGTATGTGTGTGTGAGAGAGGTGTGAGGGGGGGGCATATTTTTTATCCATTCATTTGTCTATGGATACTTAGGTGGTTTGCTGTAGTGAAGATGGGGAGCAGATACCTCTTCAGGATACTGATATCATTTCTTTCAGAGACATACCCAGAAGTAGAATTGCTGGATCATATGGTCATTATGTTTTTAATTTTTAAATTAAGTTGTTTGAACCCCCATACTGTTTTCCATAATGGCTACACCAGTTTACACTCCCAACAACAGTGCACAGTGGTTCCTTTTATTCCCCATCCTCACCAACACTTGTTATCTGCTGTTTTTTTCATGGTAAGCCATCCTAACAGGTGTGGGGTGCGTCTCACTGAGGTTTTGATTTGCATTTCTCTGGTAAGTAGTGGTGCTGAGTATATTTTCATGTGTCTGCTGGCCACCTGACTATCTGCTTTGGAGAAAATGACTATTCAGATCCTTTGCCCATTTTTCAATTGGATTGTTTGTTCTTTTGCCTTTGAGTTGAGTTTGCCGTTATTTCCTTACATATTTTTTCTGTTCCCCTCTCTCTTTTCTCCTTTGGAGAGTTGATTTACACATACATTAGGCTGCCTGAAGCTATCTCACAACTCCAAGATACTTGTTCTTTTTTTCTTTTTAGTCTTTTTTCTGTTTGTTTTTATTTTGGATAGTTATTGATATGTTTTCAAGTTCACCAGTATTTTCTTTGAGTATACACCCACTGTGTGATCTTGGATGTTGTAGTGTTTTTGTCTAGAGCTTAATTTGGTTCTTTTTTTACACCTTCAATTCTCTTCCTCACATATTCACTATTTCCTCTAGCTTTTTGAACATATGGAATAGAGTTATAACAATATTTTAATGTCTTTTCTCCTAATTCTAAATCTGAGTCAGTTCTGGGCTGGCTTTGATTGATTGCTTTCTCTCTTCATCGTGAGTCACACTTTCTTGCTGCTTGGAATGCCTGATAAATTTTGGTTGGATGCCAGACATTGTGAACTTTAACTTGTTGGATGCTGGACATTCTCATATTCCCGTAAGTATTCTCAAGCTTTGTTCCAGGATGCAGGTGTGCTACCTGAAAACCATTGGGTCCTTTTGGGTCTTGCTTGTAAGATTTGTCAGGTGGGATCAGAGCCATCTTTAGTCTGAGTACTTATTTCGCTCCACTGAGGCAAGGCTGTTCTGGGCATTCCACCCATGCTCCATGCATTAGGAGTATTTTGTTAAAGGCTGGTGGAACCAGGCACTATTTATGGCCTGTGTGTGCTCCAGGTAGTTTCCGGCATCCTCGGGTGATTCTTTCCTCTCTTCGTGGTTTCCTCATGCACATGCTTGCATCAGTGCTCTGCCCGGTATCTGAGCGGTCCTTCTGCAGATCTCCAGAATTCTGTGCCTGTACAGCTCTCCTCTCTACACTGCCCTGTAGCCTCCAGCTGCCTTGGTCTCCCCAGACTCTCGGTCTGTTCTTCAATCAGGGAGTCCACCGGCCTCTTCCTGGGATCCCCTTCCCTGTTCCACAACCCGGAAACTCTCCCAGGCAGTACACTGAGGCAGTTGTAGGGCTCGCCATGTTTGTTTCCATCTCTCCATTGCTCACTGTCCTTTGTTGCCTAATGTCTGATAGTTACAAAGCCATCTTTGTATATTTTGTCCTGTTTTGTTGTTGATTCAGTTGGGAGGGTAAATCCTATTTCTCCATCTTGGCTGGAAGCAGGATTGTCTTAAGTCTGTGGGTTTTCATAGTTGCTTTGCTTTAGTTGTGCATTGATTGCTTTTCGTGCATGCCTTGTACAGGGATCAGACCTTGAGCTCAAGCCGGTGACCTTTGGGCTCAAGCCAGCAACCTTGGGCTTTCAAGCCAGTGACTTTTAAGCTCAAGCTGGTGACCTTTGGGCTTGTGTCAATGATCCTACACCCAAGCCAGCAATCCCACACTCAAGCCTATGAGTCTGCACTCAAGCTGTTAAGCTTGTGTTTTTAACAGCTGTATGCTCACACTCATCCTTCCTTCCCCTTATGGGAAAGGAATGTGACATCTGAGTTTGAATCTGATCCACGACCTTCCTTTCCCACTATAGGACTGGGTTCAACACTTCCCTGTTTCTTCCAAATGTCATAAAATGCAGAGAAGGCATGTACGTACCTCACAGGTGAGCCCTGATACCAGAATTGGAGAGCCAAACCATGCACGCACAGCCTGACCGAATTCCTTTCCACGCCTCCTGTGCCACAGGAGTTTCTTCAGGGTGTCTTGTGACAGGATGTCCCATGAGACATCGGTAGAAACTGAGGGTGACCCGATGTGAGGTCTGTGTGCCAGCAGCCAGGAGTTGGGCAGCTCAGTGACCAGGGCTGGCTTAGGCCTACATCCTAGGCCTATGGGCCCTTGTGAGACTCACTCCACAGAAGAATGAAAGTGAGAGGCTGGGGAGCAGCTTGTTCCAGCCTCACCGCCGCCGGGGTGGCAGCCAACAGCTGGAACCCTGTTTGTCATCTCCAGACCCCACACCAGCCACTCATCCATCTCCTCGGTGCAGAGTGTGGGGAGCTGATTAGAAGTTATAATTTGGCTTCCAGTGGCTTTGAGGGAGACAAAGGCAGGTGACTAATGTGTTCTCCGGCCGCCGCGCGCCCGCCTGTCTTTGCTGAGCCGTGGCAGTCGCCCACATCGTCTGGCTCCTTTCTGCTACCCGGCAGTCTTTCTTCCCTCGCCGTGGAAAGTCCAATAACCAAATCAGGCAGGTTGGGTGGGCCATGTGGGCGGCACGCAGTGGAGACACCCCCGTGCTATGTTGGGGGCTGTCAAGGAACCAGAAGGAGCCATTGCCAGCCTGTCTTTGTCACCCTCCCCAACACTCTGCCAGTATATGTTACATGTGGGACATACAGGACACGGCTCTCCAGCCCGCAGACAGGGGAGGCTGGAGCCCACCTGCGGGGGGGGGGGGGCAGAAGGGGACCATGGGGCAGATGAGGGCTGGGCTCTGTGCTGCGACCGCCCTGGGAGGGCGGTACTGTCACACACCCATTTCAGAGGAGGACACAAAGGGTCTGGCCCAGAGGAGGACACAAAGGGTCTGGCCCAGAGTCACCCAGTAGGAGCACTAAGACCAGACTGGGTCTGAGCCCAGGGCTCCGGGATCAAAGCTGGACCGCAGCTGACAGATCACAGCTCGTTGAGGTGGGAGCGAGGGAGGTCTAAGCCCCAAACACGTGAGGCCCCGTGTCCCAAACCTCCGCAGCCGAGCCCTCTGTTAGTGCACATCTCCTTCCCCGGAGCCTGTGTGGACAGAGTGGGCTGAGGCCAAAGCAAGTTGTTCCAAGTGCAGACCGGCGGGCTCCAGAGACGGGGGTTGGGGCCCAGGGGCGAGAGGTCTGGAGAAGGGGACACTTGCTCCCTCTGGAAGGGATCTTCCCTTCCTCCCCCTCTGTGCCGCCAAAGCTCTGACCGGTTCTCCAGCAGAGCATCCCTCCTGCCCGAGGTTCCCCCAGGACAGAGGTTCTCGTCTCGTTCGGCCAGGAGCGCTGCTGCCCAGCCCAGGGCCACGGCTGCTCACTAGTTAATAGATGAACTGGGAGAAAAGCTGAACAGAAAAGAGTGTCTGTGTCATCCTGATAGCACCTCCTTCTGGGGTCGGATTGTAACTTCCCCAACGCCACCAGTCCTGCTGTATAGCACCTACACCCTGTCCCTGAACATCCCTATCCCCTGTGGGGTGAATGCTGCTGCTGGATCAGCTTTCTGTGTAGCATTTTGTTCAATCCTCTGAACAGGCCCATTGTATGAACCTCTGATGACCGTGGTGTGAACCTATGAGGACCGTGGTGTGAACCATGACGACTGTGGTGTGAACCATGATGATGATGGTGTGAACCCTAATGACTGTGGCGTGAGGACCACGTGTGAACCGCGTGACTGTGGTGTGAACTGTGATGACTGTGGTGTGAACCTCTGTGGACCGTGGTACAAACCTCTGAGGACCACGTGCGAACCGCGTGACTGTGATGTGAACTGTGAAGACCTTGGTGTGAACCGTGATGACCGTGGTGTGAACCTGTGCTGGCCATGGTGCCCATCTGTTCTGGTCGTGGCGCCCACCTGTGCTGGCCATGGTTTTGATCTGTGGTTGTCCTCAATTTACTAATGAGAATGGAGCTCAGAGCAGTTAAGACCTCTGAAGCAGACAGTGGATGGGACTTGGGTTTGAACAGAAGGTTGACCCTTCTGAACCCCTGGACTTCACTGACAAAATGGTGATTCAGAAGCAAGGCCACCAGCCATCCAGGTCTGCACAGGAATGAGGGGTTTCCTAGGATGCGGGACTTTGCGTGCTGAAACCTGGACAGTTCCAGGTGAACCTGGGTAATTGGACACCCTACTCAGAGGTCATCTGGGATTGAGAAGGGCTCTTCGACCTTGCAGGTGATGGAAATGTTCTTCCAGAGTTTAGTGCACCATCTAGATTGAATCAAGGTTGTGATTCAATCTGTCAACTCCTTGAATCTAGTTCTGATACATCCATTAATGTGGCCCCTGAGAGCTGAATTTTGCCTTCTGTCATGCTGTACCGTTGGCCCTTACTGATAAGATGTCTCTTTTCCCAAGTGCTGCTGTTCTGCCAGTTGACCCTTCCAGAATTTGTGCAATTTATGTTCTTGAACCTTTGCACAGATAGGTCAGGAGCTAGGAGGGTCTAAAATTTCACCCTGCTTGCAAGTTAACCTGCCACGATTTAAAAGGCGCTGACAGAGACATGAGGCTCCTTGATAAAGGACTTTATTATTACGGCCAGCCAGCAGCATGAGCTTCATGGTCACATCAGTGCCCCTTACCCTACGCATCCCAGGGGGCCAGGCGAAGCAGCCCGGGCAGATTCTGCGCCAGCAGTCTGTGCATCAGCCAAGGAGTCCCACGCATAGGGAACCTCACTCCTTTAAAGAGAGCTGCTTGCAAAACTGCCCAGCCTTTGTCTCCATGGGAGATATTTTTATCTAAGAGGGAGATACCACCCTGGCCAGGAAACAGATGTGCAAGAGGGGACTTGGTCTGGCTCTTTCTTTAGGGCTGTTTACTGCACAGACATCTCTGAAAAGATAACCCAGTATAAGAACCGTCACTGTCTTGCCTGACCTGTGGTGGCGCAGTGGATAAAGCGTCGACCTGGGAACACTGAGGTCGCCAGTTCAAAACCCTGCACTGGTCTGGTCAAGGCACATATGGGAGTTGATGCTTCCAGCTCCTCCCCCCTTTCTCTCTCTCTCTCTCTCACTCTCACTCTCTCTCTGTGTCTCCTCTCTAAAATGAATAAAATAAAAAGAATAATAAAAAAAAAGAACCGCCACTGTCTTTACTCAGAAAGTGTGCAGAACCCGAGACCCATGGAGAATTGTCTCCCAACAGTAGATTTCTCCTTCTCTCTCCGAACTGCGGTGCACAGATCTGGGCTGGCACCTCGGCCCGGCCACTCCGGAACTGTGTCGCCTTGGGCAAGCGACAGGTCTCCTAGCCTCAGTTTCTACAGCCTGAAAAAGAGGTAACGCCTGCCCCCCCCAGACATGCCCTAAGGGGTTCCTTTAAACAGCATCCTTAAAGCGCCCTCACTAAGCCCGGGGTGGAGAAAACTGCGGGAAGGAGACAACAGAACCCGGGCCACCAGGATGTGGCACCCGCCCTTCCGGTACTCTCTCGCCTCTGTCTTTTCCATCCCTCTCTGACTTGATCCTTGGGCTCCTGTCCCTTCTCACCTGTGGAATGGGGCAACGTCACCGTCCCAGCCCTGAGCCCGCCAGCTAGTGCTGAGAGCCTGGGAAGCTGCTGTTGGGAGAACTTGGAGCGGAGACCACAATGCCGGTTTATGTTTGAGCCTCCGTGTAGCATAGAACCCTCTGCCTGGGGGGTTAAGAAAGAATGGAAGGAGTTGACAGACGTGGAATGCTTGACACGTTCCCACTGGTGCCAGGGGTTGAGCAGAGGCCACCACAGAGCGTGTTGGCAGCCGGAGGCCCCAGAAATGCGGTGTGGGGCTGAATGCGAGAGTTTGCTGCCTGGTGAGCGAAGTGGCCCTTCCAGCAGCTCCTGGAGGGAACTGACTGGGAAAAGCAAAACAAAGGGACCGTGGGGCTGAGCTGGTTCTGCAAGATCGCCCAGCAAGCTGGCAGATTTAGTCGCAATTTATTGGGCCCTTCAGATGGCCGGACCCCCTCTGCTCCTTCTGTGTGAGGAATACAGAACCGCCCGAGGCCTCCTTCTGGTCTGGGGGCTTGAAAGGTGGCGGAGACTTGGAAACGGACCTTCTGGGACCTGCTTGCAAATTGTATGACCTTGGGGCACAGTGACAGACATCCTTCTCTGGACTCCATTTAGGAACTCAGTGTAGCATGGTGGTTAGGGTTTGAGAAGTAGCCCGGTTGGGGGCTGGAGGATGGAGCCACCCTGGCAACAGTGGGTTGGAGGCCGGACCCTGTGGCTTTGTACCTGGCTCCCGCTGGTGAATGCTGTGGCTCAGGCCAGCCCTTTCTCCAACCCAGAACCTTGTCTCCAATATGAAAATCCAGTTCCCATTGTTTGAGCTCCTCTGGTTCCGGGGGGGCTCTGGGTGGCCGGTGAGATTCAACCTTGCATGTGGAAGGCAGTCCCTCTGTCCGCCACCCTGTTTTACTTGCCTGCCCAGAAAATGAGGCAGGTAGGACTGGGGTGACTGACCCAGGTGAGAGCTGGCCCCCCACTCACTGCAGGACAAGTCTTTGCCCCCCATCTTGGACTCGGAGGCCCAGTTGGAATGCGAGAGCAGGGAATCCAAGAACACTGTACACGCTGAGCCAGTGGAGATGTGCTTGGTGGAGTGTGGAGTCCCCAGGGCTCTGTGTGTGTGTTGGCACGACAGATGAACACTCTGGAGTCTGTTTGAGCAGGTGGCTTGCACCCACCACACCCTCTCTTGCTAGGGGCTGGCCGCTTGGGGCTCCATGGAGCCACAGGGCCATGTCCTTTCTCCTGCTGTCCTCCTCGTTGACCTCCTGCCTCACTCCTCTTCCTCCACAGCCAGGGGCCTTTGTCTTCCTCCTTTGTCCAACCCCAGGGAATCTCCCCTCCACCACAAATCACCAAGCATGTCTGTCTGAAGAGGGATAAGCCCCACATCCGTTACAGCAGACATCGGAGGCTCCCAGACCCCCCCCCCTCAACACAGCCCTCAGCTCATCACGTAGTTGCTGCACTCAAGTTGGAAGAGAATATTGAGCTCATAATCCCACAGTTTGATGTGCTTCTTCCAGTGCATGCGCCATCGTTAGGTAGTGAGAATAAAGACTCTGCCACCAGCAGCTACTCCCACTGATGATAATAGCACCGCTAAGAAATATGGCAGCTTATGAAATCACTATCCACCTGGTGTCCGGCCCTGGCCGAGCCTTGAGCTCAGGTCTCTACGTCTGTTGGCTCCTGAAGTCCTCCTAGCACCCCGATGAGGGGGGTGTGCTCAGCCCCATACTATAGATGAGAAACATAAGGCTCAGAGAGCATGGACTGGTCCAGGGTCACACAGCTCCGTGGTAGCCACATCACGCGTGGAATATGGACGACCCAGCAGCTAGGGCAGCACTTTCCCTCTGCTGGAGTAGTTGGGGTTCGGTTTTGTTGTTGCCATCGGGCATGTGTGCGGTTGCCCCGTATTTCAGGTTATAAGTTCACTTGAGACGCTGCTTCTTCTTGTTTAAGTGTTTGCCAAATACCAAACACAGCCACCAGGAGAGCCCCGTGCAACTGGTAGGGCTGGAGTCACAGACTTTGAGCTCATTGATAGATATGACTCGTGTGTGCATGCGTACGTGCGTGTGTGTGTGTGCGTGCATGTGTGTGTATGTGTGTGTGTGTGTGTGTGTAAGACACTGTTGTCTTTTAAGTAGACCTCGTTAACCACCACATAAACAGTATCTAACAGGCGGTGCCTTCCGAGGAGCAAGATTCAAAGAAATATGCGCCCCGGCATAATTCCTCAGCTTCCTGACGCATCCTCCACGGGACAGTTATCTTAATACCTCCTCTTCTGTCTCGGTAACCATGTCCCTCCTTTAATGAGGAGTTACTCAAACCGCCCGAAGCTAAATCCTCAATCCAGCTAGCCCCGGGCTCCGCGTGCTCGGAGCCAAAAGCCTCTGGTACCTGCTCGCAGCTTTGCCTGGTGCTGTGCGCAGCAGCTCTGAGCTTGCCACCACTGGGGGTGGCCCCCCGGGTCAGGCGATGGGACGGGCGTGGGTGGGATCACACATCTGTGGCTGCACGTCCATGGGCACAGAGCCCGGCTGGCACCTTGGCCTGAATCCCAGCCCTCCTTCTTCCCCTTCGACCCTGTGACAAACATCGCGGCCTCTGATTGTTGCCGGTTCATCAGGAAAGAGAAAATAGCCAAAAAGACCAATGGAGCCTTGGTGTGTCTCCTCTCTTCCCTGCCGGTGGCAGAAGCTGTCATCTGGGTTACAGCCGCCCACATGCATCTTCACAGTGATCCTCTGAGACCCCAGGGCGGTCCTTACACCTGGAGAAGGGGCCTTTCAACCTCTTCTTGGAGGAAATTCCTGCTCCCCAGCTGCCACCAGCCACTTGTCAAGATCAGGGTCCTCCCAATGCCATGCCTCGGAGCGGCCCCGGGTCAGACCGTTCGCCTTCAGAGGGCCCTCGCGCGCCCTTGGGGAGATCCAGCCCTGTCTCTGAGACGACTTCTCTTCATCACGCAGGTTTTCCTGTGGAGCACACACAGACTTGATTTTGCCCAAACAATCCAGGGGGCACATTCCTTGAGTCCCTGCTGTGTGTAGGGTAATGAGGATCAAAGGAGACAACTGTCCTGAATCACAAAATGGGAGGGTGTCAGTACACAGCAGAGTCGTGACTTTTGTCCCATGAAGAGAAAAATCTTTTCATCTGGTGCTCACGAATCATGTGGGAGGCAGGTGAGGCCGAGACCCGCACGTCCGTTTGACAGTTTGAAGCTGAGGCCAAGAGATTTTCAAGCCGCTGTTGATGTGCAGCCGTGAGATGAGGTCTCGGCTGTCCTGGTCCCTGGCTGAGCCCCCCCTCCGCCCCACAGTGGATTGTTGTCATCGGGGGTAAGAAGGGGTAGCGGTGTCCTTTCTCTTGGACACGCCTCCTGAAAAAGAACTGAGGTTCTTAAAAAGTCCTCTTGACCCAACGAGCAGGACCATGGGGTCTTTTTGAGGAATAACAAAGGGCACGTCCAGTCTTTCTGTGGTTGCCTGGCGCGTGGCCCTTTCCATGCTGGGACCCCGTTCAGGCCAGCACCAAGCAGCCCTGCTCTCTGGCCGGGATCATGCATGTGGCGCCCTCTCCGTGCTTGTTTCCTTCACGACACCCGGGATTCTCTCCATCCCGTGCACAGGCTTTGACACGGCTATCCAGACACAGATGGGGAGAAGATTCTTTCTGTGGCTCTGACCCCATCAGGCATGCAGAAATAAACACCTGTGAGTACAGCTGCACGTGTCCTGAGCGGGCTTGCATACAGCCCAGCTTTCTGAGATGGTACCCAGCACAGACAACAAAGGACGGCAAGAGATAGCTACTGACCTGGTCCTGAATCATAAGACCAGCAAGAACTGGACAGAACAACCCCTTACTCTACTTGACAGACCCCTTCTTGTCCATCTATCAGGACCCATCTCAAGGGACACCTCCTTGGGGAAGCTTTCCAGGAGCTTCCTTGGACGTTCCAGGTCATGCCCAGCCTTGTGCCTTGTCCCTTGCTCCTGCTTACACAGGTGTCCCTGTGGAGGAGGAGGGGTGCAGCTTCCTAAGTGCAAGGGAGGAGACTCTGGACATCCTGATGTGTAGCTCCAAGGAGAGTCTGGCCTCTTGTTATTGCTATTGGTTTGATGTCATGATTGCTACTTAAAATGATTTTGCGGTATAGAGGAGAGGAGCTTCAAAGTGACCCAGAAGGACTGACGCAGGGAGGTAAAGACGCGGGCATGCCGCCGCCCGTGCCGCCTGCCCACCAGGATGCGTGCGCTCACTAATGCTCAGCGATGCTGTATTCTGATTGCATTTCTTTTGTTAGTTCTTGTCTCTGCCCCCCACCTTCCTCCCTCCCTTCCTCTCTTTTTTCTTTCTCTTCCTCCAAAATAGAGATCCCGCGGTTTTACTCTTTACCCCTCTGGCTGC
Source organism: Rhynchonycteris naso (assembly GCA_037038555.1). Taxonomy (NCBI): domain Eukaryota; kingdom Metazoa; phylum Chordata; class Mammalia; order Chiroptera; family Emballonuridae; genus Rhynchonycteris; species Rhynchonycteris naso. The sequence goes on along the minus strand of CM072999.1, from coordinate 8,926,488 downwards.
CTTAATTCCCTGGGGCACATAGTAGGTGCTTGGTTAAAGAGCGAGAGAACAAGGGAACAAATCCCCCACTAGTTACTCTAAGGCCCAGAGACTTTATTCCACTCCGTGGAAGGGAAGTTAGTATCATTAGGGGGGTACCAGCTCACAAGGGACACCCACCAGGTTCCACTGCTGCCGTTGAATCACTCCAAAGAAGCTATTGAATTAATCAGGCCAGAAGAGGTTCTAATTTATGACAACCTTTGCCAGCTATTCCCTGAGGGAGAACGTGAAACTCCCCATTGTTCTTTATCTGCTCCAGTGCTGATATGCAGGGACAGTGGCAGGAGCATCTCAGCTAGCTGAGGACAGGGCCACCCTTCCACGCATAGGAAGCCTCGTCTTGTGAAGGATCATCAGGCACAGCGATGAGGGGGCGGCACCCCCCCCCCCCGTTGGTTTGGCTGTTTCTCCTTTAGGTGCTCAGCCAGCCTCCTCTAAAAGTGAGCGGTGAGCCCTGACGCTTCACTGTGGACCAAGGACGCACTGTGGCGAACAGGTCCCTGGGGGCCCCGGACCACCACTGTCTGGCCTCTCTGTCCCTCCAAGGCAGTGTTCCTCCATGGCTGGTAATGCAAGTTGATGTGCTCTGACGAGACAGCGTTGGCACCTGCTGTGTTGTACCGAGTTTCTATGGCAACAGTTTCTAAAGTGATGAATTTGCTTTTTCCTCTTAATTCTGCAATGCTCTCAGCCTTTCCAAAAATATCCTTATTTTTCTGGGTCCCGTGTGGCTAGATATGTTTGGCCGTAGAGCGTAGAACCACCTCATCCACCATCATGATATCAAATAAGAGTGCGTAGCAAGTCACTGCACAAACGTTTCTTAAATAAAAACATGTCTTTGCCATTTAGTGAGTAGACGTGCTGGGCGCTGGGGATTCAAAGAGAAGTAAAACTAGATTTAGCTTGTGTCTTCAAAGAGCTCACAGACTCTAAGAAAAATAAACAAGTACACAGGTAACTAAGGTCTCATGTAATATAATGTAACATAACATAATATACTGTAGTGTAATGTTAGGACATATCTAACTATAATGTAATATAATGTAACTAACATAACAAGGTAATATATGTACACAGTTAACTGTAATATAATGTAACAACATAATGTAATAAAAGTACACCACTATAAAGTCATACAACGGTATGGGCTATAATGTTAGCCCATAGCTAACTATAATATATATAATGTAACATAATATAAGGTAATGCAACCTAATAGATAATGGGATAAATATAATGTAATAACTTTAGGATTACATATTATAATATACACAATGACACAATGCACTGTAATAATCTGGTGACTGTGTCAGTGGTGAGAACAAGTTCACGTGGGATACCAGTGGAGGAAGTAATTAATGCACCTAGACTGACAATAGGGGTTAGGAATAGGCTAACCCGAATTTTGATTTCTGATCCGTTACTTGTGAGCTGTGCAAGCTCAGGAAAATGACTGCACTTCTCTGAGCCCCCACCACTCACCCCGTGCTGGGCTGGGCTGAGGACGAGGCGACATGCTGAGATTATAGCACCCAGTCCAGAGACGCTCTTCACTGGGAACTACTGCCCATCCCCGCTCAGCCCGCTCAGGAAAGGACGTGACACAGATGGAGGACCCACAGGCAGCGGGGGGCAGTGAGCACGTGGCAGTCAGCCGCATAGGCAGCTAGGTGGGTGCGTGAAAACGCCAGGCACACTGGCTCAGGCAGAGGGGAGGAGGGCAGTGAGGCCGGAGCAGGGAATTGGACCCGACCCATCTCCATCCCGGACACTGGGCAGCAACGCTGTGAGAGTCCCTGCTGAACAAAACGGTTGTCACAGTGGTTCAGAGTCCCGGAGGGCGGCGCTTAGATAAACTCAGACTCTAGCAGTTCTTGTGTGCACTCAGCGCAGGTCGCTATGTCATTGTGTCTTGTCACACGTGAGGTGCTGCGGGTGTGAACTCTGCTCTTCCCCCTCTGAGGGAATGAAGTGTGGCTTCTCTGTCCTGCGCTGTGTTGGCACACAGGGGTGTCCACTCCCAGTGGTTACAGAGATGGTTGTGGGGTTTGTGGTCAGTCAAACGAGCATGGGGATGGCACCCACCTCACAGGGGGTGTCTGTGATAAAATGCACTCCTGCCCGTAAGGTGCCCGGCCCAAACCTGGCATACAGCAGGCTCTCAGGAAATATTAGCTTTGGTTTTTATTCTGTACATTTTATTTAATTGGAAACTCTTCAGCATGTACCCATGAGCCATCAAGAATGGCCAGGACAGCTATCAGCACGTGTTGCTGTTACTGACAGCCTACCAGGGAGAAAATGTGGGCAGGTGGGGGGCGGTCTGTGTGGCGGGCGGAACCCCCTGCTTCTTGTCTTGGTTATTTCAACAATGTAGCTTAGTTTGGAGGCCAGTTCTCTGCAGGGCATCATCCCAAAGTGTCCTGGGGCTGGAGGACTTAATGAGAAGGCCTGTGGGGGTTGGGGTCTGGAGCTGGGGGCGCTCACGACTGACCAGCCGGCACTGACTCCGTCCATCAGCATCAGCATGTATAGAAGGAGACAGAGCCTGCCTGCTGGTGCCACTTCCCAAGGGTCTGTTTGGGGCTCCTTGTTTCCATCTCCACCAGAACCACCACATGCATGGATGGGGTCAGGAGCATCCGCTGGGCTGCATGGTGGGCAGAACACGGCGTTCGTCAGCAAAAACCGGTGCCTCAGGCTTCCATAGACAGTTTTTATTCATTGGTACCTTGTCACCTTGAACACGTTAGATGCTCCAGGTGCCAAGCACTTAGATACGGTGGAGACGGCTGATTCCGTAATAATAATCCTGGAGTATTCACCTTGTCACCTTGGACACGTTAGATGCTCGGGGAACTGAGAGCTGGGATACGGTGGAGACTACTGATCCCATAATAATAATCCTGGAAGTACGGCAACAAGCTCCATAATACTCAAGCAGTTTGAATTTAGGCTCTGGGACTTTGGAAATGTTTAACTTATTGAATCCTCGGTTTTGTTATCTGTATGATGGAGAACTACCACCTCCTTTCGAGGCACTTACCGGGACAGGGATGGGATGGCCACGAAGCAGGTGGCGTGAGAGGGCTGCATGGTGGCCTTCGGGAAACTGAGGCAGCTGGCAGCTGGCCTGGGCAGGTGGGACAGCTTGTGAGGACCTCAGCCTCTTCTACTGGCCTGGATGGCCCAGGGCTCAGAGCCTGACATCCGACACGGCCTTCATGAGTTCTCCTCATGAGGTGGAGTGGAAGGAAGTTGATGACTTTGAGCTGAACTCCATGAGATGCAGCCTTTCTCTTCCATCTCAAAGGACTTCGGTATGCACTATTTCAGAGGGGTGGCTCCTGCTTTGTTTTGGGGTCCCTTCTTCCCAGAGCAAGCCATGCCAACCTTTACACGACCTGGAAGTTTATAAGGTGCTGTTGGCGTAAACCCCTCATTAAGGCAAAATCGTCAAACCTGTGCTCGTTAGCATTTCTTCCAGCGCTTTCCAAAGCTCTCATGAGAGAAAATCAAGAGAACAAGAAAGCATGCTCTTTCCACTAAGTAGCCACAGCCCAGAGCCCTGCTCTCGGGACAGGAGTTGCCTTTCGCGCTCAGCCGGGCAGATTTGTTGAAAAGCTCCCCTGGACTTCAACACTAGTAGCCAGAGCTGGGCTAGGAGCCCATGAGCTGTGTGTGGGTCCTTTGGCCCAAGAGGGTTCCCACCGGGGAGGGCCCCCTGGTTGTCCTTAGTGAGGTTTGCATTACGCTTAGAGGTTAACGCTTAGGTACCCAGAATCCATGATCTTCATCTGCTTGTTTACTTTCTAAATGAGGGATTTTCTCCTTAGCGTCCCACAAAGCATGGCAGCTGTCCTTCCCTTGGGTCACTGGAGAGGACTCAGCCCTCTCTCTCTCTCTCTCTCTCTCTCTCTCTCTCTCTCTCTCTCTACCTGCTTATCTGCCCTGTCCTCATCTCCTCATCCCTTCTGGCCCAGCGGGCGGCTCCCTCCCTAGGGAAGCCCTTGGGGGGTAAAATGCAAACCATGGTAGTAGAAATACAAGGCCTCAGGGAAGAGGTGTCATTTAAGGCATGTTACCAGTAGACCCAGATTCTGAGTTTAAACTGGTCTGTGGATTGTGAAGTTTTATCCCCTTGTTTGCACGAGTTTTCTTGTGCATGTGTCACTCCCGTCACATACACACACACACTACTTCTGGCTCCTGCCCTTGCCAGCTGAGGAACCGACCTTGAGCAGCCCCCTGAGTCCTTTCTGGAGGCAGTTCCTGCAGCCATTTTTGTGGAAGGCATCAATAAAAGCACCCCTCTGTGTGCCCCTGGCAGTCCTGGGCCTGCAGGCTGTGGGTACGACAGGTCAGCAGCTGCCCTCCCTGCTTCCTGCTCTGGCCTCTGCCCTCGGTTCCCCGCACGCCCTCCGTCTCGCCATCCTGGGGCCCACCGGGTCTCTGGCAGGCAGCTAAGCAGCGTGGGTTGGTGCCTGCCACGTTGGCATGCTCTGCTGTGCACAAGGACAGGTGAGCTGTTCTGAGCCACTGACGGGTTGAAAGGGGAAGTGACACCCCAGGCGGCGTGAACAGTCTGAGTGGAGGCTCTGTCTCCAAAGTCATCTGAATCAGATTCCAGATTCCTGCGGGAGGCTGCCTTGTCCTGCATCTTCCTGAAGGACAGCTGTGGAGGTACAATAAGCACAGGAAGGCGCACAGCTTCGGCAAGTCCTGCAGGTAGCCGGGCAACCAGGACCCAGACCAGAACCTAGCCAGCCGCTCGGCTGGAAACCCCTCGGATGCCTCTGCCCAGACTTCACACCCTTACACCCCCTGCACCCAGGGGCGAGCCACTAGTATCCTGACACCAGTTCTGCCTGCTTTCGGCCTTCATACAAACTAGGATTTCTCAGCCTGTACACTGTGGACATCTGGGACTGGTAGTTCTCTGTGGTCAGGGGCTATGTTGTGCTTTGTAGGCATGGAGTCGTAGTTCCAGCCAACCATAATGTAAAGTGTGTGTGTGTGTGTGTGTGTGTGTGTGTGTGTGTGTGTGTGTGTGTGTGTGTGTGTGTATTGGCCATAATTATGTGAGTCTATTTCTGGACCCTCTGTTCTGTTTCACTGATCTATTTATCTTTTTTTTTCCTTTTGCCAAAACAACACCTCCTTGATAACAGCAGCTTTATTGTAAGTCTTGAAATAAAGTACTGTGAGTTCATGAATTCTGTTTTTCTTTTTCAAGACTTTTTTTGGCTAGACTTGGTCCTTTGTCTTTGCATATTGTGTTGGAATCAGTTGGTCGCTACGTATAAAAATTCCTGCTAGGATTTTGTTTAGGATTGTGTTGAATCTAGACACCAGTTGGGGAAGAATTTCCACCTTAACGATAACGAATCTTCCAGTTCATGACCGTAGTATTTCTTTGCATTTATTGAGGTATTCTTTTATTTCACCAATAACTTATTATTTATATTTATAGTTAGTGTTTTATATTTTGGTGCTCTTGTAATTGGGACTTTTTAATTCCAATTGTTATTGCTTGAAAATAGAAATGCAATTTATTCCTTTTTAATATTTTAAGTGTGCTGTTAGCTCTAGGCTGTTATTTTGATTGTTAGTTTGTGTTTTTGTAAATCTTCTTTATCGGATTTAGGGTGTTCCCTTCTACTCCTGGTTTGCTAGAAGTTTCTATGTGTACGCATGCTTAGTTTCACCTCCTGTTTTTATTGATATGACGATGTGTGTTTCTTCTTACTTAGGCTGGTGTGATAAACGACATTAATTAAATTTTGAATGTTGAGCCAGCCTCACATTGTCCTTTTTATACGTTGTTGGATTCTATTTGCTAATACCTGTGTCTGCCTTTTGTTTGTGCTTTATCCGGAGAGTAATGTGCAGTTTTCTTGTCTTATCTTTGGTTTGGGTGGCAGGGTAATGCTGGCATCGTTGACGTGACTTGGGTAGTGTTCCGTAAAATGACTTGCAAAGTGTCCTCCCCTCTTCTGCCTCCTTGAAGAGACTGTGTGGAAAGGTATTACTCTTCCTTACATTTTTCTTTTTTTATTTTCTAAAACGTTTTTACCTCTGTTCTGCACACTGTGGTCTCAATGTCCATTCCCACTGGGAAGCCTTGGCATCACTTTCCGGGTCTGTGCTACACACCACCCCTCAGGGGTGCATCTGCACCCGGGCAGGGGTTTATGCCTCAGTTTCATCCTCAGAGCCTTGACCACGTGGGTCGCTTCCGTGCCTGCTCAGCTTGGGGCAAGCCCAGAACCCTTGCAGGTTTATACACAGGATAGAGGTCCCCCTTCTCCCTGGGACACTCCTTGGCTCTCAGTGGCCTTTGCTCCCAACCCTCTGGCTAAATAAACATTCAGTGTCTCTGTCCATGTTATTGTCCTGTGCTAGGGCACAGCTCTGCCCTGACACATGCTGGCTGGGCAAAGTAGGAGAAAAAAAGAGAAAGAAGAGGCGAGGGAAACTCCCCCACTCTCACCAGAGGAAAAGAGGACAGAGGGAAAGGAGAGGATAGGATGAGATAAACCTGAAGGGAAGGGGGAAGAGTGCTGGAGGGAGGGGGGTACGGGAGATGTTGAGGGGATTATGGGGGAGGGGGAATGCATTGGGGGTGACCCTAGAATCTATGTAAACACAATTAATTAAATAAATGAGAAATAAATAAGAAAGAAACTCCGCCACTCTCTTCCGGCCACGGGGCCCTTTCCTTGGTGCCTCTGGCTGGAGAGAAGGGTTTTCTCTTACGGTTTAGAATCCCATGTCCCTGCCGCCACAGTCATTGCCATAGCCACGCAGCCCAGCAACTGAGGCTGTCCTTGAGGCGTGCCTGGACAGAGAAAAGAATAAAGGGAAAGGAATTGGGGGTTCCCCTCAAACTCTCCAGCCCCATAAGCCCCTCTTCCCAGTCGTCTGTCTAGAATGTAAGAGTTTCTCTGAGGGCTCTTGCTGTAGAAACTGGGAGATAAGAGAGGAGAACCCAGAATGCGTGTCCCGATTTCTCCTTCCTCCAAAGCACCTGTTCCTACTGCCTGCCTGGCAGGCCCTCGGGGCCTCGCTGTGTGTCGTCCAGAGCTCCGAGCTGTGTTCTATACCGGGCGTGGCAGGCACCCAAAGCCCGTCAACTGCACTTTAACTTTTTTATAAGGATCCCGTGGGTCTGCAGCTGAAATCCTCACTGTAGAGAGGAAGCAGACCCAGAAGTAGCACAGCAGGACCCAGAGTCAGGATGGCAGGTCCTCCTGGCAGGCATCTCCTGCCTGTTCTTGGCCGGTGGTGCTCCTGCTCCCCAGGTTAGGAGCCCAGTGGCTTTACCAGTGTGCAGCCGGGTCCCCACCGGCGTCCTGGGAGTCCGTGCTCATTAATGAGGTTGCACAGAGGGGAAAGGAAATACTCAACATGGAAAGGAAGCCTTCCACCCTGACCTTCAGAACATTTCTACTCTCATGTTCCCAACAGAATTTACTGAAAAGTAATGGGATCCACAAGTGGGAAATGGAGAAAATCAAAAGTGCCCCACTAGGGCGAGGCCCGGCGGTCCCCCTGGGCGCCTGGGACCACCCAGCGAGGAGGGCGAGATGGGTACTCCCAACCGTGGCTCATGGGTGTCGCATATTACAGCCGGCTGCGTTTCAGACTCGTCAGCACGTTTCACCCACACACCACCCTACGGGGTGCTCTCTGCTGTCATACACTTTTTATAAACAGAGGAATTGAGGCCCAGAGATGGTCAGGCACTTGCCCATGTCACACAGCCGGGAAGGAACAGCACAGAAGCCCAGAGTCATGCCTGACTCCTCAGCCCAAGGAATTCACCCCAACCCACGCTGCTTTATGTGTGAGACCCCCATTCCTGGTTCTTATTCTGTTAAAGAGCATGTGATGCCATTTCATGACCGTATTTAGCTCTGTGTTTCCTTTCTATGTTGAGTATTTCCAGGTTAGAGGTCACAGGTTACCCTCAGCATCCTAGTATCTGTCCAACTCCTTCCGGAGCAGAGTGGACCTTCAGCGTTTGTTGAATGAATAAATAAATGAACAGATGGCACTTTGAATCTATCTAGCCCTTATATTTGGATCACGGAGATCCTGAAAGAATTCAGTGATACAAAGAATTATAATGTTTGCAGGATGGCTGGAGGAAGCCCTGGAATTTTCCAATGAACTAGGTCACCCAGCGAGCCTGGGCCATAGATGGTGTGTTCTGACCAGACAAAACTGAGGGCATGGTCCCTTGAACAAATTCTGAAATTGCTGCTATTTCTCAGAGTGGCTACCCATAGAGTTGCCATATTTAGCAAATAAAAATACAGGACACCTAGTTTAACTTGAATGTCAGATGTTATTTTTAAGATAAGTATGAAATTTTACTTATAATGATGTTCAGTGCAATTTTTGGGATAAATTTAACAACAAAAAAAAGAAGTTATTTTGTTGTTGTTTCATCTGAAATTCAGATTTAACTGGGTGTCTTGCTTTTCCTCTGAGAGTTTTATCTAAGGGTTTATCTGACAGTCTTCACCACCCAGGCTCCCACCTTAGGGCCATCTGACACTGGCTGCTGCCTCCTCAGTATCTGGCAAGGACTTCTGAGCCCTGGACTTGACCTTGGCACGCACTCCCCAGGGAGTGAGGGCCAGAGAGGGGGGCAGGGCTCCCGTGGGGCCAGAACCCCATCTCCTGGACCCAAGGAGATGGGGAAACAATACGAATGCTTTTACTCCCAGAACAAATTTAACTTTAAAATCTACCTATTTGTGGATTTCTAATTTTGGCCTGGCCTCTGCAGTGCCAGGGCCCAGAGGGTGGCCTCCCAAAGTAGGGAGGCTCACAGCAGGGTATGGCCAGTAGCCCACCTCCCAGAGCCTCCACCAACAAAAACCCATTCTCTCTGGCTCCCACGTCCCCTCCCGAAGGTCCCCTCCCGAAGGACGGTCACTAGTCAGGAAAGTGCCTGGACCACGTCTGGTTTGCTGCACTTTGAAGATCTTCTTCTGAAAGACTTTTCTGTTCCTTTTTCAGGAGCGGCCCGGCTTAGGGGACATTTATTTAACCTCTGTCTCCTCGGCAGGAGCAGATGGGGACGAGGAGGCTGCCTCCTTCCTCTGAGCAGCGTGAGGACTGTGTGGCCTCCAGGGGACGGTGCCCCAGTGTCCACAACAGCCGTGCCTTCTGGGAACCCCTCCACAAAGTGCTTACCACCATGGTGACCCCGAGATGGAGGGATGGGACACCTTGGGCACCATCCCGGCCGCAGACAGCCACTGGCCCCACCGTGGGGACCATAACGATCTCGTGTGACACACTCCCGTGTTCAAAGCATTGCTCCCAAGGTTATAAAGCTTAAAAATACCCAAAAGGAACGGACATTCCTATGCCTATCGACCAGAAGAGATCTTTTTAAAAAAAATTACATCACATTTGCTCACCTTTTTCTTACAATAAACTTTGATAGACAGCATCAGTCTCCTTTGTCCCCCAAGTCCCCCTTTCTCAGGGGCAGCCGCCATTGTATCTTCACAATCCGTGGTTACAGTTTTACTTACCTGTTATATGTGGGTCCATGAGTCGCATACAGTAAGATGTTGCAGGCGCGTTTTTAACTCCGGGGGCCGTGCCTGAGTTTATTTTGTGGATCGCCTTTCCCCTCTAGAAAGCGTTTCTCACATCGTGAAACTGCTGTCACGCGTGAGGAAGCTTATGTTAATTCCCCCACTTTAAAATGAGATACCCAAACCTCAGAAAGTTTAAGAAATGGCCTTAGACCACACAGCAAGGACATGCTGGCTTTGGGTCCAAACCTCATCATGCCCTCAGGATTCTTGGCTGATGGTCCTAGAATTCATTAATTCACCAACTATTTTTTGTTTGTGTGTTTGTCTGAGTGTCTGTGATGTTCAAGGCCCTGGGGACCCTGTGGGGAAATGGCAGGTCTGTACCCTAAGGCTTCTTTCTATCTGCGAAATGGGAGCGTCAGCCTCCCAAGGTTCTGTGCATAATAAGTTCTATAGGTTAAAGTATATACCACCCGTTTTAAAAGCAAAAGCAAAGCGTGAGATGTTTCTTCCCATGGGACGACCGGACCAGGCCAACGTCCCTGTGTGGAGAGCAGCTGTCCCCAAGTCCCGTGGCCCCGGTTAACTGTCCCTCTCCCTCTCCACAGCTGCCCATGATGGGAGGCGCCTTCATGGACTCGCCCAACGAGGACTTCGGCGCCGAGTACTCCCTCTTCAACTCCTCCACCAACATCCACGCGGCCTCCAACGGCCAGGGCCCGCCGGAGGAGCCTCCGCGGTCCTCCAACGACGCAGTCCTGCTCTGGATTGCCATCATAGCGACGCTGGGCAACATTGTGGTGGTGGGCGTGGTGTACGCCTTCACCTTTTGAGCGCCGGCTCCGCCCACCCCGCATGGGGCTCCCGGTGGGCGTGGCTTGGCACGGCACAGGGCACCGCTGCTGCCCGCCTCTGGCTGTGCCCACAGCCTGGAACCCAGCATTCCGACCACATGCCCACCTTCTCCAGCGGCAAGCGCCCACGCGTCTGGAATTCCCCCAAGCGGCCCTGCCCGCAAATACGCTGTGCTGTGGCCATGTTGCTCCAGAAAACAAGGGAGCTTGGTCTGTGAGTACCATGGTGTGAGGCCTTCGACGAGCAGAATCATTAAAACTGCTCTCCAAGAAGAGAGACCCGAGGGAACTGCCGGTGAGGTTCAAAACACAGGCGCGGCTGGACCCTGGCTTGCTGGTAGTAATCACCCACGTGTCTTGTTTTCATGCAGACTGATCGCACTCTGTGTGTGGGGAGCCGGAGCAAGAGCCCCCTCAGAACTTGGGTGTGCCCACCCCCATCCCAGCCCCCTGGGAATGTGGGTGGTGGTCACTTGAAGGGCTATAGAACATTCCTCATTTGACTTGCAAATAGCACCTTTCTCACCAGAGACCTGGCCCCTTCTGAAGCCCAGATGCATCAGGAAACCTGAGGGTGCAGACTTCATCTGCCGGGTGCACTTTCTCTTCGTTTTAACAAGAGAAGAGGGCACCTTCACAAGTTAGACCTGCCAGCCAGTTAACTCTCCAGGCCGCCCCCATGAAGATGTTCTTTGTCCTGCGAGAAATCACAGAATTTTAGAAATGCATGAGTCTCTGGTCACCCCCTCGGGATGGGGCTTGCATGTTCACGGAAGAGCCAGGTCAGGAGGGACGCGTCCTGACTCAGCTCAGGGTTCTCTCTCAGCCCGCTCTTGAGCAGAGCCCTGCCTTCTCAGCTGTCCTCCGGGACAGTATCCAGAGGGTCTTGAACTGCATGCAGGGTGGACTGCGCATTCAGACACCTGCGGGGTAAACTCGGCTTGGCTACCATGTGCTCTGTTGCAGATGTCAATGCGTTCTGCCCAAGTCGCTTCCTTACAGTCTTAGAAGTCAGTGGCTGGGGGCCTGGCAAACAGATGTGACAACCAGAGTGGGATAGGACATGCCAGGGGAAGCAGGAGGGGAAAGGGCTCTTTTTCCTTCTGACCTCAGGAATGGTCATTGCATGGGACCCCTTTCTGCAGGCAGCCCCCCTGTGCAACAGAGCAGGAGAGGTGGGGCGCACTCCCCTATGGGCCATGGCGGCTGTCTCTGCTTTCTCCTGCTCTGTACAAGACAAAATAAATGACACAAACTCTCCTTCTGTGGTTGAGAAACTAGAAAGACTGGTTAAGAAGCCCTTGTGCAGAAAGGCTGAATTGGTCACTGTACTCTCAGGAGAAATGAGTGATCCTGATGACAGGCAAAGGGACATCTTCATTGTCCAGAGGCAGCCACTCGCCTCGGGGAGACTGGCCCTGAGCTACCGTGATAACTGGATTACCAGCCCGACCTCCAGACAGTGCTCGCAGATGGCCGCCGGCTTTTATTGGTCTCATCTGTCACAAATGCTTCAGCTTGAGTGGAGGGTCAGGAGTGCAGAGAGCTGGTATGACATTGCGGACAGGGGGAAGGGATGAGGGACCTTCAGCCTGGATGCCTTCTGGAATCACCAGTGAGGTCCTGCTCTGTGCAGGACCAGCCTGGGGATGGGGTTGGCGAGCTAGCCATTGCTTACCCCTTGTCCCAGCAAAACTCTTCTCCATCAAGCCCATGAGCAAGGTCTTTTTTTTTTTTTTTTTTTTTTTTTACAGAGACAGAGGGATAGATAGGGCCAGACAGACAGGAACAGAGAGAGATGAGAAGCATCAATCAGTTTTTCGTTGTGACACCTTAGTTGTTCATTGATTGCTTTCTCATATGGGCCCTGACCACGGGCCTTCAGCAGACCGAGCAACCCCTTGCTCGAGCCAGCGACCTTGGGTCCCAGCTGGTGAGCTTTGCTCAAACCATCTGAGCCCGCGCTCAAGCTGGTGACCTCGGGTCTCGAACCTGGGTGTTCCGCATCTCAGTCCGACGCTCTATCCACTGCACCACCACCTACCTGGTCAGGCTGTCTTACTTAGACGGAGATCCCAGGGAGGGAAGTCAGAGCCAGGCTGCGGGGACAAGGTGACATCTTCATGGAGGTCACTTCAGTCCAAACACTCTGATTCTTCATCTTCTGACACAGGGGGAGCCTGCAGTCCTGGAAGAGGCAGGTGGCAGCTCCCTGTTCTCCAGATGGCCTGTGGAAGTGGCACTTGGAGGGCGGCTCTCTGTTTTCCGTGGTGTGGGGAGGGGAGGATGGAGGACTTCAGCCTCTTCTGCAGCCCTTGCTGCTGATGTTCGCTGGCTACTTCCGGGCTCAGAGGTCTTATTCCCCTGGTGTAAATGTCAGTTCAATTCAACTTCCTGTCTTCATCTCTTTTCAGTGCCAAGGCCGTGGATAGGCAGGAAGGAGCTTTAGGGAACATCTTGTCCAAACTTTGCATTACGCAGATTACAGAGACTTGTGCAGGGTCATTCCATCTCAGCCTCCTAGGGGTTCATTATCTAAGTGCCCCCCATTGCTCAGATAACAGGATAGATGCGGCTGATTAATTTCTAGCCAGAGCGTTATGCGTTCTCCTTCCTGAGTTGGGGTTCTGTGTTGAATGTTTGGTAAAGGACAAAAAGAGATGTGACATTATTGTTCGAGACTTATGCCCAGGCTTCGTACTAGACTAGCATGCATATATTTAATGCTCATAGTTACCTTATAGCATCACTGCTCCACTGTACATGATAAGGAACCAAGAGCTCAGAGCAACTTGCCTGAGGCCGCACAGCATAAAAGTGATGAGCTGGGATTTGAACCTGTACCATCCAGCGCTGAAGCCAGGCTCTTTCTGCAACACCATGCCGCCTTTAGTGGTTGGCTGGCACCTCCAGGGCACACTTACACCAGTCCTTGAGTCTTCAGAGGTCATTTCCCGAAGTCCCACATCATGGTGTGGCCTGGGCCAGCTCTGGCTTCCACAGGTAGAAGTCTCTGACTGTCCTTGGAATTGGCCATGCTCATCCCCCTGCCCAACACCCTCTCTCTGCCCAGGCTTCAGGGTGGTGATCTCTGCAGCCTGCCCGCCCTTTAAAGTTGAGCAGATTGTATGGCCAGACAAGTCCCCCGAGACCAGCTTCCTCGGGACACACGCAGAGGGGAGCCCCACTGAGGGGCTGAAGGAGTGAGGCGCATGCAGCCAGAATTATGAGAAGGGCTGTAGGATGGTCTCTGGTGCAGGTGGGTCTCCAGCCAGGGCTCGGGCTTCCTGCTGAACCTGGAGGCCCCCAGGATCCCCTGAGCAGGAGGACAGGTATGCGCTCTCGGACCCTAGCCTGGGACTCCCGTTCTGGCCTTTCCTGCGGGAGGTGGCCCCAGAGCCCGCCTGGACTTGAGGAGCCAGTGCTGAGAAGGTGGGGATGGGGGGCTGGCCTCTTCCATGGCTGCTCCTCAGAGAAGGGGTCCCACATTTCCTGGAATGTTCTCCGTGCACATTTTAACTCCATTTCCCTCTTGCAGATTGTAGGGGTCTCACACCGGTGTTCGTTTGCATGAGGGACACTTTGCGGAACACCTGTTTTATGAGGTTCTGGGTCTTGTCACTGGAGCGTTGGTGGAGAGGCTGGAGGACACTTTAGCCTGGTGTGTCCTAAGGGGTCCACCTTCTGTCGGGGCCTGGGCAAGGTGACCTCTGCCCCTCCCCATTTCTGAGGTCAAGGTCAAGAGGCAAATGGGACTCCCCTAACCCTCTCTAACCCCTGCCCTAGAGAGAGATGATTGTATCTCTCCCAGACACGGGGGTCCGAGGGAGGGCAGGTTTGTAGCACTAGGGGAAGCAGCCACAGGCCCTCTTCCAGCCCGTTCTAAATGAAAGGGTGGGCGCCCACCAGCCCACTGGCCTATGTTGGGCTCTGTCCCTCAGGACTGGGGAGGCTCACTGTCCGCACGGTGCCTCTTAGTACCTTCTAGACCGGTGGTACTCTGGTACTCCGTCAGGAGCGAGCGTGACCTTCCTCCATTGTTAGTAATATTAATACCATCATCCTTCCTGCTGTCCTTGATTCTGCGTCTTCCTGTGCTGTGTGCTCCCTGCATCTCAGTGATTCTCACATCACCCCTCGGGCAGGGGCGAGGGTACGGAGAAATGCATATCTACTCTTGTTGTCCGCTTTACTGTTGAGAAACTGAGGCCGGGCCGTGTGCCCAAGAACCCACAGCTCAGGAGCTGTGATGGGACCCAACGCCGTCGGCTGTCCAGGCCAGGCAGTCACCCGACGTTCCCCGGCGTCCACCTCCTCCATGATGAGCCCCCTGAGTGAATGGCTCAGTCTCCAGAACGGAACTCGGAGACTGAGCTTGTTTTGATCCTGGAGAAGGAATGACCGGTTTAAGTCCCGGAAGGGGCCGGGCAGCCCTCCCAGCTGCAATAGGCCTGAGGGAGCCTCTGATCAGGCCCTTCCATTTCAGGGAGGGCAGCTGGGACCACGCAGTAAGTTCGTGGCAGGCCCCACCTCCCAGCAGAGATCCAGGGTGGCCCCAGGTTACCAGTCCCAGCCCTGGGACAGGCATCATGGTCTCTGCCAGCTGTCACCTGGCTCTTTCGCCATGTTCTGGCAAAGACCCTTTGTCCCCAGAGCAAGTGAGCTGAGTTGCCATGACTGGACGCCCAAGGAGCAGCGCTCAGGGGCTGGACAGAGCAGAGCAGATGGTGCCAGAATGCTCGGTGTCTGCTGGCCGCCTCTCTGGCCCCGCCTGCTTCTTGGGCCCTGACGTGGGTCACTCAGTGAGAGGAACCAGGGAGAGGATGGGTGAACTGAGCCCTGAGAGCCCCGAGGGCAGAGACCAGCTGGGCAATGGGTGGGCACGAGAGGAGGGCGCTGCAGGACTTAGAAACAACACACACGACACAACATAGAGAAAAGATGGGCACAGGGGACTTCCAGCCTCTGGGACTGAGAGCCCAGATCTCTGCAGCCTCAGCATATTTATTCATTTCTGTAATCATCAAACAAATTAGCAGAGCCTGGGTCAAACTAGCCTAGAATGGATTCAGGTGCAGGACTAATACCTTTTGGGTGTGCTGGAAATGGCTATAGGGACCAGCGGCTTCCTTTAAACAATCTTCTCGGTGCTTGCCGGGGCAGTGTTCTGCCCCGCAGGACCTGGTGTTCCCAAGTCTGCACCAAAGACTTGTTTCAGGGCAGCAGTCTAATCTCTCAGCCCTTTTCCTACACCGAGGGGCAGAGCCTGTCATCTCCAAGCAGAAGAAACCAGTCCGAGAAACCCAGGTAACCAGAGTTAAACGGAGGGCAGGTGGTCCCAGCGAGGCAGGCGGTTCTGAAGTTAGACCTTGAGCATGTCCTTTCCCTTTTTCTGGGCGGTGGGGGGTGTGGGGGTGGGGTCAGGGATGGGGCGGGGTAGCAGAGGACAACACAGGGAGGACCCTAGTGACTGGAGGGGAAGGATTGCCCCAGAGCCAGGAAACACTAGCAGGGGCGCAATGGAGTGGTTGGAAGTGCATAAAATTGACTGCATAAGTTTTGGAATGCAAGTCTGCGTTGTTCTGAGTTACTAAAAGTTACGACTTTTTATCAAGATGCACAATAAAGGCAGAGGAAGCCCTTGGGCAGGCAGACGGTGCCTGGTGTGTACTGTGCACGGTGCTGCCTTGCGCCTGCCCAGACCGCTCGTGTCCGTGGGGGAACCAGACCTCATTCCTCACCGTGCCCCTTCTGTGCCGGAGCAGCAGCCAGGGCCTAGAGTTGGTCTCATTAGCCGTCTTGTCCCCAACATTGGAACTGGGGGAAAGCGTTGCCCCGTCCATCCAGGTGGTTCTGACCAGGGCTCGCCACACTGGCAGGCAGAGCGCTTCCAACCTTTTCCGCTTGAGGAAACTGAGTCTCTGGGAGGTTTGGAGAGCTGCCGGGCCGGGCTGGCCAGCAGGAGAGGGGGGTCTTGGGCACAGGACATGTGTCTACAAGGTTTCTGAACCATTGGGCCAGTGCTTCTCAACCGGGGACAGTGTTGTCCCCCAGGGGACCTTTGGCAAGATCTGGAGACAGTTTTGCATTTCACACTTGCAGGGGAGCGAGGGGGGTCTCCTGGAAGCTGGTGGAGAGAAGCCAGGGATATAGCCAGTCTCCACAGCAAATCTTTGGCCCCAAGATGCCAGCGCTGCTGAGGTTAGGAGCCCCAGCAGGGGCCGTACTATCTCCGATTCCAAAACTGGTGTTGCCCCAAGGTGCCCGCTCCCCTGTCTGTGAGCCACTGAGTCAAAGCTCCTCAGAGCAAAGCGAGGACAGTGATCCAGAAGCCAGCACGTCCTTGGAAATCCCTCGGATTTCCACTGTCTTTACCTTTCACGGGCATCTCAGCCTGGATGGAGCAGAAAACCTTACAAAGTGGCAGGGTGGAGCTGAACTTGTCCCATGTGCCCCTACCAAGTAACAGCGCCTCTCTGGGACCGTGAGGGACTTGGTGTCCCGCCAACGCCCCTGGGAAGCATGGCTTGGGGAGGTTAGTTAGGGCAGGAGTGGAGTTGCTTACCAGCCTTTGGGCAAAGCTATGTGTTCTCTTGTTTCTGATCCTCTCCCCACACCCTGCCCTGTCCCCTAGTTGGAAGCTTACTAACACCCTTTCTACTATCTGAAGTCTTACAGAATACTTATTCTTGTAACTAGCCAAGCCCCCTCCACCCAGACACCAGTTCTTCTGGGAGAACTGGACACGTTCCCATGTTTTACTAACGTTTTCATAATCGGCGTATAAGTGGTTTACTGAATAAAAAGATATTTTAACTCTCCTCGTAGTCCTTTGCTACTCACACTCACAGACCTTTACTACAGTGACAAGCCTATTTCTTAACATAGGGTTTCAATGTACTCTTTTGATGAAAACTATCTAACTTTAATGGGTGTAACCACGTGGCTGTGGAACTGTGTCCTGTTGACTGTCAGTGTTGTTGCTGATGTGATCATTTTCGATTATGACAATTAAAAGAAAAGAAAAGGTATCCGAGTCCAGCCTGTGCTTTATCTCCAGGGAACGGTCCGCACAGCTCTGCAAGGCTCAGCTCAGTGTCACCTCCACTCTACTGCTCCTTCGGCCCACCCCAGGCAGGATGATCCCCTCATCTCCCATGCCCCCCACCCTGAGCCTCTCCATCATCATACCTGCAGCAACTCCCAGAAGCTCTGCTCACCTGTTGCAGGAATCAAGGGGGACAGAGGAGCCCTGACAACTTGAAGGAAGCAGGATTTTAATAGCCGGCAGAGCAGCGTGACCCCAAAAGAGGCAACAAAACACATGATCCCTGAAGTTAGATTTCTCACATCTTATACACCTTTACAACTTTAGCTCTCGCGTGACAGATGCCTGATGTCTGTGACTTCTTTGTCTGCAGGCCTAGGTGACTTTCGGGTCTCCGGGAGGGGAGGGGATAGGAGAGGAGGCCAGAGGGTCTGTCCTTGACTTATTACTTATTCTTCTCTCTGGAACTGCAAGTTCATTTCAAGGAACTGATAACAAGGAAGGTCCACAGCTGTGGTTTGTTATTGTTCAAACTTTTCTGTCTGCCCTTGTTCCCTCAGTCCTGAACACTGAGGTCACAGGGTGGAGCGTAAGACCCCAGACATGGCAGCCCCCCTCTCCTCTGCATTCATCTGGTTTCTCCTTTCTCACACCTACCATCACACATGACCCCTGCCCACTGAGTCACCTGAGAGCAAAGTTTACTGTATTCAACTTTTTACCTTCTACACCTAGCACAGTGCCTGGCTCATGGGAAACATTCAGGGTATGGATAAATAATATCTGAAAGACCCGCGCAGTAAGTCTCAACGCAAGCTGGGACTGAGTGTGCAGTTAGTTTGATTCATTCTGTACTTGACAACAACCAACATGTAGCACTTCCTGGGAGCTCTTTATACATGCAGTGACTCACTTGATCACACGCTGTATGAAGTAGGTACTACCATGGTCCTAGTTTTACAGATGAGGAAACTAAGGCATGGAGAGGTGTCTCACCCAAGACCATGCAGCTGGTGAGGGTCAGGACCAGGACTGGCTCAGAGTCCATTCTCTGATGCCTGTAAAATGCCCTCTCAACATTTGCTGGACACTGACTGTTGGGGTCCCTGTGCCAGGAGCAGCCCTACCCTGGAACACAGTTCTGCAGAGAGAGGGGCACAAATAATGTCACTGTCAAGTGTTTCATGCTGAAATAATAGGGACCCAAGTATTGGGTTCTGCACCAGGATCCCTTCTGAAGACTCCAGACCAGAGGAGGTTCGCCATGGGGGGGGGGAGGCTGAGGACTGATGGGGTCAGTGGCTTATGCAGGAGCAGACAGCTAATGGAGCTTGAACCAAAAGCTCTGGGTGCCAACTTACAGACTGATCATCCTGAAGGGGAGGAAGGTCCAACTTTGGAGCAGGTGCAGGAGAGGGTATGCCAGTCCAGAGATTCATGGGTGAAGTGTCAAGGGTTTTATGACCACAAAGCCTTGCGTTGCCAATGTGCTCCCCACCCCCGCAACACACACACACACACACACACTCTCTCTCTCTCTCTCTCTCTCTCTCACACACACACACACACACACACACTCTCTCTCTCTCTCTCTCTCTCTCACACACACACACACACACACCCTGCAGGCTTGGACCACAGGGAAGCCAGGCTGGAACCTGGAGATCAAGGCAGTGATTGAAACCAGCCTGAACTGCTTGACCTACCTGACCTGTGGCGGCACAGTGGATCAACGGTCAACCTGGAACGCTGAGGTCGCCGTTTCAAAGCCCTGGGCTTGCCTGGTCAAGGCACATATGGGAGTTGATGCTTCCTGCTCCTCCCCCCCTCCCTTCTCTCTCTCTCTTTCTCACCACACTAAAATAAATAAATTAAAAAAAGAAACCAGCCTGACGTGGCCCTGAGTGTTCGTGTGGGGAGGAAGAGCCATGGTGGCAGTGGGCTGCCATCCAGTGTTCCCAAGCACAGTGTCTGGGATGGGGCGGCAGCACAGAAACCAAGAAGTGACTCCTGATTTGGCCTCTCAAACCTGCGCCTCTGGCCATCTTCCCCAGCACCTCCGCATGCCCCCAGCTTGGGCTCCTGCCCAGCCCGGGCCCCTGCCCAGCCTCGGGCCCTCCTGCCCAGCCTCGGGCCCCCTGCCCAGCCTCGGGCCCTCCTGCCAGCCCCGGGCCCCCTGCCCAGCCCCGGGCCCCCTGCTCAGCCCCGGGCCCCCTGCCCAGCCTCGGGCCCTCCTGCCCAGCCCCGGGCCCCCTGCCCAGCCTCGGGCCCTCCTGCCCAGCCCCCGGCCCCCTGCCCAGCCTCGGGCCCTCCTGCCCAGCTTCGGGACACATGCCCAGCCTGGGCCCCTGCCCAGCCCCGGGACCCCTGCCCAGCCTCGGGCCCTCCTGTCCAGCCCGGGCCCCTGCCCAGCCCCGGGCCCCCTGCCCAGCCTCGGGCCCTCCTGCCCAGCCCCGGGCCCCCTGCCCAGCCTCGGGCCCTCCTGCCCAGCCCCGGGCCCCCTGCCCAGCCTCGGGCCCTCCTGCCCAGCCCCGGGCCCCCTGCCCAGCCCCGGGACCCCTGCTCAGCCTCGGGCCCCTGCCCACCTTGGGCCCCTGCCCAGCATGCAGCAGGCAGACCCCAGAGGAACTCACACCACCCAGGAGACTGTCTCTTCATGAGGAGTGTCATTTTGAAATGACAGGCCGTAGCAAGATTTTTCAGAAAAGCGAAGGAGCAGCCACAGTCCAGTGCTACTACATTATATTCTGAGTGGTGACAGCGAGCCCAGTCCACCCCAGAAATGTCCCCTGCTCCCACTGCCACATCCCTGCTAGCATTGGTAATAAACTTTTGGTTTCACAGATTTAGTTTGCGAACACACAGGTTTATGTTCTAGTTGTCTGCTGCCTTGGTGCTTTAATGGTTTGAGAAGATGGGCTTCCTGGGGCGGGCCGTCAGTGGGCAGTACTGGGCTGTCCATAAATAACCAGTCAAATAGCTCTTCATGTCTGACCAGGAGCCACTTGAGTTGGAGGAGCAGGTGTGCTCCCCTCTCCTGGACAAGTCTGCCTGTCCCACCAGGGGGCAAAAGCCCCTTAGAATCACCCTTGTGTCCCCACAACGCCCAGCCCAGGCACATACTTTACACAAAGGGGTGAGTACAGAAACCAGAGGAGCTAGGTTGGCACACGCAGCCTCCCCTCGGTGCCTGGTGGAATGAATGGCCACCCCTGGCGCTCCCTTCCTGGAGCCGGCAGAGCCTAGGGCAGTGGTTCTTAACCTGGGTTCTATCGAACCCTAGGGGCTCGATGAGTCGGTCTCAGGGGTTCGGAGAAGCCTCTGCCACGGAGGCCAGAATAAAGTAATACCGTAATTTGTCGTGAGTTCATGCACTTTGTTGGTTTTGTTCTTTGAGCAAGGGGATGTTCATGCACGGCTCATTTTGTGCACCAGTAAAAAAAACATATACCTATGTCTTGAATTTGGAAAAAAAAATCATATTTTATTTATCACTAAAGAAGGGTTCGGTGAATGTGCATATGAAACTGGTGGGTTTGGTACCTCAAAAAAGGTTAAGAACCACTGGCCTAGAGGCTCTTAGGAAAAGGAGGAGGAGGGCCTGACCTGTGGTGGCACCGTGGATAAAGCGTCAACCTGAAATGCTGAGGTCACTGGTTTGAAACCCTGGGCTTGCCCGGTCAAGGCACATAGGAGAAGCAGCTACTATGAGTCAATGCTTCCCGTTCCTGCCCCCCCCCCATCCTCTGAAATTAATGAATAAAATCCTAAAAAACAAAACATCAGAAGGAGGGGGGGAGAGGGACAGATCCCAGGACTGTGTACCCCTAGTGACTCTGGGAGTCTGGCTATGGGTAATTTTCCGCTGGATCTGGTCAGAGCGGGACACGGCAGGAACAGCTGTGATCAGTATTTATACAAGGCGGCTGTGGGCCTGTTCTGCAAGCCACACAAATGACATTATTAACTACCACGGTAACCGGTAACCAATGCTGTGGCCCTGCTGCCCTTAGGGTTTACAAAGCACTGCCCAGTCCAGCTCTGACCCAACTCGGACCCTCTGGACAGGTGCTCCTGCACTGGCGTCTCCCCGGTGCCATCCACCTGCCCTTCCCACACCGCCTGTGTGGGCGGGGCTCTGGCATCACAGGGAACCATGCAGGACCCCTGTTCTTTGTCTCAGAGGTGGGAGTACAAATGGTCAGCTAAAGACGGTAGGGTGTAGGTGTTGACAGTGGGAACGCTGGGGGCCAGGAGGTGACAGGAACCGGACGAGGACCTCCCAAGCAGGCTGGCAGCCCAGGCCAGAGGCCAAGTCTCCAGTTTGTAGAAGAGAAAACTGAAGTTCACCTATTCACTTATCCATCAATTAATGCTTGAGCACCTACTACGTGCCAGGCACTCATCCAGATACTGGGGTGCGTAAGTGAACAAAATAAGTATATCTACCCCCTTCTGATGGTAAAAATAGACAAGAAGCAAGTAAAGAAATAGTTAAATAATGTGAAATCTGTGACCAAAAACCCTTGTCTATTACTAACAACACAATATCATAAACTTAAATTTTGCTAGGGAGGTAGATCCCTATGTTAAGTGTTCTTACAACAAAAGAAGAAACCAAACAGAAGATGACCCACAGAGACAGACAACACACTGAGGCTCGCTCTCTAGAAACCCATCCAAAATCCTGCATTGCCCAGAAAACTCCCTTGTGTTTAATTCATTCCTCAGAATTTCCCTCAGACCGTACTGTGACTTGCCAGCCCTGGAAAAACACAGTGGTCCTGGCCAGCAGGGGGCAGTGTGGTGTTAGAAATGTGTACAGGTCAAGATGCCAATTGGGCAGGGTGGGTTCCATGCCCCTCTCTGCCCTCCACTGTATGAGAAATGCCTCTTCCATTAAGCTTATGTTCCCACCCGGGAAGTAGCCCTAAACGGCACAGGAAATTGATCAAAATGTCCTTGCTTGCATCCAGACTCTGCCCCGCAAAATAAAAGGTAGGTTCTAGACCCAAACGAGCCCTCAGACCTCTTCTCTACGGGCCTGGGCATGACTGTTTTGTTGTAATAAAAACCTTTTTATTGAAGTATGACATACAGACAGAAAAATGCATACAGCCTAGCGGGCGCAGTTCAACAAATTTCCACAAAGTCATCACATAAAACCAAGGGCTCAGGCCAGGAAGGCCAACGCTCTCAGCTCACCCAGAAACCCTTTCGGCCTGCATAATGCTGTGAAGATGAATTTGTTGCCAACGACAACAGCAATGGGAAATCTGGATTTCTTGACAAAGCGTCAAGATCCTCAGGTGGGCTGCCCACCCATGGCAAGGAGGGAGCAGAGGTGCTTGTGGCTTTGATGGAGTTGGGCACCTCTCAGGGCAGGGCAGGTCCAGATGGGAGGTTTCCCCGGGCCCCATGATGCAGACGTCTTCAAACCTTTTATAAAAACGGGCCACCTTTGCAGTGCTGGTCTACCTGGTCCCTACCGCCCACTAGTGGGCGTTCCAGCTTTCATGGTGGGCCAATCGCGGTGCCGTTTGGTTGCTTCACTACTGCAAGGTAGGCCATCAGGCTAGAAATTCAGGTAAGAGTTGATGTTCTTAAATCCATATTTCCCAGGGCAGTGGATTGGAAGCTCAGGAAGGGTTCATAGTCTGAAGGATTCTTTCCTCTTTGGGAAGAGTCTACAGCAAGCTTTTTTCTTACAGCCTTCAACTGATTACACGAGGCCCACCAATATCATGGAGGGCAACCTGCTTTACTCAAAGCCTACTGATTTACATGTTAATCACAGCTACAAAAATATCTTCCCAGAAACATTGAGGTTGGTGTCTGACGAAACCAACCAAGCCCCCATAGCCTAGCCAAGATGATGCATGGAATTAACCAGAATAGAATCCAAGGAGTCTATATGCAAATCCAGCCTTCCCGTTTGTTGTGAAGGTGTAGTTGTCCAGATAGACGAATCAAACATATATTTTATGCAACAATGTATTAGTTGATTTATAGCTTTTATACATTTGGACACATGGTAGGCGGGCTCTGTTGATACAATTGCCCTGACCTGGCTTGTGTAAAGGACTGCCCCCCTCCCCCCATAACTCCAGATTCTTTGATAGCAGCTGGCGTCAGCCCCACCTTACTCTCCTGGCCCCTGTCGGCATTTGACTTTCAGTCCTAGATTTCAAAACATCATTGTGGGAAGAGGGGAGGGTGGAATTAACAGCCTGTCTGTGGATAGCAGACCGGCTCTAGCTCTGTGGAGATCTGGGCTCTTCCACAAAAGCCCCACCCACTCCCCCGTTGTGATGGTTATTGCGGCCAGGACCAGAGGTTGTGTCAGTTCCGTGTCCCGGGACCAGGATGCGGGAGTGTCCTGTGGACTCCATGCGATGGTGTCAGCAGCTGGCCCGGCGCACGGTGCACACTCACAGACTGTAGCAGGCACAGTAACCTCCTTCTCTGTGGGGCACACGATCCAAGTCCCTCAGGGGCTACCTGAAATCACGCCTGCTACTGAACCCTGCAAATACTATGCTTTTTCCTATCCATACGTACCTATGATAAAACTTAAGCACCTTGGGGCATTATTAAGTAAACCAAGGGTGACTTAAACACAGCGCTGTGGTAGCTCTACAGTCAGTCTGACGGCTGAAATGACTACTAAGAGTCTCACGGGCCAGTAGCGTACACAGAGCAGAGACTCTGACAAGGGTGACTCATGTCTCCGGTCGGATGGAGTGGGAAGGCAAGAACTTTTATCACGCTCCTCAGAAGGGCAAACTCCAAAATTTATGAACGGTTCATATCTGGAATTTTCCATTTCATGTTTTCAGACTGCGCGTGACCACAGGAAAACTAACACTGTGGAAAGTGAAGCTGCAGATCAGGGGAATCACTGTATTTTGAGGGTTCGCTGCTCAAAAGAGGAGCTGAGTCGCCCGTGTAAACCGTTGGGAAAGCTGGGTCAGGGCCTGTTTGGCCTTCAAGCCCACTAGGGAGACAAGGGGGAGGGAAGTGCTCTACGACAGGGGCCAGTGGAGGGCACTGCCTGTTTTTATAAAGTTTTATTGGGACACAGCCAGCTTGCCCATTCATTTATGTCTGGCCTGTAGCTGCTTAAGCACGATGAGAGCAGTTCAGCGGTTGCAGCAGACACCATGTGGCCAGTAAAGTTGAAAATGTTTATCTGGCCCTTTACAAAAATAAGTTTGCCAACCCCACCCTAGAAAGTAAAGACTGAGAGTTAGCTCTTCCTAAAGAGAGGTAGGTGCTTCTGGCTAGCCAAATAGGAGGCCCTCCTCTGTGTCCTCTTTGGGGGACAGAAACACCCAGGGAGCTCAGGAGGAGGCAGTCCTGTGCACAGCTGGCCCAGGGAAGGCAGCCCCACACCCACCTGCCTCCGTCTCCCCCATGGTTCCCCCTACTAGCCCACCCATCAGCCTTGGGTAAAGGGGGGACATACATGAAGGCCGCCCCAGTGACCACACATGGATGTACAGGTTGTCCCTGCTCAGAGGCATCTGGGCTAGAAGGCATCATGGGCTAACATCCAGCCGTGCCACTGACCTAGCTGTGTGCATGGCCCGGGCTACCCTGCCCAGGGGAAAAGATGCCACCTAATTCTCAAACGGGTACCTGTGACCTGTATGAACTAGTGTGGTGTCCCTGGTGGCAGCCTGAACTTCTATTCTAGTCCTGGCCCTGACTTTAGGCAAGAGACACAATTTCTCCAAGCCTCGGTTTTCTCATCTGTAAATTGGCAACAAGAATAGCACTGTGACGGGCCGGACCAACACTCTCCAAAACGTGCGAACCTCCTCCCTCCAGCCCATGACCTTATCTGGCAAAAGGGACTTTGCAGATGTGGGTACATTTAAGACCAGGAGATGGGGGGCTCCCCAATGAGCCACATGAGCCTCATGTCGCCACCTGGGGTCCTTGCAAAGGGAGGCAGAGGGTCCCGCTGAGGAGTAAGATGGGAAGAGTGATGCAAAGGGGGGGCCGCAGCCGAGGACTGATGGCGCCCTCTAGAGGCGGGAACAAGCCAGAAAGAGGATTCTGCTCTAGAGCCTCCGGGAGCCAGGCCCGCCAACGTCTTGACTTTTAGCCTCCTGACACTGACTTTGGACTTCCAGCTCCAGAACTCTACATGTGTGTTGTTTTAAGAGACTCGGTTGTTGGTAACCTGTTCAAAAAGCAGAGGAAACTCACATAATGCTCATCTCAGGGAGCGGTTGTGAGGATGAACGCAGACGTCGCCTCTAAACATCCAGTATTGGGAGCAGTGAGTGTAGCTCAGTCAGTCCCCAAGCTGCTGTCCCCGTCCTGGTACCTCGGCCTCCTCCCTCCGCCCGCCCCTTCCAGCTCTGGGAGGGCTGCCGCCCCAGGAAGCTCCTGGGAAGATAAGGGGTGACTTCTGGCCACCTGAGGAAGGGCCGGAGGCCAAAGCCAGCCAGATGGTGGAGATCATAGTAATCACACCCCCTGGCCATTTCCAGAGCCGCCCAACCAGGGCTGGCGTGCCAGGGTGATAGTGATGTCATTTACACACTGGCTTGCATAATCCGTTTCAAATGCAGGCAGCCTCATCAAGCAAAGTGGTTTTCAGACTGGTCACTGGTGGCCAGCAGGCTGGATCTTTCCCTACAAAAACAAACCACGCAGGAAATAGTCACCCCCACACACACTTTCCCTCGGCTGATTCAGCCCCACCACCCACTTCCGGGCCCAATGGCAGTCCTCTCCCCTCCAGGCACTCAGGCCGCCTGTTTTCCAGGTCACTTCGACACCAACCTGTCCTCAAAACTGTCTACACTGAGACGTCACACCGGGTCACGTCTCTGCGTGGACATAAACCAGGGCCGCTGAGAAGTCCCCAGTCCAGACCTGGACAAGGCGCTGGAGTCCAGTCACGAAGGCCAGGGCCCCTGGGAGTTGACCCTGCAGAAGTGAGCTCCCCGCCACCCCAGACACCCTTTCCCAAGCGCGGAAGCTGTCCTTCTGCTCCCGATCGGTGCAAGCACGTGCGTCCTAGTGTCCATGGCCACAATCACGGGCTTCAGTGTCTCTCTTTCCATTTTCCCGTGAGATGCCAGGGCCACCGACAGTGGGATGTCACAGGAGCCCTCGGGGGGGTGGGGGGGGGCTCACCTAGCACTTGGTCATTGCCCACCTGGACCGCAGCTGCCGTTCAGACCTGGATGGTGATGCCAGGTCCACTCTTCACGCAGGCTTCCCTGCAAAGACACACTGAGCATGTGCTGTGAGTGGGGCCCTAGACAGGCAGGTGGACCATAAACAAATTAGCAAGCTCATACAGCAGGAGGTACAAGGAAGAAGAGAAAAGCAAGCCTGTCTTTGTTCCGATTTTGCCAGTGAGTTTACAAGGGGGTAGCAGTCCATTCCTGCCATTTCCCAGGGCTCCCTGTTGTGCTTGGGGGATGCAGCCAACAGTAATCAACCAGAAATTAGGGACAACGCCATAGACTGACAGGGACTGCGGAAATGAGATGTGAGTACAGACAGACAGCCACCTTGGAGGGAACCTGAAAGAGCTGTGCCTTTTCACCCAGACACGCCACCACAGGGTGCCTGCCTGCTCTGAAGAAATCTCTGCAGCCACACACAGACACTGTGTGCAAAGATTTTATTGATAGCGTTGTTTGAAATCAAAATTACCTGGAAATGATGTCTGTCGAGCCATAGAACATGAGGCAGCAATTTAAAAAAGGAGGAAGGACTTTCAGCGGCATGAAGATTCTCCAAGATGTGACCCTTGGGTACAAGAGCAAGGTGTGGAAGAGTAAGTGTGATATAGATCCATTTAGAGGCTAGAAATCCCAGCCCTTCTCTTGTCACAGTCCCTAGATATGAATGTGAATGAGAAAGGATGGTAGTAACCATGGTTACCCCCCCCCCCAAGTAGCCAGGGAGAAAGGGTGCGGTCAAAAGACCTCTAGGTTTGACTCAAATGTTCCCGTTTTTTTACACAGAGTTATGCATGGGCTATCCACATAATTTTTACATTTATATAATTAACCAGTCTAAGGAAAAGAGAACAAGGTGACAGAATGATGTTCATGTTGTACACCTCAACACCAGCTGCAATGTCATTATCTAGTATGACAGTGAAGGGAAAAGCCCTAACACCTGACAAGCTATTGTCATTCACAGACCACACCCACCCACACTTCATTCAGATGGGCAGTTGGGTCAAAAAAAAAAAAAAAAAAAAAGGACTTCAAAATATAGTGGTTTAAAAACAACCACCATTTTATTCAGCTCACAAATCTGTGGGTCTGTTGAGTGATGTTCTGGTCTGGGGCGGTCCGGCCGAGGTTTTCAGGCTTTGCCCATGAGTCTGGGGTCAACTAGACAGTCTAGCATAATCTAAAGTCGTATGCCCTTGGCCTGGCCCTCATCCTCCGGTAGGCTAACTGGGGCGTGTCCACAGAGGGCTGGAGGACCGAGTTCCAAGAGAAGCAATGGTGAAGGCTGTAAGACCTCTTGAGACATCTGAAATTCACACTGTCACAATGTTAATGTAGGCACGTAACTAGAGATGGATAAGGAAAGAGAGCAAAGGGAATTGGACATGATAAGTGACAAAAACTGGAAAGCTTGCTTCAGTAAGAAGCTGCAACATTCCATTTAACTTAATTTGCTAGGAGGGTGTAGCATTCATAAGCTCAATTGCACATTCCAGGTGTCCATTGTGCCCTGAGCCCTCCAGACTGAACCCCAAGAAAGTTGGGAGGAATTTCCCCAAGGCACTGCCAGTCCCAGCGCTGGAAGAAGCAAGGGGAAATTCTTGTACTGGGTTTGTGCAGGAGAGGGTGGAAGGGTGGCCATAAAGGCCTGTCAGTCTAGCCTAGAAGAAGGACCTGATTGGTTAGCAGGAGGAACCAATGCGATCCTGTGATGTTTTCTAAAGGCACTGATTGGTTGACTTAAAGGAAAGCTAAGCCCAAAAAATATAAATGGAGTCCAAACTGAGACCCAGCCCTTCCCTTATTTCTGCCTCCTTGCTTGGAGACACATAGCTGCGCCATTTGCTGCGATGCTGCGTGGGCCGGCTTTGAGCAGCACCTGGACTGGACTGAGCTTTGATAAGGGCTAAACCCTGGTGCAGAATTCTGCACTTTGGTCTTTATGCTGGGCTTGATGAAGACAAGGCTGGCCTTTGTCCTGGGCAAGATGGACATGAGACACTGAATACCTGTGCGCAACCTTCTATTTCAACGCCAAATAAATTTTACTGCAAAAGACTAACCTCCAAATGCCAGTCCTTTGAAAGTCCTTTCTCTCAACTCCACAGAAGAACCACATTTCTTTTCACAAGCATCGGCTTCGGTCATATTCCATCGGTCAAAGCAAGTCCTGAAACCCACCCATGTTCATGTAGTGGGAAATAGGCCCACTCTTGCCTAGCTAATGGTAAGAACAGCTGTTATGTGCCAGGCCCTGTGCCTAACATTTTAGATGTATGTTCTCATAGCAACGTTGTGAGGAAGGTATATCATCTTATTTTACAGATGAAGAAACTGAGGCACAGTGGGCAGTAGAAAAGGAATCACTCCAGGAAGCCTTTCACCCTACTTACAAAGTCCCCCCTGCAGATGCCTAAAATGCCACCATTCCTGATTCTCTCCCATTATGGATGTATTATGTACCCCCAAGGTTCATATGGTGAAGCCCTAACCCCAGTATTTGGAGTGAGGGAGTGCTTGAAGTTAAGTGAGGTCCTATGGTAAAGCCCTGTACTGATAGGATTAGTGTCCTTGTAAGACAAGACACCAGAGAGCATTAGAATGTGTTCTCTCTCTCTCTCTCTCTCTCTCTCTCTCTCTCTGCTGGGAGGACTCAGCAAAAAAGCAGACATTTACAAACCGGGAAGAGGGCTCTCACCAGAAACGGAATTAGTTGGCACCTTGATCTTAGATTTCTGAGACTCCAGAACCAAGAGGAATAAATGCCTGCCCCCCACCCCAGTCTGTGGCTCAAGCCCCCAGCACGAAGCGTGGACGTCAAGGGCAGTGGTATTGACACCAGACAACCAAGGCTCACCACCACCCCCCCTTTTAGCTTTAATCTCATGTAGGGGTGGGGTGCTCACTTTAGAGATGCAACATGGCTCCAGCAGCAGCAGAGGCATCTGGGAAGTGCTGTGCTCTCTGGGGGTGCTCTCCCTGACCTTCTGCAGCCTTTCTCAGGGCTTACTGCCCCAAGCCAGCACACCGCCACCAAAAACAAACATCATGTCGGGTGGGGGAAGGTTAATGAATGTTTTTAAAGTGTAACACCTTCCTGATGTTATCTTTTAATTCAGAAATGTGTTGTTTTTGCTGGTGGTCTATGTGAATACCTACCATATGGTTTTGCTATGAACTCCCTATAAGAAGGGATCCCCGTTCCTGGAGGGTGTGGATTTTACCCAGCTGGCCACCGCTGGAGAGGGCAGCTGCTGTGCGCATGCGTATGCAAGTTCTCCTATAAATTCGGATGATGCTATGTGTTAGTTCTTCAGAATCGACCCTGAATTTAGATTTTCTGAATTTAGATTTTCGGGGCTCTCCCCCAACACTTTGGCTGTGGCCCAACCTCGCCAGCCCTCAGTTTCCCCACCGATCAGGTAGAGATAACGACATTTTCTCCCAGGGCTGCTGCCAGCATTGAGTGAGTTAATGCCCCTGGAGTTCTCAGATCAGGCTCTGGGTCACAGGAAAATTCCAACATGTGTTAGCCACAGGGGTGACCACAGTGTGTGTGTAGGGGGGGGACTAGAGGGGAAGGAGCAACAGGGCCCCCACCCTGAGTCCAGGCACAGAGTTCGTCACCCTACCCCTCCCTGGGGTTCTTAAAGGGGAAGCTTCTTGTACAAGGTGTCAAGGTGAGAGGCAGCAAGTATTTACATAAGATCCTAAAAGAATTGCAATTCCGGCCTGACCTGTGGGGGCGCAGCGGACAAGGCCTTGACCCGGAGCCCCGGAGCGGAGCGCTGCAGTCACTGGTTGGAAGCCCAGGCCTCATTTGTAGTATTCTTCTTAAAGGGAATGGACCTGCTGCGTGGGCTGCACACACACCTCCCCCTCGTCTTCCCAGCCATGCCCAGAGGAAAGATGGCGGCCCACGCGAACAGGTGGAAACCGAGGCTGGGAGAAGGTGAGCACTTTGCCCCAGGTTACACAGCCCATGAGCCGACACCAGACCCCCACTCTGGTTCTTATTCCGGGATCCATTCTTCTCAGCACTCTGGTTGAGCGGGATGGATCCTGGGGGTTCCCCATAGTCATCTGACCCCGTGTTCCCATTTAGAATCAGCCTCAGCTCCATTCAGCCGCCCCCCCCATGCCTACCTCCATTCATGCCCCTGGGTTTGAATTCAGGTTCCACTACCTGTCATTTAGGTAAGTCCCTTAGCTGGTCTGAGCCTCTATTCCACAGCTGGAAAATGGGCCTCTTTCATCATCTGTAAGTGGGAGGACTGCCAGGCCACATCTGGTGTCCACGAAGGGCACGTGGTCAGCCCTCTGTGAATGCTGGCATCCGGATGCGCTGACACCCTGCGCTGTGCGGAAGCAGGCTGGTAGGAAGGCACACGCAGGGGGAGCCTGGGTGCAGTCTAGTTCCACTACTTGCCCCGCACAGGTGAGGTGGAATGGTCATTCAACGCCCCGAGGGCTAGTTCCTGTCTGGGAAGTGGGGGTAACACTTACTCTCCAGGATCATTGTAGAATTAAGTTTGATAGGCAGGTAAAGCAGCTGGCATGGTGTCAATGCTCAACCAGGCCGGTGAGTGTCCTTTCCCCTGAGGTTGCAACGTGGAGGGAGAGGCCACAGGTCACAGGGCCTCCGGCTGCCCCAAGCCAAACACTTCACAGCTCCTCCACCCTCTCCCGGGAGCTGGGTGCTGGCTGCCGTGTTACTCCAGCGACTTATTGGTAAACGTAATTCTCTCTGGAGTCGCTGAGTCAAAGGAGGGGGAAATCATATTTGGGAGCAAGTTCATCAGCAGCAGGTCTGGCTGGAAGGTTTTGAAAGCCACTTTATCCAGCCTGATTCTGTACTTTTCCAGGTCAAAATGCTTCTTGCTTTCCACTGTTCCTGAAAATTCATTTGTTCGGCCTTTCATAGAGTGAGCTGTTACTGAGTCCCTACTGTGTACCAAGCCCTGCACTAACCACTCAAGACATCAGAGCAAAAGACATTTGCTGAGTGCCTACTATGCGCTGAGCAGCATAGGAGAACAAATAATTTTCCTTCCAAGCTTTGAGCTCTCTTGGCTGAGACCCCTGTAATAAAGATAGACTAACAAGAGAAAAATAAACAGAAAGTCAAATAACATGTGTAGTTCATGTAGATATGGAAGAGACCTAGGGGAAGGGAGTAACTAAACCACAAGCTTACATACCGTTATCTTCAGCTAAAGACAGAGAAACGGGGTACGGGCAGTCATGGGAGGCGACCAGGAAAAGCCCCAGGGCAAGGTTGTTGTGCAGAGGTCAGTGGGTGCCTGTTTTATCGACAAGAGGTCCCTGTGATTCAGAGCTCCCCTTCTCTTCCTGGTACGGAGAGGGAGAGAACTACCCTGATGCATGGAGATTTCCTTTATAAAGACAAATGTCCCTCCCTGAAGGGTGACTTCTCTGTTTTCAGAACTCCTCTAATGTCTGCTGTTTCTCAAAAGAATCCTTATGCCAAAGAGGCATACTGTATTTTAGGCTGGCATGTTCTTGTGCCTTTCAAGTACAAGACCCAGAATATGTTGTTAGAAAACAAAATTCAACTGAGTAAATTTTAAAGATCTTACTGGCTTTATTCAACCATTCAGAACTTGGGCAACGCTCCTAGTGAACAGAAAGGCGATCCAAAGAACTGTTCCAAACGAAAGACTTCATAAGCAGAAGGGGGCGGGACTGGAAGTCATACGAGAAAAGAGCTGGTTGGTTGTGGCAAGGTCAACTTTCTTTAGGGGATGTCAGAGAATTGGGCAGATTACCACACTAGTGCTGACCAGGAAATAGCAGATTGGCTGGTTTGTTATTTCATTCCTGGGAAAAGCTACAACAGTAATTAAGTTAGGTATTAAGTCCTTGTTTGGCAACATTGGGTTTAGCACAAGTGACTCCATTTTGAGCCTGCTGTCTTTTCTTTCCTTTCTTTTCTTTTTTCTTTTTTTAACAACATGAAGATGAAATACCCAGTCCCACCTGCAAAGGACTCCATAGTTCCAAGTATAGACAGCAAGAAACACAATAAGCATGGAAAAGTTACTATTACTCTCATCTATTCTCCAAAAACTTCCTTCATACGGAGTGTTAACAACGTAAGAAGCAATGCTTTAAGCTACAAGCAATTAAGGAGGAATGCTAGGCTTCCCAGTAAAGCTAATGGGAAATTTGGGGGAGGGAATAGACCTCCCACAAAAATCTCTGAAAATTGGATCTCATGGGTTTATCTATGCCTTTGACGGATATTTATTGAATGACTACTATGTGCTAGGCATGGCATCAAGAGCTTAGCTAATGTTCACGTCTTACTTCTTGTTTTCTCTTCATCTCAGATGGAGCAGAGGCTACTGGACCGGAAACCTACGGACACATCTCGGCATTATGAACTTTGGTTCCGTATGTGAGTGCCGATGAAGTTTATCAAAGGCCCCTTTTTTTTTTTAAGTAATGCCTTTTTTTTTCTTTTAATTTTTTTATTTTATTCATTTTAGAGAGGAGACACAGAGAGAGAGAGAGCGAGAGAGAGAGAGAGAGAAAGGGGGAGGAGCTGGAAGCATCAACTCCCATATGTGCCTTGACCGGACCAGTGCAGGGTTTTGAACTGGCGACCTCAGTGTTCCCAGGTCGACGCTTTATCCACTGCGCCACCACAGGTCAGGCTCAAAGGCCCTTTTATGGAAATTATCACTTTCCTCGCAGGACCATTGACATTATTAATTCAAAAACATCTTAAAAGAATAACTCCTTGTCAAAGACATCCATGGAGGGGCAGAAAATGTTTCCCTTCTTCCCTTCCAGGTTCTTTGGCTGATAGTATAATTAAATTTACATGAAACAGATTAACAGGAGAAAAACACTTTAATTTTATACATAAGGACACCCCATAAAAATATGAAACTCAAAGAAGTGACCAAAGCAGGATGCTTTTATACCTTTTAGTCAAATAAACAATAAATTTTTTAAGAATTGAAAAGTCAAAAGTTTGGGCTTAGGACAGTCAACTGGTAAAGTTATAAAAACAGTCCCCCTCTCTCCTTTTTCAATCCCCCTGAAAAACATCAGGCTATTTGTCCAGTAGAATTTCCTACGTTCTTGTAATGTCCTTTAATGGGTTCCTCTGACCTTTGAATTTCCTGTCATTTTCTATCCAGAGGCTTGATTAGATTCAGGTTGAGTGAGTTTGGCAAAAAAAAGGATTCATTGGGAATACTGGCTACTTCCTGTTACGTCATACACAGGAGACACTTAGTGTCCATAGCCCCACAGTGAGTGGGATAAAATTCCCTCCATATAAAGTCCCTTATCTCCCTTTCATCTAATGATTCTAGCATCCAATCATGGTTCTTAACTAAGTCACAAAAATTACAAAATCCCTGCTGACCTTTAAAAGACAGGAATCCTTTGAGCTCTGTCCTGGTGCCTCTTCTGTTCTCACTGTGTGTGTAAGGTTGGAAACGGGTAGCTCACCCTCCAAACACAACCTAAAGATCCATTTTTTTTTATCTTCATCAAGTTGTTGTGGGGTTTTTTTTTAACCAGTTGATCCTTTATTTTAAAGCAGGGTCATTGTATACTTTAAAAATATATCTTTTCAGCTTCCTTTAAAGAAATCTGAATTCAGCTGCACTGGGTCTGCCCTACCACAAGGTGGCAGCCTATGGGATCAGACTAGTGGCTGACACTCTAGACAAATATGTGCTCCTGGTCCTCCAAGTCCCTTCCATGCTCACCTGTATCCCCAACGCTGAGCTGAGCGTCAGTCGCATCTACCAGGCAAAAGTGGGGAAACAAAAGATTGACAGAAAGGGAAGCTATTTTTAAGAAAATTAACAAAGAGGATCTTTCTTTGTGAAAATCATTTGTTTAAAAAAAATAAGAATAATAGTCAAGTAAAGTATATGTGTTTGAAGAATATGACTCGAGAAGCTAATGGATTACTACCAGCCGGTTTGGTTCATTGATCTCTGTTGCGTTAGCACCTCCGTGTTACTCTCCCCTCAGCAAGATCATTCATGCCCACACCCACGATTTCAGCTACTATCTTCTTATGGACTAAATTCTGTCCTTCCAGAATTCCTGTTAAAGCCCTAACCCCCAATACCTCCAAATACGACTGTATTTTGATATACATACTTTAAAGAATTGATTAGGTTTAAACGAGCTCATTTGAGTGGGTGTTAATTCAATCTGACTGGTGTCCCTATTATCAGAGAAGATGATTAGGACACACAGAGAGACACCAAGGATATGTGTGCACAGAAGGATCACCATGTGAAGAAGCAATAGGGGGTGGCCATCTGTAAGCCAAGGAGAGAGGCCTTAGAGGACACCAACCCTACCGCCACTTTGATTTTGGACCTCCAGCCTCCAGAACTGTGAGGCAATGAATATCTGTTGCTTAACCCAGCCAGTGTGCAGTATATTGTTAGGGCAACCCTATCAAACGAATGCACATCTCCATGCTTAAATGGCCATTCCATGTCCCAGCCCACACTGCTATACTGAGCCCTAGACCGAGATGGCCAACAGCCTGCATTGCAGCTAGAAGCAAAAAATCTCACAGGTTTGAGCAAAGGTGCAGATGCAGAAGCTGACTAGGGTGCAAGGATGGAGGAGCGGTTAGATTAGAGAGTAAAGGGGAGAGGTCTGGACAGGTAGGTTGCAGTGAAATTAGGAGGGGTTAAGAAGCAGTAGGTTCTCTGGAGGCCTGCAAAGATTTTCAGACAGAAAGCCATTCGGGGAAGATGAATCTTGTCACTGTTACCTTCCCTTATTAGGAGATGTTAACATGCTTTAAAACCATTCTGCTGTGTTTTAATCCTCAGTCCCGCCAACCAGACACAGCGGACCGCAATAAACATTGGTTGGTTTCAACTGACTCAAATCATTCCACATTGGAACAAAAGGGCAGCACAGCCCTGAGTTAACATTTTTTCAGGTTGTGCAAACACACACCATTTGTGTGTGCTAACTGCCTTGTGTGGTGGGGGCAGGGGAGCTTGGGTTTGGACCCAAGGCAGGGTGGGGATGTAGCATGCCAACTCAGGGTCACAAAAGAGTTCTACCTCTGTCACGTCAGGCACTGGGCTGCCTGTGGCAATGGGGGACATCGTGCTTGAACACCACGCCCCGTGGGAAGCAATGAGAGGAGAAAATACAGCACTCCTCCCCTTTCTGCTGGCGAAGCATTCCAAGACCCCCAGAGGATGCCTGAAACTGTAGATGGTACTGAACCGTCTCTAGGCTGTGGTTTTCCTCTAGACCAGTGGTTCTTCACCTGGGTTCTATGGAACCCTAGGGGTTCGATGAGTCGGTCTCAGGGCTTCGGAGAAGCCTCTGCCATGGAGGCCAGAATAAAGTAATACCGTCATTTGTTGTGAGTTCATGCACTTTGTTGGTTTTGTTCTTTGAGCAAGGGGACGTTCATGCACGGCTCATTTTGTGCACCAGTAAAAAAAACATATACCTATGTCTTGAATTTGGAAAAAAAAATCATATTTTATTTATCACTAAAGAAGGGTTCGGTGAATGCGCATATGACACTGGTGGGTTCGGTACCTCAGAAAAGGTTAAGAACCACTGCTCTAGACACACCTATGATGAAGTTTAATTTATAAATTAGGCACAGTAAGATGTTAGCAACAATAACTAATAATGAAATAAAACTAAAGATATGTGAATGTGGCATTCGTTGTCAAGTAAAATAAGGGGCCAGGAACACAAGCCCCGCGATCCGGCCACAATGGCTCAGATACTTGGGCGGCTGCCACGTAACTAGGTGGTAACTATGTATACCACTTGGGTACGCTGGACAAAGGGATGATTCATGTGCCGGGTGGGATGGAGCAGGACACTGTGAGATTTCATCATGCTCCTCAGATTGGCACACAATTCAAAACATATAAATTGTTAATGTTTGGAATTTTTAATTTAATATTTTGGGACCGTGGTTGACTGTGAGTCATTAAAACAGCAGATAAGGTGTGTCTACCATATAAGAAAGAGATACTCAGAGGAGACATAATAGGACCCAAAGCGAGGGATGCACTTTTGTGAGCTGGAAAGAGAGAGGAACGCAAAGCTTTGAGTGAACTTCAGTGCGACAAAGGAAGGTTAGGACTAGACTTACCGATTGAAACCAGGGCACAGGGTCAGGAATCGGGGTGAGGGTGCGCGATGGGAAAGGTCTCGATTCACTAAAGGTCCTGGGGAAAAATGGCCCTCTCTCTGCGAGTGACTACAGCTCTACCGGAACCTTTGGGATAAGGAGGCAGGGTGGTAGGGACAGTAAAAGATGTGCACCCAGCCCAAGGCCCTCACACCCACTCTCTCTGTAACTGAACTATGGTATCCTTAATGGGAACTAGAAACAAGAGACCCGAACCCCAGGTCCAAGACCAGGTTCTATTCTGACAGGCCGTAGGGCCGGGTGAAAACAATGAAAAAACTCACATAGGCAGAGAGAGTGAGCAACAAAAAGAAATGCCAGTCTAAAACAAAAGAGGACCTCTCAAATTTACTTTGAGTCTGTGAACTAAATATCAGAAATACAATAACAATTTAATGCTAGGCAAGAGAACCAAACACACTAAACACTAAGCAGAAGCGATTTCATTCTAGAGGAAGAGTTTCATGAAACACCGCATATGATAAGGCTATAAAATCAGTGTGTTGCGGGTGCTCAGAGAGTTAGAAGAATGCGTTGTGTTTGCATCTACCAAGAGGAGCTATCACAAAAACAGGCAGAGATTAAACAGTGCGGATTTGGAAAAGAAAAAAAAAAGTTAAATCTTTATGCCTGTTAAACACAGCCAAGTATATATTCTCAAGAAACATAGCAAAGAGTTTTGTTTTTTTTTTTTAAAAAAAGGTCTATTTTCACTAGAAATCAATATAAAATGGACTAAATTTAAATTTAAAAACTCCTCTTGATGTCGAAGCAGTGGTGATGGTGATAAAAGCGATCCAGAATCCACATGCTAAGGCCGACGGAGAGCCATGAAGCTGTTATAGCTTCACAGACGGAACCAAAGGCAGAGGCGACAGGCAGGGACATGTCCTTTGTTACCTGCAGTGACAAGTTCCTGAGAACAGTCTGTCTGCATCTGCAGCATCGGAGGAAACACATGGTGTCTCCAACAAGTGGAGGAATATAGAGTCAAAACAATGCTAGTGGCTACATGAAAACGTTTTTAAGTATTTATGATTGAAAAAAAAAAAAAAGCTTAACGTTTAAAAACAGATTTTGCTTTCTGGCCACGCTAGAGTAAGTCTACCCAACTCATCCTCCCACCATAAACAACCATAAAACTGGACAAAACGTATGAAGCAACTGTTCTCAGCATTGGACATCCGGCTGTGCTAGAGCATCAGCCTCGGGAGAAGGGAAACTCACAGGATGAGCCCTGTTATAACCCCGGTCCCCCTGAAGGAAGGCAGTTTCCCAACTGGGACGCAGCAAGCTAGAATCCAAACAGACCATGTAGATCAGGGGTCCCCAAACTTTTTTACATAGGGGGCCAGTTCACTGATCCTCAGACCGTTGGAGGGCCGGACTATAAAAAACACTATGAACAAATCCCTATGCCAATGGTTATTAACCTTTTCTGAGGTACCGAACCCACCAGTTTCATATGCGCATTCACCGAACCCTTCTTTAGTGATAAATAAAATATGATTTTTCCCCCAAATTCAAGACATAGGTATATGTTTTTATACTGGTGCGCAAAATGAGCCGTGCATGAACATCACCTTGCTCAAAGAACAAAACCAACAAAGTGCATGAACTCACAACAAATGATGGTATTACTTTATTCTGGCCTCTGTGTCAGAGGCTTCTCCAAACCCCTGAGACCGACTCATCGAACCCCTAGGGTTCGATAGAACCCAGGTTAAGAACCACTGCCCTATGCACACTGCACATATCTTATTTTAAAGTAAAAAAACAAAACGGGAACAAATACAATATTTAAAAATAAAGAACAAGTAATTTTAAATCAACAAACTGACCAGTATTTCAATGGGAACTATGGGTGCGGATGCATCCTGTGCTCCTCTCACTGACCACCAATGAAAGAGGTGCCCCTTCCGGAAGTGCGGTGGGGGCAGATAAATGGCCTCAGGGGGCTGCATGCGGCCCGCGGGCAGGCCATAGTTCGGGGACCCCTGATGTAGATCCTCTGATCTGAGGAGGCAAAGTCGGCCATCAGAGAAGTGAGGTGGTTGGGATCCATGGGGCAGAGCATCAGAGAGGGCGGCACTGTGTAGAGGGGTGAACACAAGTCTGTGTTTGAGGTCCTCACAAGCTTTTGGATGAGTATTAGGATGCACATGTGCAGAGCAAGACAACAATGTTTCCAGGTAGTATAACAAATCACCTGAAAAAATGAGTGACACCAAAAAATAGCCACTTATTTAGCTCACCATTCTGCAGGTGGACAGTTTGGGCTTGGCTCAGCAGAGAGATTTTTCTAGCCTGAGCTGGGTTCACTAAGGGCTCTGTACTCAGCTGCAGGGTAGGCTGGCAGCTGGCTGATCTAGGGCGCCCCCCCCCCCCCGGCTGATTTCTGCTCCGCTTGTCTCTCATCC
Organism: Rhynchonycteris naso; assembly: GCA_037038555.1. Lineage (NCBI taxonomy): Eukaryota > Metazoa > Chordata > Mammalia > Chiroptera > Emballonuridae > Rhynchonycteris > Rhynchonycteris naso. The sequence continues at coordinate 8,887,151 of CM072999.1, read as the reverse complement.
TCCGGGAGCTCATCCCATTTCCTCCCATGGCAGCTGAGTAGGGTTCCAAGAGAGAGCCAGAGTGTGCAAGGCTTCTTGAGCTTAGACTTGAAACTGGCACCATCATTTGTTTGGGCCAAAGCAAGTTAAAAGGCCCACCCAGATTTAGAGAGATGGGAACTAGATACCACTTCCTGATGGGAGGACCCACAAAGCATATTGCTAAGGGTGAGAATTTGGGGACGGGTAGAGGTGTGTGACCATATTTGTAATCTACTGCAATTATTATCCCTTTGGGTGTAAAAAAATAAAATAAAAGGTAAGGTTCAGAAAAATTAAGTAACTTTTCTATGGCCAAGTAAATGATAGAAATCCCAGGCTCCAATTCCCAAACCGTGTCCACAAAATGAGGTTTGTTGTTTTAAGGAACTTACACTATTTTATGCTGTCAAAACCATTGTTTCTTTTCTCTTACAGAACCAACAGATTGGAAGATAAAAAGAACGGGAAGTTTACGGGCAGTAAAATATTTCTAAATGATTGCAAATGTGGCAGATTATTTCCTGAGACCCAAACAGAAAAGATTTCACTTCCTTTTGGCAGCATCAGGGACTAAGAACATTCCCCCCCTCCAAAAAAAAAAAAAAAATTTCATCTGGCTCCACATTTCCTCATCCTTCCGAAAGAGAGAAACATAAAAACGCCAAACAGTCTGTTTACCAAGAGCTGTTTGGGATACAAGAGCGCATCCATGGAGGCGGCTACAGTGTTTGTGAGTGGCCACGGTCATTAACGGGACAGGGAGGGAAGGAAGCCTTCTCTCTGTAACTAGGCTACCAGTTCCTATCTAGCAACCTCAAGGTTCAGGCAAGAAGACACATGGAAATTTGCCCCCTGTTTAGAAGCAATATCAGATGGTTTCCAAAACAAGCCAACTTGGAACTGGGCTTCATAAATGGACACTTGGGAGTTGACTGTCAGCAGGAAAGCACACGGTTTCTCAGATGCCAACAACGGATGGGGTGAAGGGAGACCATGCTCACTGAAAGGCTCTGCGGCCGGTGGGTGGACATTGAGCGGCTGGGGCAGTGCACGAAGTGGGCAGCGCTGAGAAACGGGAGTCTGGAAAGGTGCACATGCATATCCACAAAGGGAGGAAGTGGCTTACAGAAGGGGAAATCGTTAGAGCCGAGAGCTGTTGTCGATAAAAAAGGCTTACATGTGAGAAGAAGAGCTCTTTACTATACACCCCCAAATTTGAATGAGTCCATCCTTTTTACTAAAATCAATGAGATGGCATGATGATCCCCAACCTTGTTCAATCAAGGGACTCTGCACAAATGCTTCTGCACAATGCACCTTCCAGGGCACCTGCCCAGAGATGCAGATTTGGTAGGAGGTCAGGGTGGAGCCCAGGGGTCTGTGTTTTTAATAAAACTTCAGGTGATTGTGATGTTTCCAGAAGGGATGGGTCCAGAGCTCGTCTGTCTAGGGCCAGCCGGTAGTGTGTGGGTTCTTGACTTGGTGCGGGAAAGATTTCATAATATGAGTTCAGGTGATTTGGAGGTGATGTTTATTAAAGCTGGGGACAGGGAAACAAAAAAGGACCTGGGATAGAAGAAGCAACAGGAGAGGGCCTAGGCGGGCCTGCTTTGGCTCCCTGGAAAGTCAGAGAAAAGGGGGCCTTGGAGACAGGCTCAGGGGGTTAGCCTGGGACAAGCTGCTGCTGCCCACTGCCCCGCCTGGTTGCAAGCCTCATGGGGTCCCTTTGAGAAAGAGGGGAAAGGGGAAGATGCCATTGTGCTCCCAGGATCTTGGCCACAAAGTTGAGAATGTCCAATCACCTCCCGCCCCTTTTAGGTTTGGTAGAACAACAGCTCACAGCATTCCAGAAAACACTTGACCCTTACAGGTTTATTATAAGGGATACATAAGAACAGGGATCTGAAGAGGCACATAAGGCCTGGTCTGGAGAGTCCTAAGCACGAGCGTTTCTGTCCCCATAGATTTGGGGGTGCACCACCCTCCTGGCACCTGGATGTGCTTCCCAACTCAGAAGTCCCCCCACCCCATCCTTTAGGGCTTTCTGTGGAGATTACATTACAGGTGCAACCAATTACGTTGTTAGCCGGGGGTGATTAAGCTCAACCTCCAGCCCCTCTCCCCTACCAGATGCCCAAGGCTGAGGTTGAAAGCTCCACCTCGCCAGTGGACCAAGTCCCCATCCTGCCACCATCACCCTTAGGCCTCATCACAAGTAGCCTCATTAGCATAAACTCAGGTAAGTTTGCAAGGGGCTTCTTGTGAATAACAAAAGACCCTCCTGTCACTTAGAAAACGCATATACTTATTTCCTACTATGTTGCACAGGGGATTCAGAAGAAACCGGGAACCTGTATTCCCCCCAACTAAAAGTTTGCAGAATCCTTAGCCTTAAAGGAGACCTCCGAGGCCGCTTGTACTCCTGTCAGTGATCTCCTACTGCGCCCCCTATAGGTATCTTCTCATTTCCGCTAGGAATCTTCCAGAACCGCGGACCTCACGATTTATATCCTGAAAAGTCATTTCGCCACGAATCCCTTCCTCTCTTCAAAAGACATCTGGGGTCTGTCCCAAACCAGTCTCCATGGCAACCCCTTCCGTGGTGCGTGCTCTGTGGTCGGCGGCCCGGGGGACCTGGCTACAGCTGGGTCCGACCTCAGAGCCAGCGATGCAATTTGCGGGGCCCTGTGCAAAGTGAAAACATGGGGCTCTTGTTAAAAAGAAAAAAGAAACGGAACGAAATGCCGTTGAAGGCACTAAAATGTAACGCTTTTTTTTTTTCTTTCATGGTTTCTCTGGATTTGTCATGGTGGTTTCTACTTGCTACTTAATGTTGGTTCTAAGTAAAAGAGAATTCAGATGTTAAATTACTGGGGTGAGTTTTACTCACTTTACGTTGTGCATTTCCAGTTGTCGATGGAAACGTAAGCACGTGTGATTCATCCGTGGAATCCCCGAAATGACACAAAGGGTATTTCACAGCTCACATGGGCACGTGTGTTTTCATTCTTACCGGAACGACCAAAGCACCTCACAAAACGAACTCAACTGTTTCCATTTCATCTCTTGGTCTGCAGACAACCCACCAAAGCTCCTTACCTTGCGCCTGCCTACGGCTGGTAAAGACGGAAAGGGGAAGGGACCACGTGGGGCTGTCTTTCCCTTCCCTTCGCTGGCTGCCGTTGTTTTCGCCTCACGTGTTTGGCTGCGACAGAGAAGTAACGGAATGAGAACGCAGAGGGCAGGCTTCCTGCTTCTGGGCTCACTCCCGTTTCGTAGGACACTACTACCTGTGGTCTGCTTTTGAAGCGAGCCCCGTCAGGAAAGGAAAACATCACCTCTTGGGGGTGTCAGAGCCCCCCCCCTTACTCGCTTGTAGCTGTAACACACTTACCTTGTACTCACTTTGAGTCTCCCTGGGCCCTTATGCATCGTGGGTCCTTGGGCACTATGTGTGAACAGGTGGCAAGGAACAGGGACACACATCGTACTGTGCTCAGCCCAACACACTTCACTTGCAAAAGACAAGTTTAAAGGTAAAATGATTAAGTTCAAGACAACCACAGTAAGGCATTAAAACGGGGGGAGGCCCTTCTGGAGCGCAGAGGTTACACACCCGTGAGGCCAGACGTGCACCAGGTGGGGTCTGGGGGGTGGGTGTTTGTATCCTCTCTACTTTGGATCGCCCAACATTAGAGCCCCCAAGGGAGCCCACATCTAAGTCACCTAAAGGTTCTAAGCTGAGGAAGTTCACGTGTGTGGTTGTTAGTGACTAAATAATGGCTTTCTGTGCTGGCCCAGCATCATTTGCATTTTTTTCAGACCTTCATAGATCGTATGTGGGGTTCCCATACATATAGACACGTAACTAAACTGGATTAGTTTCTCTTGTTAATCTGTCTCCTGTAGATTTAATTGTTAGATCCGCCGAAAAAAACTTAGAAAAGTAGAAAACATGTCTTCCTCCCCACAGTAAATACCCAAAAGAATTGAAAACAGGTACTTAAATCAGTACTTGGAAACAAATATTCAGAGCAGCACTATTCACAATACCCAAGAGGTGACAACGACTCAAACATCCACCACTGAATTCTTGGACCAACAAAGTGTTGTCAACGTACAATAAAATACTACTCAGCCCTACAGACTACAGTTACATAATGCTAAGTGAAGTAAGTCACCCAGAGAAAGACAAATGTAGGATCCCATTTATATGTTAAATCCTAAAAACAAAAGCAAACTCCATCATAGAGAGAAAAGATTGGTAGTTGCCAGAGGGAGGGAGTGGGGAAACAAGATAGGTGGAGGGGGTCAAAAGCTACAAACGTCCACCTGTAAGATAAATAGGTCTATTTTAAAGTTGCTGACAGAGTAGATCTTAAAGGTTCTCATCACGAGGAAAGAATTGTAACTCTGCATGGTGGTGGACGTTAACTGGACCAATTGATTGTACTGAACATTTTTAAATACATACTTATATTGACTCATATTATACACCTGAAACTAATATAGTGTTACATGTTAATTATATCTCAATTTTTAAGAAAAGAATGAGGCACCGGCACAAGCTACCATATGGATGAACCTCAGAAACATTACACTAGGTGAAAGAAGTCGAACACAAAAGGTCACATATTGTATGAATCAATTGACATAACACATCCCAAATGGGTAAATCCATGGACACAGAATGCACATGGTGGTTGCCAAGGGGGTGGAAAGAAGAAGGGGAATAAGTGCTTAATGTGATCAGGGCTTCATTCGGGGCTGACAAATAGGTTTGGGAACAGGTAGAGATGGTGGTTGCACAGCAATGTGGATGCACTACATGCCACTGAATTGTACACTTCTCTTTTTCTTAAATGAGAAGTGAGGAGGAAGAGAGACAGACTCCTTTATGTGTCCCGACCGGGATCCACCTGGCAAGCCCTCTATGGGGCGATGCTCTGACAATTTGGGCCATTGCTCCGTTGCTTAGCAATAGAGCTATTTTAGTGCCTGAGGCAAGGCCATGGAGCCATCCTCAGTGCCCGGGGCCCACTCACTCCAACAAATACATGGCTGTGAGAGGGGAACAGAGATAGAGAGAAGGGGGAGGGGAGTGGGGGAGCAGATGGTTGCTTCTCCTGTGTCCCCTGACTGGGAATCGAACCCAGAACATCCACATGCCTGGGCAAGGCTCTACCACTGAGCCATCCAGCTAGGGCCGAATTGTATATTTCTAAATGGTGAATTTAACATGAATATGGATTTCATCTTAATCTAAAGAAGAAGAAGAAGAAACCATTCTAGGATCTCTTGACGGCAGAACAAAACCTTTGCAACTGATTCAAGCCGCTCCTCAGGGACCAGTCATGGTCCCGTCCTTTTCCTGCTTCACACGCTGATTAATGGGCTTGGAGGCCACAACACTCTACTTAAGGCCCCTCCCTTAACGACCAAGCCCAAAGGTCTCATTGTCACCCTGCCCTCCCCTTTCCTAGTTCCATCCCAGGATATTTCGTCCTTTCTAGAAAACGCCCTTCCCTTGGTGAGTAAAAGAGCTGCTTCCCAAGCACCTATTTTGGGAACCGGCTGGGGCAGAAGAAAACAAGCGCCATATAGGGAGACGTTCTCCTGCAAAGGCATTCTGCTCCCCAGAGGTCGGAGGTGGAACCATGGTCCTGGGGGCCGGGGCTCTGAGGAAACAGACACTTCAAAGGTTAACAGAGGCTGCTGTCCAGGCTTCCTGTCGCCTGCCACGCGATGTGGCGCAGAGGCTGATGTCCCTGGCTTTGTCTCCCTGGCAGACCTGGATGCACGGGAGTGAATTACACCCTGGCTCCGTTTCCTAAGGAGGGAACCCTTCTGCAGACTGATTCTCCACCAGCTTTCCTGGAGAACTGTGAGGAAGGGGTTATGTTGCCCCTCTCTTTGGAAAGCACACGTTAGGCTGGGTGGCAGAGGGGTTTATGGGGGTGGGGTTTGAGCTGGAATCGGGTAGCTAACCACTGGGTGACCTTGAACAAGCCCTTCAGTCAGAGCAAATGACAGGAATGGCGGAGTCCCAGTGCGCATGCATTCAGCACATGCACAGTCAGAAGAAAGGGCAGAGCATACCATTGGGTTGGCGTCACATCTTCTCACCCACAAAACCCACAGCGTTGTGAGCACGGGGGTCAGGAACAGGGCTCAGACCTTATTCAGCACATTGGATGCACTCGAGACCCTTCGTGTGGCTGCTGGGACAACGCCAGCAGGCCACCTCCCTGCCGACACTAGAGACCTGAACCTCTCTGTCACCAAGCGGAAACTTCATTTTTCTAACGTGACCCTTTCTCCTTTCCATCTGTCCACTCCTTTCTTTGATCATTAAGCCCTTCAGACATCAGATTCTGGTCAGCACAATAGCATGGTGATGCTGGGGGTGAGGGTGGAGGAGGGTATGGGGGAGGGGGGTTAAATGATGACAGATGAAGACTTGACTTGTGGGGGTGAACGCACCATACAGTGTACAGAGATGTGTTGTAGAATTAGACACCTGAAACCTGTATAATCATGTTAACTAGTGTCACCCCAATAAAGTCAATTAGAAAAATAACCTAAATAAATAAATAAAAATAAAGCATCAGGTGTATTGACCACAGAAACAGATTATCAGTCTAGCTCATTGGTTCTTAACCTGGGTTCTATGGAACCCTAGGGGTTCGATGAGTTGGTCTCGGGTTCGGAGAAGCCTCTGCCGCGGAGGCCAGAATAAAGTAATACTGTAATTTGTTGTGAGTTCATGCACTTTGTTGGTTTTGTTCTTTGAGCAAGGTGATGTTCATGCATGGCTCATTTTGTGCACCAGTAATAAAACATATACCTATGTCTTGAATTTGGAAAAAAAATCATATTTTATTTATCACTAAAGAAGGGTTCAGTGAATGCACATATGAAACTGGTGGGTTTGGTACCTCAAAAAAGGTTAAGAACCACTGGTCTAGCTAAAGACAGCATCTTGATTTCAGTTGTGTTTCAGCCTCCAGTCTATGACAGCAGAATGACCTGCAGACCACACTGTCATGAAACCAGACAGAACAGAGCCATGGCAGACATCAGCCCTGATCCAATGAATAACTACTCCCTACCGTGGTCCCAACCAATCAGCCTATGACCCAGCTCCCTTAGCCAACATGGTTAATTATGTCTCCCCTGTATCACCCACCCCCTGGAAGCCATTGGGGGGTCAGGTCTTTTAGCAGTAGCTCACCTAGGACTCCGGGCTTGGTGCTATTTCCTTAACTAATAAACCTCTACTTTCTTTCCTGCAAACCCCTGTTCATATTTGATTGGGCTTTGATGTGTGCAAGTGAACGGACCCCTTTCCTCTGGTAATACCCTGGCTCTTCTCTTTTCCCTCTCCAGATCCTGCCTCTTTGGATCTCTGGTCTGTCTTGATGTCATCTGGCTCTAGTTTCAAGAGCCTGCTGGCAGGACACCTCAAAGAAACACAGGTCTTCCATGATGCCAATGTGCGTCTCCTGTGGGTGCCATGTGCTCTTCACCCAGAGGAGTCCCTGTCAGTCCCTCCCCTTGGTCATGCTGCTGAGTGTCTCAGCTGGGTACCCAACGGGTCTCGCGAAAGAATTCAGCCTGGCATACGCCACACTGCTCACAAGTGCACAAACTCTCCCCGCTCCCCGACGGCTCCAAGAACATCTGCCTCCTTCTGAGACTCCACGAAGGGTTATTGAAGCTCAGTTGGGGACACGTTCTAGTTTTCTGCTCGGGCAAAACAAAACAAAACAAAACAAAAAAAACCCTGAATCACTTTGCATCTTGAACTTACATTTTCTATTTTTTTCCCTGCCACATTTTTTGTTTGTTTGTTTGTGTTTGTTTTTACCCTCTAGTCTTCACACAAAGAATCTCAGAGAGGACTCAGACTTCCAGCAGAAGTTTCATGGAAGCCCCCTGACATTTTTCATTGAGGAGGGTCTGTGCCGTCTGGAAGCTCACTGTGGAAAAGGCGGCCCGGGGACCTCAGGGCAAGTCAGCTTCCAGAAAGGCAGGTACTTCCCCTGCAACTGTGGTCCGTCCGCTCTTCGCCCCCGTTCCTGCCCCAGACAATGCAGCCGCTCCCGCATGGCCTGGGATCGCACTGCAATTGTTCTTATCTTTAGTTTTTGTGTGAAACTCTGTGGCGGGAAGTGAGCACCCACAGCGTGAGCATTCCAGGGCAACCAGAAGCAGTGTTTTGGAAACTGAACAAATTTAGCTCAAAGCATCATAGCCTAGACTTTGGCACACTTGGGGGAATTCACCAGGCGGAGGAGACTAGACAGGCAGCAGAGGAAGGCGGATGTCACAGTGTGAGTGGGGGAGGCGGAGGACCCAAGAGGAAAAACTAAGGTGGGCAGAGTCCATCTGTGCCCCAAGCGAGCCCAGTAGGCCTCCTCGTTGTTTTCAAATGCACCCAAGATTTTGTTTTAATTGGGTATGGTAAGACGACAGACACAAAGGCAGTTGCCTTGGGAAAATGGTATCTTACTTACTGTCCTGGAGAGGAAGGGCCGTGCCAGGGCATGAGGCCACATGGGGAAGCACTAGGGACCTCAGGCCACGGGAGGAGTGGGGGAAAGCATAGGCCAGTCTTCCACGTGGTTTTTGCGGGCAGGAAGGAGCAAGGCATGGTGAATATACTGAGTGAGCTCAGGATTGAATGATTTGGACCATTTTACCAGGCTCTGGACTATAGAAATGGTCTCTAGTTGTCTCATATCCGGCCCTGGGGCAATCTAGGGCATGGAGAATATTGGCTTCATGTGTGAGAGTTTGATGAAGGAAGTGGGTGGAGGTGTGGGCTCTGGACTCCCTGGTAAGTTCTTTGCTTTCTCCAGGAATTAGCTGAAAGGAACCATCCCTCCCCAGGTCCACAAGACCCCAAGATGTCAACACATCATAAAATACAGAAAAATTTAAAAAGTGATTCATACATTCATCCCAAAAGATTCCTCCATTCGAGGCCTCTGGGGTTCTAGCATCTGGCAGACTGAAGTTCTAACCCTGGCTCTGCTCATACTGGTTGGTGCGACCCCAGGAGGCTGCCGAGTCTCCGAGAGTCAGCTGAGTGGATGGTCCAGTGAAGGTCATAGCCTGTCCTGCAGTGGGCAGGCCCCCAGCACAGCTCGGACACTGTGGGCACCAGAGAAATGGCACCTGCAGGGCGACAATTGGGAGGAGGACTCATAGGGCAGGGGTGTGTGTTCACTCTGTTACATATCACTTTGTCGAAAATCACAGCAGTGTTTGTAATGGCAAAGTGCTAGAAACAACCTTCATGCCCTCAATAGGAGTTTATTACATCGGGAAGCAGCCACACAACGGAACGTGGTGCAGTCGTGATAGATGAGGAAAGGTAACCATACAAAAGGATAGCTGATGCTCTGTTATGGACGGGAAAAGGCAGCTTACAGGATCTAAAATTTCATAAATCTCATTTAAATGTACATACACACACGCACAGGGCCCTGGTGGACAAGGTCGATTTCTGCCACATGGAGTCGCCAGGGACTCTGGTTGCCTCTGGCCCCTGTCCCCTCCGCTCCAGCCTCGCTCGCCTCACAGAAGAAAGGCACACTCTCACCCCTCAGACTAGGGTGAGCTGCCTTGGGTGTAAAACCCTCAGTGCCAAACAAAGGGACAGCTAGAAGCACCGGTGTCTAACTGTCCTTTTGTTAGGCGGTTCTGACTATCTGTCTATACATCCTTTACCTCAGGGAAATTGACGATAAACGTGTGCGTGCGAATAACTATGCGTACCTTTCTGAGAGCTGATGGTTCAGGATTGACCAGCACGCCACTGCTCAAGCCCCACTCCTGGTCATTGCTGACCAGCCTGGACATCGATGTTTTTAGAGTGTAGCAGCTGGAACTAACACACACAGGAGCTGAGAGCTTCTGTCCTGGGAGGAGGTGGTAGAGAAGATGAGGCCACTGGCACCCGCCTGGCCTGATGTGAGCTTCCTGCCTCCAACAGGTGCAGGCCACAGTCCAAGCACTTCAGGGCGAGAGGGCATAGCAAGTCCCCACCCATGAGAGGAGGCTGGCCTGTGACCTGTGACCTGTGGCCTGTGCCATGTCCAAAACGTCTGTGGGCAGAATTCTTCTTGCTCTGGCATAGTCGCTTCCACGATCTCCTCCCCAGACCAGGAATTTCTTAAGGGCGGATGCTTACTGAACAGCTGGCAAATACATTAATGAATTGTATTATGATATGGTTATTTCAAACTGTCAACAATAATATTTTGGATAAATAAAAATTGCGAAACAATCATTTAATGAAATGCTCTACAACCACTAAAAGGGATGGTGAAGAAAACTGTTTCAGGACATCAGAAAACTCTCCCAAGATATTGCACTTGCAAAGGGAAAGCTACAATATAGCGTATAAATTATGAACAATTTTGTGTTTAAAAAAAAGAAAACGTATGAAATATATTGCATAGCCCGACATGGCATTTATCAACTCCTGGCCTGCGTACCACTCATTCTGCAGAAGCTGGTGCTTCATAACTCTTTGTTCGGATTTTTCCCAAAGCTTACCCTCCAAAGGAAGGATTTGTTTAGTTGATCATTGGTTCGTGACCTTTGGTGCAGACTAGAATGGGGGGTGTCTTATGCAAGGATTCGGAGCACTGTTTTGCTGCTGGGGGGTACAAGAGTTCTCCCCAAAGATTAATCGGACCATGCCCTATGGCCCATTCTGGCAGGACACCTTGCCAATTTAGACACTCAGATGCGACCTCCCCATTGGTGGGTCAGAACATGAAGAAACGTGATCTCACACAGAATGGATCTAGACTCAGGTGCCATCCATCTTTAAACTAGATTTTAAATTTTAAAACGTACGTAATGCTGAGTCACCCTCGGCTAAAAGGTTGAGAGGCACAGTGATACTTAGCCAGGGACTGGGAAGAGGGAGGGCTGAGATATACCCATGTCTGTGCAACCGCGCAAACTGAGGGGACTTCATTCTGGATGGATCCCGATACTCCCGGCGAGGACTGACGGGAGGACAGCTAGTTAATATGCTTAGCAACACTTAGGAACTCAAATACACCTCGCCAGATAAATCATTCACCATTGTTCCAGGCCTGCAGCTCCCCTGGACAGTGCAGAACAAACACTTCTGTGTCCCCATGCCAAGAATGGGGAAACACTGGCCGGCCAGTCCCCTCGGGGGCCATACATTAATCGGTGGTGTGTGGGATCGGCCTTGGCCATTCCGCGGCCCCTCCCCTGTGCTGCCAGTCACCCAGAGTGCGGCGGGGGCAAGTATTGAACAAGCCAGCTTCCAAAGCAGGGTTAAAAACTCCCAGGCTGCCTGGCCCTGCATCCTGTCACGTACAAACCACAGGAACTCAGCAAGGACAGAGCACCAACAAGAACCCAAAGGTGCAAGTGCACGAAAGCCTGGCCTCACGTGTCCCCCGGCACGGCAGCTTGAGCAAACACATTAGATACGTTCGGGAAAAAATGTATTGTGGTAGAATGCTTACCCTTCTGGTTCACTCCAGGCACAGTGGGCCTCACCGGGGTTGAAACAGGAATGTGTGTTTATGTTTCAGTGTTAGGGTCTGGCCCCTCGCATTTTGCATTTTAAAAGACATTTGCTGAGTGCTTACGAGGCTCCGAGGCTCCGTCCAGCTTTCTGGATGTCTGGAACAGAAATCAGACACATCTCCTTCTCCCAGGAGTTCTCGTTAAGAAGGGGAGACAGGTGAGAAGAACCACTGTAATTCAAGGTAGAATTAAACGAGTAATCACGATCGTTGTCACCCCATTGTCACCATAGTCACTGACATCAACAGAGTTCGCATCGCAGGCTAGAGTTACAGGACTTTGCACATGTGACTTACTTGATTCCCACAAAAGTGTATGAGGTAGTTCCCATTTTAAGTCCACTTTACAGGTGAGGGAAAAAGAGGCTTTAAAAGGTTAACTGATGAGCTAAACATCTTAACGCCGACTTGGCAGAACCAGGATACAAACTTGAGTCTGTCTCCAGAGCCTGTGTTTATTTCCATCATTTTACAGTAAGATAGGATGTGAGCAAACTCTCAGGGAACAATGATGGAGGGCGTGGGAAGCAACTGAGAAGGAAATCAAAGAAGGTTCTATGGAGGAGGAGGCATTGAAGTGTGGTTTTGAACAATGGGCTCACTGCTGAAAGGTGAAGAAGAGGGGAGGTGACATTCTGCACTGAAGATGCTGCCTGAGCAGGTGCCTGAGGGCTGGAGCCTGGAGGCCTAAGAAGATAACCCAAAAGTTTGGCAATGCCGGTAGAAATCGCCTTAATTTAACTGCCAATGACCACTTAATGACCGGTCTTCAAATAGGCTACTCCTGTATTGACTTACTTATTATGCAGCTCGGATCACTTATCCAAACATAAGCCCGGATTGCGGCTCAGAAACTGGAGAGTTGTCCGTGTTCTCTGAGCTGTCGTGGTGTTACCTTTCTTCCCTTTCATCTCTATCCAAATTCAAGAAAGAGCCAGGAACCAAAGGTTGACCCATCGGGAGCACGTTCTGGTCTGCTAAAGATTGTCAGGTGAGAGGTGACATTCTTTAGTTGCTGTTCCAAACGTCCACAAAGTTGTTGGACTCACTGGGGTGCGGTTGCCATGCTTGGCCGAGAGCTGAGGGCAAGTCCTGCTCTCTGACACTCCCCATGTCCCACCATGGTTCCTGCCTCAGTGGTGAGACCCTGGTGGGGAACCCTGCAGGGACATGGGAACATGGAGGACATGGGGAGAAAAAACGAACCTCGATCCCAACTTTACATCATTAAGCAAAATTATTTTAAGATGACTGTGTGCCTAAACATAAAGGCTAAAGGAAAAAAATTTTAATTATACACAGGGAAGTATATTCATGATTTGGGGTAGGTAAAATCTGCCCACACAGGTCAGAGAAAACAATAAGCATAAAAGAAAACGTACTATACTCACCCAAAATCTAAACCTCCTGCTCAACAACAGGTATTATTTTTTTTTAAAACAAGAATAAGCAAGCCAAAGACTGGGAGAAAATATTTACAAAAGAGATATCTGAAGAAGGGCTAGTATCCCAGGTATAGTTTTAAACTCCTACAATTCAATAACAAAAAGAGAAACAACGTGATAAAAACCGGGCAAAAGATGTAAAAAGACGCTCCCAGAAGATAGACAGATAGCCAATAAACAGATGACAAAGCATTCAACATTATCAGTCATCAGGGAAATGCAAATTAAAATCACAATGCGATGCCTCTTCATACCTCTTGAGGAACTAAAAGTTTAAAAATCTAATAATATCACACTTTGGTAAATATATGTAGTAGCCAGAAAGCTCATACACTTACTCAGTATTATACTTGTCCTTTAGACACTCATAGGCATAAACTGTTACTGCAGCCACTCACATAGTTTCTTATGCAACCCATACTTACCATATGACCAGGAATTCTCCTCCTAGATACAGTGTGTCTGTAAAGTCATGGTGCACTTTTGACCCGTCACACGGTCACAAGTGTGACTTTACGGACACACTGTATATACCTCAGAAAACAATGAAAAGACATGTCCACAGAAATTCCTGTACCGGAACGGAACGTGCACAGTAGATTTATTTAAAATATTCCCCAAGTGGAAACAAGCCACACGTCTACCAACAGGTGAGTGGATAAAGAAATCGTAGTATGCTTTTACAATGGAATGCCGCTCAGCAACAGGAAACAACATCAAAGTCACAATGACAACATATATAACTCCCAGAGACATCAGATGGCTGAACAAAAGAAGCCACGAACAAAAGACTCCGTAGAGTTCTTTCATGTGGCGTTTAAGGGCAGGCCAAACCTTTGAGTTCTGTGGTGGAATTCACCAGAACAGTGGCTGCCTTGGTCCGGACTGGGAGTTGATTCTATGGATGTATACATTGGTGAAACCCATTAGACTGGACATTATACATCTGTGCCCTTCACTGGCTGTAAATTTTACCTCAATATAAATATAATTGCCTATAGATACTATGCCTAAACAATGTAAAGATGAAAATAATATTTGTATATAGAATAAAATAATTGAATGGTAAAAACAGGGGAAATATATATATATATAGGACAGCACTTTCCCCAGGCAGATGGGCCCACCCAGGACGCAAGGCTTGGGGGACAGGCGGCACCCTGGAGTTTTGCTCCCCTCGCCCCCTTGACGAGGCTCCTTGGCCAGGGCGCTTCCTCTGACTCTGTGAAGCAGCCAATACCCAGTAAGAGGAAGGACGGGAATGCATCATGAAAATGCTGAACACCCTGTTTCTAAGCCCAGTTCCTAAGCTGCTTAGAGCAGTGATGAGAATTTGGAAAACAGGCTTCATGAGAGCCATCCCATAGACTGCAGGAGTGACCCTGCCATCTCCAAATAAGTGACCCTGTACATGTGGGAGGGGTGTGGCCGGGAAAGAAAACATTAGCTTTTTTTTTAAAATCATGTCCTTGAGAGGAATGTGGCCTTGAAGCCCAAGAATCGTCCTCTTTGACCAGCATCCCAAGTGACCCTAATGCAGGTACTACAAGAATCAGACGTCAGGGTTTCCAGGTCACCCTCCCCGGTGCCAGTATCTTGTGATTTGTTACCTCCGCTAAGCGTGGAAGAGCATCTTCGCAAGGGGTCGCACGCTGATGAGAACGCAACCCTGGCTGTGGGCCTGATGTGCATTTACAGAGCTCCCAGGAGAGCGATGGCCCGATAGCCCGTCCGGGGTAATGGTGGCGGAGGCATAATTACATTAGCATCAGGAGAGCGGTTGCAAAACCCTAATCACTTCAGGGACCTGTGCTTCCTGGACTGCGGCTGGCACTGGCCCAGGTTGCGGGATCAGAGAGCTGAGAGCTCAGCAACAGGCTCATTAGCGGGAAACCTCCCCACCCGCAGCAGTCAGTGCACCAGGTGTGGAACCAGACGCTGGGCAGTGGCCCCCGCAGCGCCCCGCGCGGGAAGGGTTTCCGAGTAGACCCAGCGCCGCGAGCAGACACCGCGGTTCCGGGTGCTGTTAGCAGACAGAGCGCCGCCTCCAGGAACTCGGGGGTCTGACGGGAAACATTTACTGAAACGTTCGCTGTTCCACAAACCACTTTGGTGCTGTCTTCGCCTGGTCTCCTGGGGTCATATGCAAGCTTGGAAAAAGATTACGTTTTGAAATAGGGAGTTGTTGAGAAATAAGTTGAAGTCCTAAACTGCGGTGTGAAATGGATGGGGGTGCTGAGAACAGAACAGCCGGCCTGCTTTGGGGGAGTAGGGTCCTCGGGGATGGGCACAAAAGCCTATGGCCTGGTTTGGGAAGAACTGGCTTCCACTGGGGTTTGATACAGGGCTCCACTCAAGAAGAGCTGAGTTCCAGTCTCTGCGAATACAAAGCAAAGTCAAGAACGAGGACAGGCAGGTCAGGAGGACTCAAGAAAGGTGTCTGTGGTGGACATAAGGCTTGCTCCCCAAGATTCATTCCACCGCCATTATTAATCTAACCAACCAATGCACAGAATTTCCCTGTGACAATTATCTGTCAAGGAGTGGGCACGTGTCCTCGGTGGGCCTGGTCAGACTGAAGGAAAAGATTTATACGGTTGGGAAATAGGCCTCTGTCCTCTCCTGGTGGGTGTGAAGAGGAAGCATGTTGCCCTGTCATCACCCGTCACCATCTTGCAATCACGAGAGGGACCAGCGTCAGGGGCCATCCGTGCTGAGCGCAGAGACTGGACAGAAGTTGGGTCCCTGGCAAGAGCATCAGTGATTGCACTCTGCTTGAGGCTGCCTCTGGACTGCACGTTATGGACAATGGAAATGTCCTCATTGTTTGGGACGCTTCTGCATCATATGCGTTTGAAGTGCTGGGGGTGGAAAGCCCACTGACCAGTGCAGCGTCCCCTCCCAGCAGAAGGAACTGCAGGCAGAAGCTGGACAGCAACCGGCAGAGACATGTAGTGAGCGAGGCAGCCCGAGGCATGGGAACCCATAAAGCTTGTCTCAAACTCAAGTAACAGGTCTGCTGTCATGGCGTTCTTTCCACAAAGACAGACTTGACTTGCCTATTGAGCATGAGGAATACTCTTCCCTGCCACCAAAAAAAAAATACTTTTCCATAGTTTATGAAACCCAAAACCCTCTCGGTTGGCCCTTTACTTCCCACTTTGGAAAGAAGTAGAAGTCTGAGAAATATCTCACTCTTCTCGTCCAGAAAGAAGGTCAGCACAGGTACACAGGTAAATGGCTGTGGCCACATGGCCTCCGTGTGGAGGAGACAATAGAGAGGAGTGGAGTTGGGGCAAGAGGGAGGGTTCCCACCCCACCCGAAGGGCTTCAGCAGGTGGGGGGGTGACATGCAGGAAGGTGGGCCCAGGGTCACCTAATCGTCTTTTATTTTTAATATGTATGTATTTATTTATTTATTTATTTATTGACTTTAGAAAGAGAAGCAGGGAGAGACCCAGAGACAGAGACATTGATTTGTTTTTCCACTTATTCATGCATCCATTGGTTGATTCTTGTATGTGCCCTGAGTGGGTGGGGATCAAACCTGCAACCTTGGTGTTTCGGGACGACGTTCTAACAAACTGAGCTCCCTGGCCAGGGCTTACCTAACCTAATTTTCTGACTCGTCAAAAGAAGCTGTAAAATAGAACGTGTATGTGAAATCTTCATTAAAACAAAACAAAAAACCCCACAGATCAGCCATGTATGGACAAGCAACATTTATCTGTGGCTTCTCATGTCTGTCCAACACTCAGCCTGGCAGACCCCAAGCTCTGTCTCCAAATAACCAGCTATGTACAGAGCTGGATTATCACAGTGTTATTTATAACACGGAGAGTGTGGAAACCACCTTAATTTCTAATAACAGAGATCAGCTAAGTAAACTGGCCAATCTACCCAGTGGAAGATTATGCAATTGTTTAAAGAAAATATTTACAACAAGTAACTCGAAAGAAATGCTTTTGATATCATGTGAAGGGGAGGAAAAGAGTCTACAGGGGTGTATACATAACTGATTAGCACTCTGGCAAAGACGACAACGTAGCACAGCGCATTAGAAATGAACTCTAAAAGCAAAGGAGCCAAATGCTAATAGGCATGATCTCCCATGGAGAGTATCAGTCATTCTTCTTCTCCTTATACTTTCCTGAACTTTGCAAATTGTCTATTATGTTATCATTATAAAAAGTAAACTTTGTTGTCAGGTTTCTAAACCACCAGGGCGATGACTTCACCGAACCCTGTCTTCTTCTACCTCAGCCTCAGAAGGTGAAGTTCACTTGGGTTCATGTCTACAAAATGCCCAGAGCCGCTCCTTTGTGCTCCACTCTGGGCCAGGCAGGCAGGGGGTGCTGAATTGGAGCCAGGCCCTGACACGGAGGAGCCCACGACCAAGCGGTACAAACCAGACAACTTTACAACATGCAGCAAGATGGGCCTGGGAACCCCTAGGACAAAGGCTGGCCAGTCCTCACGTGAGAAAAGTGTTTGTGGTGGGGACGATGTCCCAGTTGAGTCATAAGGGCTTGCTCCTAAGCGCTCCCTGGCTGCATAAAGGTGCAATGGGGTTCTGGGAGAGGGTCTGACCAGTGCTATGCCAGTGGCAGCTGCCAGGGAGCCGGGTCACTGGGGCAATGACCAAGGCCATGACTGGTGTGCTGGCCTCATGCTTCTTGGTCTGCCCCGGCTGCTGGTAGGGATGAGTCAGGTTGTATGAGCCTCTCTCTCTAGGATGTGGATCAGTGGTCCACTGAGGCCTGGGTCACCTTTCAGGACACCCAGGTTCAAGGTCACAAGGCTCTAGGGCTCGTCAGTTCAACAGCATCCTTGCATCCAAGGTGTGGGTCTATACAAAAGCAAGAAGCATTTATTTGTTCACAGTTCTCCTGAGTGTCCACTAAGATGGAGGCCACAGGTGCTGTTCTAAGGGATCCTGGTTCTGGGGGGACTCCCTGATCACTATAGTCATTGTCCCACCACTGTCACTGCCAAATGGGAAGGAGGGGAAGAAAGAAATATTCTTGAACACCAAGGCCTGGCACTTAGCTGACTGCTTTCAGATAGAGTAGCTGAACTAGTCCTAACAAGTCAGGCAGGTATGATTGTCTCTGCTCCAAAGCTCAGAGAGGCCAGGTGGCTTACCTGAGCTCACACAGCACTCCGGTGGTGGAACTGGGCTGCCACACTTCTCCCAGCGCCCCATTGCTTCAGGGACAGGGACCGCGTCTAGAGGTCTCTGAGCCGTCTGAGCCCCTCGCATGGGGCCTTCTTTGCCCACAGGAGGCACTCCATACCCTCGCATGGGGCCTTCTTTGCCCACAGGAGGCTCATGTGGACCCCTTTGCCAGGCATTTGGCACCAGAACTGCTGGGAACATCACCTATCTTCCTGGACTTTTAAACCATTTCCATTTTTAATAACTCTCTTGAGGCAGAATGTGTCAACTCAACAAGAATTTTCCTGCAGAGCTGAAGCCAACCTTGCCACCCCTAGGACCATCTCTCAGGCCCGACACAATGATTCCAGAACTCTCTACCTCTACAAATCCCCTCTGTACTTTCCTCCAGTTTAGAGGCAACCTGCACTTGCTCGCAAAGCCACATGTAGCCCTTCTGCAGGATGAACGATCCGCTGTGAGCTGCAGGAACGCACCGGTCGGTGCCCCGGGGAAAATAGCACGGCGGGAGGCCTTCAGGTGGCCTGATGCCGGCTGCGTCATGGCCCCTCTGGACCGAAAGAACACACGCTGAATCGGGGGTGAAGCTTTCAGACTGGAGGGGAATAAGTCACCTGGGGCACTTAAACACACAGAATGTATTTCCCCAGTGACTCCCGTCAAGGAAGGTTCCTAAATACTCCTGGTCTCCATCTCTGAGCTGCCCCCGGGGGTCCTGACCTGCACATGTGGATGCCTGCAGGGATCTTCCACCCTATTTCCCGTAGGCATCTCCAGCCAGGCAGGTCCATCCTCTACCCGCATCGCATCCGAGTCCCTCTCCCAATGCCTAATGCCCCTGCCTGACTTCTGACCTGTGCAACTGCGATATAACAAGCGGGTTTTGTTTAAGCCACTAAAGTAGGGGTGGTTCCTTATGCATCAATATAAAACTAATGCGTTCTTCCAGGTCTAGTCCTTCAGCCACCAACCCCGCCGGTGTACCTCGTCCCCTGTGACGTCGAGAAGTTCCTGACACACCAGGGTGACACGGGGGCCCCTGGACGGCAGCCTCCTCTCGCTAACCCCCAGCCTTCAGAGGATGTGCCGTGGGCAGTACAGGCTCAGAGGAGCTCAAAAACAGCCTTTGGTCCTGAGGAACCCACGGATCTGTGCAGGAGAATCAGCAACGAGAGCGGGGGAAGGTGGGAAGGCAGGCAGGCAAGAATTAGCCGAAGACGGCACTCAGTCACGACCCTCACAGGCTGGCCCCCCGAGCCAACGTCCTCGGGTTCAGACCCAAAAGGGGAGTCAGCAGCAAAGCCAGGCTGGAGCGCACCCCTCTTGACCCCTGATGTCTCCTCCCTTTTGTTTCTTGGGAAACAAGAAAGGAATAAGGACCAGTGGCCACGTTGCCGATCTCCGCTCTTCCAAGCCCCACGCTGTCCCTGGGGGAAAGCAGAAGTGACATTGGCATGTCCCCTTATGGCTGGGAGGGGCAGACAAAATGGAGGGAAATGTGGCAGACATCTGCTTCCTCTGCTGCCCCTGCCAGAGCCTGTGCCCTGCCCCTAGCCCCAACCCAGGTGCCAGGACAATTGGGGGCAGGCAGGGTGTGTGCCATGAACGATGAGACCAGGGGCACATTGATTGATGTCTCTGCTTGCAAGAACCCAAGGATAGGTTCCTAGGGTAACAGGAGCCTGCAGTGAGTTTCCAGGGTCCCTGCGACCCCAGTTGTGGGACCACGTGTCATCAGGGAGCTTTAAGGAGGCTAAAGCCCAAACCACAGGCCTTCTCGAGAAACGCGCTCTGACCACACAGCTCCTTTACCACCTGAGAATTGACCCAGCCACCAGAGAATTGATCAAATGCCCTGACCACAGGTGCGGCACAGACAAACCTCTCCACACCCTCCCTGGACTGCCTGCCAGGGGCCAGAAGAAGCCATCGGCATAAACTTGGAACAAATGCCCCCGTGATCAGTGATGGGACAGGAGTGACCCAAAGGAACGCTAACCCGGCCCTTCCCTTCGAGGCTGGCACAGAACAAGGACACGGTGCCCACCCAGCCCTCTGTGCAGGAAGGTGGGGGTGCACTGGTTCATGCAGCCGAGGGACAGAACAAAGTCCAAGGGAGGTCTGGTTCCAGCTCGTGTAGAAACTCAGGAATCCGGGAGTTGGGAGACGGCTCTGTGCACACGTCTCTCTAAGAAAGGACAAAGATCTGCTCTGTGCGCGGTCCTGCTGTCCTGCTGAGCGCGGGTGGGTTTAGACAGGTGATTGTAGGTTGCAGAATGCAGAGTTGGGACCACCAGGGAGCAGTGGTGAGGAGGAAGAGCAGGAGAGCCAAGACAGTACCTTAAGTCGTATGCACATCGGGTGGTGGCAAGCTGGGACTGGGGCAGAGCAGCCAAGGAGAGCTGCCCAGGTGGTGGCAGCCAAGGGCGCACAGGTGAGCTGTCAGCAGGCGGTTGCTGGCATTGCTGAGGTGCATGCCTCACCCCTTCTCCTAGACCGTCAGGGAAGTCTTCCACGAGCACTCATGCACACGTGAGGCAAGCTGTGTCTCATTCGTTTTATTTGCAGGAATGGAGGGAAATCCGAGCTCCATGTCAGGTTCAACACGCCCAAGTGGGGTGTGACGTGGGGAGATAAGCCACGAACTGAATCCAGTGAAATTTAGTGGAATTGGGGGCTTCGGGCTAGAGGTATCCATGGTAACTTAAATTCCCAGGAAATACAGGAAAAACTTTGGATTTCCCCAGGATGAGAAGTAGGGCTTCTGGCCGATCTTATTTAGATGGTACGAGTCAGAGAAGGATTCCTCCCCAACAATGCCAGGTGAGAGTCACCCCCCCCCCAGGAATGCCCACTACTCCACCTGCACGGCCCACGGTGTTGCCCATCGCACTGTGCTGTCAACACCCATGCAGGCCTTCCTCCCTCTCTAGACTCTGGGACCCTCAAGACCAAGGACTGAGTTTTCTTGTCACAGATGCCCCAGAACTTAGCCCAGGTCTCAGTAAAGGTTGGTGTTGGGTGACAAAGAACACAACGGACATTCCTGAAGTCTGACGCTGTGCCAGGCTCTAAAAAGCACGACTCAGGTAAGACCCGCAACCTGTTCCCTGGGTCTTAATGAGGGAGGCAAGGTCCCCACCCCTGGAGGTGTTGAGGCAGATGCAGAACAAGGACTTGGCAAATAGGAGGAGAGCCCTCAGGCTCCGTTGCCTGGTGGCCTCCGTGGCTTCCAGTGCCTCCTGGCCCTGGAATCCCCTGCCTCCCTGCGATCGATCGCAGTCATGCGAGATGTCGGTGCCCAGAGTTTTGCTGCCCACAGTATTCCAGCTTTCAGAAAGCAGCCTGTGAGCGGAGGAGGTAAACAAGAGCTGAGTCACCCTCTGGAATGCCTGAAGAAAAGTCGCCCCCTCCTTAAGAACCATGATAAACACATCATCGGTCAGCTCTGTTTGTTTGCTCCTCGGAGTTTATGTTGCTGCTCGAAATCTAATACCAGGGGTACGCCCGCAAACGTGGACCACCCACATTTAGTCATCTCTGTGTCTAGTCCGTACGTCAGTCCCTTGTGCCGGGTGAGCAGAGGCGGGGTGCAGGCTGTCCCGACCCCTCGGCCAGCTCACCACTCAGCCTCACTGGCCCCATCACTGGCTCAGGGTCATCCTCATCTCATAAAAAGCAGAGGGGCCTGCGGGCTGGGACCCTCGGGCCATAGTTCTCAGTGCACATCTTATGCTGGCTTCCGTAACCCTCCAGTAAGACTGATGTCCTCTTTCCTGACACTCCGAAACCAAACCCACAAGTTATCAGGATCCCAAAGCACACTTCAGATGCTTTACGTAATGGACCTGCTATGTCTGGTTGTCTCAATAAATTAGGCCTTAAAATCCCTTTTTATCGGTAGGACCCAGAGATAAAACAGGATAAGGAGTTCTTCCCAGGGCTGCCCCTGCCCACAGGCCGGCCGGGCTCTGGGCGGTGGGCTCTTCTCCTGCCACAGTGATCCTTCCAAACCTGTTCCCAGTCATAGCTCATGGCATCAACCCTTACCTGATTCCCAAGTTTCCAAGGTCATTTCTAACATGGCCGTCGTTCCCCTGTGTCTCTTAAGACTGACAGTGGCTTTACCTGGAGGGAGGAGGTCGGGGTTGGTGCACCTGCTTGAGGAAGCCATCAAGAACCCAGATTCCCTGTAGCTTCCTGCACCACCATCCTTACCTTGAAAGTCTCATCCTCGTGGTCACAAAAAGGCTGCTCTCAGTCCCAGCATTGCATCCACATCCCTGGCAGAATGGTAGGGGAAGATGCAGGACAAAGGTTCATGTCACCCGAGTTTGCTCCTTTTTATAGGGAAAACAATAGCTTCACCTGGTGGACTTCTGTTCGTTTTGCATGGGCACAACGGGGTCACAGAACTAGGCGCCCTGCACCTTTCGCTACATGGCCCTGGGGAAGGTGAGCAGTCACTAAGCGCGTTGCTGCTCAGAACTGAACAGAACTGAGTGTCTGTTGGTAAGAGGATAATGCTACAGCAGCCACCAGCTGCCTGCCTCACGGTCCCACATGTAAGCAGCCTGAGACTCGTCAGTTTCCTCAAGCCCACCGATCTTCCTCGTGCCAGGATTTCTGCCATCATTCAGACTCCCAATGGCATCCTTGCCGAACTGTCCTCTGCCAGGCTCACCTCCACTCCCATCCACACTACACGCTGCCACCTGCAATCTTCCTAGCTGCCTCCCTGCCCTCAAACCTCTAATTCCTCTCCATTGCTTATGAAAGGAAGTCCAGATTGCTCAGGCTGACATGTAGAGTCCTTCGCAATCCAGCCCCAACCGACTTCTTCCCTCGGGTCCCGAATCCCCCCATTCAGTGCTCCAGCCACACGCTACCTCCCAGTCCCTACCCAGCAGGTCCGCCCCAGGCCTCTCTGTACCATGGCTCATGGCATCCCTCCATCCAGGATGACGTCCTCCCTGCCCATTTCACCTGTTAGAAATGCTCCTTTAAGTCCCAGTGGAAATGCCACCTCTCCAGTAATGGACTTCCGATCACCCCAATCAGGATCAATCTTTGTGGGGAGTGAATTGAGATGCTGGTGCCATGTAGGGGGCCTACCCTGCTTCATTCTGGAAGCTTGGGTCACTGTTTGGTTCCTCACCCCTTGATTCTGCTGAATTGCATTGGCCACATGGGTCCCGAGCCTGTCCCTGACCCCAGGCACCTGCTTAGTAAAGTTACCCTCCTGGTACGTATGAAATGCAGTCTCCCTGCCAGGGGCTCTCATTTGGAGCCTCAGTCAATTCAAGCTGGCAGAGCCTGGCATATGGTAGACACTTAATATATCTTAGCTGGTGTATTGCCAGATGCTTTGGGCTGGGTGGTACAGAAAGGGCCAGCTACACTCCAGTGCCCAGTAAATGCTCTGCTACGAAGATAGCATTACTGTTGGCTGACCTTACCTTTGACCATGGCAAAGAGTCCATAGACATCCGCTGAGCCCCCACCATCTTGCCCCTGAAGTATTGCTGAGAGCTCATCACTGCATCTCCCCACTCACCCTTGCCTCCCTACCACTGGAACAGCGACCAGAATCATCTGTCCAGAGGTTAAGTCAGATCTGTCGCTCCTTGGCTCAGAACCCTCCAAGGGTCCCCTCCGGTCCCAGTTAGAATTAAAAACAAAAAGGATCACTTCACTGGCCATGCGCCCTGCCCTCCCTCCCCCCCCCCCCCCCCGGGACCTCTGCAACTTGCTGGTGCACCGTTCTCCAGTCTCTCTGAGCTGGCGCCACAGCCCTCCTCTGTGTGCATGGAGAATCACCCCCCCCCCTTTCTTTCTCTTCCTCCTGCAAAGCTGTGCCCCCCAGAGACCTGCATGGCTGTTTCCTCCCCTCCTCTGGGGACCTCCTCAGATACCCCCACCACCACCTAAAATGGCATTTGCCCCACCCTACCCAGGACTCCTCATACCCCCCACGCCATCCTATTCCCCAGCCTGGCATGCAGACACCTGACAGAGTGCCTACCTGTCTGCTCATTGACCTACTGCCATGTCCGTGACCTGAAGGTGCCCTGGGGGTGGCCCAGGGCCAGTACCTCGTTCCTTGGTGGATGTCCCCCTCCAGGCTAACAACCATGCGTGTGACATCCAGGGTGGCAGGACACAGCAGACATGGCTCTGTCCTCCGGAGAAGCATCAGCAGAGACCCAAGTCAAAGGGTCAGGCTGGGGAGGCCTCTTCCCACTTC
The DNA here is from genome assembly GCA_037038555.1 of Rhynchonycteris naso. Lineage (NCBI taxonomy): Eukaryota > Metazoa > Chordata > Mammalia > Chiroptera > Emballonuridae > Rhynchonycteris > Rhynchonycteris naso. The sequence goes on along the minus strand of CM072999.1, from coordinate 8,862,671 downwards.
TCCTCGAGAAGGAAGGGCAGGCAGGGCAGCAGTGACATGTCCTGAGCCCCCAGCATGTGTCCAGCAAAGCACTATGAGTGAGCCTTAAAATAAACACGCGCGTACACGTCTCACCTGCCCACGCCGACAATTACCACCACAATTTGAAATAGCCAGCCATCTACCCTCCCCTTGGTTTGTTTGGATGCCCCTGCTGGAGGGGGGGGCACACCCACAGCCCCATCCACCTGTTGGGCAATCTTTGAGTGACTCAGCCCATCTTACAGATGATAAAACTGGGGCTTAAAGAAGCTCAGAAGCTTGCTCGGGGATTCAAAACAGGTCCACCCAACCCTGGAGTTCCCACCACCATCCAACCCCCAAGAGTGTCTCCTGCGATGTCCCCACATGCCTGTCCCCACTTCCCTCTGAGCTCTGCTCCTCTGAGCTCTGCCCAGGGCAGATGGCCTGGCCCAGGACACCTGAAATCTAACTGCAGGTATACAGGGGGCCGGCCATGAACATGAGGATGAGAGCCCAGCTCTCAAATGATTAACTCCGACCTGGTTCACTCCCAGCTGCAGACATGCAGTGGGCAGCCGTGAGTGTTGGACCGCTGAGTCTGCTTGCCATATCTGATGGAGAGACTCAGGCTACCGGGACTGTGTCTCCCCATCGCTGATCTGGAAGGTCGCTGGTGGAGTCCAGAATGTGAAGTTTGGTTGGCACCTCTCGAGGGTTTCGATGTCCTTGGGCTGCAGGAGACTGCATTTTAAGACAGCACTTCCTCCCGTTCCAAGCGACCGCCCTCCTCTTGGTGGCCCTGCAGGAACCCGTCCTGGCAGAGCCGAGACCTCTGGCAGCTCTGTCACCCTCTGTGTCCCTGCCCTTTCCTGTCCTGTGCCAGCCCCATGACAAGCTTCACGAGCTCTTCCTCAGCACCTGTTCCTCCCAGTGGCCGCAGTCTGTGCACATGCCTGGCGGCTCCACGCTAACCCTTGAGCGTTATTCATCCCACTTGTTCCACAGGTCGCATCACCTCCAGGTACCTGGAGGTCAGCTGTCAGGTGAGGAGCACTCATTGAACCCTTACCATGTGCGGGCACGTCCTGCACCCTGGGGTACAGCCGCGGGCACATGGGACAGGACCCTGCCCTCGGGGAGCTCACGGGGCACGAGGTAAACGGGGGACCTACCACCTCAGTAAGACAGTGTCAGGACCTGAGGAGGTCCATGAAGAAGACAGAGTGGAAGTGTGTAGAGAGAGTGTCCGGGTGGCCACAGGCATCAGGAATCAGGAAGGGCTCTCTGAGGAGGTAGCTACACGAAGATCTCAGGAAGAACATTCCCGTGGAAGGCTGAGGGCGTGACCTCTGAGTGGCTTAGCCTTTCTGTGGCCCTACGCTGCCTGCCTCGCTCCCTTCCCTGGGAGTGCCCTCCAATGGACCGTCGAAATGGGAACCCAGTCTCTGCTTCTGGGCCAGACAGATGGTCACGTGCCAGGAGCGATGAGGGCACAGTGGTGGAGAAAGTCTGAGTCCGGCCCTCAGGTTGTGGGCAAATAAGGGTGGGGAGTCAGGAAGTGGCAGCCGGGGGACAGAGGGGTTCAGAAAGACCCAAGGGGGGGGGTGCTTCAAAGGAGCGAGGGGCTGTGAAGCGGAAGCCGACTGGAAGTGGGATGGCCTGCTGCTCCCAGACCCTGAGACTGTGGGGTGTGACAGCAAGCATCATCCTCGCGGGAAGACTAGGAGGGAAGCTCTGCTCGCGGGGGGCAGCAGGTTTGGGCTAGTGCAGGTGAAATGATCACAATTCAGGATAGACCCCGAGTTCTAGGAGGGAAGCACTGCTCGTGGGGGGCAGCAGGTTTGGGCTAGTGCAGGTGAAATGATCACAATTCAGGATAGACCCCGAGTTCTAGGAGGGAAGCACTGCTCTCGGGGGGCAGCAGGTTTGGGCTAGTGCAGGTGAAATGATCACAATTCAGGATAGACCCCGAGTTCTAGGAGGGAAGCACTGCTCTCAGGGGGCAGCAGGTTTGGGCTAGTGCAGGTGAAATGACCAGAACTCAGGATAGACCCTGAGTTCCGGAGGGCTCCGAGGAAGGGCTGGAGGAAGAGCCAGGTGGGTGATGGGGTCACATTAGGAAGTACTCAGAGCAGCTGCAGGAAGTGGGCGGCCCTGGGTGACCCAGGAGGGCCCGGGTTCTGCCAGAGGCTAAGGGGATTGGGCGTTTGAGCCTTGGCCGGATGGGTTCCGAAGCTCAGAACTCCAGCTGATGGAGCCCAGGCTGCCAGGCACAGCCGGGGAGGCAGCACCGAGTGGACGGGAAGAGCAAATGTCTCGGACCGTTTCTGCAGATTCAGGGAAAAATAACTAAGTTATTTACACACACAACACCCCGGGGTCAGCCAGGACTCTCTGCCCCTCAGGGATTTGGAGAGATTTCACCAAAACTCCTGATTTATGAGCTTTGAGCCTCCGGAGAGTTCCTCCCTTCCACACCCCAACACCAACCCTACCCCCGGAATGATTTTTGTGACTTCTCTGCTTTCGCAGGGACTTCTCTCCAGCTCCGTGCTCTGTGCCCTGGGAGCCGACCCGGCACTGGCCTCAGCATTTGGACAGAAAGCCAGAGGTGGCATGGGGACAGGGGAAAGGGTCACATTGTGGGTCCACCACCCTCTGGCCAGGTTCATGCAAAGTCAGGAGTCCTGGCTCCTCCCGCCGGTCTGCTCCTAACCCCACCTTGCTCCCGCCAGGGCCTCAGTGTCAGGGTCTATAAAAGGGAAGGTCCCTTCCCGCTGTATCACCACCGAATCTTTGACAATGGCAGCCATGGACTCGCAAGTGTTAACACCATTGCGTGTAAACCCAAAACTCCCTTCTTTGCAGGATCTGTCTCAAGCTCCCCAAGTGGCTTTGAAGATAAAAAGCACACAGAGGCTTACATCTGAGTCGAGAGCCCGGGTCAGGAGGGGCAGAGCAAGAGCAGCCTCCGCAGTTCTTCTGGGTGGCCTCTAAAGTATCACCAGATATTGTCCCACCTTCTCAAGTGTTACGTCCTATCCAGGATGGGCTCCCTCCGTGGGACTGCAGTTCTAGAAGTCAACTAGAGGCCGCCGGCCTTCGCTTAGGGAAAGGTGGGAGGGGAGGTGGGCAGGGGTTCTCCGTGCCAGGCGTTTGCACATACATGAGCATCCTGCTGTGACAGAGGGGAAACTGAGGCCTGTCAGGGCCAGGGCCAAGCCAGGAGCCTGAGCAGATCTTTGAACCCAGGACATCCCTTCCATGGCACCCCCGATGGGAGGGTCGTCCGATCCCCAGCCTGGCTCTCCTGGCCCCTGGCCAGTGTCTGGCCCGCCCACCCGGGCTGTTTCAGGATCTCTCTGACAACACCGGGGGCCGAGGGGGCCTATCCAATGACCAGGCCTGGGCCCCGCCTGGCTTCCATCCGAGCAGCTTGGCTTTTACCGGTGTATGATTTTGCTCAAAAATGTTTCTATTGCTTACAAAATTTTAAGTTTGGTAAAAGCAGCTATGTGTCCCACATTTACTTTTTTCTTGCTTTTACATGGGTTTCAGCAAAACGTAAGGCTCTCTGCCGTCCAGAGTGCAGAGAAGGGAGTGGGGAAGGCAGCTGTGCAGCAGGGCAGGAGTTCAATTATACTGAGGAGACATCTGTGCGTGAGTATGTTATGGGCCCGTGGATGCCTGTGCGTGCGTGTGCGTGCATTGTGTAGATGTGTGGTGTGTGTCTGTGTGTGTGTTTTGGGGTGTGTTTGATGTGCGGGTGTCTGTGCGCACCTCATTCACTCACAGAAAATCTGACGAACAGGTCTGGTGGACATCCTGACTCACCCCTAAGCGGCGACCGCACCCGGCAAGCATGGCTTTGTTTATCTCCGGGAGTCTGAGATACACAAATAATAAATCCAAACAACATACTTGCCTGCAGAGTTTCTGGCCTGCTCTGAATTCACATCTGGAGGGACCCCCCACCCCCACAACCAGGGCTCTTGGCCCCGCTGTATAGATAGAACCCTTCTGAGTGCTTGAAGATGGCATGTTGGGGACGCCCCAGCCACCAAGCTGTCTGAAGAGCCCTGGTTTGGGCATGGGTCTGGTTGTGTGGTAAGGTACCAAATAATTGAAAAATTAATATTGATATTTTGGGAAAAAGAGTCAGGTTTCTTGTCCTCTCCTTTCTGTAGGGAATGAGGGAAAAGGAATGTGGGGATTTCCTGGCTTGCAGAGACATACTGTGTAGAAAACCCCTTTTACTAGGAAGCTTAAAGGACATTTTATAATTTAGGCTAAGCATACAGAGAGATTTTATAAATATGATTTTTATGCTTGTGTGTGATTAACACCAGGTCAGGATGGCCGATGGCATTGTATTGCAGATGAAGAGGGGAAAGGAGGGTTAGGTAGGCCTTTCTTTTTCCCCTCCTTTCCTTAAGGAGCCTTTCACAAACGCTTAATCCGCTGGCCATGTAGGCTCCCCCTCCCTCTCTAGAAGGCATATAGTTAATGTATATACCTCTAGACAAAGGAATAGCAGATAAACACTGAAAGATTTGGAAAATGTCTTTTAATATGAAAAACAACATCTTTCCCTATTGTATTTATTACTTTATAAGTTTTAACATGCAGAAATGTTTTTTATAAATCCTATAGACAAATGTTATAAGTTTGCTAATGAATTGTGTCACCTTCCCCTCCTCCTCCTTTTACCGCTGACCTGTGTGTGATCAAGGGTATATAACCTGCCTCAGGGCTATTGTCCAGACGGCACAATTTGGTTCAGCTATGTCCCGTGTTTGTCCTATGCGGCCGGCATGTTATTAAATCTCCTCCTTTTAATAAAACTCCTTAAAATTCATTTGGACTTGGTGTGTCTGTATAAACCTGGTGGAACGTTACTTTACAACATTTTCAGATTGTACCCTTGTCTCCAGACCACTGGTGCATTCCTGGCTCCCACAGCCACCCCTGATGTCCAACCCACACCTGTGTGTTCCCCCAGCTCCAACCAGCATGGCAGCAGTGAGCTTCCAAACCCAAAGCTGACAGCCTGAGGCCCCTGCTTCAGGGCCCCGGTGACAACAGGAAACCAACCCACCCCATGGCAGGGCCTAGGAGGCCTGACACAACCTGGGCCCACCTGGCAGGCGCGCACTGAATCCATTTATGACTTGGTTCCTGAATTCATCTAGACGGGAATGCCTAGTCAACCCAGCGGCCCCCAGGTTGACCATCTGGACTTCCGCCAGGACCTGCTGGACAGTGGGCGGCTGGGCGCAGCGCTTGCTGAGTAAAGCAAGGAGGTAAGTGAAATATGTGAGGATGCTTTGAAAATGATAAAGCACTGGAGTCACGAGTGTAAGAAATTGTTACGATTAGCAAGAAGGCTACTGCCTAGTGCCGCGGGGCAATGTTTCTGTTCTTATGATGTGCTTTTATGGCAATAAATAATTTAAGAAAAATCAATCAACTGATTTTTTTTTTAAAGTAATGGCAATTGTTTTCTCATTAAAGAAAAAATTGAATGTAGTTAGTCCAAGAAACTAGATATAACCCAACGACCCTTTGGTGTATTTTCTTCCGGTCTGTTTTTTTGTGTAGATGTGCGTGTGCAAATAAGTAAAGTAAGTAGGATCACATTGCATACTGTTTTATATCCTGCCGCTGTCAGTTCAGTTATTATGGACACCTGTTGTGTTTTGACATCTGAGCTCAGATTCCAGCACCTGACTTCCTAACCCAGTGACTGTGGGTGACTCGTTCCACCTCGCTTGAACCTCTGTGTTCTCATCTCTAAAATAAAGAGCGTCTGAGCAGGGCAGGTGCTGCTAGTGTTCAACAACATCAATTTCCATCTCTTTAGAGACACACTGTCAGATTCTATTCCAGACTCCTTTGCAGCTAGGTGAGGCCAGCTGACCACATTCTGGTGAATGAGATGTGGGAGGAAGTGATGAGTCCACTCACAGGCCTGGCCCAGAAGATCTCCCACAAACTATCTTCCATCCTTTCTTTCTTCTCACCCTCCAAGCCCCAGGTGATTGGATGAACCAAGGTGATCATGAAACAACAAGACAGAAGAGCCACAGAATGGAACACACCCGAGTCCCAAGTCTGAACTTGGAGAAGGACCCAATTGTCCTGTGATATGAACAAGAACTAAATCTCCATTGCTTAAGCCACAGAGGCATCAGGATTTACTCGTCTCTGCAGCCTGGCCTCATCTGACAGCTACCAACCTCATATGGCATTCTCTGCCTTTAGATACAATATCAAAATCATTGCCCAAGAAAAGCACTCAACAAACGTGGGCCTTTAAAAATGAAAGAATGGTAAGTGAACAAACATACCACTTACTAAAGTCGGGCAGGGTGCACCTAAGGTTGGTGGGAGTCCGGAGAAGAGAGAGCCACTGTGGACAGGAGCAAGCTGTAAGAGGAGGTGCTAACTGAGACCTGCTGGGACACGTGTGACCTGGGTCCTGGAGGGAAACTGAAGGGGCCATTCCTTCAACCAGTGCATGTTTGTCGACCAGGCAGTGAGGGACACTCTGCACAGTCACTGAGAAGGTGGAAAGCCCAGTGCGGGGGTCATGATCGGCTACCAGAGTTGGCCACAGACAGGCTATAAAGGTCTTTGGTGGGGGCTCCTCACCCTGTTCACATCCTACTCTGGACCTCCTGGGACTGTCCTGGAAGGAGCCCCTCCTCTCAATAGCAGCAGAGGTGGCCTTGCTTGCTAAAGTCCCCAAGAAGCCACAGAGTCCAAGCACCCGAAGGACCCAGCTTGGTTAGGGTGGAACAGGAGAGGGGCATTTAAATTAATCTGAATCCCCTTTCTCAATACATGGCTTGTGTTTGGACAGATGACATAGCAGTTCAGTGTCAAAGGCAGAGCATGATTGCATTGGGGGTTTTTTTGGGTTTTTTTTGAGAGAGAGAGAGAAAGAAAAAGAGAGAAAAACAGAGAGAAGCATCAACTCCTTGCTTCACTTAGTTGTGCACTGATTGCCTCTTGTGTGTGACTTGACTGGGGATTGAACCAGCGACCTTGGCCTAAAACCAGCGACCTCGGGGTTGAGCCGGCAACCCATGCTCAAGCGGGAAACCCTGTGCTCAAGCTGGCAACCCATGCTCAAGCAGGAAACCCTGTGCTCAAGCTGGCAACCCAGGCTCAAGCTGGTGATCTCAGGATTGCACTGGAGACCTTGGCATTTCAAGTCAATGCTCTATCTGCTGCATCACCACCAGCCGGGCAATGTCACTTTTCTTTAGAACCTTCCACCAGCCTCCCATCCCACCGGGAATGAAACCTAAAACCCTGCCTGTGATCTGCAAGGCCCTACATGATCTGGGCCCTCCCACTACTCTTCCATAGTGAGAAGAAGCCTGGCTAGTTTTCACCAATACCCCTGCCGCGCTGGTAGGTATTTTCAGGTCCCACCTCTTGCACCGAGGACAGATCAGAGGTCTGAGTTCTGACCAGTGAAATGTGGACAAGAGTCAAGGGCTCCCCTCCCCTCCTGTATGCAAACCCACTGCAGAATTCCCAATTCCCACAACCTCTTTCTTCTCTCTTTAGTGGCTGGATGCAAGGATCCAATGGAGGGCTCCCAGACACTCGGCCCTAGGGGAAGGCTGGGTGACATGACATCAGGAGTCTGTGTGTCTCAAAGACTGAGAGCGTCCCCCATACCCACACGGGGCTAGGAAATGAACTAGAAATAGACCTTTATTGCATCAAACGTATAAGCTCTGAGATTTACTTGTTACGGCAGCTGGCATTACCTGACCCTCGTTAATGCAATCATTGCCTCCCTCCCATTCTGCAGGCTGCCTATCACCTCCTTTGGCACCCACCTTCCCACACCACACTCTGCCTGCACCAGCTTTCTGGGCATTTCTCCTCACGGGCCAGGCCTGCTCCTACCTCTGCCCTTGGCCGCCACTCTCCCCGTCGTCTGCAAAGCTCTTCTCCTGACATCACAGATGGTCCCTTCTCACCATCCCGTTCCCAGCCTACGCCATTATCTCAGAGAGACTCTTCCTGATCATTGTCTCCAAAACTTGCTCCCTCCCATCATGCTCTACTTCTCACTCTTTTTTTTTATTATTCATTTCAGAGAGTAGAGGGGGAAGGGGGAGGAGCAGGAAGCATCAACTCCCATATGTGCCTTGACCAGGCAAGCCCAGGGTTTCAAACCAGCGACCTCAGCATTCAAGGTCGACACTTTATTCACTGCGCCACCACAGGTCAGGCTACTTCTCACTCTTTGTTATCCTCCTAGCACTTATCTAAAAGTACTTTTTCTATCATTCTGCTTTTTGAGTTTTAACCACTTTCCTCTAGAATATAAGCCTCATGAGGTCAGGGACGGGGCCTGGTTTGTTCAGTGTGACATCCCAGCATTTACAACTTTGTGTGTGCTTTAAAATGCGTGGTGGGTCAAGGGCAGGTTTACAATTGTGCATACGCACAAGACAGAGCTCATTCTGGTATTATTATTATTTATTAGTTACTGTATTATTTTCCGTGCAGACAACTGTCGGCCTACTTTGGCCCCACCCTGTTTTTGTGAAACGAACGAGTGGTGAATAAATGTATGAGCAAACCCAGTCCCATGACACCCGGGTTAAACCCTCCAGTCACACCGCGTGACTCGCTCAGTCACACAACATTTCAGAGCAGAGGGTTTGGGGTTTTTTTTCCATCAGTTTATCTGAGAAGGGTGAGCCTGGCCTAAGGTTTGTTTATTCTGCCCGCTACAGGAGGTCCCAGGTATCTCCCACAGCCTCCGGAGCAGAGAGGTTTGCAGCCTGGGTTCTGGAGGTCCCATGGCTGCCGGCTGCCAATGAATTTGGCACACGGGTCTGGAATAAGTCAGAGGTAACTTGCCCCTCACTGTGGGAGGCTGGGGCGTGCAAGGGGAAAGCCCAGAGCAGCCCCTTGAGACGTTTACAGCCAACCCCCGCTCCGTCTTGCCAAGAAGACTCAGGGAGACTGGTGCTCTAGCACCTTCTCCAGGGAGAGCTAGCCCTGCCTTGATTCGGGGAGACAAACGGGTCAGGGCAAGTGGCCCTGCTCACTCTCTCCCATGGAGCGAGCCCGGTCCTGCCCACTTGGCAGAGGAGCAAACTGAGGCGCTGAGAGGGCAGGAAGCCCTCACCAGTTCTGTCCGGGACTTGCAGGGGAGCTACGCAACTTCCTCGTTTGCCTGATTCTGAGCTTGCCACCAGTAAAACGGAGAGCGGGTGCACTTCATCCTTCGCCCCAAGCCATGAGATGAATAGTCCCAGGATCACTTCTTCCTTACAGATGAGGAAACCAAAGCACAAGCGGTGTGGCAGCGCACCCAGCCCAAGTAGAATACAGAATGCGGGTTCAGACCCGCCAGTCCGTGCACTTGACCACCGTTGTGCTCACAGGTTGATACTGGTCTCCCTGGAGCTGACCTCTCAGGGACCTTCAGGACCAAATGGGGTGATGGGTGCGGCAGGGGTGGAAAACTGACCTTAGAAGAAGAGAGGGTGGTCCCCAGAGAAGGGAGGAGAAATCTGGGTTAGTTGGGCTTCCTTGGAGAAACAGAACCAGAAGGATATATATAGAAGAAAGGAGATTTATTTTAAGGAACGGCTCATGAATTATAGAGACTGGAGATACCAAACCCGCTGCTCTCTCCTGAGTCTCCGCCTCCAGCCCACCCTGCAACGTTTGGACTCGCCGGCCTCTATAGTTCCTTGAACCAACGCCTTAAACTCAATCCTTTTCTCTGAAGACACACATTTCATTGATTCTGTTTCTTTGAAGACACACACACACACACACACACACACACCTGGCTCCAGTCAAGCTTACCTGCCCTCAGTATAGGAAAATGGCTGAGAGATTAAACTGCAGCCTTAAGACAAGTCTTGGGTGTGGACTTCCAAACTCCAAGTCCTGCGAGGGCAGAACACTGCCCCGGCAAGCACCGCTAGGATTGTTCACAGGAAGCAGCTGGTCCCTATAGTCATTTTCCTACATGCCTGGGGGCCCCTGGTTGGTCCTCTTTCTCTACACCAGAATGCAGTGTAGACTAATTTGACCCAGGCCCTGCTAATTTGCTTGATGAGCAAAGAGATTAATAAATATGCTGAGGCTGCAGAGATCTGGGCTCTCCGTCCTAGAGGCTGGGAGTCCCCTGTGCCCATCTTTTCTCTATGTTGTGTCGTGTGTGTTGTTTCTTAAGTCCTGCAGCGCCCTCCTCTCGTGCCCACCCACGGCTGAACTGGTCTCAGCACTTCAGTTCTTCACCAAAAAGCCTCTTCTTTCAGTCCTATCCATGAGCCACCCTCTGCAAGCCTCAGGGTCTCCGCACATGCTGTTCCTGCTCTCAGGAAAGCTATCCTGCCTGCTCTCCTGGCTAAACTTTCCTTCTGACGGCAGTTTAAATGTCGCTTCCATAGGGCCTGGTTCCCTGTCCACTTAGCACAGAAGTGGCTAAGCCAGGGATCCCCAAACTTTTTACACAGGGGGCCAGTTCACTGTCCCTCAGACCATTGGAGGGCCGCCACATACAGTACTCCATACACTGACCACCAATGAAAGGTGCCCGTTCTGGAAGTGCAGCGGGGGCCAGATAAATGGCCTCAGGTGGCCGCAATTTGGCCCGAGGGCCGTAGTTTGGGGACCCCTGGGCTAAACAATCTCTTGCACAGCTGCGGATTTAGGATCTGTCTTCCCCCAAGGCCTAGGCGCACCGGCCAGGGGGTGTCAGGGCCGCAGCGTTTTCTGGAGTGCTTACCGCCTGCGCCTGGCGCGTCACAGGTCAGCGGGCACTGGAAAAGCCTGAATCGCAGAATCTCTATTGTGACCCAGGTCTGCATTTCCAGCCGGGTACAGCATGATCACTCTCCATCGTTCCTGATTACATACTGCTTGTCTGGATGACAAAGACTCTCACTCAAAGATTTCTCATCTTTGCACAATCCGTGGTCATATGCTTGATTAATTATCCCGGCAACCCCACCCGAGACCTTTCACCCACATGTCTGACTTCCCAGTGGGGCCTCTCCCAGTGTCTCTACTTCCTGCCCTGTCATCCGGGGTCACACACCTGCTCTCAGGGGCTCAACCCCCGAGGGTTCATCTCAAATTCCATCATTCCTTTAGAATTGGACAGACCAATGGCAGATTCAGAATGGAGATCCGGCTCAGCTGCGAATTCCTTGCGTAATCTGGGGCAAGTCACCTAACCTCTCTGGCCAGGTCCATGCTCTGTAAAGTGAGAAGCTGGATCAGAGGGTCGCCGGGGGCCCCTCAGCCCCGCTCCCACAGTCCACCATCGCCTATCTCCTTCCACATATCGGTCACTGACAGTTTTCTCTGCCAAGACTTCCTGTGCCTGGGAGCAAAACCTGTCCCTCACCTTTCTGCCCCAAGTCTTTCTTATCCCAGCAGAGTGTGCCATGCCAGCCACGCCTGCCACGCCTGCCACACCAGCCACGCCTGCAACACCTGCCTGAAGGCAAACTCAGGACCACAAGAAGAAAACAGAATTTGCCTCCTTCTTCCCTCACCAGTATTAATTGTAGAAGCTGAGCCAGCAGCAGCTCTCTTCCATGGGTCTTACACACTCACATGCTTGCACACTTACCCCTGCACATTCACACACACATGTACAAACACCACAGTTCCCTTGCTTCAGGCTGGGCTGTGGTCCGAAGGAAGAGAAGGCAGTTCCGGCGTGTGCACCAGGGACAAGGAGGAGGAGGGGCACGGAAACGGGAAACCTCCCAGAAGTTGGACAGCCAGGGCGGACAAGCAGGATCGGCAGCCAGCCCAGGATCTCATCCCGAGTCTCACAGTGGGACACACCGGTCCACCACCACCTCCTGTTTTGGTTACCAAATAAGATTTTTCATATAAAAGATTACATTCATTCACAGTACATGTGAGTTAAACCATCACGCCACATCCCTTAAACTTACGTAGCAATGTATGTCAGTTATTTCTCAGTAAAACTCATATGAAATGTATAACATCAGGTAATGGTAAACTGCCTCCCAGGTGCCCAACAGCCAAGTTAAGACACAGAACATCACCAACAAGTTAGAAGCGCCCATGTGCCCTTCTAGACTGTAGCACCCTGACCATGATCCAACTTCATATCCATCCGCTCAAAGGTCAAGCTCCTGGAAAAGAGCCCCCGCTGGGCCCAGCTCAGTCACATGTCCACCACGTGGTTCAAAGTGTCCATGAAACTGCGTGCTGTTGTGGCTCAGAGCGGGCCATCCCAAAGCGTGCCACAGGGACTCATCAACCGTCTTAAATTAAAGTTACCTGAGAACAGACTCTTCCCTTGGGGGCAGCGATTTCCCAAGAAGCTTCCAAGTCTTTCACACAGAGGCCACTGATGGGACTAGCCTGCATCGGGAGCCCTGAGCTCCCCGTCTCAATAAAAACAGCAAGAATGAGGATGGGGCTCAGCGATGACTTCTCCTACTGTCCCGTGGGACCAAGAGGGCTAACCGCCCACCCGGGTCTATTCACCTTAGTTCTTAGGAGCTGGACACACGGTGCCTGGTGAGGCTGCACCCCCAGGCAGTCGCGGACATGGTGTATGATATTTGGAGGGCGGGGGCTGTCTAGGATTTATACCAATGGCTGTGAGTCCACCACATTCTCTTTCCTTTTACTCTAAGGTGAAGCGCAGACATGGCTGTGACCCAGCTCCAACTATGCAGATAACAACAATTACCTAAGCCATAATGGGGTAACAGATGCCACACACCTGAGTCCCTGGGTGACTGCATGGAGTCCAGGTACCTTGACATACTGAATCATTGACTCAGGTTGATGAGAGCAGAGAGATAACCTTCTATGCATGTAGCCACTCTTGGGGAGTTAGGAGGCTCTTTCTGCAGAAGCTCAGCTCTCACGCTGATACACCCACCAACCAGAAAGGCGTTTGCCCCACTATCCAGAAGACAGACACTCTTTATAGGCACAATGCAGCGCCTGGAGGAGCTTACTGGTCAACCAGTCTCAACCCAACTCACTTGTCATGTGCTGTAGGGCCCTGGGCTTTAGGCAATAACAGTGTCACCCAGGAGACTCACCTATAAAGTGTGCCTGATCCCTGAATGAGGTGACACATCTCTCTATCATACCCCCAGCCAAAATGAGGGGATTTGAAGGAACGGTACACAGAAGCGGCAGGGTTTGGGGGGAGAAGGGTAAAGACAGCTCTCCGTGCCTAGACAGTCGTTGGATGGGGGTTGAGAAGGGTAAGCGTTGGCACTGCTGCAGGGAATACTACGTGGCATTAACGTCTAGAAACTGTGAGGGGCAAAGGAGAAGCAAAAGAGCAGGACACAGAAGGAGACGGCGTGAGGCACAGACTCCAGCCCAGATGTGAAACCAGCCAGGAAGGGAGCGCTCGCATTTAAAGGCAGAGTGATAATAACAAGAAGAAAGAGGCTGGTGATGGGGATCACATTTCACCACGTCCGTGCCTTGGCTTCCCATCTGCTCCCTGATGTCCCGAGTTCCATCATCACCACGATGAGAACCATCTGGCCGTCCAAACGCTCCCCTCCAACGCCGGTGTTTTTCCAGCGGGCATGCCGCATGGGGAATGTCATGCGTGAGTCACAGGCCAGATGTCAGCAGGGTCTCCATCATCGCTCCGGCTGGCCTCTCGCTCAGATGGGAGAGCCAAGCTCGAAGACCAGCCCACCCGTGCCGCTTCCCAAATGGTAATCGTTGCCACCTGGGCAGCGTTTGAACCTGACAAAATGTCTTCACAGTCCCCCCCATTTGGTATTCACGGTCTGATGATACGGCCTAGGTACAAATGGGAAGTGGCTCAGAGCAGGGAGGTGATGTGCCTTAGGGGGACACGGCCAAGAGAAGATGCACTTCAGGTTCCCAAGGGGCAGGTCCTCCTCCTGTCCCTGTTGTGACACCTGTCATCTGCCTCCCTTCTGCATGAATACCTGACAGCCTCCTTCCAGGACTTGGGGTATCCCAACAGGGCTCGGGCTCCTCGCCTCAGCAAGCCCCCGGCCAGCTCGGGCATCAGTGGGTGCATTGCCTGTGCCCCCCACCCCTGTGCATTTTCCGAGCCCGTCCCTCAGCTGGGGTCTGTCTTACAGCACCATCTGCCCGGAGCTGCAGGTGAAGAGGATACTGAGTATCCCTGTAGGTGATGGGCAGGGCGTCCAGAGCCTGCTTAGCCACTGAGATCCTGGACCTAGCTTCCAGTGCTGACAGCCTGAAGCAAGTCACTGCTCTTCTCTGAGCCTCAGTTTCCCCACATGTAAGAATGGGACTAATCCGATCTGCACAAGCAGGGTGTTTAAAATATTAAAAGGAATAATTCTAGAAAGATTTGAGCCTCATTCTGTCAAAAGGAGATGCTGAAAATAGCTTATAATCATTTATTATCATTGGGGGGCATGGGAAGGCACAAACTTCCTGGCTGGCAGAATGGTTTTTTCAGGGTGTGTCCCCCAGTCTGCACCTTCAGGTGGGTTCCAGTCCAGGTGAAGGATAGGTGGTCAGAGACCAAGAGCTGTGCACGGACCCCCATGACCTCAGACTGCGGGGACCGGAAGGCCTCACTCGAGCCGTGCTGATGCTGCCTCACTAATAAATGAGAATGAGATTAATGACATAATACTGAGGAAATGTGGTAGGTCCCCTAGGTGACCTCAGGGAGACGGGAGGCAGGGGCACGCATCCCGGGCAGTGACGGGACCGACCTCAGCACAGGGAGGGCACAGAGCTGCCCCACTCCCTGCCTTCTCTGCGCTGACTCAAGTGAGCTGCACCCCCGCCCGCTGCCCGCCATGGGGGTAGGACAGCGTTTCCGGAAGATTTCTGCTGCTGCCTGTGGTCAACGAGTGTGCAACCTCGCACCCAGGATAGAAGTTATTGAGCCTGACCTAAGATGGCGCAGTGGACAGAGTGTCGACCTGGAACACAGAGGTCCCCAGTTAGAAACCCCGGTCAAGCAACAACTATGGTTTGATGCTTCCCACTCCTCCCCATCTCTCTTTCTCTCTCCCCTCTCTCTAAAATCAATAAATAAAATATTTTTTACAAAAGTTATTGAGCGGAGCGTGCCATGTACCACGCGCATTGCCTGTTAAACCCTTGCCGGGGCCATGAGCTCTGGGCTGCTCCTTGCAGCGCCTGACAGAGGAGGAAACTCCGACAGTGCCTTGCTGGGACTCACAGCAGAGCTGAAACATGCCGTGCCATCTCGACCCAGCTGCACACATGCCAGCACCCAGAGTCCCTGGGACTTGGCTGAGATGCACCCCAGGGCACAGAGCCCACTCTGAGTCCAGTGGACCCCTTCTGGGGGCCGTGCTGACCACATGTGGGTGTGAGGCCTCTGTGCTGAATGAGGTGGGTCCCTGTGCCTCTGAAACCCCCAGGCAGACACCCGACCTTAGCACCCCTGCGTCTGAGGGTGGAGTTCAGAAATCCATGTGCAGCAAGCAGCTGCCACTTCGCCTCTTGGAGTCTCCATTTGCAATGTAAGGCTTTTGTTCCTGGGCTGGGAATGGACCACTTTGCTGTAAGAGAACTTGGGATGGGGAAGGAGCCACCCAGAGATCTCTGTTTGAGTCACCTCGTTTACTGCACTTTGTTACAATGGCCCCCGGGAACTAATACCCTCCCATGATCCAAACATTCAAGGGGCACTCCTGGTAGAGGAGGCCTCCCCAGGAAGGTGACCGGAGAGTTCGCCTCTGAGAAGCTGAGTGGCCCTAGAGGAAACATTGCAGTGTTGACACTGGAAGGTCCCCACAGCGTTCCTGCCTGCTGCTGGACTGTTCCTCCATGAGGCTCACCTGTCACCGAGGCCAGCTCAGCTGTGCAGAACCCAGGACCAGCCGTTCTTTAATATAAACAGACAGCCAGGGGCACTGGCCTTTGAGGAAGGCTGCTAACCTAAGAGCAGAGAGGGAAAGAGACCAAGGGTAAGCAAGGCAGAAAACAGAAGACATTTTTAAAATTACAATTAATATCCTCAGAAGGAAAAATAAAATGGCCTCCATTACACAAGAACAGGATGCTATTAAAATGAATAAGAATAAGCAGAGATCTTGCATATTAAAAATATCATCACTAAGAACAGAAGAAAAATACCTCAGGAAAATATATGTGTGTCTGACAAAGGATTTACATCCAGAACATACAAAGAGCTCTCAAAACTTCACAGTAAGGATTATCAACAACCCAGTGCAAAAGTAGACAAAAGGTCTAAACAGACATGTCACCGGAAAAAGATAGATGATGGTAAACAAGGAGATAGGAAGAGGCCCAGCATCATTAGTCATCGCTGAAATGCAAGTTAAAACCACAAGAAGGTGCCACCACTACACACTCCCTAGGGTGGCTACAATTTAAAAGAATGACCTTACCAAGTGCTGGTGGACCCATGAGCGACCCGAGCTGCTGGATACTGCCGGCAGGAATGTAAAATGATGCAGGCAGTTTGGAAAACAATTTGACAGTTGCTTAACCAGTTAACCACCCCTTTCCCATACGATCCAGCCCGTTCCGCTCCTAGGGTTGACCCGAGAGAAAAGGAAAGGTACGTTCAGAAGAAGTCTTGTATGTGAATGCTCCTAGCAGCTTGCCTGTAATCATTCAAAACCAGAGACCGCCCGGATGTCCCTTAACAGATGAATGGATACGCGAATTGTAGTACTTCCGCTCACGACGAAGAAGAGTCATGCGCAGTTGGCACCGCACGACAGCACGGGTGAATTTTGAAATAATTATGTTGAGTAAAAGAAGCCAGACCGAAAAAAGAGAGCATAGTGTATGACTTTATTTCTATAAAACTCAAATTAGATCAACAAACTAATTTTTAGTGACCAAAAGGGAAGTGAACGGAGGTGGAGATTTCTAAGGGGCCCCCTGGGCTAATGCATGTGTTTGGTATTTGGAATGTGGTGATGGTTTCAACGTGTAGACGTACGTAAGAACTTAGCAAAGTGTGCGCTTTAAATACGCATGGCTTATTATGTCCATTGTTCTTCAGTAAAGCTGTTTAAAAATAGGAGAACTGACATTTACATTTTTGAAAGAAGGGTTGGACGATAACATCAAGGAAAGTTCCAGAAGAAGGAAGCAGGAGCAAACCAAAGGGAGGAACTTGTTGAAGAAATGATAAATATGACCTTATTTGGGAAAAGGGTCTTTGCAGATGTGATTAAGATGACGAGCTGCTTCTGGATTGTTTGAATGAGCTAGAAATACCGTCACAAGTGCCCTTATCAGAGGGACGCAGACTGAGAGGAGACAGGGAGACGGCCATGTGAGTGGCACAGAGGGGAGAGATGTGGCCAAAAGCCAAGGAACACCAAGGAATGGTGGCAGCCACAGAAGCTGGAGGAGGGAGCAGAGGCCAACGTCACTGTGATTTTGAGCTCCGGCCTCCGGACCTGTGAGAGAATCTATTTCTGTTATTTTTAGCCCTAGGGTTGGGGTCATTGATTATAGCCTCAATAGGGAACCCAGAAAACCTAGTCACGGCGCAACTCTTGCCTCCTGGTAACGACATAGCCACGTACATCATCTAGCGTCCCACATCATCTGGACCTAACAGCATGAAGACTGGTGACTGATATAACCAGGTCCTTATAGAATCATATCAAGAAGATGGGGGAGGGGAAGCAAGAGGAATATATGCATATAATATGTATGATATATATATATAATATAAATTATACATATGGTACACACACACACACACAGTAATGCACAACAAGGGGGCATGCAAAGTGGAATGTCATACCAAGTACAGGGAACAGCACAAGCAGAGGCTCAGAGGCATGGCAACATGAGATACGGATTGGTCCACAGGCAGTGTCCTGGGCACGTTTGCTCATTTGGGATCCCCCCCATCTCTGAACACCTTTGTAGAGTTTGGGGGACTTCCTACCCAATGAGTCTGGGAGAATGACAAATGTTTTCCCAGCCTCTCTTGCAAATTGGGGGGTGGCAGGGAGGTGACCAGGATTTCCAATCCTCCATTCCCACTTGGGGCTTTCAGTCAGAAGCTAGTGAGCACCTAGGGACCCATCCCAGGAAGATGGCGGCAGGTGCGCCCAGCTCCCTGACGCACCAGGGCTGGGTGTGGGCACACCAGTGGGGGCAGCTGTGGGGTCTGTGCTCAGTGGGGCAGCAGGAGTGTTTGCACAGGAGCAGCTTGGAGGTGGCCTTGGACCCCACTCCCAGGTGCATGGCCTGCAGGCTGACCCTCTATAGCAGCCTCATCCACACGCTCAGATGCTAGCACGAACCCACTGACTTGGGGCTCAGCCTGATGGCTTCTCCTGTGCGCCTCTGAGCCTCTGGGGGGACAAGGCAGGGAGTCTGCCTTTGCTCATTCAATCACAACCCTTCCTCCCCGTTTCCCTTGGATCAGGCACCGTGTCAGTCTCAGTCATGTGACATCATTCCCTTTGGCTGCCATCAAGTTGCTAAAAATATCCTCAAATAAACCCTGGAATCAAAAAAAGGTGACCCTCAGGAAGGGAAAGGTCACCTCCTCACTCTCTGAATCACTCGGTCTGGGAAGAGTGCAGAGCTGGTGCCTGGAAGGGTGGCCGACAGCCCCCACGTGTCCCCCACCCACACATCCCCCACCCGGCCCTGGCCTATTTCTGGCCACAGGGAACTCTGGATCCAGCCCCCACCTTGACACCCTCAAGTTTCGTGACAGGGCGACATTTAGGGTGGTGGTGCCTATTTAGGGAACACAAACAGGACATACTTGTTCACTGTCACCCTGATGGGGGGCTGGTTCCTCCCTTAGTCCCTGAGGACCCCTCCCCCCACATCACCAGGATGTTTCCGTGACCCACCAAGAAACACTGGGACCTACTCCTCCCTAGTGGGGTGGGAAGGGAGAGCCTGGCTGCAGGACCCTGGCCTCCCCCCAACCCCAGGCACAGAGGGGGCTCTCTCTCAGAGGTGCCCCTCCCCTACCAGGACCCCCCCAGGCTCCCACTGTGCCCTCCCTAGGACCCAGTATGAGGGTCCATCCTCTTGCCCCATCTCCTGCTTCCCCCAAGCGGTCTTTCTCAGAGGGTGGCTCTGGGGACTGAGCTGGCCCGTGCCATCTTCAGCTCTCACTCTCCCTGGGCAGGTCACTCCCCTTCTGTTGATGACTCCAACATCACTCACCTCACAGGGCTGTGAGGACGTGGCTACGGGAGGAGTCCACGGGGTGGGAGGGAGCCGTTCACCTTGACGTGAGAAATCAGGGACCCGCCTCCCCTGGGCTGGCACATGGGGATAGAGCTGGCCTCCGTGGGTGTTTGGTGCACAGATGATGGATGAACAGACGGACAGATAAGTGTGAATTTTAGGGAGGCCCCAAGGTACAATGGAGAAGGTACAGGCTGAGAGGGACTGGTTCATGGCCATCTGCAGCCCTCCTGTTCCGTGAGCAATTATTGAGTGCCTTGTGTATGCCTGTCTGTGGACGGGCAGATGGTGTAGACATGGCCCCGCACTCATGGAGCTACTAGAGCACAGGGACCCCAGGCAACATACAAGTGAGCAAAGACACACGACTGCATGTGGTGGGCATCCCACAGAATAGCCCCAGGTGACACCGAGTAACAGGCACAGCTGAGGAGGTTCCCTGCAAGGACCCACAGGGGCTGCCACTGGGGAAGGTAGGGGAAAACAGTCCCAGGGGAGGGAGCCAGCAGTGCCAGTGTCCTGGGGCAGGAAAGCACTGGGTGGGGGAGAAGGCCTGGAGCTGCGTTTCATTTTAGATGCAGCAGAGCCCACAGGAGAGTAGTTGCCCATCTTAAAAATGCCTCTGCACAGAAACCAGATCAGTAGTTCCCGGACGGTGGGGGACAGAGGAGGCTTGACCACAAAAGGGCCGCACAGGCAATGTGTGGGGTAATCGAGCTGTTCTTGTGGCCCTGGGGTGTCGCATGCATGATTCAGCATTTGTCAAAACCCAGAGCCAGGTACCAGAGAGAGCGAAGTTTCCCACGTACACGTTTTTGTTTCCAGGAACAAAGCTCCCTCGGGCAGCTGTGAGGAGAAGGGGTGAGGGGGCCGGAGGGGCGGCGGGAACTGGCTGGGGCCACCGTTGTGCTCGTGGGAAAGTGGCAGGGACCAGGCAGGTGATCGTGGGGACGTGGAGGTGAACACAGTTGCTGATGTCTGGGAACCTCCATTTCCTCCCTGGGGACACGGAGCCATGATTCCCCCCTGGGAGCCGACCATGTGGGCTGGAGGTGACACCAGTAACCTGCAGGGCAGGCCTGGCTAAGAGCAAGGTGCTCAGCACTCAGGAGCCAGGGTGGTTTTGTTTTGCCAGAGGGTGGCTGCAACTGACCTCCGGGTGTCCCGGGTGAGCCATCCTGTTTCAGAAAACAGGCCCCATGGGAACCGAAGGGGAATCACTCAACAGTGAAGGGCGTCTGGCTGGAGGCCCCTGGCCTGAGGACCAAGTGACATCACAGGGCAGAGGAATGCAGCCCAGCATGTTGTGTAGTTAGACCGTTTCTCTCTCCCAGGGAGGCCTGAGCGTTTGAGTTGGGGCTAAATCGGAGAGGGGGTTGGGGGAGGCAGGGAGTAATCAGGGAAGCCTGGCTCCCATATGCACCCACCGGAAGGTGGAGACGCCCACGATTCCTAATCATGCGGGCCAGAGCACATGGTTCAGGAGGCTGCCTGCTCCAGCGTGGCTGCCCCAGCTGGGGGACCTTGGGCATGTCACCCAACCTCTCGGCCAGGCCTCACAATAAGATTCAAATGAGCAGCACCAGTGTTGGTGCTGAAGAGGATGCTGATGCTGACGGGTAAAGGACTGACCCACCAAGTCAGTGTCCTTGCCCTCCCGGCCCCACCCCGTGGGCTGAGCGTTGGAAACTGTGAGTGGGGAACAAGGGAGAAGGGGGTCCCTGCTTACGCAGACACGGTGCAGAGCAGTCTGCTAGCTCCTCAGGAAGTTAAACTAGTGTTACCATGTGACCCAGTAATCCTACTTCTGGACTTGATTTTCAAAAAGAACTGTAAACAAGAACTCCAACACTTCCCATGGATATTCCCTGTAGCATTGTACAGCCATCAAAAGGTAAAAACAGCCCAACGGTCCATCAGCGTGTGACTGGATATACACGTGTGGTTTATCCACACTGTGGAATATTACTCAGCCATGAACAAGAGCAGAGGACTGATGCACGCTACGGCACAGATGAGTGTAACATCACGCTGAGTGTAGGAAGCCGGACCCAAAGTGTCACACGATTGCATTTAGATGACATGTTCAGAATCAGTAAATCCCTAGACACAAAGCAGCCTGGTGGTAGCGAGGGGCTGGAGTGATGGGGAGAGACTGCTTATGGGGTGTGGGGTCCCCTTTTGGAGGTGTTGAAGATGGTTTGGAACAAGACATAGCTAATAGCTGTACAATAGTGTGAATGTCCTAAATGGCACCGAACCGCAGGCTTTGAAATGTTTATATATGGCATGTGAACTTCACCTCAATTTTTTAAAAGGGTGGGTGAAGTGAGAGTTCTTATTGTCCATACTGCCCGAAAGAGGGGGCTGGTCTGCTGAGAGCTGACTATTACACAAGGCCATCCCCTTGTGGGGTAGGAACCCCATGAGGAGCCTGGGGCTCGACCCAAGCTAGTTTAGCTGATGGTGGCAGCTCTGTGTTTAAAGCACCTCTGTCACCGACCCCTACCCTGTGCCTGTTGCTCTGCTTGTCACCACATAGCAATCAACTTATCTGAGTTTCACAGCCCGTAAGGCAGGGGTTACCATCTCCGTGTTATGTAAGGAAATTGATGAACAAAGCAGCTAGAGTCATGTGCATGGAGTCATCCCAGTGACAAGGGAAATGGGTCCAGGAGGACCCAGAGCCCCAAGGAAGACAAGTCATGGGGCACTTGGGTAGCAGGGACAGAAGTGAGGGGTGTAGAGACGAGCTTGGAGAGAATGGGGTCTCCCAAGCAGGTGCACGTCGCTGGGCTGGAGACCAATGGGCTGGTGTGCAGAGCTGAGGGGAAAAGGAAGCAGGTGAGGGAACAGTGTGAGCAGAGAACAGCGTGCGCTCAGAGCACGGGTCCGGAGGGGCTGAGACCCAGGCCACGAAGGGGCTGATCAACAGACACAAGAGAGGCGGGTACAGCCAGAAAGTGGGGGGCCTCAGGCTGGTGCCAAGCCCTCCCCACTCGGTCTCCTCTGAGCACGGGACCCACAATGCCTCCTCTGGATGGAACCCAGATTAGGGATTTGGAAGGGCAGTTTGATGTCCTTCCAGGTCCCCTGGAGTGCTTTGAGGAGAAACTACAGCAGACCCCATTAAAGCCCAACTCCACCACTTGCCAGAGGGATGGCCCCTCTGAGCTTCAGTCTCCCGATGAAGAGGAGGAGGAGGAGGAGGAGGAGGAGGAGGAGGAGGAGGAAGAGGAGGAGGAGGACAGGGGATTGGGGAGGGGACAGGAGAGGTCCCGGCACTGTGCTAAGCTGGTGGGCTCCAGGCTTTGATGAAACAAGCTGGGGGCCGAAGGATGCCAGGAACCAGCCTCCGAAGTCACCCATAGGATTTTCCAGCTTCCAAAGCCCCCGGCTGGCGCCCCGGTGGCAGGAAGTGAGTAATCACCTCTCAAGACCTACCAGCAGCGACAGCACCAGAGCCAAGGACGGAGTTAGGAAGTGTGGCCGAGCTGACCGGCTCACTTGGGCCCCTTCCCACCAAACCTGAGCAATCAGCAACCTCTCAGCCCCAACAGGACGGGGCCTGGCCAGCCTCCTCCCAGGGCAGCAGGAGGGGGGGAGGACAGACAGATGGAAAGAGGACCGACCTCCCCACCACCCACGCACCACACCCACCTCACCTTTGCACCAGGAATAGCAAGGACTGCACTCACTCCCTGAATCTGAGAAGGGTACCGAGAGCCAAGTGGGACAGAAATCATGGGGGGGGGGGCATTTCAAGAAGCTGAATGAAAACAGATGAGTTTGATAAGAATGTTCTGGTAAGAACGAAACACACGCACGTACAAGCCATAAAACATGATCTGTGTCGTTTCACTGGTTTCACATGTGAGTTAAATGCACTGATTTTTGTGCTGAAAACACATTGAACAATATAAAGATGAAAAGTAAAATGCACATTCAATAGCCAGTAGCTGATCACTGGGCAGTGGACAACCCCAGGGGAGTGAGGGCTGGGTCTGTGCCCCAGGACAGCAGCTCTAAGGCTAGAGAGGCCACTGGGGGAGGGACCAGGGCAGGACAGACGTCTGTCTGCACACCCCCTGGGATGCACTCTGAAGGGCTCCTAGTTGTGAACGTAAGTTCCAACCAGTCAAAACTACAGGCTTTGCACGTGTTTTGCTGTCAACCCACAGCGGGTGCTGACCCGATCCTGTCCCCCCTGTCTCCCCTGTCCCCGGTTTTCCAGGTCTGGTCTGTCCTTGGGTGTGGAGGGACCAGCCCTTTCCCGGGCGGCTGCTGGTCAACAGGGGATAGAGTCAGCTTGCTGGTCAGGGCCGTGGAGTTCTGGACAAAAGCCCAGCCCACTCCTTTCTGGGCTGGAGGTTTGAGGATGTCAGGCTCACACACCTACGTTCAGAGGGAATGTTCCGGAACACTGAAGTGGAGGGCAGGCATTTATAAACAAAGAGGCACCCCTGCATGTCTACAGCCTGCTTGAGGGTTCTGTGTGGTCTTTTCTTACCCTGGCGGGGTTGGGCGTGGAGACTGTCTTCACTCCCCAGCAGTTTTTACAGGGGGAGGCCTCGTGCTCCTCGTAAACGGACAGCAGAACGGGAGACAGAGTCCCTGCCCCGTGCAGCTCACATTCAGGGGGGCATCAAGGAAACCCCAGGCTGCCAAGCACAGACAGGGCACGGACCCAGACCAGGCACATCCGGAAAGGGACCTGATCAGTAAAGTAAGAAGGGCAGGAGCCACCACATGAGGGCAAGAAAAGACAGTCCAGGCAGAGATGATGGCACAGAAGACCCGGAGTCAGGGCTACCCTGCTGGATTCAGGAGCCGTAGGTGGTGCCTCGGGGCTACAGCATGGGGCTGAATGTGAAGCTGGAGAGGCCAGAGGGCCGAGGCAGGGGGACAGGGGCCTTGGCATGGGGGCAGGCTGGCAGGGCTCTGCAGGAACACCTCCATGCCCCCTCTGGTCCTCGGCGAGCGCAGCTGCACTGGCTGCAGCAGGTTTCCTGGCAGGGCTGAGCCTCTGCACACCCCAGCCAAGCAGCCCGAATGGCGAGAGGTATAAAATAAGTCAGTGGCTGCAGAGATTTTGCAGGAAGGGTTGAGCCAAATTTTCAAATGGCAAAAATGAAGTACAAAAGATGTGCTAATCCAGATATAAATTAGTGGGGGTTTACTGTGTTCATAGGAGCTCTTCTTTGAAACAGTTTCCTACCCAGGCTCTGCCCCAAACAGGGAAACTGTCTTCAGTGCAGGGCCTCTCCCAGGCAGAAGTGTGCCTGATTCGTTCACTTCTTCCTAATAATGAACACTCCAGCTATGTAGATGTCTGATAAAAGAGTGATGAGTGGCTGGATGAGTGGGTGGGTGAGTAGATGGAGGGTAGATGGGTAAGTGAGTAGATGAGTAGATGGATGGATGAATGGTGGATGGATGGATGAATGGTGGATGGATGGATGGATGATGGATGGATGATGGATGGGTGGATGGATGGATGGGTGGATGGGTGGATGGATGGATGGGTGGATGGACGGATGGATGGTAGTTGGATGAGTGGATGGATGAATACAAGTGTAGGTGAATAGAAGAGTGGGTAATTATTTTATAAAATATAAAGATTCTTTTGATCTCAGGACACAGCACAATGGCACTTGGATACAGAGCCTTTTGTTACTTTAGTTCCAAATGAGAGAAGGCTTCAAGCAGAGCCACATAAGGGTTTGTACCCAGGAGCAAGACAACAGTGAGCTGGAACTGCAGGAGCCGCTTCCGTCTTGCAAATCAGGAGGGGTTAGCCAGGCTTCTCAGAGGGTCCCTGTGGATTGGCTGATTTGAATAATTGCAGGAGGCTCAAAGTATAGGGACTACCCACAGTTGTTTGGTACCTGGCCCCATGATGATTAGGGCCAGTGTGTTGTGCTCCCAAGTATGAGAGCCCAGTAAGGGAAGTGACTAGAGCGTTAACTTAGTTGCTCAAGTAGAACTGACTGGCCTCCAGCCAGGACTTCAAAACTGGGTCAATGCAGTTTTTTAAAAATGATATTATTGCCCTGGCTGGCTGCTCAGTAGATCAAGCATTGCCTGGTGCACCAAGGTCATGTGTTCAATCCCCAGTCAGGGCCCGTACCAGAAGCAATCAATGAGGGCACAACTAAGTGGAATGACGAGTTGATGCTTCTCTCTCTCTCTCTCTCTCTCTCTCTCTCTCTCTCTCTCTCTCTCTTTCTCTCTCTCTCATCAATGGAACATTTTGAAAAATGATATTCCTGTGGTGGATAGAGAAGTGTGCAGATGGATGGGTGCCTTCTGGAGCTTTCTCGGTCAGTAATCTTCACAGAAGCATCAGCACTGGGTTCAGACCTTTGAACATGCCAGACAAAAGGACTTCCCAAGGCCTCTGTCTGTTTGGATGGCTGGCAACATACTTTGGTTCACAGAAGACCCGTTCAATATTGATGAAGGTTCTAGATCATCTCTGCTGGAAGAGCACATGCACATCATGCTTTATACCGTTTTAGGGGACCGTGGACTCTGAGCAGCTCATCTACAGTGTTCTGTCCACACCTGAAAAGTCAGGACACCCCGCTTAGGGAACCCCAATGTGGTTGAATGGCCCGTGTGCAGAACTGTCAGCCGAGGCACCCCGGTCAGGAAGGGACTTGACTTAAGTCCATGTGACCCGTTTGTTACAGCCACCCCTGGCCTAGATCCCAGGCCTCCCCGTAAACCCTCCTGGGACTCAGTTTCCCCATCTGTATGATGATGGAGTCGGACTTCATCGCTGGTTTGTACTCGGATCAGAGAGGGTGCAAGAGGAGAGGAGTCAGGAACCGGGGTCCCGACCCTCCTGTCTGGTCTCGGCTCCTCCAGGCCAACTCATTTGCTCTCGTCGGAAGGAAAGGCTTTCAGAGGGTGAAAGCCCCTACACGTTGCGGCTTCTCTGCTTCCGGGAGTGCTAAGTGCTGTGAGATGTCCACACGCCTCCAGAGAGAAGCCAAGAATGCCAGTCAGTGTAGAAGTGAGAGGAAGCCATAGCCCAACCTCCCCAAAGAAATGGCTGTCTTGGAGGCCAAGATCCTTACGTGTCACCAGAAAACAGGACAGGGAAA
This sequence comes from Rhynchonycteris naso, assembly GCA_037038555.1. Taxonomy (NCBI): domain Eukaryota; kingdom Metazoa; phylum Chordata; class Mammalia; order Chiroptera; family Emballonuridae; genus Rhynchonycteris; species Rhynchonycteris naso. The sequence goes on along the minus strand of CM072999.1, from coordinate 8,836,335 downwards.
GGGGTTCAGTCTCCGAAAATATTTTTGAGTGTCCACTGTCATCATCCCTTGGGAGCCATACATGGCTTTAAAAATATGCATCACTCTCCCTGAACCTTCTGTGCACACCTTCTGTGTAAATGCCCACCATCTACACCCACACACAGGCACGAAACAACCGTGGAGGGAAAACAAGTTATGATAAGCAATGAATGTTGTACTAGCCAAATTTACTCACTTACGGAGGGTGCCAGAGGGAGGAACACATCTGTTATTTCATTTGATTGGAAAAGAGGACAGCAGAGTGGGTACGACCATGGACTTTGGAGCCAGGCTCCCTGGGTTCCTGTGAGGATCCGCTGAGTTAGTGCATTTGTGTGCGTGAGAAGGCGTCTGGCTCAGAGTAGAGGTTATGTACCTGTTGGGACTGTGTCACATAAACACAAAAAGAGTCTGGAATCTTTGGCTGAAAACAAATGATAAAGATTTATTCAAGAGACCTAGGGTTTGCCAGCTGAAAAAATAGTCAATACCCAGAGTGTCCAGAAAAAGAGAGAAAAGCGAGGAGTTCTTACAGTAAAAAGTACATGCTTGAGAAGAACCAGTCCTGCGTTCTTAGCCTTTGTCTGGATTGATCCGAGACGGCCATTCTTGGATGACCAGTGGTCTGAATACTGGGTGTCATGAATACTGGGTGTCAGGTGGTCTGGATACTGGGTGTCAGGTGGTCTGGATACTGGATGTCAGGTGGTCTGGATACTGGGTGTCAGGTGGTCTGAATACTGGGTGTCAGGTGGTCTGAATACTGGGTGTCAGGTGGTCTGAATACTGGATGTCAGGTGGTCTGGATACTGGGTGTCAGGTGGTCTGGATACTGGATGTCAGGTGGTTTGCATACTGGATGTCAGGTGGTCCTGACAGGTGAACAGTGTCCCCTAGACCTTCAGAGGGTAATCATTTGATGCGCATCCAGGCAGGACTGGAAAGTTCAGACATTTCAGTTGCCAGGCTAGTTAAAACAAGAACTAAATCGGTTCTTTGTGCCTCAATCTACCTGATGGTAGTAATGTAGCAGATTGACTGTGGCGACTGCATTTCATTTCTTCGCTCTCTTCCTCAACTATTAACCCTCAACACACCCGTCCGGGACTTGCCTGGCCAGGGAGGGAGTGGCACCAGGACTGAAATCTGGCACTGGCTGGCCTGGAGCCCAGAACAAGTTTGCTGCTCCAGCACTCATACGGGCAGCCACGGTCTACACACAGAGCGTTCCTTGGACTGACCTGGAAATCCTCCATGGAGCTCACGGAACTCCCAAAGCTCAGAAGCCCGACGGGGACCGGGGCAGCCGCAACCACCCCACCTGGCCCCTGTGATCTCGGTTTCAGAAGCTGCAGCCGGCCTTGCTCAGAGCCCTGGACAGGCACTCAGGGCTGGGCTGAGGGGGAGGAAGTGCCCAGGAAGGCGATGACATCACAACCCAGCCCTTGAAAGATGAGCTGTTCCTGCCACCACTCCAGCTTGACTGGCTGGCGGCTTCTCAGAGAGCAGGGGACATCAGGCAGTCCTGCTGGGTGCTGAACAAGAGAGTGACCGTAGTGCCCACACAATTCCCTCCGGACAAGGTGGGTGCCCGGCAGGGGCCGGTCCAGGCCCCTTGCCTTTGCTGGGAAGACGGGCGGTCAGTCCCAACACTGAGGGAAGTGGCCAGGTGGGGGTCACAGGGGCTGATTCCCAGGCTGGGACAACTGTTTCCCTTGGGTCCTGAGGAGTTTGGAGAAAGTTCCCTTCCTTCCTAGTCCTGACAAGTGACAAGAAGGGCGCCCGGCAAGAGGCTCTTGCTGGTTGTGGGTCTGTCTCCTCCCTGACTCAGGGCGACAGACAGGCATGCGTGCGTTTGTGTGAGCCATTTAGTGCAGACTTGAGTAGATGTTGATACTCTGGTGGACGCCTGGGACAGAGAGCTCTGATCCGAGAGAGGTGTGGATGTGGTTCGAACCCCAGAACCTGGCCTTTCACTCACAACCCTGCATCCACTCATGCCCTGTGTGACCGTGGGCACAATACTCTAGGTCTCTGAGCCTCAGTTTCTCTGTGTGCAAAGTACTTGCTGACTCGCTTCCCAATGGTGACGGGTTCAGTCAGACGGAGGGGCGGGGGGAGCAGTTTATAAATGTCGTCTGATGGGTACTGAGGTGGTGATTTTTACTCAGGCTGGCTTCTTGTGTCCCCACACCCCACCGCCGCCACCTCTGTTGCAAGACAGAGGGATTAAGAGCGTGGGCTTTCCGTCCAGCCCTGAGTGTGGAGTCTCAGCTCTGTTTTCATCCCCTGCGTGACATTTTTAACCACAGATGACCTGGCGGGTTGTGCAAAGGCGCAAATGGGCTCAGTCCTCTAAAGTGCCCCCTTCCTATGCAGCCGGCACTCAATAAACGGCCACCGTTGCTAGAACTGCTGAGGGCAGGTAGTTTCAGGGGCCCGGTGGGGGCGGACGCTGGGCGTCACTCCCCCGGGCAGGTCAGAATGTGCCTCCCTGAGTCACAGGCTGCCTCTGGCTCCCGCCAGCCCACAGGAAGTGGGAGCTTTGGCCCAGGTGTGGGGTAGAGAGGGCCTGGGACAACCCCACCTCTTAATTCCTTCTCTCAGCGACTCCAGGGGACACTGCCCTTCTCCCTCCCTGGAGAAACACCCTCTATGCCCTGCTGGGTGCCAGCAGCAGTGGGGGTGATGGCAACATTCTGCAACCAGAAGCCCCACAAGCTTGAAGGAGCCTGCTGTCCTCCTCCTGCTTGGGGTGGGAGTCGGGCAGGGTGGGGAAGGGCCAGGAGAAGGGGTTTTGGAAAACATTGAAAATAAGAAGGCTCCCATGCTGACCCGACAGGCAGAACCCCAGGGTCTCAACCCAGCTCTGCCCTGAACTCATACACCCCTGCGGTTATGGGCTCCAAGACCCTTGTAGAAGAGATGTGGAGACTGAGTCTCAGGGCGTGGAGATAGCCTAGCAAAGCCCTCTGCTCCGTGTCTGGAAAAATGCTTCGACTTCTCTGGGACTCAGGCCCTGGCCCTGATAAGCAGGGTAGCTCCGACGGTTAACTGAGCATAGATGGTGGGACTGAGCATTTGGGATTAGGCCAGATTTAGGAGATGCTGGCTGATGGGACCAAGTAGGGAATAGTTATGCCGCCTGGTCTCGGCTACCACACTGTGTGTCATTCTCAGGCCTGGCCTGAGAATGATGCAAAGGGCTGCCCCTCACCTGTGCTGAGGCACGGTCAGGAAGGAGCCCAACCGGGGTAAGAGAGAGTGTCCTGCAGGCCCACCAGGGGGCTGGTTTTCAGAGCGAGGGGAGATCTTCTCTGTCCATTCAGAGCTGTCTCCCCTGCAGAGACAACCGTGCTGCCACAAAGCGGGCTCTGGAAGTGTTTGTTGAATGACTGATTGGTTAGATGTGTGGGTGGATGGATGGATGGATGGACGAATGGACTGACAGATGGATGGACGGACGGATGGATGGATGGGTGGACTGACGGATGGATGGATGAATGGATGAATGGGTGGATGGAAGGATGGACAGATAAATGAATATTTGTCACAGAGCAGGCAGAGTCTATCATGACGTGAAAGAAGCCAGACTGAAAATGTTACATTCTTAGGCTTTCAACTATATGATTTTTTTGGAAAAGGCAAAACTGTGGAGACAATAAACAGATCAGTGGTTGGCAGAGGTTGGGGGAGGGCGGGATGAATAGGTGAGCACAGAGGCTTTTAGGGCAGTAAAAATACTCTATATAATGCCACAATGGCAGACACTTGTCATTTTACATTTTTCCAAACCCATAGATGGTACACCAAGAGTGAACCCTAATGCACACTATGGACTTTGGGGGGAAGGATGGGTCAGTGTCAGTTCATTGATTGTAATAAATGTACCACCAGGGCGGGGATGTTGATAGTGAGGGAGGCTGGGCATGGGGGGGGGTGGTTGGAAGTATATCAGAAATCTCTGTACTTTTCATTCAACTTTTCTGTAAATCTAAAACTTCTTTAAAAAATAAATTCTATTTAAGAAAAAAGCACACAGAGCAAACTTCCATGATGCTTCAAGGAGTCAGAAGGCACTTAGAGTAGCTCAGGGCCATGGGTCGAATAATCAGAACTCACTGAGACTTGATAGCCAGAGTGCATCACTTCCAATGCTCACCCAGGCCAGGACTCCCCTAACTCCTGAGGACTCATCACAGTGTGCATGTTTCCAGGAACGAAGAGCTCACTACTTTACAAGGCAGCTCATTTCATCTCAGGAAAGTTGTACTGTTATAATTTTCGTCTTTAGATTGAAGCTAAACTTCTCTCCCACCAAGCAATGGTCCACTTTCTATTACTCAGAGTTGGACTGATAATTCTAGTCTTTATGGGTTCGCTCTGGGCTCAATGTCCACAGCTCTTTCATCCAAACACACTTTTCAGAACCAACCCAAGGAGTCAGGTGTTTCTTTGGCTCTGTCATCCAAGTGGGATCTGTAAGGTTCTGGACACTAGAAAAATGTTGTCCTCACCCCCAAATCATCACAACACAAAGCAGGCTAGAACAAACATGGGCTCTGGGTTCCAATCTGACTGTGTATCAGCCAGAGACGCTCTGGGAGCCTCAGCTTTTTCAACTGCACGATGGGGCTCATCCTTTCTCTCTCTGAGACTCACGGTGCAGGTGAACTCAGAGCCAGGTGTGGAGGATGCAGGCGCCAGGCTCACTGCGAGTGCCCAGCTAATAGACAGCCTATAGGGCCAGGAAAAAGGGCCTGGTGTAGTCTTTACCCTGCAGACTTGGAGGCACTGTAGCTTGGGGGTCCCTGGAGAAAAGGCACCTCCATCATCCCCACACTCGTGTTTCTGAGCAGTGCGTTGGGGGGTGGGGGTGGGGGTGGCAGCAGGAGCCTTGGGCCTCTCTGATCTCTGCAGCCAGTGGAGTGCTGTGAGGGGGGGTGCACAGAGAACTGGCCTCCAGACCCCGATCCAAACTCACAAGCTGGCTGAGCGACCTCGGGCAAGCCTCGTGGGTCCACATCTGAAAATGAGCTCAGTAGTCTGAGTGTCGGGCACCACTGCAGCCCTGAAGCTTCTGTGTCCGTCAGTGTGATATTTGTACCCATGACTCCACATCCCCCTCTCTTCCTGTGGGGTCCCTGATGGGGAAAGACCACTCATTTCCAAATTCTGTTGTGACCTGGAGTCACCTGGAGGTTCATCCCCCACGCAGATGCCAGGCTCCCTCCCCGGGACCCCAACTTGGAGGGCTGCGTACCCAAAGAATGGCTAACATCTCCAGGGATTTCAAAACAGATGGGCCCCCGTCCACACTTCGAGGCAAACCGCCTTAGTGAAGGGGTTTCTGAGAGAAACTCAGGCCCCATCTTTGCTCTGAACTCTAACGTCACCCTCCCCAGACCTCTCCTTTGAGTCCTCATGCCCGAGCAATTTGGGGTCCCAAACCTGCTCCTGCCACCTTGTTTCAGAACTGATCAACACCCTCTTCCTGGGGACCCAAGGCCTCAGAAACTCCCAGCCCAGCTCCTCTGGAGGTAGGCTTTAAGGTTCTGGAAAGCATCGAATTGTGGCTTGTTTCCCCTACCCAGTTCAAAGTCCCCCCTGAGAAAAGAACTGAACCCAGCCCAGAGTGTGACACCCACTGTGCACCTAGAACGTGCCTACAGGGGTGACAGAAGGCTCGTGGGGTCTTTCCAGAACCTCTGAGATTGCAACCTCCAGCCAAATGAGAAACATATCCCATCAAACAATTCAAGGAAAAGAAGATATATTACAGAGAATATTGGTGTGATCAATGAAACCAGTTAAGTTCTAAGGTATGGCTGAAAAATTGGTTGTAGCATGATTAGGAAGGTTAATAACTGTTTAGAAAAGATACTTAAAATAGAAAAGACATAAAAGACCAGGTAATAATCTGGAACTAAAATTTCTCGTTATTGTAACAATCTAAAAGTGAGAAGGAGAGGGATGGGTGAAGGAAGTCTGCTAGAGATTTTATCTTACCCAGAAAAATAGTTATTTTTCTAGTCTTGATGTGAATAGGTAGATACAGGTTTTAATCTGCTAAAAATTGAAAGATAATCCTTAGATGAGTAGAAAAGTATATGTGTGTGTGTATAAAATATGTTACATTTATTATACATTTTATTACTTTGTACTCTATAAGGAATAGACATTCCAAGGAATATTTACAGATGTCATGTTCTAGGCCCTAAATAAAACCTCAGTAAATCCTAGATGTAGAATTCTTACAGGCTGCATTACCTGACCATACTATAAAAAGAAAAAAATCACAAACCACTTGACAATTTTAGAAAACCCTCTTTCTCATGACTCTTTCATCAGAGATTATCAAGACTGAAGTTGTAGATATTTGAGAAGCGATCAACTATAAGAATGCTACTAATCAAATTCACAGGAAGCAGCCAAAGCCATACTCAAAGGACAACTCATAACATTCTTTTTAAAATTATGATTAAACAATAAAGATGGCCACTAAATGAATAATATGTTCAGTTTAAGAAGCTAAATAATGGACGAAAACAATAGATTTATAAAAAAGGAAAAAGAGGTAGAAGAAAGAACAGTGTTGACAAAACGAAATGATTAATTAGGGAGAAAAAAAGCATTCATGTCAGTAGTCCATCTAAGGAAAAAAGAACAGCCGACTCTCTGATGAGAGGGGAGGAGAAGGGAGAAGCAGGAATAGGAGTGTGCTGAGCAGAGAACCACAGTAAGATGCTGAACAGAGAGCCAAGGGCGGCTACTTTACTTGGTGGTCAAGCGTGGCCAGCACCACAGTTGGGTCCAGCCTCTATGGGGGGAGGATCTAGCTGGCTGGGCGTTTCCACCAGCCCCAGAAAGGTCTCCTTTCCTCCTGGCCCCAGTTCCCTGGAGGGTCCTGTGTCTCTAAGAAGATGCCCCACCTACATAAAGGCAGGAAGCACGGGGCTAAAGCCCCTGCCCAGATCACGGCCCATCTCCGCTTCTACCGGCATGCAGTGGTCTCGGTCGGAGCCCATGGACCAACAGGTTCATCACAAGAATTTTTGAAGAGTGAATATTTTAAAGATTGAAATACTTCAGGTGGGAATTCAGAGTCCCAGCTTCTCTAGAAGTGCAGGCAGCTCTGGCCAAGCTGGGCTTCACCCCCACCCTCCACCCCCGCCAGGTCACACACAGCCCTTTAGCTGAGGCCTTGGTCCTCCAGCGCCCACAGTGCCCACCCCGCCACAGCCCCCACATCCGCTCTCCCCTCCTGCCCGCCTCCTGGACAGGGCCTGTGGACGTTTGAACTTGAGGCTCTGCTCTGCACCTGCATGCAGAGCTGGAGGCCTGTGTGCCGGGGAAGGGCCAGAGGCAGAACTGAGCGGGTCCCAACCGGCAGGCCTTCTTAGAGGAGGTGCACAAGGGCGCGGATGGGGAGGGGCACCCTCTTCCCAACACACGCTCAGTCCCCACAGGCTCACTGGGAAGAAAATCCCCTGGGAGGGAAGGGAGAGGCAGCCCCTCCCCACGCAAACTACAGAACTGTCCTGTGGGAACTCCACGGAGTGCCCTAAAGACAGACAGCTCCCAGGCCCGAAGCAGGAAGATCCAACAGTGCACTCGAACCCATGTCGGAGGGCCTGCCGCATCTGAGAAAGGTGGGCCCTCGTCTAATCCACCTGGCCGGCCCCAGCCCCCAGCCCCCAGCCCTGCAGAGCCCTGACTCTCCCTCTTTTCTCTCTCTCTCTCCCTCTTTTCTCTCTCTCTCTCTCTCTCTCTCTCATACACACACACACACATACACACACACAAATATACACACCACACACACGCCTGCCTGTCCACACAACCACATGTGGCATGTACTGAGTGTCCAGTTCTTTCTCCTGAGGGTCCGGGACACAGGAAAAGCCAGGGTGTGTCCACGTGGGGGAAGGGAAGGCAGTGGGGTAGACAGGGTACAGGGACTGTCTGGTGGCACATGGAAGTATATCTCAGCCCTGCTTCTGAGCAGCTGTGTCACCCAAAACTGTCACAAGTACTCCTCTGGTCAACCTGCTAGGCAGGGAGGTGGCCCCACTTGGGAGTCAAGGAAATTATCTCCAGACGTGACAGCCAGAGGCTGAGCTGAGTTGGGACCCAGCCTGGGTCTCCCGGGGACACTGCCTGCCTGGATAGGTAAAGGTGTAGATGGGGACTCATGAGGGCACTGGGGAGGGAGCGGGGGGGGGGGGGGGGAGAGGTAGGGGCTGGAGACACTGCTGGGAGGCTGAGTGTCCCCGCCCCCTGCCCTGGCTGCTAACCGCTGCCCAGCTGGGATGTCCTACACGCCCCTGGCATGGGCACACACACAGGTTACTGTGAGTATAGATACCAGTCACAGGAGGTTCCTTGCAAGCAGCCTGGGAACTTCTTCGAAGAGTCATTTGCACAGTGGTGGCTGTGGCTGAGGTGCAGGGCATCACCTGGGGCAGTCCCTGCACTGAACCACTTGTGGATTTGGGGACAACAGAAGTGACTATTGCTCCTGTGGCAGGGAAGGGAGCTGAGGGCTGGTGATCCCGCTGGGTCCTGGCCACACACAGCCCACATGCTGAACTGAACGGAATGCTTCTTGTCTTACGGGTAGGGGGACCCAGGCTCAGAGAGATGCCACTCACTTAATTAAAGTCATGCTGTTGATAAACGGAAGAGCTGGGAATCAGAACACCGCAGGTGTGAGCTGTCATCCTGGCTGTTCTGTCACTCAGGGGTGTGCCTCACAGGGAGGGGAGGCAGCCCAATAAGCTGTGACAGGACAGGGGAAACAGCAGGCGATGTACAAAGGAAGAAAACCCAGAGGACACCTCAGACCCCAACAGAGGGGCATCTGCAGACCTAGGAGAGAAACAGCCGTGACACTGAGCGGTCTTTCGTGATCGGAGGCAGCAGAAAGGTGCTCACAGGTGACAAGGGCTCAAGCTTGCCATCTCTGTCACCAGCATGGAAAAAAAAAATCACTCAAAGACCTAAACCAGGCCACAGAGGTTTGCTCCTGTCGTAGCTCCTTCGTTTCATTAGGACCCCAAATTCAGTGAGAGCCCTGTGACAACGAGTGGCTTGTGCAGCCGGCAGGAAACCTCACCTCCCCCAGCCCAGCTGAGCAGGGGGCTTCTTCCTGGGTTGTTAGAAGCCCACTGAGGACGGTGGTTGGATAAAATGAAAAATCACGGAAGAATCCGTTCATCAATGCTTAAGCATTTCCTTGGACGAGAAAACACGCTGTGTAATTATTTACCAGTTTTTAATGTAAGCAATTCTTTCTTGGAGCATGAGTTGGCCAATTATCTTTGTTACATAAGCGAACCCATCATTCATTCCCTATTTTCCTTTATTTTTTTTTTTTGGAAAAAAACACTTGGCTTTTTTAAGTAGTTTCATTCCAAAAGTTATATATGTTATTCATAGAAAAATTGGAGGCTGCTACAAAGAATAAAGAAGACACAAACACCCAGGATCCTGGGTTCAAACACAACCACCGAGAGGAATAATTCGGTGTTTTCCTTTCAGAATTTCCCCTACCTCATTCCACATACAATTTTCCACATATTTAAATGGGGTTTTGTTTGTTTGTTTCTTGATTTGCTTCACCAAATTTTCCAGAAATTGAATTTTTCTGGAAACAGGGTTGGGTCCCACTCCACCCTCCGCTGCCTGACCCCATTCACAGAAGACGTCCAGCCGCCCATGACATGTCCCTAGGTCTGTGACTGGCCCATGAACGCTTGCAAAACACATGTCTTTCTGTTGTCTTGGCCGCATGGGTTCCTGCAGGCATGGGGGCCAGGGAGCCGGAGGCAGGAGGTGGGAGCCTACATGGCATTTGCCACAAACTCCCTACTACTACTACTAATCCCTAATGTTGGTTGAGTGCCTACTAGTGATCTACCCCATGTCACTGATAAGGGAACTAAGGCTCAGAGAGGTTAAGGGTTCTGGCAGTGGGCACAGAAGCTGTGCCCCCCCCTTCCCCTTGTGCCAGGCTTCGGAGCAGAGTGTGTGTGGGAAGGTGAGCTCCGTGGGCATGGCCTCTGCCTGGCACTGAGTCACAGGGGGCTGAGCAGGGCATCTCAGCGGCTTTTGTTTCTGGTCCCCAAACTGTGAAATCCAGGAGACTAGGCAAGTCCATGCTTGTGAGAAATTCTCCTTTATTCCAGCCCAGGGAGCGGAACTTGCCACTTGCTTTAGCACCAGGAAGAACCTACCCATGGGCCCTACACCCCCAGGCAGGGTCTGGGAAGGCCCCAGAGCCCTGGGCCAGGTGGGAAGGCCCCTTGCGTTCCCTCTGCAGCTGAGCTGCAGACACGGCCCCTCTGCAGGGCTGCACAGAGAGGCGACAGACTTGTCTGTTCACGCCACTCTCTCTTTGCGGCCCCTGGCAGAAGAGAGCGGCCTGGTGGGGGGGAGAATGAGTTCAGACTCTGGGGGAGCCTAGACCGACACCTGCACTTCCCAGGGGCCTGACTTCCAGCTTAGTGACCTGTCTGAACTTCACTCTTCAGCCTCAAGTAAAATGAGTCACCCCAGTGTAACCCTCTTTCCGGTACTGCTCGGGGGATTAAGGGAGATCAGGCCTGTGGCTCTCCTGACAGGCAGTTGGCAGTCCAGGACCTTCATTCGCATCATACAAATTTAGTATTTGTGTCTCAAACCAGGAAAGCTGAAGGGCGAGGGGGGACACGCCGTTGAATGGGGCAGCCATATACAGTTGCAGGGCTTAAGTCTGAGCAGCTTAAGGAATCTTGGTCCAAATACACCAAAAACATTGCCCAGACTTTACTTGAATACTTCCAGTGACAAAGAACTCACTACTGCAAAGAACAATGCGATTCAGCAAATATTCAATTAGCAGCTACACTGTGTCTGGACCAGATACTCAGAAAAGAAAAGACTCTCACCTCCACTTGAGGGCTTGACAATGTGGTAGTCAGGACAGGATGTAAAGAAAAAGAAAACGTATACGTGTCTGTGTGTGTTTGTGTGTGCATGCACGTGCAAACACCAGTGACTGAAATAGGTATTAACAGTCACTACAATGTGAGCCCATCCTGACACCAGGACAAGCAGATTGCAAAAGCTGCCCATCACAGACTGTCTTAGCTGGAAGGACATTCTAATATAATCTATGCAGGAGCCTTCCTCCTTACCCTACAGATAAGGAGACTGAGGCCCAGAGAGGGAAAGCCACCTACTTGGAAAGCACACGCTGAGTCGGTGGCCAAGGGCGGGTCTCATAATAATAATAATAACAATAACAGCAACTCAAAGGGCAGCAGCCATGAGTGCCAGCCCAGGCCAGGCATCTGAAAGCACTATTCCATTTCATCCTCATGACAACCCCGAGGGGCAGCTATAACACTCTCTGCCTTGTGGGGGAGGAAGCAGTTTCAGACAGAAGCCAGGAGCCGGGGGTCACACCAGGTCTGCCTGTCACCTCCCAGCCGTCCCAGCAACCCTGGCCTCAGAGGGATTCGGGGCCACTAGACCACCTCTCTGGGAACCCCAAGGAGGGAGCAGACATTGGAGGTGAAGAGCCCCCAAGGCTCTGGGAAGGCACCCCATAGGTGGGGTGGGGGAGGGTGTCTGACCCTCCCTGAGCCCCAAACCCCAGGCCTTTCCAGAATGGTCTGCCTTATGCAATTGACCACAATCAACACGGCTCTTTCTTGGTTCTTATGGCTGCCCGGTGGCTTTGAGAGTGATCATACAGGTCCCCACTTATGAGTCTATGACCTTGGATAAATCACTTTCTGACCCCTGGTCTGTAAAATAGACAAAGGAGGTCCTTTGGCCGGATAATCATCTCTGGAATCATCACCCTTCCTCCCTCCTTCCTCTCTTGCCTCCTTCCCTTCTCTCCTCCTTCCCACCATCTCTCCCTGCCTGCATCTCCCCTCTCCTTCAAAGGGAAAGCTATCCCCCTTTTACCGAGAGGCTAAGTTACCTGCCCCCAGTCACCCAGCTAGACAAATCAGGACAGGCCCAGCTCTGCTGGCTCCTGAGTCTGGGCACCGTGTGAATACCTGTGCCAGGGACTCGGGCCAACTTTTCTCATTGTCTCTGCTTCCCCAGTGTCGGGAGGGTCCAGGCCTGTTCCTCTGCAGATCAGCTTGAAGAAGCCTGCTCCCCTCCCACTCCTTCCTAGAAAAGGTACAGCGTTGGCAGAAGCAGAGTTCTGGAGTTCTGAACGTTGACTCCCTAGATCCCAAGGGGCTCCACCACCCGCAAAAGAATTGAACAGAGGGCAGTAGTCACATGGCTGTTTTTACTTGAAGGTGGCTTTGACTTCGGCAGGCCTGACAAGGTGGGGCTGGAACCTGCGATCCTTGGAGCCTTTGGGGAACAGGGCAGGCCAGCAGAGAGACTCCCTGGCTGTGCCTCTCCCAGGGGAGGGGAAGTTGCTAAGACTGACTCGTTCAGCCCATCTCCTTAAAGTCTTTGGATGCTAATAAGAGAGGAGATGAACCCTTGAAAACACAACAGGCCAATCCCATTGCCTCTGCTTGCATGCTTCTCAGAATGGGGAGCTCACTGCTTTTCCCTGGCAGCTTATTTTCTCTTTAGGGACATGGTTGTACAAAGGTCTCCAGAATCATCTCTTACAACCACTCATTGTCCCGATGAGGAGATGAAGGTCCAGAAGGGTCAAAGCATTTATCCAAGGTCACACCTGGTACTCAGTGATGAAGGCAGGACTCGAACCCAAGACTCTGGTGGCCAGACAATGCTCTTTCTTACCTCTTTGATATAGAGATTCAGACAGGGCAGGGGGGGGGGGTCTCTACTGGTTGAGAGGACAGAGAAGGCTTCTTTGGGTAGGTGATATTTGAGATGTTCCTTGAAAGATGGCACTGGGATGTGGCTTGATGTCCCAATTCTTTTTGTCCTGCCCACCATGTCTGTGCTCTTCTCTGATGTATCTCATACTGAGCGTGGCAAACAGGGAATATAAGTGTATTGAATGAATGGATGGGTGGGTGGATGGATGGATGGATGAGTGGATGGATGGATGGATGAGTGGGTGGGTGGATGGATGGATGGATGGATGAGTGGGTGGGTGGATGGATGGATGGATGGATGGATGGATGGATGGATGAGTGGGTGGATGGATGGATGGATGGATGGATGGATGGATGGATGGATGGATGAGTGGGTGGGTGGATGGATGGATGGATGGATGGATGGATGGATGGATGGATGGATGAGTGGGTGGGTGGATGGATGGATGGATGGATGGATGAGTGGGTGGGTGGATGGATGGATGGATGGATGGACGGTCAGAAGGCCACTCCCGGGAGGTGAACGGGCGGTGGTAGAGGTCCTTTCAGAGCCGATCTTGTGAAGAGTTTTTAGATCCCAAATATTTTCATGCCCAGGGATTGTTTTTTCTCTCAGCTGGCTCAGAGTCTTCATTTATTGTGTCTTCTTCCTCCTTTGTTTTGTAAACCAAGCTGGGTGACAAAAGGTCACAGGACACACTTGCGTGTGGCAAAGGAGCTGGGCCAACAGCCAGCTTGGCGGAGGCCCCTGGCCAGCTGCCCTCTCCTCCACCCCCCACCCCGCAGGGCCAGTGCCCCCCCGCCCCCTCCCGGGGAGGCCACCAGCCCGCCACGGAGCTGGAGCGGCTAGGACAGCAGTGGCATTCTCCAGCACCCCCAGCCTGCGCCATCCCAAGTGATCTCTTTTCTGGAAAGCACTCCCCCTGGACCTGTGGTTTCAGCTTTCGCTCTCTTGTAAGAATTTCTATTTCTTTCCATTATAAATGACTTACGTGCTCAGGACAGAAACCCTGGAACATGCTGGAAAGTGGAACGAGGACGTCTTCTAATCAACCCAAGGCTGTCACTCTGAAGGCTTTGGTGTATGCCCTTCGACACCATTGCATGGATTCCGGGTGTGGGGTTTGGGTTTTCACCATGTTCACAGTCAGACAATATTAGCACACAGCTCTGTCTTCTACATGAGCTGGGGACAGCTTGGGATGATCAAAACAAAAATAAGGGACCTGGATACCAGCATTCCAGGACCTGGGTTCAAGGTTGAGCTCTACCACTCACTGGCTGCAGGTCCTGGGAGAATGTCACCGATTCTGGGCCTCTGTGTCCACTTGTGTAACTGACAGGGTTCTGATGCAACGATGTCCAAGAGCCCTTCCCATGCTGCTACTCCCGGATCCCGTCAGGTTAATGCAGGAACAGTTTGGGGGGTAAAGAGAAGAAGGAAGGAGAACAGTGCTTGGGACAAGAGGGCCTCTCGAGTGCCGCCAGCAGACCCCTGGTCACCTCTGACCCAGACCAGACCCCCACAACGCCACTCCCGCAGGGGACTGGCAAAGCCTCTCTCTTCTTGCAGGTGGGCCTTGACTCGCTGCATCACCTGATAGACATCTCGTCACCTCTCTGGGCCTCAGTTTCCCCCCCCCTCTAAAAGAGAAGGTGGAGTAAGATTGAACACGTTCTTTTTAAGCAGAACTCTTTCCTCCAGTATAATTGTTTCCAGAAACCTGACAGAGCAGAGAGGGAGGAGACGCTGGCATTTACGGAGCACTTCAAGTGCGTCAAGCATCATTCTGAGCAACTCTCCAGCCATTCATAACCTTTGTACCCTCCCGGCAGCCCTGGTAGGCGTCGTCAGCATCCTCATTTGACAGAGAAAGAAACTGAGGCACTGAGGGGCTCAGCCACTTGTCCAAGGTTATCTAGTAAGTGCTGGAGCTCAGCTTCTGACCTGGTTGGATCTCAGTCATAAAAATCTCGGGTCCTTTGTGGTTCTGACCCCTTGGAGATGTCTCCAGGCAGCAAGCCGATGCTCTTCCACATTCACACTTGCGCGTGTGCACACACACACACATGCACACATGCACACACACACACGCAAACACACACACACACACCCTGTGGACGCTCCTGCCTGGAAAACCTGCATCACCAAAGCACCCAGTAACCGAGGCCCGTTTCCTGGTCCTGCACTTGTACCCCAGCCACCCCTGTGCCGCCGGCTAAGCCCTCGTCTGAGCTGCTCACCTCCACGGGGCTTCTTCCCTGAAGGGATAAAGGCAGAGTACCCCCTCCAGGCCTAGGACAGCCAGGCCTGCACCCCACTAAATCCCTCAACTATTCCATGGGATGGCCTTCGCTGGTTGGAAGGTGGTCTGGTGCAAGGGAAACGGCTTGGGTTTGAATCCTGACCCAGCCGCTGGCCAGCTGTGTCAACTTGACCTATCTCGGATTAATTTGCTAAACTTCTGCTTTCTTAATAATGCATCAGCCACACAGTGTGGACCTTGAGGATATAAGAGGCGGAGCACGCAGTAGGTGCAACTGATTGGGCCAGGCCCACCTAGAGACCTGAGTCTCAGCTCCCTTACTTAACGTCCACTGATTACGGGCTTTCATCACGTCTACAAAAGGCCTGCATAACCTCGGCTAGGTCCGTGTTAGATGGAATGACTGGGGGTTGTGGCACATAGAACCAGCTGTCACGGGGCACTCAGGGGAAGCTGCGTGGAAGGAGTTAAATAGATTCAGTCTCAACTTCAGCAGGCAGAAGGGGGAAGGGCAGCCAGGCAGAGGAGACAGCCGGGCAAAGGCAGAGATGGCGGGGACCTAGGAAATGTCCTTGGGGAATGGGAGTGAGTCAACATGGTCGGCTCACCACGAGCATGTATTGCCCACGGAGGGATGGGAATACAGGAATGACTTCCTCAATAACAATAAACAGATGCGGTGCCCCTTTTAAAGGTGTCATTATGACAACCATGGAGCCACTTGGAAAATTCCCTTGTTGTGATAGTCCATGTAAAACCGCAGGACGAGGGAGGATGGTTGGAGGCGGAGAAGAATGGAGCTGTGTTTCGGGATGTAGAACTCTGGAGATTGGAATATTTGTAAATGCTGTTTTACTGTGGTTATATTATCTTTCAAAACAAAAAGGGAGTTTTTTGTGTGTTTTGGAGGGGGTTGTTTGTTTGTTTTTAAGGAGAAGGAGTGGTGTCAGGATGTCAGATAAAGTTGTTCTTTCTTTAAAACTACAAACCCCAATGCAGGGATAAGGAACACAACACGCTGAGCAGAGTAACCTACCCATAGTGAATGGGAGGAAGATAATAATGACCATGAGCCCCCGGGGGGTCTGAGGGGAAGCAAGGTCTGTCCTTCCCTATGCGCTGACCTCTGCAGGGGAAAGCGGGTGGGTGAGGGGCTCTGCTCCTCAAGGCTCTCCTGCTCTCCCCCCCCACACACACACACACAGAGATGTTTCTGAAACACTCCGTGCTCACCAAGTGCTGGGAGGGCCCCCATGCCAGCCATTGGCTAAGGTTGAACTGGGTGCACGCACCCAGCTCTCTCCAGGAATCCCTAGAACGGAGCGTCACTTCCCAGAATGCCATCCTTCCCCCCAGGACAGCTCTGGACTTCTTTCAGAGCAAAGGGGGAAAGGGCCCCTAAGCAGCTGTGAGCCGAGGGCCACACTCCTCCCTGCCTGGCCCTGCCGCCGTCGCGGGGCCCGAGGCCCCATCCCTTGTCCCCACCCCTGTGTTGGCCGCAGCCTGAAGTTCACCTTTGTGACCATCTATGATAGCATCCTTCCACGGCAATCGTGTAGAGCAGATTTTACAGGAAACCACATGTTCTGGGGAGGCATCTCGAGCTGCGGATTCAGGAGACCTCGGTTCTTTCACACTCTGGCCTTGACTCGGACTTGCTGTGTGGTCTGAGAGGTTTTCCTTCTTTACGCAGCAACTGTTTTTAAATAGCTTGGGAAGCACCAGGCCCAGAGGTGGGCACAGCAGAGGGTGGAGAGGTGAGTGGGGCCGGGTGCTCCCTCTGAGGAGCCTGAAGGGAATGGGACAGATGGACAGACGGACACACACACACACACACACACACACAGAGCTATCATCGAGAGTGCGGTGCACAGGGACAGGAGCACACCTGCCCTGGGACTGAGGGTGGTTCTGGGTGATCTCAAGGGTTCTCCTGGACCTGCGGGCGGGGATGTCCCCGAGACGTGCTCACCTCTCCCCGGCTGTGGAAATACAGTCTGAAACCTTAGCTGGGTGTGTGTGTGTGGGAAGGCAGGCCCCATGGAAGGGACGCCCTGACCTCCCACCCCAGCTCCCCGTGGTGGTCGGGAAAAGCCATCCATGCACATTCTGAAACACGGTCCCATGTGATTGTACATTCGCCATGTACTACTAGTCCACCGCACCTCCACACAGCCGTCGAGGTAGGGACTGTGTTCTTACCAACCCCCCAACGGGAGCCGGATAGAGGAGGCCTCCTGTGTGTGACGTGGGTTTCCAGCCACATGCCTTGGGCTGTGTCTCCTGCACCCCGTCACTCCACAGGCACGGTCTCCTCTACAACTATTTCCTCAGTCACGATTCACTATGGAATGGGAACTTCCTATCACTAACCTAGATAGAAAATGAGTATCATTTGTCATTTAAGAAAGTACCTGTCAAAAATATATATATACAGTGGACGGCTGTATTTAAGCATTGACCATAAACACTGTAATAAATTCTGGCTGGATTCGGGGGTCCGGCCCAAGCAGGGACTTGCTGTCACTGCCGGGAAGTGACAAACAGTAGAGGGGCACTGGAGACACATGGGCCACCTGAGACGTTCTGCCCAGCAGCCTTGTGAGAGGAGTGACCAAAGGGTCACGGCCACTTTCCGTCCAGTCCCCAGACCCTGCGCTGAGAAACTCCCACAGGCTTTAACACGCGGCCACAGAATGCTGGATTGGACTTGGCGACGAGGCTGGGGGCCACGCCGGGGTCCACACCAGACCACGTGTGGAATCATGGCCCGGGAGGAGGGGAGGTGATGTGCCCCAGGCAGCCACAGCCGTGGGCCCTCAGATGTGGGTTCTCAGGAAATCAGAACAGGCTCCTCTCAGACGGGAGTGGAATTTCTCCTGACGGCTCCGGGTTCCTATGTTTATGTGATTCAATGGAAGAAAATGTTTGTAGAGTAAGTCTCCTTGGACAGAAGTCGGAGGGAGATGGCGGGCCAGTGACTCAGAGAGCTGGGTGTTCCTTCCAAAGAGTTGGTTTGAAAAGTGAGGGGAAAGGCCAGCTCAGAGTCACCGCCTCCCCGCCCAACCTGGCGGGCCAGGAGGGTCAGAGTCTGAGGGGGACAGAGACCCACCCCCTGGCCTGGTGGGGGAGGAAAACCAGGCCAGGCGGCAGGATAAAGGTACTCACCTAAGATTCCACACAGGGGCTGCTGCCCCCAGCTGATGCCGGGGAGCCTGCCCACCACGCTCCCCTCCCCCACAAATCCCTCTAAACAATTCTCCGACACGGGCTTTTATAATCACAGGACATATGAGTCAGGGTCCCCGGAGGAGAGAGAGGGCACGTTTAAACCGGGTAATATGAAGAGAATGTTAATAGAGGGTCTGTTTACAGGGTGCAGAAGGCTGTGGACTACCAGGGCCTCAGGGCTGGCACAGTGAAGGTCCCTCCTCCCTCACTGCCTCCCTCCCTCCCCGCTTGAGGCCCAGCTAGCAAGGGGAGGTGGCAGATACCAAGCTGCCCCAGGACCCCCAACAGCCAGACCTGGAGGAGTTGAGAGGCAACGCCCCTTCCTCGACCTTCCCCCTCCCTCAGCCTCCTGCTGGAGCCCCTGCTGACCAAACCCCACGGGGTCCCAGACGGCAGAGAGCCCAGGTGTGGTCCCTCAGGGGGAGCTGCAGGGACAGTGAACCGGAGCAGCCTGGAGCAGCCCTCAGCAGCTCCCACACAGAGGTCCCGCCCAAGAGCACACACAGGCACGCAAGTCTCCAGAGCAGATGCAGGGAATCAACTAGAAAGGCCTCAGACTCCCACTTCTCTGGGCGCCTCCAACTTCCTGTTCTCTAAGCATCCGGAGGGATAAAAGCCCTCAACTTTGTTTTGAAAATGAGAGCAATGTTTACAGCCATTAGCAAGCAATTAAGATCCAGCCAGGCCGACTGGGCCAGATCTGGGGACACCCAGCCAGGTGAACCCAGTGAGGAAAGGTTGGGCTACCGGCCAGGTGGCCCCGAGTTACCTGTCCAGCTGTCCAGGAGGAAGGGAAAACATCGCTAGGCCTAAGAGGGAGCCCCACGGGGGCCGTGGAAGCTTGTCTGCCCTCTTCCCCAGTGCATCTCAGTACCCCCAAAACACTCAATAATCATTGCTGAGAAAGGAATGACTTGAACATGTGACCCCAATTGAATTTTCTTTCCATGGAGCAGACAGGGCCCCACAGAGAGCCAGTCTGATAGGTCTTCACCCCCTTTCCTGAACCCCCTCCATGGAGGATCAGAAGAACCTCGCTGCTCATTACATTTCGTGCAAGTTCCACACCCTGACCTCAGCCCTGCTTGGAGGTTCCTGCAACCTGTAATGAGTTTCACTGAATACGTTCCCCTTCGCTTCCTGTTTACTAATGCAAACTTTTCTTTTTCTAATGTGTCCACATTTCCACTGCCTCATGGCCACTTCCCACCACGGAGTCAGGACAGCCGGTCTTCTGGAAACCCACCACCGCCGTGTTTGCAGGGCTGGGGGGCGGGTGCTGAGGGCAGGGGGGGGCGCTGAGGGCAGGGGGACAGATTGGGGCTCACTCGCGTACACACACAC
This sequence comes from Rhynchonycteris naso, assembly GCA_037038555.1. NCBI lineage: Eukaryota > Metazoa > Chordata > Mammalia > Chiroptera > Emballonuridae > Rhynchonycteris > Rhynchonycteris naso. Next base: position 8,816,660 of record CM072999.1, on the reverse strand, counting down.
TTGCATGCATGCACCTAGCTTTTCAGACGACCTCCAAAAGGCACTGGATAGAGGGGTCCTCTGTGTGTGACATAGGTTTCCAGCCAGATGCCTTAGGCTTTGTTCCCCACAACCCATCACTCCACAGGCACGGTCTCAGCCATCCATCTCCTCAACACCTTGACAACTGTTTCCTCAGTCATAAACTCCTCAGGCTCCTACACTAATGGGCAGCACGCTAATCGTCTCCCTGCTTCCACTCTGATCCCCACCTCCCCACCCACCTCGATCTGCTCCAATCTCCTCCATCTCCCCCAGCAGCCACCAGGGCCTCCGCACATTCACATTCACACCCAGCTTCTTCCTGCCCCAGGACCTTTGCTCCTGCTGCTCCGTCTGCCGGGACATCCTCCTCTCCACCTCATCATTCACCCAGCTCACTCTCACTCACCCTCGGGTCTTATAGCAAATACCCACTCATCCTCTGCCCCAGGCTGCTCCAGGACCCCGTGTCATGTGCTGTCATGGGAACTTATATTTTATTTCATGGCACTTATATCAGATTTCAGTTATTCAATGACTATTTGTGTGATATCTGCCTTCTCTATTAAACTATAAGCTCCTAGAGGGAGCTGTGTCCCTTCCCACCATTAGGTTTCTAGCACCCAGGATATGGTGGATCTGTTACATGAGGACTCCAGCTTCCTTGCTTTGTGGAGAATACATGTGTGTGCTTCAGGGTCCCAGCCTGGCATCTAACCATCCTTTCTCTCCCCATTAGCAGAGGTGAGGCCTCTCTCACATCCCACTCTGAGTCCCAATGTTCTCTGCCTGGAAGAGACCAATGTTCCTTTCTGCTCATGAAGACCCGCTGCCCACCATGGCCTCTTTCAGGTGAGTCAAAAAAATTCCTCAATTTACCATTTATTGTGGCGGGGGTGGGGGGATTGCATAGAGTGTACAACCTGGAGAAGCCCAAGGGAGTGCAACCCTCATCTCCTGGATAACAGTGGAAGCAACAGGCAATGTTAAATCCAAAGGCATTACCTCTGGAGGGCTGGTGAGGCCGGTGTTCAAATCCCCACTGGCCTGCGGAGGCAGAGGCAGTGGGTGGTCCTATGGGTTGTGGGGCAGAGGTGTGCAGGAAGAGGACACATGACTGGGGGCTGTATGTGGGCGATCCTGGATGAACTTGGACATGAAGACCATGACACTCTAAAGTCAACCCCCAAGAAATCACACAGAGATTTGCCAGGTTGCTGTGGAGACAGGATGTCACCAGCACGCGGCTGACATCTGGTGGAAGGTCAGGACACTCTAAAGCAGTGGTTCTTAACCTTTTTTTGAGGTACCGAACCCACCAGTTTCATATGCGCATTCACCGAACCCTTCTTTAGTGATAAATAAAATATGATTTTTTTTCCAAATTCAAGACGTAGGTATATGTTTTATTACTGGTGCACAAAATGAGCCGTGCATGAACATCACCTTGCTCAAAGAACAAAACCAACGAAGTGCATTAACTCACAACAATTTACGGTATTACTTTATTCTGGCCTCCGCGGCAGAGGCTTCTCCGAACCCCTGAGACTAACTCATTGAAACCCTAGGGTTCGATAGGACCCAGGTTAAGAACCTCTGCTCTAAAGAGAGAATGTCAGGGGAATTTGTCCCAATTAGAAGCAGATAAAAAAAGAAGAGTCAGTCCTGAGGGGGAGCAGTCTTGATAAGACAGAGGGGAGAGTGGCCCGATCTGGCCTTTTGTCCTGTGGCAGCTGTCACCTACGAGGGAGATGACCAGATGGCCATCTCTGCTGGGGCCATCGAGCTTGGGCCCTGTGACTAACTCCCAATGACACACTCTCCAGGTCACCTTCTGACCATCCTGTGGTTTCTCAGAGCCACCTCTGGGCCAGGTGCCATCCTGTTGCCTAGGGTCTGTCTTGCTGGAAAGTTACCATGTAGCCTCTGATATGATACTTCGGTATCTGGGACCATGAGAGACCACTTCCCGGTCTGGAGCTGCAGAAATGGGGCCAAAGGCTGGACGAAGGGGCTGTCCAGGGGAGGTCTTCCCCTCCGAGGGCTCTGCAGAGAAGCCTGCCAGTTTGCACAGGTCAGGAATTCAAGGCCCTGGAGTGAGGATGACCTGTCTCTGCTCCATATCGTCTGCGGCCTCAGCTGGAAGACTCAAAGCCTGGGGCATCCTCATCTATCAAGGTGGCAGGCGGGGTCCTCTCCACAAGGCTGTGTCCCTTCACAACATGGTGGCTGGCATCCCCAGAGTGAGCAACCCGGGAGTCCGAGGAGGACACTCCTGACCTAGTCTCGGATGTCACGCTGAGTCACTGCCTCTGCCACCATGGCTGGGAAGCAAGTCGCTAAGCCCTCTTCATTCACTGGAAAAGGAATTAGACTACACCTTTTGAAGGGAGGTGCAGCAACAAATGTTTGGAAATATCAAAACCACCGGAAGAATCTTTCCAGAGCATCTGTCTTGTCCCATCACTGGCTTTTTAAAGCCCTCGGAAGCAAAGCCTCTCCTTCTCAGCACCCAGAGACGACTGCCCTAGTCCCTGTTCTGTTCTGTCTCCTGCCTCTCCCCACCTCTAACATCCAGTCCACCCTCCAGAACAAGTCAGTGGCTTCCTCATTCCCGTGTCTCTGCCTGGTCTGTCCTCTCTCTTGCTTGTCTCCTCCTTCAAGACCCAGCTCCAGAGTCAGCTCCAGCCTTCTCCCCCTCCCGCAATGCCGTGTGCCATGGCCTTTAGCCCTCATCACACACTGGGCCACAGGGAGGTCCGGGGCTGCTGGCATCCATTCCCCTCCTGGTCGCTACAGCCAGGGTGGGGCTTAGCACGGAGAAGACACTCCCAACTGACTGAAAGGATGAATGCATTGATGAATGTCATCACAGGTCGCCAGTCTGGTCCCTCAAAGCCAGCCAGATGCTCCTGGAAACAGAGGGGCTTTCCTGGGAAACCCTAGAAGCGATCCGCAAGTACATTCCCATGACTTGTTGCTCAATCCCTCCCCACGGAGCCTGCCCAGCAATCCCTGCCCAGGAGAAGCCCCTCTGCCCCCCACATCCGCCCTTCCCCATCCCACAGGGCACAAGGAAAGTGCTAATTAGTCCTGCCCTCTGGGTCGTGTTTGTAGCTTCAATCTGTCCATACCCACTCCTTCACTAGGACCTTGCAACAGCCAGTGCAAGGCAAAGGACACAGAATGGAAGCTCAGAAAAGTCAAACAGTTTGCCCAAGGCCACACAGCTGAGGCTGGAACCCGTGTCCTTAAGCAAACCCAGGCTATTTTGCTGAAGACGGCGATGAATCAGCCTCCACAGCAAGACATCTAGAAAGTGAACAGCCCCGTGATCTGAGTCTTACTCAAGAGTGAAAAAGGAGCCAATGGATTCTTGAGGAAGTCATCAATACAGGGGCTAGAATCTGCCAACCGTGGTGCTGGAGTTTAACACTAGTTGTTTTAATAGGTTCACCAAAAAAAAAAAGGTAACTATTAATGTCCGTTGAGCCAAGCACAGTGCTTGAGGCTTTTTGCACATTGTCTTAGCTCCTCACCACAACCCTGAGCGGTAGATTTTTGTTATTCCTGTCTTACAAGGTGAGCATTGAGGTTCAGAGAGGTTAACTGACTTACCCAAGGTCACCCAGCTAATGAATGAGACAGGATTTGAACCCAAAAGGACAGTCGGGCTCTAATACCCCTGCCCTCCCTCTCTTCTCTCTGTAACCTCTGAGCACTATCAACGCTTCGCTGATGGAGGGTACACAAGCCTATGCTGCCCTCTGCCAGGAGGGGAGAGGGCGTGGGCAGATGGGCCATGGTCTCAGAGCCAGGCTGGAATCTCCCTGTCTGGCATGATACACCGTTTATCTCTTCTCATACATTAATCGCCCACGGCCAGGCCACAGGAGGCTGAGAGATGACAGCTCCTTTGGAAAGGGCCCGAGCGATAAGACAGGAATGTGCTATGAATCTTCCCATCGTGTCATGGAAGCTTCAAGGAGGTCCAGGGTCCAAGACTCGTGACTGTTAGTGCTGGTGATGGATGCTGGCCAAGGACACATCGCGGAGGAGCCGCGAGACAAGGAGCAGGAGCTGTCAGGTTAGGTCCGAGGAGCAGAGGTGCCTCCCCAAGGCCCAGAGGAGTCAGGTGCCCCGGAACCGGGTCCCTGAGCATGGCCAGGCTGCGGAGAGGGCCCGTGCCCCACCCCTGACTTTGCTGTCCGGAAGCTGTTTGCTGATGGCCCCTCTCCTACATCCGCTGCTTCTCCTTCCTCTCCTGACCCTGAGGTGTAACAGCCTCTCTCCCACTTTCTTTCAGCGCCGACATGCTCAACATCACCTCGCAAGTCCTCCTGCCTGCTCTCAACGGGACTCCCTCCCAGAGAGACAGCTGCCTCCACTCCGAGCTGTTGAGCTGGCTCAACACCATCCAGGCCCCCTTCCTCTGGGTCCTCTTTGTGCTGGCGACACTCGAGAACATCTTTGTCCTCAGCGTCTTCTGCCTGCACAAGAGCAGGTGCACGGTGGCGGAGATCTACCTGGGCAACCTGGCGGTGGCCGACCTCATCCTGGCCTGCGGGCTGCCCTTCTGGGCCGTGACCATCGCCAGCAACTTCGACTGGCTGTTCGGGGAGGCCCTCTGCCGCGTGGTGAACACCATGGCCTACATGAACCTGTACAGCAGCATCTGCTTCCTGATGCTGGTGAGCATCGACCGCTACCTGGCCCTGGTGAAAACCATGTCCACGGGCCGGATGCGCGGCGTGCGCTGGGCCAAGCTCTACAGCCTGGTGATCTGGGGCTGCGCGCTGCTGCTGAGCTCACCCATGCTGGCCTTCCGGACCATGAAGGACTACCGCGCGGAGGGCTACAACGTCACCGCCTGCGTCATCCTCTACCCGTCCCGCGCTTGGGAGCTGTTCACCAACATGCTCCTGAACGTGGTGGGCTTCCTGCTGCCCCTGGGCGTCATCAGCTTCTGCACGGTGCGTATCATGCGGGTGCTGAGCAACAACGAGATGCAGAAGTTCAAGGAGATCCAGACGGAGAGGAAGGCCACGGTGCTGGTGCTGGCCGTGCTGCTGCTCTTCGTCCTCTGCTGGCTGCCCTTCCAGGTCAGCACCGTCCTGGACACGCTGCTGCGCCTGGGCGTCCTCTCCAGCTGCCGGGCGGAGCACGCGGTCGACGTCTTCACGCAGATCTCCTCCTACGTGGCCTACAGCAACAGCTGCCTCAACCCGCTGGTGTACGCCATCGTGGGCAAGCGCTTCCGCAAGAAGTCCCGGGAGGTGTACCAGCGCCTGTGCCAGAAGGGGGGCTGCGTGGCGCAGCCCAGCCTGCCCGAGAGCTCCATGGGCACACTGCGGACCTCCATCTCCGTGGAACGGCAGATTCACAAGTTGCCCCGGTGGGTGGGGAGCAGCCAGTGAACGGAGGCGACCAGGGCTGCCGTGAATGTGCGTGAGGGCTCAAGGACACCCGCTCTCAGGATGTGCCTAACTGGGCATGGAAGTCGTCCCACGTGTGACCTTGGCAATGGGTCGGTGTCTGCAGCGAACACAGGAGTGTGATTCCTGCCCTGCCAGGGTTGCAGTGAACATGGCTGTGAGGGTGGGTGACCCTGTGACTATATAAGGGCTCCGTAAACACTACAGCATTATTGTTCTTGTTTGCTGCCACCCCTGGGCCAGTCCTCTCCTTCCCGGGAGTGGAGGGAGCCTGGGGGCAGGGACAGAGGTGGCTGAGCTTTTCTCCCACGTGGTGCCCCCCCACGCTGCCCCAGCATGACAGCTCAGACCTCTAGGAGGACCACCACTCCAGCTTCGGGGCAGAGTCTGCGTGCCCTCCCCGTGCCAGGCTGACTTTCTGTCTTGGGTCTCTCTAACCCGCTCAGCTAGGACTTTGGAGGAGGATTTCTTGGGTTAATGAAGGTGACCCGCTGAGAGTTCGTGGTAAGAACCCAGAGATCAGGATTCTGCCACTCTCCTAGGCAAGGGACCAGGTGGTTTGTGCCCAAGGAGACCCCAACGAGCACTAACCCAGCACCTGCTGAAGACGTGGCACTGAGCACGGAGGGCAAGGGGAGGAAAGGGGAAGTTGTGGTCCTGGTCTCGGAGGAACTTGCAAGCACGCTCGCGTGGGGGCGCGTGGGGGCGACTGAGCACTCGCGGCGTGGACAGGCAAAGCCTGTGTGCGTGCCGAGCGGAGGGGTGAGGAGCCTGACGCCCCAGCTCCCCCGACAACGAGCCGCACGTGGCCTTGTCCTTGCCTCAGTTTCCTCCTCTGTAACGTGAGGTTGTGAGGATCAAAGGAGCAGACCCTCGTAGAAGTACTTTGGAAAACTGATGGTGCTATCAAAATGTGAGTGTTATTATACACACAGAACGGGATCGGGGAGGAGGGGACCGAGAGGAGCTGCAGGACCGGGATGGCAAAGAGCCCCTAAATCCTGGCCCATCCAGCCGCAGATTTTAAAACAAGAGTGTCAAAAAGGCTTCCCTCCCTGTCCCAGCTCTTTTCTCCCCCACCCCCCACCCCCCGCCAGTCACAGCCCGCTGCCCCAATAAACATTCGCACTTACAGCTAGAAAAAGAAAACAGGGAATGAGGAAGACGGACAGTCCAGTATTACAATGAAGCTAAACCACGCACGTATTGGGAGTGGGGAAGAAAGGGGACAGTGCTCTGTAACCCGCGGACCTTACACATCAGAGGGTGAGGGGTGGTCTGAGGGTCTCCTGTGAACAGAACCCCATCACAGCCCTGGGCCCCAGATGGTCAGTGAAGACCACACGTGGTCTGAGGAGCAGCCACTCTGCGGGCAGGGAGCCGCCCTCCGGGTGCTGTTGATACCCTGACAAGGAACATGTCCTGTGAAAGCCCCAGAGAGCTGCTACTTTGTAAAGAGGAGATGCGGATGGACAGTGTGAATGTGTGTCTTTTCTCTACAGCGTAATAAACAGCTGAGGCGTTTTAGTAGAGCTCTTTATTTTGTCACCCCTCCTGAAACTCTGAGCTCCCTCGGGGACACGGCCAGGGGCAGGCGGAAGGCTTGGGGTTCCGCTTATTTCTGCTGAACCTACTTGAGGGTTCCTGTCCTGTACATCAGTGGTGTCCAAGCTTTGTGATTGCACATCCTTGTAAGTAAAAGAATTTTAATGACATACACCCGGTATATACGCTTATGAACACGTACTACATAACGTACACTGTAATGTCACTCAGGTAGACGTTTAAGAAAACTTCATACGGTTTGAATATTCCCCGCATCCTACATTCCTACACTGGTAAGTCATTACCAAGCTCCCACCAGGTGCCAGCGAGGGCCCGCAAGGCCCTGGAATCATAGCTGTGCCAGTGAGTGCATCATTCATGCATGTAATATGTATTTGTGGAGTGCCTTTCATTTGACCTCCCTATCAGATCAGGAGTGTCCTCTACAATGTCCAGATGAAACGGTTGTCCATCCATTACCTGCATACTGCTAGCAAGTATTATCTGGTCCGCCTGGGGACGCCTTCATTATTCACGTGATCGTTCCTTTCCTCTTTCGTTAGACAACACTCGCATTCTGTGCCTACAGAGATGGCGCTGCCGCATCTAGACATCCAGCTATTTATGCCAAAAATCTGGAGTTCATGGGTCAATGCACCCCTGTCCTACACCCCTTCCGCCCAATGGATCCGCAGCTCTTAGTTCCCACCTGTTTCCGGAATCATCGTCATTTCCTGTGTTTATTCATCATCCCTCATTGGCCTCCCCACCTCCGGTATTAGCTGCCACCATCTCCCCAAGCTTAGTGCCTACTCTGCAGCCGGTGGCGTCTTTAAAGAATGCAGATAGTGTACTATCTTAGAGAGGCTTTCAATGTGAAAAAGGCAGTGTTTAGGAGCTAAGGCTTTGGGATCAGGCAGACCCAGACCCCAGTTCTGGTTCTGGCTCGGGCTCTCACTCGCTCTGTGGTCTTGGGTGTCACACTCATCCTTCCTGAGTCTACACTGATTTCTATAAAATGGAGGTAATAATGGCATCTACCCCAAAGAACTGCTAACAGAGTTCGGGTATGAGAGTGTTTGGCATAGTGCCTGGTAGAGAGTTGGCACTCGATATGTGTGAGCTGCCATGACGGTAATGACAATGGTGATGGTAGTGATGGCGATGGTGAGGGTGAGGGTGCCGATGGTGCTCCACTATTCTTGAGATAAATTTTCACTTTCGTTACGTGGCTTCCAGGAGCTGTTGTAGGCTGAGGCCTGCCTTGTGCCTTTCCCTCTCTCTGCCTCCGAGCTCATTCCCCACCCTCCAGCCATACGGATACAAGTGCTGGGACCCAGTCCGGCAGAGAGTCCAGTCCCCTCCCAGTGCCCTCACTTCCCACCAGCTTGCACCCCACACCAACGGCCTTGGGCTGGAAGAAAGTTGCCCACGCGCATCCCAAGGAGCTCCCCCATCTGAGGGGCTTTGTTCACAGACATGAGCACAAGGCAAGGAAGTCTGCAGCACAGGGGAAGCTGCCCGGCTGGGAATCTAACCAGGGCTCTCAGCAGGTGGAAACAGGCTGGGAGAGCCTTCTCCACCTCTCGCCGCCCCTGCCAGGCAACACAAGCACGAGAAATGGGCCCAGCTCTGAAGTCTGCCCTGGTTGGAGCCACTGAAGGCCTGGTGCAGAGGTCCAAACTGAATGCGGATGACCCAATGGGAACCAGCAAGTGGTGATGGCGACGGTCTATTTATAAAGCCGCTCTTTGACACCCCAGCGATGTGCTTCACTCTCTCCTTGTTCCTCAGTCCCTGAGCCCACTGCAGAGGCTCACGCAGCTCTGACCCCTCGCCAACCCCGGAGGGCCTGGCGTCAGGGGGGAGCAAGGAGTCACAGTTCAGCAAGGGCTGGGGTGCAAAGGTTAATGGTTTGTTTGTGGTTTGAGGCTGAGGGTCAAGGGGCCCCATCAAAATGTCTAACCGTCTGCTGAGCTCCTTTAGTCTTGACCCTCACAGCCACAGGGGCGGAAACCGAGGCCGGAGAGGGAAGTCCCTAAAGCAGAAGGATGCCCTGGAAGCCCATTAGCCCGTGCCTTAGCAAAGGGAACGCAAATTCTGTCACCAAGAAGACCCTCGAGGCGCCTTTCTGCACAAAGAGCCTGGGCTTGGGCTGTTCCCCGACCCCTCCCACACTCTCCCCACCCCTAATCAAAAGACTTTGCATCCTCTGAACCAGTGAGCACTGGCTTCCTCCCGAGCTGCCGGTCAGGGGGCTGGGAGCTGACTCCTTCCGCCGAGATTTTCGCACAGCGCTTGGCGCAGATATACGTCTGTCGCGTCCCATGTTGTGAGTTTCACCCATCCGGGCAGCGTTTAGGGTGTTCACCGAGCGGTGCACGCATCATGGCTCTCTGATTTCAGGACACGTTCATCGTCCCCAACGAAGTCCCACAGCCGTTAGCAGCCGCTTCTCACTCCTCCGTCCCCACCGCCTCCGTCTGTCTCTAGAATTGCTGGTTCTGGACGTTTCGTGCCGGTGGGACCATACAATGCGTGCCTTTTTGTGTCTCGCTCCTTCCGCCTGGCTCACAGTAAGATACAGTATTTAAGTGTAGGGGAAGCACTCCGGTGGCAAGGCCTTGCTTGAGTCCCTACCACGCCACTCACCGTGTGACCTCGGCCAAGCACTTGACTCATCTTTCCCACCTCCCCAAGCCTTGGCCTCTGCCCTCAGTTTCGTCATCTGTGAGATGGGCAGATGATACAAGAAGTATGCTTTTCTCACCCGGAGCTAGTGGCTCTGGATTGGGGGGGGGGTGCTTTGTAAACTCTCTGGGGCAGAGCCCGGTTCCTCTTTCACACGCCAGCGCTGCCGCTTGCTGGCTGCGAGTATGTGGACAAGGTCAGTTCACCTCTCAGCTCCCGGCGTGTTGCATACTAAATGAGGATCCAGGTGTTCACGAAGACAAACTAAGACAAAGGTGTTCTCACGGGTTGAACACCGTTCCAGCCTGGCCCCCTCCCCCAAGTTCACATTCACATGGAACCTTATTTAAGATGTGACCTTATTTGGGAATAAAGCCTTTGCAGAAGTAATTAAGATGCGGCCATACCGGATTAAGCTGGACCCTAAATCCAATGACTGAGGTCCCTATTAGAAAAGGAGAGGGCACACAGAGTCACGGCGGGCACAGATGGGCTGATGCTTCTACAAGCCGCGGAGCACAAGGGTCTGCCTGGAGCCCCCAGGGGCTGGAGGAGAGGCCTAGACAGAGTCCCCCTCTGAGCCGCCAAGAGGAGCCAGCCTGGGGCTCCTGGATTCTGGACTTCTAACCCCCTGAACTAAGAGAGAAGAAATGTCTGTTGTTTTGGGCTCCCCCATCTGTGGTCTTTTGAGACTCATACGGGTGTCTCACTAGTTCCAAGCACCTGCTCCCCACTGAGGGGACCCTCACGGTCCGCATACCTTTCCCCCCCAACAGAGGAAGTGGGTGTTCACCGAGCGGTGTTCTCCTCGGGTCTGCCCATGGCTACGGACACCAGCCGGTGGTAGCAGACTGCCTAAGAAGGAAAAGAACGTGCCATCTTACAGAGTTTCGGAGGGTTCTTCCAAAGGGAGGGTATGAAGGCCTTTCCCCGGGTCACCCCAAGGTCACACAGCATATGAGGGGCTGGCCCAGGCCCTCAGAGTGTGGGTATCATGGGCCTGGTGGCGCTGCCCTGTCTCTCCCTTCCTGCCCCAGGTCCCAAAGTCAGCTTGACTCAGGGCTTCTCAGATGACGTTAAGAAGGGGCCACAGGGCCCAGCTCCCGGCTCCCAGCTGGCCCAGCCACCGAGCCCACCGAGGCGGGGACGTCGTGTATAGCATGCTCTGATAGGTGGCCCAGGATGGGGCTCCAAGGTGCCTCAGGACGCCATCCTCATGCTGAGTCACCGTGCACGGCCCACCCAGCAGGCCTGCAGTGTGCGCCTGTGCCGTCTCTCCAGTCCTGGCCCAGACAGAGGATGGCTACATGACCCTCCTCCTGCTGACAGCCCCGCTGTCCGTGCAACAGCACAGCAGCAGCAAGACCAGAACGGCGCCTGCTGGCTGCTGATTGGGACCAGCCATCACTCGTGAGCTCCCAGCTCCGAGAACATCAGCAAACTGGGGCTCCACGAGGTGGTGCAGAGAAGGGTCCAGGTCGGCCCTGCCCACCCAGGATGGAGCTGAGGTCCATACTCTGGCGAGGTGGCTCTGCAGCCCTGCCCTGCCCACCGTGGCTTCCAGACCAGATCAAAGATGCTTGCTTTGGCAACCTCAAGAAAAGGGGAACGTTGTCTTCAGCATCTTCGGTGTCCCTGTGCCCAGGGTTCTCCAGCTCATGGAAGAATGCCCGATTGTGGGGCCCAGCATGATGTGTGCACTCAAGGTAATGCTCATGCATCAGCTCCATCCGTGAACTGGTTTCCAAGGAAAACTAGTACCAGTCCATGACCCCGCTATTTGCTGAGCACATGGACCAGTCAGGCCCTTAAGCCGAAGAGTGACATAAGAGACTTCCCGTGGGGTGCTTTCTGCCGGATCACACAGAGAAAGGCCATGGCATCGGGGAGAGCTACATCCACACACATATTCATCTCATCCTCTGAACACCTGCGTAGGCCGAGACTGACGTTTTCCACGCGTTTATTTGCTCTTCACGCAGCTCTCAGAGAAGGCAGGGCACGTTCCCAGGGAAGACACTGAGGGTCTGAGCATGCCCAGGACTGCCTGACCCCAGCTCTCTCTCGGGGTGGTTTGCAGAGGGGCTGCCCCCCTCTGTCCCCGTGCTCTCAAGAAGGCCTCACTGTGGGCTGAAACTGCTTCCCTCTCCCCACTGAGGTGCCTTTGGGGGCGCAATTGCCCTAGCCCCAACCTCCGTTAGCTCACGAATTTCATAAGAGGAAGTTCTGTGAGCCCCCTGCCCAGGTGAGAAAGCCTTTGTCTCCCAAAGCAAGGCAACCAGGGTAGACAGAGAGTGTTACGTGAATTTTTAAATCCCTCCTGATCTGTGGAATCCCTGGTCCGGCCAAGCTTTCTCCACACTGAGCGGCCAGTGCCCAGAGCCCTCACCTCAGTCTAAACAACCACTGACAGGGGCCGGGACAGCGGCCTGAACGCCTGGGACACACTCAAGTAGGCAGCTGTCACCCTGGAGACCTGCCGGTGTTGGAGCTGTGTTACACCTTCACTGAGGGTTTTAGGTTTTTCCCCTCGCACCTTGGCACCTTACTCTGGCCCCAGGCACTCTCACCCCCTTTGTGCGTGCTCTTCTGTGCTGGCATTTCACATACTTGGCTGCAAATGTCTTGCTGGCTCACCTGCCGGGTCACCAGAGCATGAGCAGCCCCAGAGCTGACTCCGAGCCTTTCCCTCGGCCCCCCGGGAACCCAGCACTCACCCACCACCACATGGGTACTCCCGACACATTTGCGGAATAGAGGGATGGACACTCAGACCCACGCACACAAAGAGCAGAGGGTCAGGTCATAGCAGGACTTGCGTGATGGGTGGGCATAAAGGGGTGGGGAGGAGCGGGGAGGTCGTTTCCAGCAAACGCTCTTAGGAACGCGAGTCTAAATGCCTGAGGAGCCTGTCTGTGAGCCTCCCCTCTCAGTCGTAGCAGAAGACCCTGGGGGGCGGGGAGGGAAGGGGAGGGTGGCCTCAGGTGCCACAGCAGGACCAGGGAGGAGTCAGTGAATTCCAAGGGTTGGGTCATTGTCCTGTGAAGTGACAAAATCCGAGTGCTTTCTGGAATATTAATCCAGCACGAGTTCAAGCTGAAGGAAAAATGTCAGCAAGCAGGGAGACTGGGTGGGAGCTCTCTGTTGCAGACTTTGTTGGGTCTGTGAGCATCTAGAACCCGAGAGAGGAAGGGAGGCCTGAGCAGATGCGGGGGGGGGGGGGGCATTCGCTGGACCGAAACTAGGCCACTGCCTTTAATCCCGGGGAGACGTCGGTGTTACCTCCTTCACACACAAGCGGAGATGATCACAGGGCCATCACATGTTGTAAGGACTAGGGACAAACCCGAAGACACTGAGCGGGTAGACGCTGCTTGTTGGGGCATGCTGAATGGGGTTTACTACAGTCCATCACCTTGAAGAGCTTGCTGGATGTGACTGGGAAGGAGAGGAGACCCAGTGACTGCAGGGCTTAGGGGCTAGGGAAGTCAAAAGCCACCCTCTCTGCCACGGTGGGAACTATGGCCCATGTATCCCCAAGTTCTTCAAACTACAGCACGCATAGCCGAGGCCAGCCCCCTGCTTCAGTGCTAAGGACTGTCCAGGCAGGTTGGCCGGCCCCACCCCGCGGCCGGGCTGGCCTCTATTTCCCGATGGCAGCCTTGTAACCATCTCTGTGCTGTTGTGATGTCCTCACACGCTTCCTCCAAAGTCCCCCGTGCCCAGGAGACGTTGATCACGTTCAGCCTCCTCCCCTCTTCTCCACGTTACAGGGGCCTGTTGCTCCTTACGGATTTGGGGTTCCCTCACCTTGCCCTTCGTTCCCAGAATGCAGGCTCCCAGGCCCCTAGGCCAGAGGGAGACCCTCTCCTCCCCGGTACCATGGTCTTCTCATCTTTGTGAGCGGCAGGGGGAGCCTCCATGGTCTTCCTCTTCTACGTTACTTCCCATTCCACGCAGGGGGCGGGCTGGGCCTTGGCAAGGTCCCGGTACTCAACCCTCACTAGGGGCACGTGGGCACCGGCGGTCCCAGCCACACGGCCCTGCCACGCTCAGTCTGCATCCCTTACAGGCTGTCCTCCCCGAGAGGCAAAGCCGGGTCAGCCCTGCGCACCCGCGCCAGGGCCACAGAGCCGGCCTGCTGAGCTCTGTGGGTGACCGCGTGTGTGGGCGGCAGGAGGTCACACCCCTCCCCATCCGGAGCTCTGTGGGTGACCACGTGCATGGGCGGCAGGAGGTCGCGTGGGATCCTGAGTTCTGTGGGTGATTGCGTGCGTGGGCGGCAGGTTGTCACCACCTGAGGCCAGTGCTTCTCAGGGCCGGTCCAGTGGCCTCTCCGTTGTGAACTCATGCTGAAAGGGGGAAAGCCAACCGCACGCTGCCGAGGTCGGGGGTTTGACTGGCAAGACTCCAAACTACAGTACTGATTAGGAAATCCTGCGGTTTGAAAACTTCTCTAGTTCAAGTCTACCCCAAAAGGGGGGCAGGCAGTCCCCTAGTGTCTGCGTGACTACAGAAGCCCCAGGTCTCCCCTGGTGTGACAGGACCTTACACAACAATAGAGTCCAGTTTCCTCCCTGAATCACACATCCGCTGCTGCTGACCCTTGAAGTGCGCTTTTTTTTTTTTTTTTTACCTCCTGCTTCTACAATTTTAAGATGTCTAGAAACAAGAGAAAACTGCTAGAGAAGTCAAAAGTATGATTTGTCTCCACCGAGGTGTCAGAAAAGGGAGACACCGAGCGAAAGGCAGATTGGGAGTACAGAGGGGACATTTTCTACCGTGGACACATTGGGTTCGTGGTGACACCAAGAGGGGGCACATCGAGCACCCACAAGGCAGAAACAGGGTGTGGGGAGGGCCAAGGGCCTGAGATTTGGGGCGCTGTGTTTGCAGAGCCCTGGTGTGGGTGGGATCTCCCACGCTCAGGGAGGGAGTCTGGGATATCTTACTCCTTAAGACAAAAAGAGAAGGTAAGCCAGGGTTCAGCCAAAGGTGCTTGAGGCTGGACTCTCCGAGAAAGCCAGAAACTCTTACTGTCTGGACGGGAGGCCTTGAGTCGTTCAGCTTGATGGATGCAGACCGAGCCCATGGACAGGCTACAGGGCTGCCCGGGAGACTTAGGAAAGAGTGCATCTGATCTTACTCAACTCTGGACGCTGCATGAGTCAAATTTTTCCTGGCTCACTGTTTGTTTAATGGGGTCTGCAGTGATGGATTCCTGGCGATGGATCCCTTCGTGACCAAAATTCAAATGGGGACACTCGAGTCAGCTCCCATGAGAAGCAGAGCCACAGAGAATCAACACCGCCATCACTCAGTGTCCCCGGTGCCTGAGGCTCATGGGCATTTGGAGATGCCACAATCCGCTGTGGCTTTCGTTTTGTTGTGTCTTTAGTCTTTAAAAAAAATTTGTGTTCTTAAAGTGTTTTAAATTTGTTTTTCAGTTTCAGTTGACATGAAATACTACAGGTGTGCAACTGCAGTGATTAGACATCTCCATGCCTTACTAAGTGACCACCCCAATTAGCATAGTGCCGGTCGGACACCCTATGTGGTGATCAGACGTCAGCAAGGTGGGGAGGGGCGTGGCGGCCGCATCATCTCTCGCCAGCTCCCAAGTACAGAGCAGTTTTCCTTTCAAAACCACAGCCTGCTCCCGCCCCCCACCCCAACCCCCCACCCTCGTCAGACTCACTTGTTCAGCAAGCCCTGCAATGACGTCATTGGAGCAGAGGTTATGTAAGTTACGGCCACCCCATTCCCAAGTGCTTCCCAGGACAGAAAACACCTCGGAAGGCAGCTCTCGCCATCAGAGAACCCAGCCGAAGTTCTGAGCTTTCCTATTTTCTTCCTGAGTAAGTAAATGACCATCTTTCTTTTCTCTTATGAGAGCAGAATGTCAGAGGATACCATGGCTAATAGAAAAGAAAGCAAAATCTTTCTTTTACAACTAAATATTGGCAGAATTTTTCAGCTTTCAGTAAACTTGTGGTTTTAAAAAACACATAATTCTACATCAATTTAAGAGACTTGTGTTCCGTGCCTACTTTGGGTGTTAGCTACTTTTTCAGAAGAGCAGGGGGAGGAGAAGGAGGAGGAGGAGGAGAGGGAAAAGGGGGGGGGGAGGAAGAGCATTTGGAATGGCTTCTGAACCCAGCAGCCTGTTCTGTCCAGGTCCCATGAAGAGCCTAGGGCCTGAACACAGCTGTCGGAGCCCCGCATAGACGCCAACCAGTTACCACGTCCAGATTCAGACTGATTAAAATCACATTGGTCTCCTCAGAATGGCTTACAAGCTTTCAGAAGGCCAAAAACTGGTTGGGTTATTTTGTGACTTGAAAATAGCATGTTATTATGCAATTGGGTGGACAATCTCTAATATCTGTGTCTGTATTTCAAACACCTTTACCTTCACCTCGCTGGCGACAGCGGCATTCGCTTGAAGAAGGTGAATTTGCTGCAGAAAGTCCCGCTGCCTCTGAGTGACACCTGCCAATGTGAAAAATGTGCAGTACTCAGGGAAATACCCCGTAGAAACTACAGAAGCAGTAGACTTGCCCAATGCCACCTCTGAGTCTTTCAAAGAGGATCAAGTACATATCATGAATAGGGGCGGTAGCTGCTGCTTACTGAGCACCTGCTAGGTGCCAGGCAGGCACCAGAGGTGACACGAAGAGCCGGTGAAGGAAGAATTCTCCTCTCCAGCTGACTGTCCATAAACACAGGCAGCAACTGGTAGAGACAGACCCCAGCACATCACAGGTGTGACAAGGAGTCAGATCGGGCACAAGGGCCCCCTACCCCCGTAGCCTGGGCATGGTGGGGACAGATGGGGCTGAGACAAAGGTGTCCTACAGGTTTTTCTTGGCACATAGAACTTTCTCAGTACGTACAGGAGAGCACAGGAAGGTGTGGCGTGAAGCCCAAAGGCAGTCTCAGGACACAGCTTGCACCCCTGTGTGCAGCCGCGGGGTTGCCCACCGGGCATCCGAGGAGACAGGTGTGCCGGGGATAGTTCTCTCCCGTGGCTGCCGTAATCAGGTACCACAAACTGGGCGTCTTAAATCAACAAGTTGGTTATAGCATATCGATGGGGTTGCAAAGTAGTTCAAAAAGTCAAAAACTTTTCAAAAATATTATGTATTTAAAACTATATGACACGCGTGCGCGCACGCACACACACACCAACGAATTGGTTATATTGCATTAATAGAGCTATAAAGTCATTTTAGTCAAACCTTTTTTCCAAAAAAAAAAAAATCTCTACATATATTAGAGCAAAATCAACCTTTCTGTTAATGAACTGAACATTGAAAAGTAACATAAGCAAAACAATTGTTCTTGGTACCTATCCATGCGCTATAATTAGCTTCTTTGGCTTGTACCTGACTCTCGTATGTCACTGTTTATTTTCATGGAGAATGTATTTTTTTTTTCAGTGGGATCTTAATTATTTTTAATTGTTCCTATCATTGCCGAATCCTTTTCTTCAAGTCTTACGGTTAATATATTTAGAGGGCCACCTTCAGCTGACTTATTTCCTTGGACCAGAATGTATTTAATTAAGAAAACAACCCGCCCACCCCCCCGCTCCTGCAGGTGTGGAGGTCCCTGATAAGCTCTGAGAAAACTCTCGACAAGAACTTCTCAAGTCCGATCCTTTACATGCGGAATTACGTAAATATTCCAGCCCAGATATTGTCATAGGTGCAGCCGTTAGGCCTTACTTCAGAGTTTCTTTCCTCACCAAAATACATTTACCGGATTAAACTCGTCAAATAAGATGTAGCTATTTATAATTTTTGCATGCTCTGTCTAATGCAGATGCTATAAATCATAGATTTCCTGTATTCCATCTCTTTTCTCTGTAGAATATGAATTCATCCAATTGAAAAAAATATTCTCCCTACAAATTGATATATGTCAAAGCTATTATAGAATTTTATTACAGATTTTTTAAAATTAATCTTGTGTGCCATTTGAGCGCTTATCACTTAATTTGATCATTTCCTCCCTTGCTCATTCAGTAAAAAATTTTTAATTATTTTCTGCATAAAATGTTTGTTTTCAATCATTGTAATCTGCTAAATGCTTCAAAAGCTGGTGTTCTGCTACTGCATTTATTGACTAATTAGATTAAAGATTTCCCGTGGATTTGGAACAAAATCCAACCAGAGATCTGCTTTAACGAACAGTTTCATAACCGTCTCCTAAAATCGATTGAGGATAGGCAGCTGAGGCAGAAAACACAGCTAACGTTGTGTTTTTTTTCAAATTCATCATCGACTACATCTCAGAAAGTTTGTAGCCCAGGAACAAGGTTTATAAATCTTGTCAACGACCACTCCATTTTAGCTGATGGTAGAGACTATCGAAACTTATTCAGATGCAACTACAAATTACAAGAAGTCCCTTTCTGTTTCACCGGTCTCTCTGCTTTTAGTAAGAACAGTGTTGTTGCTGTGACACTGTGCCAACCAAAACGTGCATGTGTATTGTCATCACGAAATACAGCAACTTTATTTCCAATGTGAACAGTTTTAACTGACTTTAGAATAGTATTCACCAAAAGTTGGTGGTTTCACTTCTTCAGAATGAACTTCGGAAATTTTTCTTGGACCATGATTGGAAATGACTGATTTTTTTTTTTTTCTAGAGAGAGAGAGACAGACAGACAGGAAGGGAGAGAGATGAGAAGCTTCAACTCATAGTTGCGACACTTTAGTTGCTCATTGATTGCTTCTCGTACATGCCTTGACCGGGGGGGGGGGGGTTACAGCAAAGCAAGTGACCCTTTGCTCAAGCCAGCAACCTTGGGCTTCAAGCCAATGACCTTGGTCTTTAAACGAGAGACCTTAGGGCTCAATCCAGCGACACTGGAATCATGTCTATGATCCCACGCTCAAGCTGGTAAGCCTGCACTGAAGCCAGCGACCTCAGCGTCCCAGGTTGATGCTCTACCCACTGTGCCCCCACCAGTCAGGCCTGACTGATTTTTTTTTCACTTGAAGAATCTGAGTATACTGGTATCAAACTGGCACTTGTCATGGTCTACGCAGTTCTTGCTGAGATGACACACAGTCAGCATTTCCTTTGCCATATGTGCACAAGATGAGTTGGAACCAAAAATGAGCAGAATTAACTTAAAGAACAGTCACACTTCACAGGGTGACTTAGAACAGCACCCCCTGCCGCTCTGGGGGTACACTCAATGTTCTAGGGCACACTCTTTCAAAACTACTAACTTCTGAAGCAGCAGCTTTGAGTCTAGGTTTTCTAGCAGTCAGTGAAATCCCTGCAGCCCCATAGTGACGCCAACTTCAACAAACTCCTGTGCAAGTGACGCATTCCCCATCTCCTCCTCTGAGAAAGGGAAGCTCAGTACAAACACGGTCGTTAGACCATCCCTTGGGGGTTTCATCCTGTCCCATGGCATTAAATACCGCCTAGGAGATTACAGCTCCCAGCTGTGCACCGTCATCTCAGAGCGGGTCTCTGAGTCCCTACCTGCCCTGACAACCAGCCATCCCATAGATACCCCGGTTAGCAGACCCCTCAACCTGAACACGTCCCAACGTGAACTCCTGCTCCACACCCCTCAGAACGACAAAGACGAGAGCGGAAACCTCTCCATCTTCACTCCGTCAGCTCCCTTTCGGTCGACCTTTATATTTCTAGGAGCTCAGGCCAGAAACCTCCTCCTTTCTCGTGACCAACGTCCAGTTGAAAATGATGGCGGTGCCTGCTGACACGTGCGGTCAGTAGGTACATGGTGACAGACACTCTCCATGTGTGCATCCCTCTAGATGGTGAGCGCTTTCAGGTGGGGGCTGCTGTGTCCTGTTCCCTGTATCTCCCGCCCCGGGAAAAGTGTTGGCACACAGTAGGTGCGCATGCAGTGCTGTTAACAATAGCAACATGGTCGTTAATAAGACTAATTGCAACCTCCCACTGAGTGTTTCTCCTATGCCAGGCAGCCATGCCAGGCAGGATGTACTTAGGGCTGATTTTCAGAAAGAAATATAAAAGCCAGTGGGTCTAAGTGGCCCCCACGAAGGATGTTGTGCCAGGATTTGGACTCGGGTTTCAAAGCCCCGGTCTTTTCCTTTATCTCAGGAGTTGGCAGACTTTTCCTCTGAAGGGAACACATGGTCAGTGTTTCCAGCAGGGCCTCACAGTCTCTGTTGCAACCCCTCGGCTCCGCTCTTGTCACAGCAGCGGCCAGAGACGACCCGTGAACGAATGGGTGTGGCCGTGTGTCAGTGAAACTTATTTTCCAAAACCGTGGCCAACGGGACACAGCCGCGAGCTGCGGTGGGCGGCGGCCCGTGTTAGCTGCGTGCTGGTCGTTGCAGGTCACTGTGGATGGCGTCCCGGACCCTCCTGGAGTTCCCGTCCTCCAACCGGAGCCAGCTTGTGCCTCTGAATGCCACGTCCTGTGACGAAGCCCGGGAAGCCTGGGACGTGCTGCACAGAGTGCTGCCGACGTTCATCGTCGCCGTCTGCTTCTGCGGCCTGCTGGGAAACCTCTTCGTGCTGTCCGTCTTCCTCCTGCCCCGGCGGCGTCTGAGCGCCGCCGAAATCTACCTGGCCAACCTGGCGGCTTCCGACCTGCTGTTTGTCCTGGGCCTGCCCTTCTGGGCCGAGAACATCTGGAACCAGTTCAACTGGCCTTTCGGGGCCGTCCTCTGCCGCGTCGTCAATGGGGTGATCAAGGCCAACTTATTCATCAGCATCTTTCTGGTGGTGGCTATCAGCCAGGACCGCTACTGCGTGCTGGTGCACCCCATGGCGAGCCGGAGGCGGCGGCAGCGGCGGCTGGCTCAGGTCACCTGCGTGCTCATCTGGGTCTTGGGGGGCCTCCTGAGTATCCCCACGTTCCTGCTCCGCTCCGTCAAAGCCGTCCCGGAACTGAACGTCTCCGCCTGCGTGCTGCTGTTTCCCCACGAGGCCTGGCACTTCGCGAGGATGGTGGAGCTGACCGTGCTGGGCTTCCTCCTGCCGCTGGGTGCCATCATCTTCTTCAACTACCACATCCTGGCCTCCCTGCGGGGGCGGGCAGAGGTCAGGGGGACACGCTGTGGGGGCCCCACGGAGGGCAAGGCCACGGCGCTGATCCTCACGCTCGTGGCTGCCTTCCTGGTCTGCTGGGCCCCCTACCACTTCTTCGCCTTCCTGGAATTCCTGATCGAGGTGCGGGCCCTCCACGGCTGCTTCTGGGAGGATTTCACCGACCTGGGCCTGCAGTGGGCCAACTTCTTCGCTTTCGTCAACAGCTGCCTGAATCCAGTGATCTACGTCTTTGTGGGTCAGCTTTTCAGGACCAGGGTGTGGGAACTCTATAGGAAATGCACCCCTAGAACTCTCATGACAATGTCCTCGTCCCACAAGAAAGAAATCCCCTGACTTTTCTGGTGGAATTAAAGCAGCAGTGAGCCCGGAAGCTTGACTCCCTGATCAATTATTTCTGATGTCACGAATAAATACTATTGTAGTAGGCTGACCACAGCCCGAGATAGCCAGGACCTGTGGTCCCCGCAAGCTGTGAGTATTTGCGTGGCAACGGGGACTTTGCCCATGCAGCCAGACGAAGGCTCTTCAAATGGAGAGAGGGCCCTGGATTATTGGGGTGGCCTAACATAATCACAACTTGGGTCCTTAGAAAAGGGAAGCAGACGTGTCAGAGTAGACGATGTCACAACAGACGAAGTTAGGGTAACTAACACAAGAAAAGCCGTGAGCTGAGGGCTGATGGCGCCCCCTGGAGGCAGGAAAAGGCAAGGCAATGCTTTCTTCCTGGTGCCTCCTGGCCTCCAGAAACTTAAGATAATAAATTGATGTTGTTTTAACTCCTCAAGTTTGTGATAATTTGTTCCAGCACCAACAGGAAATTAATACAAGTTTCCAATAAGGCTTTCTCTTATTGCATTTCCCCTTGTCCATCCAAAAATTCTCTAGACTAACTGGTAGAAATACAGAGATGAGCTAGCTAGACAGCTTATCCGCAGGAACTTACTTAGATGTAAATAATTGCAGTATTAAAAAAAAAATGAGCGGTCGCACGAGCACGCCCCAGATCCATACCTTGAGCATTCAGAGGGACAGGGGATGCGTTTCTTCTAGGGTTGTCCGGATGGGTGCTGTGAAAGGAGTGGGCTGTGAGCTGCGTTTCACAGAGAAGCAGCTCTGGGGCTGGTGGAGGCACAGGTAGGAAAGTGTGGGCTACACATAAAAGAATGTTTATTTTATTTATATATTTATTTTTATTGAGAGAAGGGGAGGCAGAGACAGATTCCCACATGTGCCCCAACTGTGATCCACCTGGCAAGCCCACTAGGGGGCGATGCTCTGTCCATCTGGATCATTGCTCTGTTGCTCAGCAACCGAGAGCTCTTCTTAGCACCTGAGGCAAGGCCATGGAGTCATCCTCAGTACCCAGGGCTAACTTACTCCAATCGAGCCTTGGCTGCGGGAGGGGGAGAGAGAGAAAGGGAGAAGTGTGAGGGGAAGAGGAGAAGGAAGGGTTGAGAAGCAGATGGGCACTTCTTCTGTTTGCCCTGACCAAGAATCAGACCCTAGATTTCCACACGCCAGGCCAACTCTCTACCACTGACCAGGGCCAAAGAATGTTTATTGAACTTGGTACATCAGTGTTCTTCTTGCTACCAGGGAGCCAGTGGTGCAGTTGAAAGTCTGCTGCAAGGAGCTTGTGGCAACAGGGACACTAAATAGGGGAGCATCGCCCTCAGGGTAAGCGAAGGTGTTCTGAGAACGCGGAGAAGGGGTATCTAACCTGGGAGCCTGGGAGAGGACGGTTAGAGAGGTTTCCCAGTAGAAGACACATATATCCCAAAATGGAGCCTTCCAGACAGAAGAAACAGACCACACCTAGAGGCAGGTGGGTTCACAGTGGGATTGAAGGTTTGAGGGGACTGGAGATGTTGGGAGAACCTAGAATGGCCAAGGGCAGAGAGGGAATCAGGGGTGTCCCAAGGGCCTTTGAGGGTCCGAGGGTCCAGCTGAAGCTAGAAGGCATGAATTTGGTGTGTGGATTGCTCAATCACACTGATGGCTCTTGGGCTACATCAATAGGAGTATAGTGTCTACAATGACAGAGGTGATATACCATTTAGCTTAGCATTGCACAGGGTACATGAGGCATATTGTGTCCAGCCCTTGGCCAATTCAGAAGAGGTTTTGTCAGATGGATGGCCATAGTTGAAGGCCATTGGGGGTATCAGGGAGCCTATGAGGAATGGCTGAATTAGGGAAGGAAATGAGCATTGGGAGGTGAGAGAAGCAGAGGGACATTGATATGGTTAAAGAACAGGTGTAGTGGAAGCATCTAGGTGACGGGGCAAGAAAAACAGGAGGTTGTGGCCACAGAGTGAGAGCGTCTGCATGGAGCACTCCAAGGTGGAGCAATCCCAGAGGACAAGGACCAAGTGTGGCCATGGCACTGAGTGGTTGGGTAGAGGAAAGGTCATTGGAGACGAGACAATTAGGGAATGGAAAGGGGGGTAATGGGGTGTCCACCGGGGCCTCGCAGGCCAGCAGGGTGTTGTGAGGACCTGGGCAGGACAGAGCTGAGGGCTGGGTGCCAAGGTCCATCTCCATGGAGTGGCGAGGGAGGGGGGTGGGCAGCCCCTGCTGCTGAGTGGGGCGGACCGGTCCTCATGAGACAGCAGCAAAGACCCCAGAATCACTTAAGAGAGGAAAAGTAGACCAGTGACCTGGAGCCTGCTGATGGGGTCTGAGAGGCCCACAGGGACTGAGCCACCAGGTCCTCCCAGGACGTCGGTGACAATCCTTCGGTCAATGCTCCAGCCCCGCCGGTTCCTGAAGAGCAGAGAGTGGTTCAGATGGCCTGGGTTTAAGTCAACAAGCAGGGTCCAGTAAACTAAACCTGTTTAGTTTGGACCTCGTGACGTTGGAAAAAATGTGTTTGAGTTGATGACCAATATTTAAGTTGCACCTAAGAATCCCGACTTCGGGCTTCCCTCAGACATTTGGAAGCTCTGGCAACAGAGTCCGCGTCCATCCGTCTGTTTGGCTGGTATTTATTGAGCATCTACTTTGTGGCACGCCCTGACATAGGCACTGAGAACACAGCAGCCCAGTCCTCTTGGAGTCGACCCCAGGGTACCAATTATTTGTTCCTGAGCAGCTGTGACCCTGTCAACAGGACAGGCCCCCACTTCATTGGCCACAGTCCCCTCCCCAGAAGCACAGACTAGAGTCATCCGGCTTGCTGGCCTCCAGCGCCAATGTTAGCTCCCCAGGGAATAAACCCGGTGAGCAGTGACCCTGCAGCAAAGTGGCAGGGACAGGCAGGAAGACCAGGCAGGGACGGAGAGCGGGAAGAGTATAGTTATGCTGTCTCTCCTCTGCTCTGCACGAGCTGACACGGATGTGGCCCCCCTTTCTTCTCCAGGCTTTGCATTAAACTTGTGGCTTATAAAAATCCTTTCCAGGGGTTGGGAACAAACAAAATAAAACAACAACCCCACATTGTAGCAGAATGCCCTGGCTGAGAATCAGAACATTGCTCAGAGGCCCGTGGTCACAGACAGGTTGTCGACTCGGTCTCTGATGAGCCAGATGTCTAATTTCTGGAATGGGGTAGCATTTACCGAAGCCCGGTGTGCAGCCCCGCAGTGTAAGAGAAAATGGCACCCCCCCAAGTCCGTGCACGTGCGCACACACACACACACACACACACACACACACACACACACACACACACACAGTAAGGATTCTGTTGCCCTCCTCTTGGGAAGGTCAATCATTCATTTGCAGAGGGAGAAGGTGCTGCTTTGGTTAAAAGGATCGGTACCGTGGGAGAAATGAATATTTTGAGTTCCCACGGATGTGATGGATGTGCTCACCTGGGGTTATTTCCCACCTGGGTCCTGGCCAGGCGCCACCATGTAGAGCTGACACCTGGAATGGAGGGAAGGGTGAGCAGTCTCCCAGCACCCAGCTCCAGCACCCTCCTGGGCTCCCATTTTCTCTCTGAGACGTGAAGCTTTTTCTCCAACCCGCTTCCAGCCTCAAGCCTGAGCCAGTCATGTGAGCTCACAGCTGCCCGCCTCCTTCCCCCTACCCCCACCCCTTCCATCCTGGCATGAGTAGCACTAAGCCCCCCCCCCCAATCCCAGTGGGGAGACTCCCAGGTACTGCAATGGACACAAGCAGTTCCATTCATCGGAGATGAGTCACAGCTTGATGAGAAGCAGGTGGGAAGTCTCCCATGAGCCTGAAGAGGCTTGAAATGTCAACATGAGTGTGTGTCGAACTGGTGCAAATCCAAATAAAATCTGAAAGATATCAATGTCATTTTCCATATTCCCATTCTTATTTAAAATGTTGATGTTTTGTTCAGCACGGGTGGTTTTTCATTAACGTTACTTTTTTAAAACGTTGCATGAAGTTAGTGTTTATCCTGATGACTGATGTGCCCGTGTCCACCCCCCCCCTTACATTTTGTGCACAAGGCCAGGGTCTCGCTCACCTCGCCCTTGTCCCTAACCTTGGCAGGATCAGGGGGCTGGCGCCACACTTCCAGTGAAGAAACAAACCTATCAAAGAAGCCTCGATAAGCTTGTGTTTCAGACTCACCTTTAGATACCCCCCCCCAGAAACAACACAACAAAAGATCTCTATCTGGATATGAACCACACTGCTAGTATCTCATGTCCCAAATATTCCCTTATCAACTTCTGGAGGAAACTCCACCAGGGACAACTGTCACCTGGCGTGTGTCCCCACCCAGACTCGTATTTACAGGAAGAAACTAATTGTGAAATGAAATGATAGTTCTATTTTACATTTAAGCAGTGTCCTCGACTAAGAGGACAGCAGCCACAGACAAGGCTTGTGAGAGGGCTGGGATAGTGAGGACTTTTTCCATAGCCTTCCCACGGTGCCAGGGCTCAGGTGGCTGCCTGGGCTCAGAAGGCAAACGCGAAAGCAAAGCTCCACTAGGGAAGAGCGCGGGCGCCCCCTGCTGACACCAACGAGGGACTGCACTTTCCCCAGAAGGGGTTCTACACCAATTTTCAAAACAAGCTTTTACCTGGGTGACAACAGGTTTGTCCAAAAGCGCAACACGGCATGCGAAAAGACGACGTTTTCTCGCTGGTGGGTAGGTTGGTACGACTTCTACAAGAGAACAAAGGGCAACAGCCCCCCCAGATTTTAAATGGGCGTCTCATATCATGGTGTTCTACCTTGGAGTGACCTACCCAACAGGAAACCACTGAGAAACTGAGATGTAGCCAAGTTAGGCAACTTGCTTAAGGCCAGTGTTTGGGGTTAGAGAGTCAGCTAAACCTCCAGTTCAGCAAACAGGACATAAAGGCTAAGAAGACACCTTTCCAAATGAATCTGGCATGAAGGAAGAGGAGGTTTTAAAGAAAACAGTATGTCCTGGAAGGGGGGTGGGAGGTGGGGGCGGAAGTAAAACTTCAGCTCAAACTGAAATGGAGAATGTAAGGTACGTTTTCCCCTCCGAGAAAGAAGGAAGGAAGGACCGAGAGCCACAAAGTGTGGAATAATAAGAGGTTTTATTAAGTACCGCACATCCCACCTGACGATGTCCCCCAGCCCTGGGGTTCAGAGGCTAGGGGAGTCGCCCCAATTAGACTGCGTGAGAGGTATTTAAAGGGGTCCTCTAGGGTGGCCGAGCAGTTATGACGTGGTGAAATCTCACTGGCTGACGGACAGTCAATCTTCTCCCAAGATCCTCTGGGAACTTTCTTTTGGCCCGCTTGGTTGTGTGGGCGGCCCCAGCCAAAGTCCGAGCTCTGAGTTCCTCACGTGATCGTCCCCCGTGAGCCACCCCACATCTCAGCCTTTTTTATTAAATAGAATTGGGGCACCGTATATTCGTCTGGCTACTTCCTACTGGTTAGGGGTGTCGTGGGGAGGGGGGGTCGGCAGGTGGTGGCTTTGAGGGGAGTCAGGAGGAACATCTGTTTGGCCGTGAATTGACAAACTTTGTGGATGCAGTTCTGTAAGAATTTAAAAAAGAGAAGAGCAAATATGAGTTATACGTTGATAATTAGAAGAAGATTTAGGATAGGGGCAGCCCGGGTAAGAATGGGTGGCTGCAATCAAGAGTTAAGCAGGTTGTAGGAGGAAAGATTCTTGCTTCGTTTCTCTCGAAGATGGTTGAGGAGATTGAAGCTTCCTTCATCAGGCCAGTCCTACTGAACAGCATTGCTCCCTGCTTCGCCTCACTCTGGTGGCAGGTACCTGGTGGGAGGGACAGGAGCAACAGGAGGGTCTGCAGGCCCCAACCTTTTGTGAGCCGCAGACATGTAGGGCCCAGCGACCCTGCATGGGAGCAAGCTTGAGGCAAGAGACATGGTTAGAAATGAGGGTAGCATTGATTATGGGGGAGCCCTTGGTAGTGAGGAATGGCAGGAGTAAGTGGGAAGATGCTGTCAGCTGGATAGTGGCTCCGAGACTGTAATGTCTCGACCCAGAAGGGGTACAGGGCATGATGGCATAACTAAGAACGAGTGTGAAAAAGGGGATTCCATTTAAGCTGCATGTCAGGGGTGATGTGTGAAGGGGAAAAGAAGGGGTCCCATCCATTCCCATAACCGAGACCTGTGAGGGAATTAGAGGTGCAGAGTGTGGTGGCAAAACAGAGAAGGCAGCTCCCGTGTCCACAAGAAATGAGATGGACTTACCCACTAGTTGCAGCATACCCTGGGTTCTCCGAGTCCAGGCCGTGTCCTAGGAGTTTGAGCGATGGGCCCACCTGGCTGCCTCGTCCTCCACGTAGAGGCGTTGAGGATGAGCCTGCTTCCCAAAGGGGCAATTGCTCCACCAGTGACCAGGCTGCTTGCAGTTAGGGCAGGGCTCAGTGGGCAGCCGCGGGCAGGGGCCCTGTGGGGCACAGTGGTCCTGCTTGCCACACTTAAAGCAAGCTGCTGGTGGGATTCCTCTTTGCGGTCCAGATTTGGGCCGGGCACTTCCTGTGCCTGGGTTTGGAGCGTTACCTTCTGCTGCATGTGGGCGTGGCAAACATCCTGGGCCATTTCTTCTAGCCGCGGCCATTGAAAACGTTAAATGCCATGTTCACAGGTCCCAGATAGGGATTTGGGGGTTGAGAATAAGAGGAGGAGGCTTCCAAGGAGCCCAGCCCTCAGATCCAGCTGGAAACGCTGGAGCCAGAGGCAGGAAGGGTCAGAACTTCCTGCAAGCAGGTTGGGGTTGGGTGTCCTGCAAACCGGTGTAAGAGCCAATGACAGGCGGAGAATGGCCTGACGGAGGAGGGGCTTAAGAACACAGTGGAGAAGGGAGGGGCCCCTGGCCAGCAGGGGAAGAGAGAGACTGGTATTTGCAAGTGAATGAGAAACAGGATGTAGTGAAGGGAGGGGGAGGAGGCTCTCTGGAGAGAAGAGACCTGAGCGAAAGAGGTCCACAGAGGGACCAGAGAGTGGCGCAAGAGAGGGGCACCCTCGGGGGTCAGGCAGAAGAGAGAGAAAGTTGAGAGTGCGCAGAGAAGGGAAGATTACGAAGCAGAGGTTTTCTCTGGCCAAAAAAGGCCTGCGTGGTGTAACAGGCGGCTCAGAGATTAAGGACAGGCGTGCGAATAATTAGAGGCCCTGAATGTAAAGGGATCTCCAATCTCCCAGCCACCTCAGTGAGTTAAATTGGTGAGGGTGTTAAAACCGAAAGTCCCTTCAGGAGGCTACCTGGTCCAATTAGTGGGTTCTGTGGCCTGGCCACAGTGGAGAAAAGGAACAGTTTCCTCTTCTTTAGGGAGGGAGAGATTTTGGACAAGGCAACTCCCGGAGTGTTTGGGGATTCCTGTGCCCCCCACGGCCGGCCTCAGTTCTCGGGTGGTCAGAGTTGAAGATTGGCATCCCAAAACCCAAGCTCTGGCCATGGACGGATAAGGAAAGTGGGTGTGCTCAGACGTCTCCAAGGCACACATGCACTCGGATGGAAAAGGCCTCCCTGACGTAGCTACAGTTTCGGACAGGGAGCCTTGGCAGAAAGAACTAAGGGGAAGGCCTGAAGGCGGGACTTACCGCACCATACGCCGAAGTGAGTAGATGGTCAGAGATCCTGAGATCCTGCTTCTGTCTCGAAGAGGAAGGAGAGAGAGGAGCAGTCCCTTGCGGACTCCTAACTCCTTTCCAGGTCCCGGGTTTCGGCACCAAAATGTAAGGTATTTTTCCCCACCGAGAAAGAAGGAAGGGGGGGGGCCAAGAGGCACAAAGTGTGGAATAATAAGAGGCTTTATTAAGTGCTGTGCATCCCACCCCACGATGTCCCCAGCCCCCGTGGTCAGAGGCTAGGGGAGTTGCCCCAATTAGACTGCGTGAGAGGTATTTAAAGGGGTCCTTTAGGGTGGGCGAGCAGTTCCAATGTGGTGAAATCTCACTGGCTGATGGACAGTCAATCTTGTCTCAAGGTTTTCTGGGAACTTTCTTTTGGCGTGCTTGGTTGTGTGGGCGGCCCCAGCCAAAGTTCCCAGGCTCTGAGTTCCTCACGTGACTGTCCCCCATTAGCCACCCAACAGAGAAGAGAGGACAATATTTATTTGGCCTTAGACATATTTGTTGCAAATGAAAGGAAGATTCCTGTCAATGGCGCTATAATATTGGGAAAAGTAATTTTAAAAAATCTCCACTAAGATTGGCGTCAAGAGGGCCTGTAGAGGGAGCTCTCACACCCTAACACTCATCGTTGGTTGCTCCAAACAGGAAGACACAGGTCCCCCAAGGGGAAGATGTTATCCACTCTACTAGCCCAACAGGAGGAAGATTTTCTCTGCCCCCAGCAACAGACCAGCCAATTCGAGAGTGTGACAACCCAGTCAATGAAAAGCCACTACATTCTACCTCCCAGTTGCCTCCAATGGACTCGTTGTTTACAACAGCCGCTCCCAATGCCCTCCCCCTCTCCTGTATGAAAGAACATCCCTCTACTTTGTTGCCCAGACTTGCCTACGGTGTTACCATAGCTTGAATGCCCTGAATTGCGATTCTCCACTATTCCTGAATAAACCCGTTTTTCTCGCTGGTGAAACAACACGTTTTATTCTTGAGTTCAACAACATTGACACTGATTTTCAAATGGCATGGGGTTGGGGGGAGGCGTTTAACTTTCACTAAATGTTTTTTGTAGTTACACCCTTGAGTTCTCCCTCATCCTAAAAATGGTTAGACCACATTGGTGCTGACAAAATGCTCACATTAGAGGTTTGGAAGCAAAATTAGTGCTTTGCACTGAGCAGTCATGTTTTCCTTTATACCTCAGCGGACTTTAGACACAAGTGGATGCTTTCCCCTCTCCTGAGCGCCATGGAAATTCTTACCATAAGGACGTGCTACTGTTCATTTTCCTCAGCTACCCTAAAACCCAAAAAGCTTTGCCTCCAACACCCTCCTTGACTTTTATTTCTAAATGCTACCGTAAGACACACCCTTCAGATGAAATTTCCCCATAACCAAGCAGCCCTGAATATCAGGCTAAGAAGAGAGTCAACTCTCCAGGTATCCCAAGGCTGCCCGGATTGGTGTTTAATGCCAGGGAAACAGCTATCCAGGTGGCCACAGGAAAGGTGGTGTCTTCCAAACCAGGAATTCCAATTCAAAAACTGCTCCAAGTGGTGTTGCTGGTTCCCTGGCTGGCTGGCTGGCTGGCTTTGTTCACTGCCACTCCAGTTTCTCAGAAGCAAATGAGCTGATTTCCATTCATAAGGAACCAATAGCTGGAATGATTAGTTGGGATGTCCTCCCACTGGGTTCTGAGCTACCCACCAGCAAGGACAGAACCTCCCATCTCTAGCCCAGGGCATTGTACACAGTAGGCTTCAGGGAACAGTAATGATAATATCTAACACTTAATGGAATTTACTGTGTCAGACCCTTATCTAAACACTTTGCCTGTATAGTGACTCGTGTAATCCTCATAACAACCCTATTATAGTTCTGTGTTATATTATAGCACAGAGAGGTTCAGAAACTCCCCCAAGCTCACACAGCTAACAAGTAGTGGAGCCCCAGGCAGCCTAACTCTATCATCTATATTCTTAGCCGCTATACCAGTGGTTCTCAAATCGGTCTGCACGTTGGTCACCCGAGGAACCTCAAATATCCACCCCAGGGATTGTGATTTAAGTGCTGTTGGGTGTGGCCTAGGTTTTCAAAAATTTAAAGAGCTCTTCTGGTGATTTCTATATGCAAGCAAGTTTTGAGGACCACTACATGATACTATCCTGCCTCATTACCCAGCAAATGTCTACTGAATTCAATCTGCTCCACGTGAAACTGCTTTCAGGAATATAAACAAAATAGCCCAGGAGAGGAAAAACCAATCCAACCCCGGTGGTGGTGAATTATCTTGCAGTGCAACTGACTGATTGGAATAGAGTCTGTGCTGTGAGCACGGGTCTGAGGTCAGACATTCCTGAATTCAAATTCTAAATGATGCTTGCTCACCGGTCCGTTTTTCTTCCTTCTGAGGCATTGGAGCCAGACTCCATGACCCAGCTTCCCTGGACCGGATTCTGCTACTGGAATGTGCCTGAGTCCCCAGCACGAAGCCGTCCTCTCTCTCCCACGAGGCAGATGCTGAGGTTGTGGGGGAGGCAGAGTCACAGGGCAGAAGGTGCCTGGTTGCCACGTCCCCCAGTGGAGAACGCCCAGTACTCTCACCAGTGGGATTTGATGGAATGAGAGAGACACTTCTTTTTGTTAAGCTGCTGGTATTTGGGGGGCTGTCACTGGTGACAGCTGTTCCTTAACTAGCACACTGTGGCTTTGGGTAGGTCTCACGATCCTAAGCCTCGCTTTTGTCACCTGCAGGAGAAAGATAACAGGATTACAAATATGTAAGACGGAGGCCGGGCTTCCGTTCGCTGTTCAGCTCTGCCCCCCACCTGCCCTCTGCCTGTGAACCCCGGACACTGCACAGAAGCCGGGTTTGGCCTGTGGGTGGCTCCCGCAGGAGCCTAGGGATGAGGGTTCAATGCCCGTCTGGCCACTGTGCACTAGCTAAGGGCCACGGCTGCTGTTGGGCACCCCTCTCTTCCAGCCACAGGCTCCGTGAGTCACTCTTGCCCTCTGTCCCTTCAGGCCTGCGGCGAGGCTTAGGTTGCTTCAGTCTCAGGGCAGATGGGATGGAAAGGAGGAGGGGTATTGTGTTGCTGTTGCCAAGGAGAGCCGGAAAAGGCCAGATGGCACCGCTGACTCAGGCCCTGGACAGGCCCAGAGTCAGCCCCGTGCATGTGCGGGTCTCCCTGGCTGCTGCCTGCCTATGCTGATTAGTCCCTTCCTTGTTTCCTCCTCAGTCACCCACGGGGCCGTCTGCTTCCTACCAGGACCTGGCTGACAGTGATGCGAACGCCCCAGGAGTGCGGAACGTAGTAAGTTACGTAGTCAACACTCAACACGTGTTTAGTTTCACTTTCTTTTATATGTATTGATATATTATTACTGCTTAGATTATTGCTAAAGCCAAGAAAACACAAAATTGCACTGAATAAAGGATCTCTTCCAGTATTAATCATGTGATCTTAGGCAAGCAATTCCCCTCCCTGGGCTTCCTGTCCTCAAATGCCAAGTGACTATATAGGACAGATGACCTCTAAGATACATTCATCCACCCACCCATCCATCCACCAGTCCGTTTCCTTAACTCTGTGCCGGGCACAAGGTAGATACGTACCGTCCTCACAGAGGGCATCAGACAACAGGGAACAAATCAATGTCGCTTTTTACATGAGAGAAGGCCCATGGAGGGCTGCGTTAGGGAGTGTGTATTGTCAGGGAGAATGAAGGGCTAGGTCAGGTGTTGGGCCCGTCTGGAATGGCAACGGTGAGGCTGAGATTAGGAGGAAGAGGCGGGAGCATTCCATAAAGGTGGGAAGGGCCTTAGGTGCTGTTCCTACTCTGGGAAGCATGGCATTTTCACCAGCGTAGCTTTTAGTCCAGTGGTTGGCACCAGTGGGCCTTAGGCCACCCAGAGGACATTTGGGCCTATCTGGTGACACTTTGGGCTTTACACATTGGGAGAGAATGCAACCTGCATCTTGTGGCCAGAGACGCTGCTAAGTACTCTAGAGTGCACAGGACAGCCCCCCACAATCTGTCCAGCCCCAAGAGTGAAGCTTGCTGAGGGGAGGGGCCTGACTTGGCCGCACTCCCAGGTTTCCACATCACTGGTGTTGAGTGGGGTCTGGGCTTCGGCACCTGGTGGCTCTCCCCCATGCCTGACGGGGGTGTGGTGGGCGCGGCTGGCGGGCAGCTAGGCGAGGGAGGGGCTGCAGACCCAGGTGAAGAGATGGGTAAGCAAGGTTGTTCCCATCTCCACCTTTCATCTCAATCTTCTAGCAAAATTCCTTTCTTAGTTTCCTAATTAGTAAAGAGAGTTAGTGAAAGTGTTCAAGTTCCTCTTGGATGGAATCCTTGGAAGAGCATGGCATTTGGGAGTCCAACCATGTGACCGTGAGTAGGTACCTGACATGTCTGAACCCCAGTCCTCATGAACCTCTGGTCCTTGTGGAAAACGGACTCTACCAACTGCCTGTAGGGGTGCCGAGGGACAGAAAGAACACACTGTGATTCCTGGCGCACAGTAAGCATCTCACCAGAGCCATGTGTGACATACAGCTTGTGATTTTTCTGATTGTTCAAAATGGATGATTATATTGTAACATGTGTCACATCAAAACCTCTCTCAAAGTATTGTCTTTAAAAATGAGGATTTCCTGGAAGGGTGAGATCTTGTTCTCTGACATAGGTCATCAGTTTGGCTCAAATAAACTCTCATAAAAACTTTTTTAGCCTGACCAGGCAGTGGCGCAGTGGATAGAGCGTCGGACTAGGATGTGGAAGACCCAGGTTCGAGACCCCGAGGTTGCCAGCTTGAGCGTGGGCCCATCTGGTTTGAGCAAAGCTCGCTAGCTTGGACCCAAGGTCGCTGGCTCCAGCAAGGGGTTGGTCTGCTGAAGGCCTGCGGTCAAGGCACATATGAGAAAGCAATCAATGAACAACTAAGGTGTCACAACAGCAATGAAAAACTAATGACTGATGCTTGTCATCTCTCTTCGTTCCTTTCTGTCTGTCTGTCTCTATCTATCCTTCTCTCTGACTCTCTCTCTGTCCCTGTAAAAAAAATAAAAGAAAAATTTTAAATTTAAATATTCCTTTTATAAGTAAAATAGTTCTCCAAATAAAATAAGTTTATCAAGTATTTACCCAGGTCCCTACAATCAAACCTACAAGGCGTGTTTGCCACGAGTCTGTATCACAGATATTATAACTAATGCAGTGGTTCATATCCAAAGGGGCTGCAGTGGCCCCTGTTATCACACACCTATCCATCTCAGAAGTTCATAGCAGGTGCATAAAGCATTTGCTGTCGGCAGTGCCAGGACCGCAGGAACCCCATTTCCCAATAACAAGATCTGAAACAGACCTCTGCCCACGCCCCCCAAAAGCATTGTGAACAGTTCTTGGCGAAAGACAATAGTGTTTAGAGAAAATACCAAAGAGTATTTTAATTGTCTTAGAGAGTATTCTTAATTTCATACTAAGTTAAATAGTCACACTGACCAGTTACATTTCCACAAAAATACTCGTACAGCGTCGGTATTTTTCAAGTACTCACAGCCACAATTACCTTAATTAGGAAAGTTAGGAGACACAGCAATGATGGTCAACACGTACAGTGTAGGCTCTTTGCTTGTGGTGAGATGAAGTCAATGTCGACACTAAGTCAGGATGGCAGGATGGGTTCGTGTAAGGGCTGAGCTTGGCGGCCCCACCCGCATTCACGATAAGAGGCAAGGTGTACAAACAACGCAAGGCAAAGCCAACTAACATCAGGAAAGGAGCTGCCAATTCATATGCACAGATGACATGTGAAACAGCACAGGAAACACATTTTTTATAGGAGGGGCTGCGATTTCAACCACTCAGGGCATCAGAGATGTCACTGTGTCAGCCAACATCTGTTTACAGTCTCTGGAAATCGCTGGTGCCTACTGCGAAGACACGTGCTTGAAACCAGGAGGCCAACAGTTGTTACAGGAGGTGAAAGTATCTCCCTGGCGCCTATATTTTAAAAATGGCTGACATTTCCAAGTATGAGTTGTGGAAACACTCTTGAACTTCTCATCCCAAGAGAAGCCACCTGTCGCGGCGGTGTGAGAGACTGCCTTTTCCACCTGCTCTGCACACACTACAACGCCGGAAACCCCTCTGGTTACAGCGGCTGACTGTGCACGGAAAGGCTATACGAAAGGGACCAGGCTGCCTGGCGTGATCCTGAAGACGCTGAGATAAAGATAAATTGGCATCAAAGCACTCAATTACTCTCACATGAAACAACTATCTTCCAATAAACAGGAATAAGACATGTTGGTAATGGAAACAAAGAAATCATCATCTATACACTATACAAAGAGCCTTCCTTCTGAACCTAAGACTCACAGATGGAAGCTTGACTTACTCTATCTCAGTGGTTCTTAACCTTTTTTGAGGTACAGAA
Source organism: Rhynchonycteris naso (assembly GCA_037038555.1). Taxonomy (NCBI): domain Eukaryota; kingdom Metazoa; phylum Chordata; class Mammalia; order Chiroptera; family Emballonuridae; genus Rhynchonycteris; species Rhynchonycteris naso. The sequence continues at coordinate 8,781,441 of CM072999.1, read as the reverse complement.
CCCACCAGTTTCATATGCGCATTCACCGAACCCTTCTTTAGTGATAAGTAAAAATTTTTTTTTTCCTAATTCAAGACATAGGTATATGTTTTTTTACTGGTGCACAAAATGAGCCGTGCATGAACATCCCCTTGCTCAAAGAACAAAACCAACAAAGTGCATGAACTCACAACAAATTACGGTATTACTTTATTCTGGCCTCCGCGGCAGAGGCTTCTCCGAACCCCTGAGACCGACTCATCGAGCCCCTGGGGTTCGATAGAACCCAGGTTAAGAACCACTGCTCTATCTGGTACCAGGAGGCATCACTTGGTGTTTGCTGAGTATCTTCCTTTCAAGCAGCTTCAAGGACTTCATAGCTATTCTCTTGTGTCTTAAGTAGGTCAAGAGGACAACAGGGAATGAGCGTGCTCAGCCCCAAACCCGCGCCCTGCCACACGTCCTGTCATTCAGAGGGACCAGAACCGATGCCGGTGGGAGAACACCGACAGAAAGCTTCATGACTTCGCTTGAGTCTGGTCCCCAGCTTTGTACTCGTCAACATGTAATGTTGACAATTAACTGTTAATCCTGAAGCTACCAGGTGCAAGGTTGATTCCTCACTTCAAACCCAAGAGCTTACCTCAACTCGGCCCCTGTCTCTGCACTCTGCTGAGTTCACCCGGTGCAAGAACCCAAACCCAGCAGCGGGTGGGAGGCCCCCACCTCTGGACAAGCAGCCCTTGCAGGAGGCAGAACTGTCTGGACAGTTTTGAAACGGAACAAAGGCATCAAACCTACAGAACACAGTTATTGAAGACAATGGTTAAAAAGTCATTCCCTTCAAAGCTGAGAACACTGGTCTTCAGTACTTTTGCCATTGCAGGCACACTGCCACTTGAGATTTATTTTTCCTTACAGGGAGTTTTTCATCATAAAAATGTAAATGTCAAATATATGCGCTTAAGTGGGAATCCAAACTGGAACCAAACTATGAAAAGGGAAGTCCACTGCTATGTCTAGAACTACTGCATCATAACTACCTTAAAAGCAGATGTGGAGCGGACATTCTGCTTGTAAGTGACAGCAGTCGGGGGATGGACGGGAGGGAAACTGGGAAGTCCCAACGAGCCCTGTTCAGGAGAAGACACGGCCACGGCCTTGGCTGCCTGGATAATGGAAGGCGTGGACAGGGCACAGTGACCCTGCGGGGTTCTGAAACTCTCGGCAGGCCTGCATCGGGCTCACTCATCTGGACTCCTGGGGGTGACACCCACCCGGACCCAGTGCAGCCACGAGGGGACACACGGAGTGGACCCCATTCAGAAGCCTACATCCAAAGCCAACGTTGCAGGCACTGTGGCCATTCAGAAACGCAAATCTGTGGGAGACCCAACACCTGAGGGAGCCCACAGAGACTCTGTGCGATGTGGCCAGTGCCCTCACCCGACAATGCCGCCTGTCATTCTGAGGGGCCACAGGTCTGGGGCACTCTACTGACCATTATACCCATACCACCGTTCACACATGCACACGCACACCCTAATCCCCTGAAAATCTGTCTTGGGCTTTGTCCTAAGAAATCCCTTTGTTCATGGAGAGGGACACAGAGCTTTAGAGAAATTAAAGGTCTTGGCCAAGTCACCCGTTCTGTAAGTCACACAGGTCTGGCAACTCAAGGAGCCTGCCCAACAACCTTTTTACTGTGCCATTGCAACACAGAAGTTTGACAAGGCACTTTTTAAAAAGAAAATAAAATTAGCAATACTTAAGAATGCAGGGCAGTTCAAAGACAAAAATCTCCAGTACAGAGCTTCCGGGTTCAACTGGCAATGACTAAACCCTTGATACCGAGTCTTTCTGAGGCATGAACCCAGATGCGTGATAGCAGCTGGTGCAGGAGGGCAGATGGGAGAAACCACGGGCTCACATTATAAAGGCGTTTAGTTTACATGGGTTTATGAACTTAGTTTGTTAGAAGACGGGTCCGTTTGCCTATCACAGTACAAAGATTATTTCTCCCTACACTACAGATCTTTGAACGGAAATAAATAGTATAACTACAGGAAATATATTTAAAAGTTAAGAGATTTTATACTTTTAAGTTTGAGTGTTTTTCACTCTGATCAGCTGTGACAGGGGACATCCACGGTATGTTCTGCGGTAAGAGGCGATAGAGCCCGCTGGGGTGGGGACCGGGGCGGTCAGAGCGTGCCCACTAGCAAGAAGCTTCAGATAACAAACGGAGGGGCCTTGTTCCCTCAGGACCGTGGTCTGCGTGGGCTCCCATGAGCCGGACAGCCCGTGGCCCCACGATGCTGAGACAGGTCCTCTGAGCGATGCCCTTTTACCTTTTTCAGCAGGAAGAAGGGAACACAATAAACATGCTATTGAGCACAACTTTTATACATGTTAAGTGTTCAGATGTTTGGTTTACATGGCTTTCTTGTTTATAAAATGTGCAAAATAAAACTGATTCTCATCATTTTCCAAACCCCAAACGGAAACGCGGCTCTGATCTCAGTTCCCCTCGGTGACATGCCCGCACTTTAGGACATGCAGCAGCGGGCGGGTGAGCACCAAGTCCTGCCTTTTCTTTCTGCTGGGTTCATCTGGAGCCGGGCACTGAGGTCTGGAGAACAATGTCCTTGCTACTAACCAAAATCAATTCTGAGGGAGTGTTCCCAAGTCTCTTGGGATAAATCATCGTACTGCATCTATGAATATGCTCTAAGGAAAGCAAAATATTCATGGAAGCATAAAACAATTTTACCTTTAAATAAAAATACTTTATTCATTCCTGACAGGTTATCAAAACGTACATTGTTTACCAAGTAAAAATGGTACTTTAAAGTAACTGCTTAGGGCATATTTGGAGGATTTTTGGTTAATTTTAAAAGCGTAAAACCCACGTCCCTGTCCACACATTCCCAACAAGCCTGCACTGCACCCGCTCACTGGACATACAAACAATTAGGTGAGCCCAGCTCCTCGGCGAAGGCATTTTCATTTACAGCTCAAGTGAGTAGAAATTATTACACTTGAGTTAACTTCCTTTGCCAAAAACTTTCAGATTGATTCTTTGTTGTGTTTTGTGTAATTTTGTAAATTACATAAAAAAGACGGCACATGACTCCTATTAACCTAAAACAGATACACACACACAGGATAAAGTGCAACACAAGAGAACAGTCTGCGCTGTGACGTTCTCAGCTCCCCAGAGGGGAGGTGGGCGTTCTGAATCAGTGGAAACCACGTGGTCTGAGGGCACAAACAAGATCCAACAGGCTAGCTTATTTACTCCTCACCGATATTCATAGGGACAATCCTATTTGCTTTGCTTTGCCTATGGCTCTGTCTCTCATTCTCCATGGAAGTTTGAAAGCTGCAATTCTTTTTAAACCTTGAGAAAAATCGACTCAGAGCAAACTAAGTAATGTTTTCAAAGTGCTCCAATATTTCCAAGCACTCTGTACAAGGAAATTCCCAATGAGAGCTGTCCGTAACTAGGAGAATTAGAGTCATTTAATGAAAGCAAGCATCCGACTAACTTGGCAGCAAATGCTTTAAGGACTTTGACACCAGCCACCAACATTTCTACAGGTAAGTACCAAACTAGCCCTAAAATGGCAGAAGTTTTGGTTGCATGTGTTTGTGATATTAAATTATTGAACTAAGAAATGCTTCTGTTCCTGAGATGAGCGCAATAAAATGAAATGAGTTCCCTCTAACGCGGCCAGCGGGATCTCTGCTTCTCAGCTCCTTCCTCGTCATCGCCGTTCAGAATTCGTCTGGAACGTCAGTCCTCCCCGCGGCGCCATTTCTGGGACTCGTCCTGCCGGACATCTGGTCTGATCTGGTTTCTCATGCCTCCTAACACGCTTGAGGTGGCTTCTGTGGCCACGATCAGGGGCTTCACCACTGCTGGCGGGATCTGACGCAGGACCTCGCCCACGGCCCCGGTGACACCCCGGCTCTCGTGCTCGCGGGCCGCGGTCTCGTAAATGGTGTGGGCCGTGTCTGTGATGCCCTGGGGGGGGAGGCAGCAGAGAAGGGAGCAAATCACTAGTCAGAACGCTCTCAATTATCCTGTAATACACACTGCAGTACAATTATTCAACATTATGTTTATAAGTAGACAGAAAAGACTGTGCTTTTGAGATACCCCAGGATTACTATTTTTATGACAAAATTCTGATTATAAGGGAGAGAAAGAGGCAATTATTGCGATTTAGTATCTTGTTGTGACACTTGTGCGCAGAAATGTAGCTAAACTACAATTACCCACGGGGAAGCTTACAGAGGTCTCTAATGGTCCAAGAGCAGCGTTCCTGCACCGTTACTCCAGTTCAATCGAACTTAGCGCACACGGCTTCTGGAATAAATATCACCTAGAGGAACATGGTGACAGTTCCTCTGACTCCACTGCAACGAGAACACCTAATTCTGCTAAGCTCTAGAAGGTTAGTTCATTTGTTTTAAGTCACTGGCTATACACTAGAAAAGACAGCTGGTAGCTGTGGAGCACTCAGTTAAGATAAAGGACTAAACAGAACATTGGTGGAATTAAATGAAGAAGATGTAGAGCAGGACACAGGCGCACAACGAACGCGCAGAGACACGACCTCTGTAGCACGGCCCGCTCACCACCGCCTCACGCCCGGGCATCACGACCACTGAGCTTCAGAGCAAATGTATAACTGTGGGGTCAGGCCTCGGAGGAAAGCTTCACACATGATGTCTGAATGTCTACCCTCCGTCTAACGCAGAAATCCCTAAGGGGACAAGGGGCACTGTTCCACTGTGACGTTGCAGTGAGGGGCAGTATAAGACACTTTGGGCTCTCCAGGGGAAATCAAAGAACCGGGTCCCTAGCCAGGACCCAGCCAGCACTCTACCCCACAGGGTGGCAGGGGGAGGGGCGTGACAGAGTACAGAAGAGCTCAAACTAGTAAGTGCTATTGTTGTATCTGACCCACAGGCTAACAGCCAGTGTGTGGAACGCCAGCACAGTAAAAATGCTTAGCTGCAAATCTGTCCACAGCGCCTTCCTCCCCTCTCAGCTCCTCTCCCTGACCCACAGATAGTAAGGAGTTTATAAAAATAATCGCCGCCACCCTGTCTGGAGACGAGAGGAGTAAACCTAAGTCTCAAGACTTACACAGTCCTGTAAATGGGGAACTGAAATACTGCGGTGATAGCTGGAATTCAATGAGATAACGCATCTAAAGAACTTGGCACAGCTAAGTGTTTATAAACGAATTCCTAGAAGGCCACTACTACTACTCTTACCATTCTGCCAATCTAACAGAACTATGTAAAGTGGGGGTGGGCCTACTTTCTCTACAAAGGGCCAGATGGTAAATATACTGCTCACAAAAATTAGCGGATATTTCAAAATGAAAATGAAGAGATAAAATATCCCCTAATTTACTTGTAGGCCCTAAGTCTTGGCTGTCCACTCTGCTTTTCACAGTCCTCTAAAATTGTAAAGATTGTTCTTAGCTGGAAGGTCCACACAAAGAAGCCATGGGCCAGCTCTGATCTGGAAGGTCAAGTGCTAACTAACCCCTGACGTACAAGAGAAGCCTGTCTGTGAAACACACGGTGCCTCTCTTAGGCTCTGAGTTACTAACACCTAAAAGGAAGAACTACTTATCACCGTGCAGGAGCCTCTTTGAAAAAGACCCGCCTAACCAAGCAGACCCTACACCTCTACCACGCTTACTGCTCCCACTCGCCTTCCTTCCTTTGCATGTTGGCAGTTTCAGACCCAAGTCCCGGTTTTCATCCTGCCCCGTGACCGGCTCACCACAGTGCATTGGGGCCTGCTTCCCACCTCTGTGAGCGACACTGCCTATCTTTACGGGGCACTATGCACCTGGCGCAGAACAGGTTCACAAATATTTATTTTAAAATGAATACAGATGACATTAGGCAAGCATTTTGCAAACGGCAATGCCATCTGTCCAAGAGTGATACTGAGCCTGCTAGCAGCCGCCCTGCCACGCCTGCATCCAGAGTCACTTACAGACCTGGCTGCTAAGGTGTCTACTGATGACGGCCCAATCCCGCCATCTGCAGAAATGGGTCTGACTGCTCTCTCTTGACTCTCCTGACTCGATCTCTTTTAGAGGGTGACCAGGGCCTTGCCTTTATGCACCCACTCACACATTTCCTGGGGGCCCTGCCTCAGTGGCCTCTGCACCGTCGGGGACCATCTGGGCTACTGTGTCAGCTGAGAGGCTGCCAGGCACTCCGGCCTGTCAGACATGGGGGGAAAGTATCTCTAAGGAAATCATTATATGAGAATCGCAAAGTGACCTCAAACTGCATGTCACATTACAAAGAATGTCATGTAAGAGTGAGACAGGAATGCCCGAACCAGGGTCCACCGCTGCAGCCGGGTGACGAGCTGGCAATGTTTAGCAAATGTCAAGATGCAAGTCGTTATAAATCACCAATTCCACACTAACAGCTCCACAGATGAAAAAAGGGATTTCATAAGATCATTCCTGTAGCTAAGTTTTAAAGAAAAATGGAAACTCTGTGTCCACCGATAGGAAAATAAGTAACTTACGCTATATTCGTATAATGAGAAACTGTTTAAATTAGATGTAAACACATCCACACAGGTATCCTGAAAGATGTAAGTCACAGAACGACAAACATACATTTATGGTCATAGCAGCCTGTTTCATTGTGAGCATATCCTCGTATGATAAAAGCACTCGGAAAGCACACAGGGAAACCAGCACCTTCCTGGGGCAGGGAAGGCCGGGCATGGGACCGGGACGGGAAAATGGGGTTTTACACAAATCCACAGTGATGGCAGCCAAGTAAACAAGCACTGAATCCCGGGGGGCTCTGAAGCCCTTACTCCTCACTGTCGTCGTACAGGACTGCTCCTCCTGTCACATGCGGCCCCCTGCTCTTCCCAGGGCACGCCCTCACGCCCACTGTGGCAGCAGTTGCAAATCAACTCCCAGGAGTCTCTCTGGAATAGACTACGACCGCCGTGGGCTCTTCAGATGAGAGCCGGAAGCACGGAGGCGAGCTCCGGCTTGTCCCATGCACGTATCACCTACCTCCTTCACGACGCTGTAGGCCTTGGCCACACCTTCCCGCAGGTCTACGGGCTGGTGGGCTAAGCGGTGGTGAGGAAACCTTCTGATCTTCTTGGGCTCGATAGAAAGGGTACCAGGAGACACCATGTCATAAGCAGTCTCGGCCGCTGCCTGGAGCATTTGATGGAAAGCAAAGACTGGATTAGAGGGAAGTCTGAAGTCAGGCCCCAAGAATACACTTCCCACAGGGGCTGACTCACAGGACTTCTGCAGCATCTGACACCTGTACAGGATGTTACCACTTTCATAACAAGCACACCAATGTGCACACTCAAAACGAAGCCCTCTGGATCAAGCTGGCTTTACAGCCCCTCCTCTGTCCTCCGAGGACATTTTCCATGTCACCAGGTTAGTCAAGAATGCAGTCTGGATAAGGTCAGTTGGAGCCTAATACTTAATATAACAAACCTTCATACAACCACCGTTTGATCTGTAATGTTTTCTTTACATTTAGCCATGATCTTTCCATAAAAGTGTGGTGAAATGGATCCTTGGCTAACTTAATGGTTATAATTTACCTGAAACAGGCAAACAAATTTAACACTGTATTCCACTGCCACAGGATAAAAATAGGTATGGTATTACAAATACATTATCTATTCTCAACATCTGTATATTTTCACAATGTCATTTTAAAAACGACAGGCTGTTTTTGCAATGGCTCACCCTCTCTGCATAGTCAGGTCGCCTATGGGAAGTTACCTGTATAGTCTGGACCATTCTGTTGGTGAGTTCCAGGGCAGCCATGGCTGTTGAGGTGCCAAAGGAGGCAGCACCTCTCTGGAACCCTCTGACGATGCGGCCATCCTTCCGGTACTGCTCTATCGGTAGCCAGACCAAGTCCTTCAGGCCTTGCACTAAAACAGCATCAACACGAGAGTCAACAGCCGTGCTGAGCTCTGGCCTCCACTCTCATCCAGCCCTGGGGTTTTTAACCCCTGAAATGGGAAGCAAAGTTTTGTGTATATGACTATAAATCTAAGTTTTCTAGAAAGAGGGTCCTCACATTGACTCTCAAAGGCACACATAACCTGAAAATGGTTAAGTATCACTGATTAGATGAAATAAATTATCTTTTGATTAAAAAGGAAAACTCACCTAATTGTACTAGTGAGTGCATGGGTCCAACACCTCCCAGGATTCCTGGTAGCTGATTCTTCTTAATGTCAGTGAGCCATTCAGAGATTGCATAGGAGAACAACTTGTCAACACCTAGCAAACTAGAGCAAGTGACTGTTAGTCCACAAGAAGGAGAAAAAACTTTACAGCCTCAGATAAGTTTGGAGGATATTTTCACTTACAACAAAAGAAAAATTACCAGGGCAAAATCTTACAGGTGCTCAATCTAAAAACATATAATATGACATATATATAATGAATGTGTACACACATATATAACCCAGCTGTGCTGTGAACTTCCACATGGCTCAGGCAGTATGTGTCAGTGTGTCTAACACTGCTTTATGGCTTGAGCACCTAAAGCTCTGGCATAGGACGAACTCAATGTCTATCAACTGCCACCCAGTTCTTAGCTACAAAGAACCATTAACCTTGTAAATTTCCAATCTTTTCACTAAATAAGCTGATTTACAACTTTGGGAAATTATTAAAAATACCTATTGTAACTAGAGCTGTTTTTTGAAAAATACTACTCTGTTCAAATTATTTCTACTCTCAGAACAAAACCTAGCCGCTCATCAGTAAGGAGCCTCTAAAAATGAGCTCTCTGCAAACAATACTGTCAAATACTTAAATAATGTACACTTGGCTAAGAAAACTCCATTTTCAATTCGTTGCAAACTGACTTCAGTAAAGAAACCTTAGGGCAGGGGTTCTCAAAGTGTGCGCCAGGGCACACTGGTGCGGCCCTAGAAGATTTCCAGGTGCGCCCTATGGTATTCCAGAGAAATATGTGCCTGTTGGGGACCAAAACACCAACAGGGTTCCTGGAGTTTAGATTTTGGGGGGACAGAGGTGTGGGGAATTGGCTGTAAGCTGACAGTCTGCCCAACCCCCCACCTCACTTGCCTGATTAGGTTGCAAAAGGCTGTTAAGCTGTGGTGCTGGATTGTTTACACTACCCCCCATGTTCCCCAGAAAGACTGGAGGCAAGTTTCTTCTCTCCTTTGTTTGGTGTAAGGTTAAGATGATATGTATGGTGGGGGTTTTCTGCACTCAACACAGTAAAGAGTAAAAAGAGAGGAATTCTTCAATGTATTGATAGGAAATGAGTTTGCCTTTCAAATATATGCCCAAACATTGAAGAAATCGCTAGGACACATCAGGCTCATGTTTCTCATAAACACAAGAATGGAAAAAACTTAACACATTTACACCGGGACCTGCTGAATTTACTAATCTTACTAAGAATATATCTATATATATAAAAAGATAACGTTTTTGTCATTTTTTAATTTTTTAACCCCTTTTTTATGAATTCTAAAAAGCATAAGTCAATAAGGTAACATAAAAATGTTTTTAATGTCAGAATAAATTTAATTTTGTCATATTTATTTTGTTTAATACCATAAAAGCACACTTGACCTTTATATTTTTTCTTTAATATTTGACTTAATTATTATAACATATTTCTGAGAAATTTGTATATAGTGCACCTACAATTATTTGTAGAATTTTAAATGCGCCCTGACTTCAAAACGTTTTGAGAACTACTGCCTTAGAGCCTCCCATGCTGAGTCAGCCTACCCATGCCAGTCAGCTTAGCCATGCCAGTCAGCTTACCCATGCCGATAGAAAAGCCTCTTCAGCTTCAGTTCAGAGCAGTTTAACTGGGCCAGACCAATCAAAATCCCAGCTAGTGTACCCTTTACAATTAAAAAAAAAGGCCACATTAATCTGTAAATTGAGAGACTCAACATTTAAAATAGTTATTATTTGGAAAAGTAAGAGCAATATTCACTAATGAAGCTAAAACACTTAAGATATTTACAGTAAAATAATACATATTTTATAACAGGTATGACCCAATTTATATCAAATTTTACTCATGGGTTCTTAAGCAAATGTATTTAATTTGCCTTAAAAACACTTACATTTTAAAATCTTGTACTTTATTTCATATATAAAACTCTGACAGAAAATAATATTTAATTGAGTCCATTAGAAAAACAAATGAGATAACTTTGTAGAGTCTATTTATATAAAGTTTCCAAACCTGATCCATTGATACGTGTTTGCCATGATAATCAAGTCGAATAGGAACTTCTGATGTGAATCTAAATTCTCTGCAGATAAAGAAAGGAGGGGAGTTATTTATATTCAAATTATTGACAATTGAAATTAGATATAAATTAATTTGTCCAATTGCAGAATAAAAACAAAACCACAAAATAAATAAAAGAGAATGTCTTTAGCTTTAGATTTTAGGGTAATATAACAACTAAACCAATGGTAATCATCTTATAAATTGTATTTATTTTATCACTTAAAATTTCTCACAGAAACTTTTCCTACTTTACTAAGTAATATTCATCTTACAAAAAATTTATTCTGACAGATATCCTCAACTCATATGAAGAACAAATTAATAAATTACACCGAATAATATAGTCATTACCAAAAAGAAAAACAGTAAGGTATTTATTTTTAGCTCCTTTGTGAAGCAGAAAGAGCCAGAAACACTGGACGTGACTCCCAGTTTTCCCAGTAACATAGGCTGCAATCATGGACAAGCTGCCACCAACACCGGTGAGTTCTACTGAGCACCCCGAAGATGAGTGCTGGTCAACAGGGAGGGGAAGCACGAGTGCCGGGGCCTCTGAGAATGAGGTCACACACAGCGCACATGAAACAGAAGGCAGGCTTGCAGTGGCTGAACCGTCCACTGGAACTTGAACACGCTTTGTCTACAGAGTTAATGCTGGTGGTTATATCCTAAGCCACCCACGAAGACCACGTCATACCACATTTCATAAAATGAATGTGCTGCATGCACACCAACCACTACAAGAAGCCTGGGCCCTCGGGCCTCTCTCATCTTCTGAATACCCCTCTCCGTTTGGTTCCCTGAGCAACGGCCCTCGTACCTGCCTCTTCCTCCCTTGCTCTTTTCTTCTCCATGGCACACAACAGGACAAATTACGTCTATGTTTAATTATTTTTAAGTCCTGTTAAATAGTGATTTTTCTCTACTTTGTTCACTGTGCCTAGAATAAAATGTGGCAATACATATAAGTAACCATTCAACAAATACAGGTGAATAAATGTTGGGGAGAATGTAGTAGGCCATCACATGGAGAATGCACTAATTTGGGATTAAGACCTGTGCTCTAGTCCTGACTCAGCCACTAACTGTGTGGTCTTGAGCAAGTCCACCCCCCACTCTGGGTGCCGCCTTCCTCATTTCTACAGTAAGGAGTCTAGACTACATACTGATGACCGTCCCAGGGTCCTGGACCCTCAAGGAGCTTTTCAGAGTAGAAACAGAAACTGGTGAGCTATTTTAAACAATCTAATGAAAAAAATAAACATTTACCTAGGTAAGTAAGTAAGGCTCTACAAGCTAAAAAGTATAAAATTTCTTTGCTTTCATGCCAGAATTTTAACAAATTCTTCTATATCGATTATCCAATATTTACAAGAACCAAACTGGTAGTTTATACGTAATTAATACAAAATGAAAATTCAAATTATTATTTAAAATACACAAATTTTTGGTAGAAAAAACTTTAAAAGGAAAAGATCACTGTGGGAAAACACAGAGTTCTTCTCTTGTGGCGGAAAGGTTTGGGCCACCAGAGACCATCTCTCCCAGGATTGTTCTAATCCTCGTGTTCTGTTTTTTGGGTTTTTTTAAATCTTTCATCAGTACACAAAATATTTAAAACATAAAAAACAGTTAAAAATAGTTATGCTGCTCACTTTGGGCCAAAATCTAACCTCAGAACCGAGAGGGAAAGATGAACTTAGGGAGCACTGATGCCAATGGGAGAGGAGTATGGAAACCAGGGAAGGTAAACTAATTGTCCCTTACAGCACAGGTGGCTTTGTTTGTCAACCTCTCTCCTTCCAACAGAGCCTAGGTGCCATCCCTAACATCAAGGGTTGGGAAAGAAAGAGGATGGCCCTGGCCAGTTGGCTCAGTGGTAGAGTGTTGTTGCCCAGCATGTGGAAGTCCTGGGTTTGACTGCCAGTCAGGGCACACAGGAGAAGCGACCATCTCCCCTCCCCGGCTTCTCCTCCTGCAGCCATGGCTCAAATGATTCGAGCAAAGTTGGCCCTGGACACTGGGGATGGCTTCATGGCCTCGCCTCAGGTGCTAAAATAGCTTGGTTGCTGAGCAACGGAGCAGCAGCCCAGACAGGCAGAGCATCTCCTGGTAGGGGGCTTGCCGGGTGGTTCCTGATTGGGGGCATACAGGAGTCTGTTTCCCTGCCTCTAACTTAATAAAAAGGAAGGAAGGTAGGGAGGGAGGGAGGGAAGGAGATAGACAGATAGATGAAATCAAGTATCTCAAAAGGAGGGACATACTCCAGTGTAACCAGCTAGCCAAGTGGTTAGGCAGTGATCACAGCAGCGCAGGGAAAGGCGCATGGTGCGGGGAGGGCAGACAGAGGAAACCAGACAAGTAATCCCATCAGGAAGAAAGGGAGGGACGTGGAAGTTGTGGTAGGTCAAGGAAAAGAGGAAAAGGACGCCGCCATGTCTGAGGAAGCACAAAGCCACACAGAGACTGGGAAGCGAGGGCAGGGGAAGGAAAAAGGAAGACACTAAGAGGAAACGAAAACTCCTGCTACAGGACCAACAGAGAGAGGACTCCTCAGGCAGGGTGACTCCGTGCGCGTGAGAGGCGGGGCTGGGGGACCACATATAAATGAACACACCAGTCGACTACTAGGCAGTGCAAAGGGAAGCTGACGTAACCTCAGTTCCCCATACACGTTACGGGAAAATCTTTAAAACTCTAAAAGAGCTTCATTTGTTATCAAAATTAAACGGTTTACCTAAAAAACACGGGCTGGTCACTGAACGATGCTTCTTCGGCCGAGAAGTCGTGCCCCTGCTGCCCGTTAACCACCTTGGCTGGGTTGGCACTACCATTTTGGGGAGGTTGCTTTGGCCCAGGGAAAGAGAGGACTAGGCTTGGCTCCTTTGAGGTACTTAACCGTCTTGGCACACTGCAGGTGACATCGGCTCCCGGAGACTTTTTAACTGAAAAGGTAACGTCCACAGAAGACAAATTAATTAGGGATGCATTTTTTAGAGCAACACCAGAGAGATCAACCTACATTTAACATCTTTTGCTACATTTTATTTAATAAACACGATTAACTGCTATAGAGAAAATAGATTTTCACTTTTTAAATTACTTTTACGTAAACTACATTTGTATAATGTAACAGAGTACATTTATATAAATGAAAATGAAGACTATACAATACATTCTCAAAAAGGATGTATAACAAAATCAATCCAAGGACTTGTCATAGACTTTACGAACAATGTTTAGTACCTTCTGGGTCTGGAGCCATTAGAAGCTCTACTTCTGTAGAAAGACTTGTGAAGAAATCCTTCAGGAAGAACAAGGCATCCTAAAATTAAGAGATGTTAACTGTAAGTAAAAGGAGGGGAAAAGGTGTATCTATTTCTAAATCTGTGAAACAAAGTACCTTAAAGTCCCATATTCCAACTAGTTATTCATATACAGCCATGATGTACTGAGTCCTTACCATATGGTGGGCATTGTTTCTGCTCTCATTCTCTCACCCTCTCACACACGCTTCCCTGTTGATTCTCGTAACTCTAAGAGAAAACTGACTTACAGATGAGAAAACTAGGGTGCAGAGACGTTAAAATTACATAGCTACTTCTAAATCAAAGTGCACGTTCATTTTCTCAGCAATGCAGACTTCTCACTCATGCTAGTATCAGTGCTCACCCTGTGCTGTAGTGGTAACACCAGCAACAAGAACACCAGCAGCTAGCATGTCCTGCAGTTACGTGTACCCTAGAAGTTCTGTTTCATTTCTGCTTTCACCATTAGGTTACATTGCCTTAATACATTTTCTTCATTGAAGATGACATTCAAATTAAAAATAAGTAAAATCATAATTCTGTTTGGTTTCTTCTGAAATTATAAAATTACAAACCCCAGTGTATGGCTCTATCTTGATGCTGTATACACAAGCGGCACCTGCCCATCATCAGGGGCTTCACTTGGCCCCTCACTCAAACTGACATATCCAGTGTGAGGAAAATGAAAATTTAAATGCCTGAGCTTGTTCTTCATTCTTCCCCTCCATTTGAAAATTCTAAATTAGTATAAAACATTAATATTGTACCAAAAGTCAATGTAAAGGGAAGTTACAGGGTCACAATATTTGATAGCACAGCAAAAATCTGACTGGCAATTCCAACGAACCTGACCAACAACTGATCCCGTTTATCAGAGGTACAAATTATGAAGGTCAGAGGGCACTTTTCTAGGTGACACGGCCGACAGGACTGAAGAACGGGCGGGTAGTTTCAGCAGTATCAGAAACACTCTGGTTCTGCAAGCGGGCAGTGGGCTCATGAACTGTTCATTATATTGTGCTTTACACATCTATATATATACTTTACCTATGCTTTATATTGCATACACATTATTTTGTACATGTATGCATATATATCTCAAGTATTAGATGTCAACAAAGTTAATCATATATAAAATGCTATTCTTTAACCACTAGATGGTGATATTTTAATGCTTTGTTTTTTTATGACTGCCTTCAAAAAACACAGAGAAAATTCCATACAAATAAATGTGCTTTTTATAAAAAGGAAGACTAAAGAGACAGTGGTTTACCCATTTTTACTATAAATCCACAAAACAACAGACAAAGGGATACTAATCATCGACCTTTCAGCATGTCCTCAGAATTTTTATTTGGGTATTTACGCTAAACTCTTTACAATTCATAAGAAAAACAACCTAACTTTGAAACGAGCAACACGGAGATATTTTATAGAAGAAGATAAACAAGCAGCACATGAGTGTGTGAAAGGCAGTCAGCGCCATCAGGGGAACCCTAACTCAAACCACCACAAACAGCAAGTGCGACAGCCAAGGCAAAGGACAAGAATACCAAGTTTTGTCACTGCAGTTTTCACGGTACTTGGTGGGAACATAAAATGGTGTGACCACTCTGGAAACTGGTTGGCTGCTGCTTATGAAAGTTAAACACACATCTACCCTGCGACCCAAAAATTCTGTTTGTAATACACAATGAAAATGAAAGCATGTGTCCATAAAAAGACTTGTACACAAATTTCCAACAGCTTTATTCATAAAAGTCCAAAACAAGAAAACAACCTAAATGTAAGTCAATAAGTAAACAAATAAACAGACTGTGGTATACCCACACTATGAACTACTGCTCAGCAATAAAAATGGACAGACTGCCAATACACGCCACCACACAGATGAGTCTCATGGAGGGGAAGCCAGATACAAGTCCACTTACATGAAGTGGCAGAATGGCATAACCTAATCTATGGTGGTAGAGATGAGATCAGTGGTTGTTTGGAGTGGTGGAGACTGAGTACAAACAGACGGGGGGAATCTGCAGGGTACAGAAAATGACCTATATTTCAATTGGTGTTGTAGCTACTCAAGTGTATGTATCTGTCAAGTTCTACTGTATACCTGAACTCTGCATTTCCTTCCACGTAAATTATACTTCAGTACAATCAATTTTTAAACTTGAAAATTAACTTATTCTTTATGCTGAATTTGGACTATAAAATAGTTATCTCTAGCTTTAAGATCCTATGATAGAGAACATTAACAGTGCAATATGACAAATGGCTAAAAGAATTACTTCTAATGTCATACTCAGGCCACTGAGCAGATACTGAAAAAGCCCCAACACAAACTGGTCCTGCTACAGTCACCACTTCCAACCTCAGCCGGGCACACAGCCCGCCAGATGGCCTTGAGCCTCATCTTATAACCAGAGTCAGGTCCTCACACTTTTACAAAACTCTTAGCATGGTTAACTCCACTGCATTCCTGAAGACCCACTCAAGTGTCACCTCCTCCAGAAAGCCTTTCCTGATCACCCCTCACTCTTCCAAACCCCTATCCTGGCTTGGGGGCTCTCTCCTTGTGGGGCATCTCATCCTAAGCCTGGCTTTGTCACTTGTGTTAACTCCCCACAGGTGTTAGGGCATAGTCTGGTCTCCCCACACTGCACAGGGACCTGACGATAAGACGTTTACTCATCTCTGTACCCCCAGCATCCTAGAACAGCACTGGGATGAGGCTGGCGTTCAGCCGATGATCCAGATTTAATCAGCATATCTGCCCTGCAGATTTCCAGGCGGCACGGTACTAAAACGATCATGAGACTAGGAGAGTCAGGAAATCCGGCCCCTTCGTGTTTCGGATCTCAAACTGCCCTTCCTCATCTACTCACCCCTAGATGCAGATCACTCCATCTGCCTACCCTACGGGCACGCCGAGCTCTGGAAGCAATCACACTGAACTTCAACAGCAATGCAGCTTTTTAGAAACATGAGAAACCAATGTGCTGCTTTCATATTTACTGTCTATGAGCCAGTGAAGATAAATAAAGGAGAGATATGTTTTGTAAAAAAAAAACATTACTCAAAGCATTATCATTCATCAACTGACTTGCTGTCAAAAGAAAATACTGAAGAACACAAATATTTGGTTTTCCATTCAGACCATTTGCTATCTCAAAATATGGCGTGTCACTCTCAGAAGAGGCGAACCAGAAAAGCGCTGTTTCATCAGTGATATACCTCACTGAGGCCTCCATATTTGTAGCGCGGCTTTGTTTCCCAGGGTTCATATCTGGGGGAATCACTTCCCATTCCTCCTCAGCTGAGTCATACCATTTATTCCCTGACCACTTCTCTAAGATTAATATTCCCCCACTTTAAAATCATAATGCTTTATAGTTTTAAAGAAGAAATTAAGCTCAATATTACAGAAGAAACTCTATCAAAGAAAATTGGGCTTGCTAAGTCTTGTGAAGACATGCCTTGCTCGAATTCTTTCCTCACGTGTGATTTCCACAGATGAAATTTCCCATGAATACTTCATCATAGTCCTACTAGGCCACTGAATGGATAAAATTAAATCAGAATATGGGTATCGTAAGAAATTCTTCTCATCCTGAGAACACATAAATCTAGAGTACTCCTTGGTAAGTCAGACCCAGCTCAGGAGCTACAAATATGAATGTAAAGTTGTGAACTTCTCTCCTTCACAACACATTTTCTCTGAGATATGTGTGTATTTTGTTTACAATATAAATATTTACACTTTTCCCTGAACTATCTGTTACTTATTTAGGTAACAGATCACCATTACCCAGTCGATACTAAGTGACTAATGCTACCGCCTCAGACATGCTCTGCTTCCAAACCTGAACCCTCACCGATAGGAGGTGTAACAGGAGGGTTGTACTGTTTCAGAAGCATATTATTTTTAAAGCCCCGTTTATTTTCTTCAGTTGTTATATGCTTCAGTTCTTAACATTTTTGATCTTTAACATTCTGTGCCAGGCACCAAGCTAAACATTTTACATACACTAGTCTCTTTTAGTCTTCTTTTTTAGAAAAAAATGATGCTACATGTATTACTATTTCAACTTTATCGGTAAAGAACCTGAGACTTGAAAGAGTCAAGTAACTTACCCAAAGCCACCAACTAGCAACAGAGAGCTGAGATTTAAACCTGGCCTGACCCCAAAGCGAAGCCACCAGCACTGCCCTGCACCTCCCCGGGGCTTCGTGACTTCACAGGCCTTGCACACGGCGTGCAGAAGAGGCACCAACTCGGCTTTAAACAGTGGTCTGGCTCAAAGCACAACTGAGCTCAACTGGAAGGGGTGCTTGTGGGAACGTGGGAAAGTGGGTTCCTTAGTCTTTCCGTAAAGCTCTGTTGCTTGTCACTGTTTAGGTGCCAATATACTAATTTGACATTTACCCAGGGCAGAGGAATTGTATTCCAGGTGCCGTGATTGAGACACATCCCTTCCCACCTCAACCACGGACCAGGGGCTCCTGTGAGACTCTGAGAGTGTGTGCCGCTGCACTAGGCGTCTGGGTGTAAGAACCAGAGGGAGAAGCAGGCTCGGTGCGGCATCGTGCACGGGGTGGGAGGCTGGGGACAACATCTAAGAACATTACTCCCCAGCAGTTCAGACTCCCACAGCCTAATAACTCAGCCTCTTCTTTACCAGCCGAGGTCTGTGTTAATTAGCAACTTTCATAAAAGCTAAATAAGCATTTAATGATACTTAATAAGGCTCTCATCCTGAACATGGGAGGTATATTGCACTATAATTCCATGCACTGCGCTCGCGGTACAGACCTGGTCGATATTGAGGCGAAGTGGCATCAGGGACACCCTCAAGCAGCACTCCTGCGGCGACCTGCCGGACTCTGGGCGCACGTGCAGGGCTTTAATTGTCAGCTACATGATAAAAAAAGAGAAAAACATGTTTTCCCCAATGATACTATGACTTCGTTCTCGTTTTTAAAAAGAAAATCATAAAGGAAAGAAAAAAATTACCTTTCTATCCACCATATTAGGACAAAAAGGGGATTCATTTACCCTCTTTCCTTAAAAATCTGCATCAAACATTGTGGGTCACACTCCCCTGAAGAATCTGATGAGCGAGACAGATGCTCCTCAGTGGGAAAAATGCACACACAGTGCCGGCCACGCAGCCGCAGAGGGACCACTGGGCCTGAGAGGCTGACCGCAGACCCGAGCCCCAGGCACAGCCTCTGGGACGTTTCCTGCGGGATGTCTTTGGTGAATCACTTCTATTCCACTAAATCTTAAAGTACTAGAGTCTGAACACTCCCAGCAATACTAACCACTCTGTGCAGGTCAATATGGGCTTCTGACTTGCCTCAAGGATCATTACATTGACAATTTTAATTCACGGACCCTAAAAGTCACAAGCTAAGTAATTTTTAAAGCATAAAACTTTAAGCAGCATATTCAGAAAGAATTTTCATATTAAATCGAGAAAAAATATCCAGCGATTTCCTCCAATCTAAATCTTCTGCAGTTAAATATACTAAAAACACTTCTCTGTATCTTACGTCACAGGAAAGAAGAGTCTTAAGTCTTACCATGTTGGAATGAGCTTTCCGAGGCATTTCCTTACTGCAGTACAGGTACAAGAACTTGTTCATCTGCGACGTGGCCAGGCGGTCTCGGATCTCCAGGTCCTGCACGATGAACACCTGCCGAGAGACCGGCTGCTCTGGCAGACTGGAGCCGCTCTCAGGCTGGCATGGGGGGTACACCTCATGCTGGAACTTCACCTTCACAGACAGGAGGAGGAACACGGAGCCATCGTGACATTTTATTTAACCTGGATTGTCTCTTTGCAATGCAAAATGTCACTCATAACATTCTCTGAACGCTCAGCTTTCAATTCCACTTTCTTCATCTGTTCACTTAGTCATTAATCTGCGCACACACGACCACACAGGACAAGCCTGACCGACGCTTCCTATCTGGCCCTGGTAAAATCCCTCTCCTTGTCGAGCAAAACCCTTGATAGGAATAAGACAGAAAATGATCACCTTGCACTTATGCAACTGCTTAAAGGTGAATCAATGAAAGCAGGGTTTACGTTCCAGAGTGGACAAGGATACAATTAAATACGTGGAACTGGCATCATTATGTTCCACAGTAAGCACCCTATTAAATGACACTCAGCACAATTCTAGACAAGCTGACAGAATTCAGTGCATCTAATGTCACTGAGGGGCTGGCCCCACAGGTCCCTAGATGTTTGCAAAGGGCCTGACGTGTGTGCTATGCAGACACTCCTGGCCAGGGGTCCCCAAACTACGGCCCACGGGCTGCATGCGGCCCCAGGGCCATTTATCTGGCCCCCGCCGCACTTCCAGAAGGGGCACCTCTTTCATTGGTGGTCAGTGAGAGGAGCACAGGATACATCCGCACCCATAGTTCCCATTGAAATACTGGTCAGTTTGTTGATTTAAATTTACTTGTTCTTTATTTCAAATATTGTATTTGTTCCCATTTTGTTTTCTACTTTAAAATAAGATATGTGCAGTGTGCATAGGGATTTGTTCATAGTTTTATTTATAGTCCGTCCGTCCAACGGTCTGAGGGACAGTGAACTGGCCCCCTGTGTAAAAAGTTTGGGGACCCCTGCTCCAGGCAGTGGTTCCCCAGGCGTGGTTCCAGGAAAATCAGAATCAGAATCCCCAAGAACTCATTAAAAATGTGCACTTGTGGGCCCCTCCTCAGATCCACCAAATCAGAAATTCTGGGGCCCAGCAACCTGGAATTCTGACGCTGGCACACAGACGGGGGCACTAACCAACCCTCACTAATGCTCCTCCTTCCAAGATGCCCCCTTACCTTGCTTAACTGTATTTCCATGAGAAAGTCAGGGTTTCTTCCTTTCCCCCCACATACTGTGCTGTGTCCATGCCTTGTGGCTATGTGAGAAGGTGAACTGTGGGGACTACTGTAATAAGAAAACAAAACTTGTGTTGAAGGCATATTCAGAGAAAGGTAATGAATGACAACAGGAAAAGTAACAATATGAAAAGAAAGTAAGATTACAGAGCTGTCAGGACACAGCCACAAACTGCGTGACTATCAGGTAAACCATAGCTCTACACTGCGGAGACACTGAGAACGTGAGCACCCTGACTGCCACCACGGCCACTGTCTGCCTGCTGAGCAGAACAGCCTAACTGTGGTGTTGGTGGTCATGCCACAGGACAAACATAGAAGTGACACAGCTTTGTAAGTCCCGTTACTTCACAAACCCCTAACATTCCAAGTACCAGTCCTAGAAATCCCACCAAATACTGAAAAGAATTACAGGAAACTCACAAGTGCAGAAAAAATTACTTTTAAATAGAAAAAGATACTACACCAGGGGTAGTCAACCTTTTTATACCTACCGCCCACTTTTGTATCTCTGTTAATAGTAAAATTTTCTAACCACCCACCGGTTCCACAGTAAAGTTGATTTATAAAGTAGGGAAGTAACTTTACTTTATAAAATTTATAAAGCAGTTACAGCAAGTTAAAGCATATAATAATAATTACTTACCAAGTACTTTATGTCGGATTTTCGCTAAGTTTTGCAGAATAAATCTTTATAAAACAACTTACTATAGTTAAATCTATCTTTTTATTTATACTTTGGTTGCTCCGCTACTGCCCACCATGGAAGCTGGAGCGCCCACTAGGGGGCGGCAGGGACCTGGCTGACTACCACTGCACTACAATGTTGTGCCAAACGCCACTCCTCCTGCAGGCTTCCCAGCTCCTCCCCCTGGGGAGAACGTCCGCCCCGCGCCCTGTCGGCTCCGTGGCACATCCGCCCCGCGCGCTGTCGGCTCCCGTGGCACGTCCGCCTCGCGCTGTCGGCTCCGTGGCACGTCTGCCCCACGCAGTCCGCTCTGGAGCTCTCCCCGATCTCGTGAGTAATGCACTAACGAGCACTTCAGGAGCGCCGACTCTGCCTGGTGCCCAGCTAGTGCTGAGGTTCGGGCAGCATGGTCCCAGCCTCCTGACGCACACGCGGCATTCACACACGACACTGCCCTCCTTGGCTCACGCCATCTCTCCCTTTCGAACCAGGACAGGGTCCTGGTCATAGTCATTTTGATCAATGCGCCTCTAACACAACTTTAAAAAATGCTAGGTACCCAAAAAAATTTGTTGAATGGAAATCCTTAAGTCACCACATTTTGGTAAAAATACAAACACTGCAAAAGTTTCCAAAAAAAAACAACTCTAACACTAAAAAAACTCTAACATTAAAAGAATAACACTTAAATTATAGATTTTAACACTACCTATTAACAATTCACAAAACAATAAATACTATGTTTTTTCTACAAAAAGACTATATTGACCTGCCAAATAAACTTATGTATTAATAGAAGTTAATTTAACTTACATGCAGCTCTTGGCAGGAGAAGTAGGAGGGGCCATACCAAAGTCCCTTCCTCCATAAAGATGCCAGACCAGAGAGACCTCTTTAACCATGTACCGCACCACAGGGACAGGGAGGTGTAACGGGGCTCTGCTCGTGTCTGTCTTCTTAATGGGCAGACTAAAGTGATTCTCTCTGATCACAATTGCATCATCAACCATTATTTTTACAACTGGCTCTTCTTCCTTCTCCTAAAAGAGAGAAACAGGGAACACATACTGTCTCTCTCAGTAAAAACCACTGATGACGCTGTGTGTCTCAGGGATTTCTTGACTGTGCATTCTTTCTAGTAATTTTAATATGTAAAATGGGAGAATACGAACTGACATTAATAATCACATAAGACATTCTACATAACTAACCAGAGTGGACTATGCAGAGAGAGAGTGTGAGTGTGTGTGTGTGTGTGGCTATGTGTATATGCATGTGTGTGTATAGTTCCTTAATTCAAAGTCAATACTGCATATCAAATCTAACAGACTTCAACATCCTGACCAAATTACCACGTTCCTAATAATGAGTTTATAATGAATGTCACTGCTTTTATTCTCTTAATTTCTCAGAAATTAGTCAAATAAATACGCTCACCTACTAAGTTACTACTGGGCAGTTGAAAGCATATAGACACTAAATGGTGATTCATTTTGAATGGGGTTCATCTCTAGCACCAACACTTCACCATTTTGGTTAGTAAACTGTGGACTCATTAAATGCATAAAAACGTGTGTTTTAAATGTGAGCATGAGTCTAACGTGGAAATTACACATATCAACCATCTGCCTTCCCACTAAGCACATCTCCTCCCCGGTTCTGGACAACCCTGCAGCAGCCCTTCTGCCACGAGACAGCCCGCCCCGAAGAGCCCCCTTACTACACACGATAGCTGCAGTTCAGTTATCTGTGAGGGGAGTTTTGCAGATAGAGAGCATTCTTCTCTAAGTCTTTGAGAGACATGTCATAGAAATATAAAGTGTAACAGACATTTACAAACGTTAACAGTACATTACAAAACAAAGTAATTCTCAGCTATTGATATAAAGAGTTAAAATCTAAAGACTCTTTTTAGGCTTTTGGTCAATTCAGTCTGGAATACTGCTATCAGTTTATTACCTGAATGGTTGCTCTTGGTGCAAAAAGAATGCAAAAGTCATCATTCTCAGTGGGCACCCCTGTCACTGCGTCACTGATCAAGTGGGGGGTGAATGAGGCACAGGTGGGGCCGGACTCCTGGGACACATTCCCACTCTCATCAGGAAACAGGAAGAGGTCCGAACAGCACGGTTCCTGAATGTGAGCTTTCTCATCCAGAATGCCTATGTAAAAGATGACAACATTCAGTCTCGGCACATTCTGAACCAAAACCTTAGTAAGCATTTTAACTGTGTGTCAGAGACATATTACGTTGAGTGCTTTCACCTGCAAAAGCTCTTTTTTTTTTAATTACGATCATGCTCTGACTACTAATAAAAAGACTAAAAGTGAGTCTGAGTTCTCTAAGAAAAGAGTGAGTGATGGTCTCATCAGGTCACAGTTTCCTCTTAGCCCCTTGGCGTTAGAAGCTCGGGGACCTGTCAGCAGTTGGTGCTGACCGGAGTGTGCTGTCAGCCAGGACTTCAGCGTGAAGATTCTGCGCTGGGCTGAGAATTCTGGAAGAAACCTCTTGGCCAACAATGCATGCGCGGGGGAACCAGCTGTGCCAGCAGCGCCTCACCTAAGCCTACGGGAAATCTCTGCTTACAGAGGGGTGGACACAGCATCCAAGCAGGTCTCCAAGGGACTCCAAGCCATAGACAGACAGCTGCGTGGGGTGCTGGATACCCACACGGGACCCCTGTTCTTAGTTAGGTGTCTTGATACGAAGTTCACAAGAGTTCATTTGCCCCAAAATCTCTTTGTAAATGCACAATTTTTATACGTTTTATTTCATATTAGATCCACCAAGTCTTTCTCTAATCAGTCAGTCAAACCAACCTCATAATATGGGCTGAGAACACCGAGATGAATAAAATGACATTTGGCCTCAAGAGGTACAGACTAGATTTCAAATTCTTCTATGGCAGCACCCTGAATCTGCACATCCTTAAGGTGCCCAGTGCCCAGTGCAGCATCTTGTATATGAAGCCGCTCAGGAAATAATCATTAACTACCCTTCCCACCCAAGTCGGTTAGCTCCTAATTTTACAGAGTGATGTGGTGCATGGGGGCTGAGAGTTCCCATCTGCTTCCTCAGTTCTAACTAATTCTAAGTTAGAATGAACATTTAATGCTAAAGCCTTCGAATACTATAAAATAATTTTTAAGAATTAAGAGTTCACAACATATAGAAATAGCTAAATTTATTGAATTAGAAAAAAATACTTGTCAATACGTGCTGGAAAATAGCTGGATGCTTCCCATCCAGTCCCCCGCCTATCCAACTTTACTGTCCAACTGTTTTCACTAAGGGCGCTTCTGTTACAGCACGAGCGCGCCAGCCCGTAACGACGCCTGCCACGTGCCTTTCCTGGTGCCTTTAATGTGAGTGACCTTGTCCAGACTCCCTTTCTCTCCCCTCTGCTCCTACGTCCACTCCTCTTAAAAGCCAGCTCACCGTACTTTCCTAACGTCGAAGGCACCGATTCGACCCTCTGCAAACAGGAATCAGAGCACACAGTACATTCTGCACGTTTCCTGTTTTACGGCTTCTGCATTGTTCTCAGTGTTCAGTGCCATCTGTCTTGCTAACCTACAAGCTACCAGAAAACATAGCTTTGTCTTCAACAAGGCATCCCCCGCAATACCCTGGTCAGTGTTATATACGTACCGACTAGACACTCAATAAACACTCAGTAAGCTGACTAAACCACCTACATTCAGACTGGCTTTTCCACAGTAAGTTACTTATTGACGAGTTTATAAGAATGCAGTAGCGTAAGCCTCGCCCGCCACAATGCGCCCAGAGAAAAGGCCGGCCTGTCCTACCGTTAGACTGCGGTTTCTCAGAGGCGGTGGCGTGCTGCACGTCGACCTCCTCCATAGCATCGCTCATCAAGTCGCGTAGAATCTGCTGATCTGCTTCCGGGAGCCCTGGCCCTCGTGAGGATGACCGGCCACCAGAATCTACCTACAGTGAAAATAACAATTAAAAATGACTGGCGGGGGTGGGGGAAGGGGATATGGGGAGAAACTGTGACAGGAAGAGGCCTGACTTGGGGTGGTGAACACAATACAACAACGTACAGACAATGTAGTATAGAACCGTACACCTGGAACCCAAATAATTTTATTAACCAATGTCACCCCAATAAATTCAATAAAAGAATAAACTACTGAAATTGCTCTAAAATGCAAACCATTTAACATTATTTTCTCCCAGAAATACACATTTTACACAACAGCAGACACAGAAAACATTCACTTTCTCTATTATGCCCAGGAGCAGTTACATTTTTATCTTTAGTTTTTGGTATCAGCATCACCCCAACAACTACTGGCAATAAGGGTGATGTGTCACTGCCTCAAAACCAGCACAGGAGACTTGGGTCTTGAAGAGGCAACACAGCGGAAGAGGGAGGAGGTGACACAGCACCATCCGGCTGGGGAGCGGGGTGCTCGCTCTGCAGAGTCTGACTGTCAAGCCTGCCGCAACAGACCTTCGATGCTCTGAGACAGTCCCTGGAAAGAACAACACTTCAGGACGGGGGCGGGAGGGAGAAGAAGGGGACATGCCCAGGAGAGAACCAACCCAGGGAAGCTTCCCAGGGCTCAGTCTAAGCCCTGACGCTTCACCAGGCTGCTTAGTGACCTGTGGGTTCACTGAATCCAGGCCATGCTTGTTAAACGTGAGCATGACTCTAAAATGGAAACATCCAATTTGAAAGGGATGATTTATAATAACTCGTAATAAATTGGAGAATGTCTCCAAAAAGAGAGAATGCAGGAGAGAGGGAATGTCATGAACCAGCGTGCTAGCAGGTAGAGCAGAGGAGCGGTAAGAGACCAACAGCGGAAGTGTAACACAGACGACGGCAAGACCACCCCTAGCAGAACGAGGCCAGGCCGCTGGGCCCTTCAGAGACCCCGCAACCGAGGGCACGGAGACTCCTGTCCACAGCAGAGGTGTGAGGAAGAATGAACACACACTGAAACACTTAAACAATGCTACACAGACTGGACACTATTTGATCTGGACGTGAGAGAGGGCAGCGAGGTGGCACTGGAGGGCATAAGAATACGCCACACCAGGAATCACACTGGGCTTTGCTGTTATTTCTGCTAACTACGGCAAAACACCTAAATTCTCCAAGTCTCGACTGATTTATCTGTGAAACAGATAATCACCTCTAAGGTCTGCACGGCGCCGGGTTAAAGGTCACCCATGGGAAAGTGCACTGAAGACTGGATCGAGTCAGAGATAACACGGATGCTAGTATTACATAAACTAACACCTGCCCTCTATTTTCTCACACCATCTTTACACACAACTTGCAAATAACAAGCTCTGACATGATAAATGTGTTCCTTCTTTCCTCAGAACATTAAAATAACAAGTCTAAAAAAGCCTATTATGTCGGCTGAGAAGATGAATGCCCTGAAACGAAGACTCTCACACAGCAGAATGGTTTTCCTGGAAGGCCCTGGCATCCCCTTTCCAGATGCAGTTCCTCTGTAGTAAGGAACAGAGGGCTTTGCAGCTTCTCTTCTGCCTCGTGACGGTCATGAAGACCTCGCTGATGCCAGCATGTCACGATGGGGCCGGGGCAGCGGGCGCACTGAATGAGGTCGCTGACTATACCGTGGTCTTTCTCTGCGGGGCTCCCGGCTTCGTCTCCTCCTTGTGAGCTGCGTGCAGATCCCCGTAGCTGGCAACGTACTGAATGAGGTTCATCAGCGCGGCGCAGGAGTCCGAGCATGTCCTGATGTGGACAGTGTCGCTGGAGCAGTGCAGCTCAAAGCGTGAGTCCGTCTGGACGTGGCACAGGAGAAGAGGAGGACGTGTTTTCCAAACAGGACAAAAAGTTCAATGAAATATGACAGTTTGTCTTGTCACAGGAGATGTGTATTTATAACAACTCAATCTTAGTTTTTAAATATTTTATCTATTTTTGACCAAACTTAGGTAAGTGGAAAAATAATTTTACAATAAAAGCCAATATTTTTTTAGTTTCTCCTATAAAAAATAAAACGACAACATTTGCATTTATTTTAATAACTTACTTGCTCTCCATCAGAATCAGACTTCACTGCAGTTATGGTTAATTCCAAAAGCCCCATATCCATCACACGGACATAATCTAAAATTATAAAAATTAATAAAATGTTTGAGTATAGCTTTCAAAAACTGCTGTCGAACCCCTAACAAAACTAGCACCTCTGCACTTCATGGCAGCTTGTGCTTCAAATATTTATAATGCAACAGAAAGAGTTTCATCCTAACAAATCCTACAAAGTATTTTAGTTAGAAACAAAGATTGCCTTATGTTAAATAGAGTATATATAATTTGATGCACTAAAGTCCTGGTCGGCAAACTGTGGCTCGCGAGCCACATGCGGCTCTCTGGCCCCTTGAGTGCGGCTCTTCCACAAAATACCCTGCGCGGGCGCCACCTCAATAAGGAATGTGCCTACATGTATAGTTTAAGTTTAAACAATTTGGCTCTCAAAAGAAATTTCAATCGTTGTCCTGTTGATATTTGGCTCTGTTGACTAATGAGTTTGACGACCACTGCATTAAAGGATATTACTACTTCAAACTGATATTTAATAAAATCCTTGGTTCACTGGCATTATTCCAGGGTTAAATGCTTTAAAATATTCTCTGACACACAAATAAATAAAAAAAGCATTCATCTAGTCCAGATTTTGGTCTTTAACTCTTACCTCTATTCAGATTTATAGTGACAGTATTACACTTGTCAGACAGATGCAAAGCAGCTTCATCCAGGATTATTCTGAGAAAGAAGTGAAAATCAACCTCTGAAAATCTAGCCTTGAATAAATGCCACTTGATCACTATATATCTAGCTAGTTGTATCATTCTTTCTGAGATAAATATTATCAAAGTCTTGTGCAGCTTTCTAACTTATAAATGTCATGTAACATTTCTTTAAAACTCAGAGCTTAGGACTACTGGAATATTTAAAGTATATAAAGAATAAGATGAAGGCAGCTGCTTAAATTAATTCTAAATTGTCAGCAGTTATTTTTTTAACTGATGCCCAAATTCATAAGGTTAAAATATTAAAACTAAAGTGTACCAGGTATTATGGAAGTTTACGTATCTATTTTAAAAAAGTAAACTCACAATTCAAAGAACTTATTCCTCCCTAAAAATGAAATGCAGTCGTGACTGGAGTGGACGGGATGAACCACATGAGAAAGAGAAACTGAAAACCGGAATAAAGGGACATGGCTGGTAATGAAAGAATGCTGACTTTAACAAAAGACTGAAAATTCGACCCAAGGGTCTGGATGAAGCTGTTGGTCTGATCTGAGCAGCTGCAGGAGCACACAGTGGGGTTCGCATGGGTACCTGAGGGTAGACGATGACTTGTCCAAGGCGACACTACTTGAAACGCTGAATGTTTCAACTGTAAGAAGCGATCGGATTGGCAGGTAAAGAGGCCTAACACCAAGAAGAAACATCAGAGCGTCAGAATGCTGCAACAGAAACTCCTTTTAAAAGCATTCTGAACCTTAACTCTAACGAATCATATATTTTTCCAAGACTTAATGCATACTTTAAACAGTAAAATTTTATCTGGTGCTATCTGTGAACTCACCTGTAATCAAGTGCACAGCTCCAGAGATGAACGTGAAAAGTTGTAAGTGAAGTTGGAGGGTTATACCCCAGAACAGGTTCATCAGCAATATTCAAGAAGTACAAAATCTACAATCACAAAAAATATAAAATGCCCTGCTTCAGAAGAAAGAAAGGTTTTGATATGACATCATTAATACCAATGTAAAACAAAATATCTTACACAAAAAACAACCATGTATGGGAAGACAGTAATTCTAAAAAGAAATAATCATTTTGAAGAAATTCATTTCAAAAAGCATTTATAAGACTAGAATGTGAAATAAAAAGGCTCACCCAACAACTGAAAGGCTACAGAGACCTTAGAGAAGTCCTAGTTTATGAACCTAACAAAGTATGTATAACACACTTTCACACTCTTTTGCTTGGAACCATTCTCGAAAAAGAAATTGTTTTTTCCTAAAGACTAATTAAAACTATCCATGTGGTTTTGAATAATTTTTTAAATAATCCATTGTTAGGAGAAGTTCTTTACCCTTCGTTTATACCTGGAACTCGGTCGGAAAACCAGTCCCTCTCTCAACGTCTGTTCTCACATCTCTCTAATCTGAGCAGACACCGAGGACAGGCTGGCAGCATCTCCCTCTCAGAGCCAGCCCAGTGTTCATACTAAGCACTTCTCCGCCCCTACTATACAGGCACAAAGAGCTAGATGCAGATACTGATATGCTAAAGAATGTCTCCTCGTGTTTTTACAGACAGAATAGCTCCTGTTCCCTAAATGCTTTTATGAACAAAGTCTTCTGAGAACATTCAAGTTTAAAATAATTTGCCATTTTCCCGACACAGAAAACGTTTCCCTTGCTGAGAAAACGAACAGGAATCGGCAGCTATTTTCATCCTCCCATAAAGAAGAGTTAACTTCACACCCAAAGTTTCCTCTGAAAAATAATCAACTGTATTTCATTAACCAGATACAGTTATTAAACTGGAAATGAATTACAGAAATTCTTATAAATGCCTCAAACCACGTTAAAGGCCCAGAGAATAATTCTGACATCATGGCACTTAAAGAACATGTGGCTATCAGGGCAAGCCGGCACACCACTGACTGCTCCACTACGCCAGGCGCCCACAAGTCCTGGGACACAGACTGCCTTCCCTTTAATACGTAAAGAGTAACTATGTCTAAAGAATGGTTTAGGGACCCAACTTTAAGGTAAAAAATCAATCACATGCTGCAGTGCTAACAATGTTCTATTTCCTAACCTAAAAGAAGTAATTTTCTAATTACTACTTCATGGTAACTCACTGAGCTGAACGTCTGTAATTGGTGGACTTTTCAGCATGTGTATGTCAATATAAACACAGGAAACCATGATGCACATGCAGCTCTCTTACCTGCTCGTGCCAGCTGAGCCCGGACGGAAGCACTCGGTGCTGGAGGGTGGCTCCCTTCAGCCCCACGGCGATGAGAAACTCCTGCACAGAGCAACACAGAGGACCACACCTGTCACCCGCACATCCCTCCACCTCAAAACCTGCAGCTGTCCTAACAAAACAAAGGCGCTGCCTTTCATGCAATCATTTTAGCTAGAAATCAAATCAATAGCAAGAATTTAATAGTACAAAAGTTTAAAATACCTTTGTATTGGACTCTGATTTATCAGACAATATTTTAACTGCCACAGAGAGCATATTCAAAGTGTCTCCTCCAACACCATCGGAGCAAGCACTGCTGAGGCCGTTTTCTTCGGAGGAATAAATAGTAGGTTCCAACCAGTGTGGGCGGGTGGAACTGGGCAGTCGTATTTCTGTAGGAAGAATCACTCCATCCACTATGCCTACAAGCACATTGAGGTGAAAATAAAACAAAATGATTACTTGACATTAGTCCACGGACTTCTATAAGTGAAAACAAAAACCACATTCTTCCACTGAATACAGCATGATTTTGGAGGCAAAGTGGGCAAGAACCAACTTGGCATTAACAAGCCATCCCTCTCTACTAGAACTGGTGTGGCTGCAGTACCCGACTTCAAAAAGATTAAGATTTAAAATGCTGGAATAGAAATTTACATAGGGAGACCTGGTAAACATTAAAAACGTGCAAATATCTCATGTCTATTCACAAGGTAACACGGGAGACGTGCTCAGAGCGGCAAAGTCTGGTTTGTTACCGAAGGGAAATACTGCTTGAGAATAAAGACTGTAAAACTCCATCAAATGATCAACAGATACTGTATGGTATACCCATAAAGTAGAATAGTATTGGCAATAAAAAGGAATGAAATACTCATATACTTTGATAAACCTTGAAAACATAATGCCAGTCGCAAAAGGTCACATACTGTATAATCTGATTCACAGGAACATCAGGAATACTACATCCTTAGAGACAGGAAGTAGATTGTTGTTGCTTAGGGCTGAGGGTGGGAGAGCTTTGGGAGGTTCTACCTAATGGGTACAGTTTCTTTTGGGGGTGATGGAAATGTTCTAAAGTTGATGATGATAGTAGTTATGCAACTCTGTGAAATACGAAATACTAAAAACTACTAAAGTGTATACTTTAAAAGTACATGATATGTGAATTATATCATATTGCAAACAAAGAACAGTCAACTTCTAAGTCCTAGTATCATTTTGCCGGTGGAATCAGAACATCCCACAGCAAATTATTTCTAATATCAGAGTTCTGTTCTCAGTAGATTTTCTTTATTAAACAAAATTCAGACATGTCTAAGCAGAAGTGAACTAAGCACACATATCTAACAGCTGTCCTACCTTTGTGGTACAGACTGAAGGCGCTGGAATGAAGGCAGATGTAGTGCTTGTCATCAAAGCCTTCGTATTTTGTCACGCAAAATAACGAGCCACCATTGAACTCTAACCAGAATTCACCATGCTTGTTTTCCAACAGCTCTCCATTATCTTGCTAACAGAAAGATCAGAAAACATAGATGTCACTATTTAAATGTAGAAACCCTGGGACACAGTCTCATGTTGCAGCCAAGTGGTCTGACTCGTGACCCACCCAATATGGCGGTGTTTGGTGTTAAAAACTGAACAATGAAATGAGGCCTCTTCTGTTGAACCAATCCCTGAGCTCAGCCCCCTCCCCACCTTTACAATGGACAGACTACTAGTTATCGTCTCAGGAGCGGAGCAGAGCAGCACGTTTTCCTAAAGAAGGTATATATAATGCTTGTCTTCTGATCTGCAACAGAAGGTAAACCACCAAAGCTGCTGTCGCCGTGGCGTGCCTCAGAAACTGACCTTCAGCCACCAAAGCAACTTCAAACTACCTCAGTTACTGGGTGTGGTAATCAGTAAAATAAGATGGTGCACGGGAAGAAACTCTTTGGGATTCATAAATCCTTACCTTGACATCTGTAAACACTGCCATTACTCCATGGTTAATATTCAGAAGGACTGAGAGAAAACTCTGCGAGTTCTTGTTCTGAGAGTCGAGTTTTTTTTTCCTACGGGAACGATAGTTGGGATCAAGAGTAGAAAAATACTGCAAAGTCTCTTCCTCAGATCCACTTTCCTCCTCTATGAGAAATAAATGTCACAATTACATGGTTCTGACAGCTTATTTAAAAAATAACAACACATGATTATTTACTTTATAATCTGTTTATTTTTATAAAGAATTTGGTATGATAATAAAAATGTACTTGCTATGTTTTCCACTATACTACTGAACTTCAGACAATGTAGATACTATCACTATAAAGATAACATTTAATTAATAACCATATTCTTAACATACAGACAGAAGTGGGGAAATATCAATTACTAAAAGATGTAAGATATAAATGAAAAATATCATCCAAGAAACATTTTTAAATCCATTAACTAAAAAGGTTAGAACACATTACCATAGTGAACTGCAGATTTAAACGGACTACAGCTATCTTTGTTGAAGGTGCTGATCAGTTGACTGGCGACTGAAAGCCCGATCCCGTATGAAATATTCTCAAATGTCTCAACTGGTGAAGGAGCTGTTGGTTCCCACAGCAGCAAGTCATTAAAGATCCTTTGAAGACAAAGTTGAAAAATCAGTCCATAATTCCCAGTTCAACTGAAGGCAAACTAAAGAATATTGCTTTAAGAAATCTCATGAATAATCGTTTTTCTAAATAGTGAAACAGAAATTAGATCCTAAAAAAGTTTTTTTCTTAATTTCAATTATTTTCATATAATGGAGAAGTAACTGATATGGTTATAATGCAGGGTAGAGAGAAAGGAATTTGTCTAATTAGATACCTGTTTAGTTTGACCTGTGTTACATGCATCAAGTGGCATACATCTAAATGCATTTTAAAGAAGGAAGTTAATTAAAAGGTTTGTTTATAAAAACCACATAAGAACAAAAGGAAGACTGTTGGCATACATGAGAGCACTTGGTGAACTATAACAGATGAAGCACTATCTCACCTGACCCCACACCAATTCTGTGGGGCAGCCAAGGTTGAATCCGCACTCACTTTACACTTGAAGAACCTGTCTCATACAGGTTAAGTGACCTGCCCAAGGTCAGAGCTAGTTAGTGGGAAAACTGAGCCCAGAGCCCAGAGCCCAGCCCCCGGCCAGCTCCCAGTACACTTTTCCATTACTCACATCCTCTAGGGATACCTGCCTTAACCCTCTTCACCAGAAAGTGCCAATTCACCCAGACGATCACATGGGTTGAAGAATGCACACAGAACAGGGAATAATGAAAGGAAATCCTGCCAACTAGCTAGTACACAAGTCAATACTAGCGATCAAAAGGGTGACAGATGTCAAGCTAGGCTACAACCAGATCCTGCCTTTTCTTATTTTCTTTTAAAAATTGTGTTTTATTTCTATTCATGGAATACATAACTAAAGATGTCAAATACTGCTACAAGACTTATAATAAAAAATAAACAACAGAATTCCCCTCTTTTTACTCTCATTCCAACCTGATCTGTTTTCCAAGAACAGCACTTTCAACTCTAAGCTATTATATCAGATAGCTAAATAATACGCCTTATAGCTATCTCTTGAGGCATCAATTCTAAACATTATCCATTGAATTCCTATTATTGTAGATAGGATTTAGCTTTATATAACCTCTTTCCCTAACTCATTTCTTTTTTCTTTTTATAAACTTTTTATAAATATACTGCCTTTTAAGGAAATATTTGTTATTACTCAGATGTCTTTCCATCCTTACCCTCCCCTCATCACAAAAGTCTGTTTTCATGAAAATGAAGACTTTACAGCATCCTCTAAGAGGCCTTCTGTTAGATTTGCACCCATGGCGTCTCCTTCACACATGCAAATTCAACCACAGCACGACAGCCAGCTCCTGTTTCCCTGTTTCCTAGGCTACAGCCCCTCAGAGAGAAGGCCTATCTCTCACCTCTACAAGCCCAGCACAGTGGCTCTCAGAGCAGGCCGTGAAGGCCGGGCGATGCAGGGACCAGAGCGTGACTCACACGGAGGGCCTGCCAAAAGCAAGAACTCATCGTAAAGCCCAGTGTGAATACCGAGCAAAGTGCCAAGCCATGAGGCAGCCCTGGCCCCTCCTGAGACAAGCCACTTGTCTAGGATAGTCCCGGGCCAATTTCTGAGCTCTGAAGCCCTAGAAAGTATGACCCAGGACAAGCATGTGGCTTACGCAGACCATAACCCCCACCCGAAAGGACCCATTTTGGAGCATCCTGATGTGAGAGACTCCAGGGATACAAGACAGAATTATGTATCAGCACAGACACACTCACAGCTGTGCCCCAGAGCTGTGTGGTACTGATTTGGCTCACTGCTTCTTGGGCATATTTATTAAAACAAAAGAGTTTAAACCCAGATCTTAGTCTGAACTCCTTTATAAATAAATAATGAAAGTACAAAATGAAATTTCTCAGGAAATGCTCTTCCTTTACCTTATTTCCTATAACCAATCTTTTATCTTCATAGATTAAAGAGAAGCTATTATTTAAAATAAAACCTGGAGTTCATAGTATGTATGTAAATAAATTGTCATATGATTTTATTGTTCCCCTTTTTTAGTTTTTGATCTAAGCACAGCCGCGATTTCATTACTACTATAAATCAAGGCGTGATGTTTTTAATATTAAGAAAGAAAACAAGATTAAGAACACATCACCGTGATTCTGTGGCTATGAGCCTGAAACATAACAGAAGCTCAATAAATACTTAATAAAACAAGTTAGAATTCTTTCTTTTTTATATTCTATTTCAAAGGACTTTACACAGAAAATATTCTCAGTTACCTGAGACTGTCTTTTTAAAAAGAGCTAGTTGACCAAGGCACTAATGAAATAAACCAGTATTTTAAATGGATGAAGGAAAGTTGGGGTTGGTTAGAACTCCTGTTGCAACTCAGAGAGATGGTTTTAAAAAATTATACCTCTCTGAGGACATTATGAGACATCAGCACAACCTGAACGGGATCTGAGGACTCAACAGCAGTAATGTATTACTGTGACGTCCTCATTCTGACTGGTGAACTGTAGATGTCCTCACAGGTGAGAAATACACACTCAAGCTGGAGCGGTATCAGGTCAGCAACTTACTCCTAAGTACCTCAGGAAAAAAGATCCTTTTGCTGTACTTGCAACTTTTCTGTAAGTTTAAGAATGTTTAAAAATTTTTTAATAATATCAATTTAAAATTTATAAATATACAAAGCCAAATAAGGGGCAAAGAAGTCACACCCTGAGAAACTGAAGACATGTGCCTTACATGACCCACAAAGTGAGAGAGCTCTTCAGTATTTACAGGGTCCCAGGGCCTGAGAGACCGAGTAGGCAGAGGAAGGCAGAACGTCATGAGCAGCCCCCACTTAACAAACCACCACCACGATGAACAGGCGCCCTCAAGTTCCCTACCTGCCATTCTGACAGATGCTAAGTGCTGGCTGCTGGCACAAACTGCGCCCCAGCACAGCTAAGAACTCCCCCGCCCCAGATGAGCTCTGTTTTTCACATGCACCACGAGTCAATGGTGTTTGGCCTCGAATCTGTTCATCCCAGCTATATCAATTATTGTTAAGTATAGTTTAATTAAATGTTGAGCTGATTGATGACTTCTAAGTATACAGACTAAGGTGGAAAAAGCCTCACGATCTAGAAGGACTCTGCATTCAGACAGTTTGAAACTATTTTTTACTCCACTTTAAAGAACCTGAAACTGACAATTGCAGACAAAGACTTCTGGGCAGACATTATGTAAATTCTAACCAGCGGTTCATACTGAGAAATGGGCCTTGTCTTATATTTTAGAAGGAAGTGGTAAATATAAACTTATCAACTGCATGTTTAAGGTGTACATCACTGTTCTAACATCCCCATTTAACCGACAACCAGTCAACAGAGAGAGTAGCAGCACGGGCAAAGCCCTCCTGACGTCAGGGCCAGCCCTGAACTAGTGGCATCGTTGGCTCAAGTCTCAGCCTTGCACATTTCTAGGCTCTAGCAGACATTCCCCAAGGATCCAGCAAGGGGACGAGTCTCAAGATCAGTGGTTCCCAAACTTCAGATCCAACGTCCACCCTAACAGTTCAAAAAAATCATGAAAGCTCTCTAATGTGAACTTATGAGTTATACGTAACTATTTATAAATTATGTACTACAAAATAAATATAAAGTAGAAGTTTTTAAAGTTCATTTAAGTTAAACAGAAGCTCTAACATTTTCTTCCTATAGTAAATGGACTGTCCTGTGAAGCTCATTTTCAAAACAACTGAAGTAAACAGAACTTTCTGGAATTTAATTTTCTGATTCTAACACCAACAGTCCTGGTCACTGGAAGTCAGTGAGGAGACCCAAAGCTTATTATTACCAGTTCGGGAAAAACGGGCCAATGATATTTGATATCAAGTAAATCTCTGGCAGAAACTTGTGTGTGAAGTTTCTGAAGGGGCAGATTAGACTAGCTCATCTGCACGGGGGCCGACAGGCACGGAGGGTCTCTGCGCCCAACAGCCCACGGGGCAGCTCTCAGGCGTGCCACAGGAGACAGGCCTTGGTGAGAGGAATGAGAACACAGAAGACGGCCAAGCGCTTGCTCTGTGCCAGGTGCTGTTCTCCGCACCTCTCAAGCGCTACATCATTTGACCCTGTCCCCGGCCACCCGGAGGTCGGTGCAGAATCCCGTTCACAGACGGGGAAGCAGGGCTCACACAGGCTGGGCACACTCTCTGGGTCTCCCCAGTCTGTGCTCTTTCAGCTCTAGGCTACCATTTATCTCAACATATTTTCTTAGTATACATGTTTACGGGACTTTAATGAATTTAAAATTTTATACACATATCTGTAAGTTAGAGTTTATCCTTCTAATAGCCCCTTCTCTGAACTCTGAGACAGGAAGCTCCTCGTACAGACTCCCGGATTCTGGTTCCACCCCAGTCCCCAGTGGCCAGCTCCTCTCATGTCACTGGGCACACAGAAGAGGTATTTGCTCAGGACCTATGGCAAAGTGGCGGAGGGCGACTGACCAACAGGAGGGTAACAAGTGACACAGCAAGCGGGCACACTGTTCAGGAAGCTCTGCTATGACAAGAGCCACAACAGTAACGGTTCTATAATCATCACCACACAGAGTACTCTGAGGAGGGAGATAACACTGAAGCAAGGAAAGAAAGAAGGGGGACAGAGGGAGACGGGGACAGAAGAGAGGGAGACAGGGCAGGGGGACAGGGAGGCAGGAAAACAGAAAAGTCCATCCCAAACATTCAACAATATGTGTTTAAACTCACCTGTTATAAAGCCTCTCATAAAAGCTTTTGTCGGGCAGCGCTATATGAGTATTAGGCAACGTTAGTTCCAGCACATAGTGAGAATTGCTGATTGCTTTATCCTGAAACTCGGTCATTTCTACAGGGTCTCCGGGCATCACCATCTAAAACATAACAGTCCAATGCAAAAATGCATCAAATAACCATTTTATGCTTATCTGCATCTTCTTACTCTAGATATAGGATTTGGTGTGTCAGCAAATAAACATGCATGCAACTTTTAACATTAACCAAGAAAAAAATAGCTATCATTCACTCCTGGAGTTAAAAACCTAATACAACAGTATACTAAGTATTTTTGTTAAAGGAAAAGCATTAAATCCACTGCTATATAGGAGGACAACTCCTTTGTGGCTTGCTCACACTTTTTTTACTTTACCTGTTCGTTTTCAAACATGACTATCCGAGAAGAAAAGGGCGAGGGGGCCGGTCTTCTCAGGTCGCACACGTCCTTCAGGGAATGAGCTCCCCCTTCCTCCTCTTCCTGATAGTGGCCGTCACTCTCCTCTTCCTCCTCGGCTGCTATTCGCTCCAAAATGGAGTGCATGGCTGGCGGGTTCACTTTCAGGACAATTCTGACAGCGAAGACAATTGAAAAATCAAGATCTATATGTATACTGCAAAACTTGAACTTTTACACAACTTAATACAAAAACCACTGATTGAATCAACAGTGGTGGGATTCAGCTTCTCTACCAAGTCTGATTACATCTCAGCCAGCCTGCTTCTGAGCGTGTTGGAAACATGAAAGTGTGGAATTGAAGAAACAAGCCAATAAAAGAAAGGCATTAACATTTTACTCTTCGCTAACTGAAAATCTCATCTTTTGAAGGTACAAACATTATTTTTAAGTGTGATGTTTAGAAACCACCTTTCCGCAAGTTTACATCTAGAACGGCTTTTTCTTTTTTTACTGTGTAGGTGACCCCAGTTGCTTCTAGTCATAAATGATCACAACTGTCTCCTAATTTATAGATATCCTAATGTAAACTGTGCTTCCAAATTCCATCACTGAAGTAGACCCATCTCTTATGGTGAAAACGGAGGCTCTAGGCCCTGCGGCTTTCCGAGCATGCCCTGCTATGCGGGTCCTGAGCCTGACAGGTCTGCCTCGTAGGTGGCGGGTATAAAGAAAGCAGGCAGAAGCATGGCACAAAAAAGGTCCCTTCTAAACAGCCTTCCAATACTGTGTTTTCAATATAATAATGGCTCACTATTTCAAGTAAACAAAGTTCTTATAAATATAATCCAAGCCCACCACTGGACAATTTAATCTAACGAGTGATCACACCTGCCGGAAGCAGTGGCTCTTTAAGTCCAGCTGCACACTGGAACCTCCTGGTGTGACTTTGAAACTATCCTGATGCCTAGGTTCTAACTGAGAATCCTAGGATGGGGTACTAAGAACCAGTATTTTGTAAAAGCTCCCCAGATTTGAAAAACACTGTCCCAAAGCATCAGTGACTATAAAATTCACTTGACAACTAACCAAATGGTGCCCTGTGATATCTCTTCTATTGCAGCCTGGAACTGTTTTTAAACGGTCCCTGATTCTTTGATCCCTCCACTTAACCAGGCAACTTGAGACCAGAGAACACTCTGATGCTTCCATCTCTCACAATACCTACAGGCACCTTTCACAGAGCAGTGCTCAAAATACATATTTTATTTCACTTTGCCAACTTGCTCTCGGTTCTTTCCTAACGGCTGGTATTTTTAGCTTAGATTTAATAGCCAAAGTGATGGTTATGAAGACTACAGTAACTTACTTTTTTGAAAAGAAAATCTCATTAAACATATATATGTCTCCCATCCATCTGCTTACTCACCGCGGCCAATCAAAGTCATCGGACGACACTGTGTCTCCATCTACTGCACTGGACACGTGGAAAAACTTCACAGATGGCTCTCCTTTATCTTCCTGGAACGACCCTAACAAAACAAGACCGATCAACCAAACTGCATTTCTCCTCACGGGCGACAAGGTACCTTCCTCCTTAGGGAGCAAAGATCCTCTAAATCGGGAACATAATACAACACTAAGTGCTATCTGTGGCCTGGACTCATTTGTTCCTGTTTCTTGTGTATGTGCAGGGCAGCAGATCAACTCAAGATGCTGTTTTCTGCTCTGTGCAATGTTTAATGTGCAGGGGCGTGGTCACAACACAGTAAACGTGGCATGGCCCAGTTCCTGAGTACCACTTAATGATTATTCTTCATAGAAGTGTATGCAGTTCATCTAGGAGCACAGAGATAAGAACTGCATCTTAAATGCATATGAGTTGTATCAAGCACTGTAAGAGTCATCTCTGTTGACAATACCCTGCATGTGTCTCTCCATTCCACTTTATAAAGAATGACTTTCCTCCAGAATAACGAGTTTCTTACCACTGCAGATAAGGAAAGACCAGATACCCCTAACGGCCCTTTCATGGACTCATAATTGGCAAAAGGCGATCTAAATATCTCTAAGAAGGTGGAAACTCAGAGAGAAGGGAAGGGAAACTCTGCAGCTATCCCAGAGCGGACGGTGAGCAGAGAAGGGGCTGGGGCGGAAAGGTATGGCTAGAGGGAGTGGCAGCAGAGGGAAGGTGCGTCACTGGAGGACACTGGAGGGCGGAGAAGGCCAGTGGATGGTGGATGCCGCAGCAGAGGGAAGGGGCAGTGGCAGAGGCAAGCTGCTAAGGAATCACAAAAAAGTTTTAAAAACATCCAAATCTCCCCAAGCTCTTCACAGATTTTGTTCACTCTAAGTGCATGTATGCTCTTCGTTAGCTGACAAAAGCAACATCACACAGAAAAGCTTGAAACAGCTTACAGATAAGTCAGTAGACAAGAGTGCAAAGGTGAACAGCTCGATCAAGATCGTGTCAGACGTGGGTCTGGCTGCTGACTCTGCATGGCCCAGGAAGGGCCCTGGGCTTGAGTCTGCAGATTCCTCTTACAAACAGCAAACACGACTGGTGATAATAAGCCTACAGAATTGTGATGAAAGGAAACAGGGTAACACGTGTGAAGTGCTCAGCGTGAAAGCTAACCCAAAGTGGTCCTCAAATCCTGGTGGCAAGCAGCCCTTAGGTAAGGGGATGCACGGCTGGCGGTACAACTGGGGGCAACTGCCCCACGTGCCCCGGAGAAAAAACTAGGGCAACCAAGTGAATAAGTCATTATGCTCAGTCCTTTCTTTTCAAAAACGGACTTACATCACACATTTGTGCACAGGACTGGAAAAAGAGGTGACTAGTTCCCTAATGCGACGTTCTTTAACTGCATTGTGTTTTGCGGCTGTTATGTGCTCTGTTGTGTCCTACGTCTCAGTAGCAGCTTTCTGTGTGTAGTGTGGGTCCCTTACGGCCCACTCAATCTTACCAACTAGTTCTCTAAAGGTAAGTTCCAATTTAATTTGTTCTGGGGTTGATCCTCCTATGAATTCAGTCTTAAATTCTAGATCTGTGAATGCTAAATGAAGGATCTCCTTCTGAAGTGACTTCTTAAACCAGGGTCCTCTCTCTTGATCCGACCGAAGATCGGGTATCGGGAAGCGGACAGAAAGGGTTAATGCTGGCGCGGCAACCTGTACTGATATCCGACAGTTCGCAGGGTTATGGGAGTCATCCAGAAATACTTCTGTGAAAGCCTTATGCTAAAATGCAAAACATCACAAAACAAAATAGAAGCCAAATGTTAAATTAAGTCAATAAACATAACTGACATTAATATTACATATAATCACTATTTCCTCATTCTGTGTAATACATTAAAATATAATTCAAAATAACCACTCCCATATTAGTTTAGCATAATGAAATTTTATAATGCAACAGCTACTGACAAAGCCAGAATTATAGGCAAAAGGTAAAACTCTCATATAAAATAAGTAAAAATAAAAGCTGAACCAAAATGGAGACAAAAGCACCACAGGTGCATATATATTTTACCACAGACTAAGAGTAACATAAATTAGCTTATCAATAAATTCAATAGTTAAAAGTCATTATCGTACACAATATTCAATTTGAAGGATTTATCTACAAATATGCTACTTTAAAGACTTAATGTAAACATAAAATCAGATGAATTATGCCAATTACAAAGGCCCATCCATCCCTAACTCATCTTTGTATTTCCAGCACTAAATCTAGAGTCTGACACATCATTGATTTTAAATAACTGATTCATTCTGAGTTCCCATCCAAGCTAAGGGTATGATCGTATCAAATGGCTCTTAGCAACCGAAGCACAAACGCACCATTTACTCAAAGCCAGGTTATCAAAGAAAATGCCCTGCAGGGAAGAGCCGAATTGTATTCTTTCTCTAAAATGCACTGAAACAAAATTCTGATCCAGGGTACACCATCACAAATCAGTCTCTAACCTCCCAGATTAAAAAGTTCCCTTTTATGCTAGACTGGAATTTTTAATAAATCTATTCTTGCCTGACCAGGCAGTGGCGCAGTGGAGAGAGCATCGGACTGGGACACAGAGGACTCAGGTTCAAGACCCAGAGGTCGCCAGCTTGAGTGCGGGCTCATCTGGTTTGAGCAAGGCTCACTAGCTTGAGCTCAAGGTCGCTGCCTCGAGCAAGGGGTAACTTGATCTGCTGTAGGCCCACGGTCAAGGCACATATGAGAAAGCAATCAATGAAAAACTAAGGAACTACAACAAGGAGTTGATGTTTCTCATCTCTCTTCCTTCCTGTCTGTCTCTCCCTGTCTGTCCTCTCTTTGACTCTGTCTCTGCCACAAAAACAAATAAACAAAAACATACAAAATCTATTCTCTCTCCCCTATTTTGACTTTCCAACATTGTTACTTCAGGAAAAATAATCCAAGAGATTAAACCATCACTATGATACACTATGGCTGACAGCAAATACAGACATTAGCCTAGCAGAACTTAAAATAACAAGCAATTGGTGACAAAAAATAAAGAGTGACGATTTAATGTAAATACCATCACAAATTGAGAAAAAAGCAAATAAAGTAAAAAAAATAATAAAATATCCTTTCCCTTTTCTTTTCAACCAAAATTATCTCTGTCCCTGGTCCTACATCCCCCAAATTCCTAACAAACTTCTTACAAATCTGACTTGATTTGCCTAGAAAAGACACCAGGTACCAGATTTAAGTAAAAGTGATATATGTGATGTTAAATATAGTATGATACAAATATAATCATAGTTCG
Source organism: Rhynchonycteris naso (assembly GCA_037038555.1). Classification (NCBI taxonomy): domain Eukaryota; kingdom Metazoa; phylum Chordata; class Mammalia; order Chiroptera; family Emballonuridae; genus Rhynchonycteris; species Rhynchonycteris naso. The sequence goes on along the minus strand of CM072999.1, from coordinate 8,738,634 downwards.
TAAAAATAAGGTCACACACACACACAAAAGAAAATCTAGTTCTATTTCTCAAACATAATCAATGCTACCAATTGGTATATTTGTATGCACTCTTTTTCTATACATCAATTTTATACACACACTGGTAATGGGAGTTCATTCTTTACAAGCCTTCATGTTGCTACACTATCTGCATAACATCATTTAAAATGGAGACAAAGAATTTCACTCTGTATGTTAGCAAAACTTATTTAGCTATCTAGTATTGAGATATAAAAGTTGCCCCATTTTTTCATTATTATCAATAATGCTATTTTAATAATACATGCTATTTACTCTATTAAGAATACTTAAGGTCAGAAATAATGCAAATAAGCCTATTAGCTAGCAAAAATTCTGATTAGTATTTACAATTTTTGCTTACCAGACTAATATGCTTATTATAGGAAGTATACATGTGAGATGCCATCATCTCTACCGTAGTAAGTTTCTGTGGTTGAAGCAAGGAATTTAATCTGTCCACAATACTGATATCCAGCTCACAAAATACTGGATTTAATTTAATTTGTAATTCCGCCTTCTGAGGAACAGAACTAAGTCTTGCTTGATTACCCTTTAAAAAAAAAAGCATTAGTATGATCACTAACAATACTATCAAACTAAGTGAAAACCTTTCAAATGAAAATTTACAGGTGTTCATCACAGAAAAACATCTCTCACCTGGGGTCCTTTATTCTCTAAATGTTTATAATGAAGCTGAAGACACACAGGGGAGTGGGAATCAGTTTGTTCTTTGGAATGGAACATTAAAAGCTTAAAAACAAAGACAAAGATGAATTAAATGTAAAATATTAAGCTGTAATTAATCATATGAATTAACAGGGGTGCTAACATAATGTTGGGAAGAGTTTTTTAAAGTCAGAACAGCCTGCTTCAAGGCTCACTGTCACTTACAGCCACTGTGAGTCTTACACAACTTAGCCTCTGTGACACTCAGTGTCTCATCTATAGTGAAGGGGAGGAGCAAGTAGGTTAATGCCCAAGAAAGTGCTGTGAGATAAAATAATATCTAAGGGCAAAGTAAAAGCAACAAATGTCACTCTGACAGCTTTGAAAAGTTTCTCTAGGACTATTACTACAATATTAGGGTAGAAACAAGAACAGATGACTAATAAATGCACACAAGACATTTCATTTGTCTTCAACAGTGATTGAACAGTGCTTAGTAACACACAGCAGTTATCTGGAGATTATCAGAATTCTTCTGAAATTAGGAGCGCTTAGAAAAATGAGTGAAATGAAGTCATTTGCCCATAATCTGTCTACCACTCTAAAACAAGTCAACTCTAAATTAAGTTTTAACAGGCTCTTATAGCCCTGAATGCCATACTTATATCTGTTTCAACAAAACACAAATGCATGCGTGTAAACACACGCAAGTCTTCCTATATGACTCCTACACCCCCTTTTATTCAAAAATTACTGATCATACAATTCTTAAAAAGCCGGACAGTTTTAAAGAATAATCACAAAGGAAAAGTAATAGCATTTACCTCTGTGTAGTGAGGAGATACAGAATGAAAATCAGTCGGAAACAGGCACTCCAAAAGTTCCATTTGCCCGATGGACATATCAGTACTAAAACATCTAGACGCTGACCTCTGTCTTTGTTCATAGGATACTTTGATGCCAGTACCTATAAATCTATCATAGGAAATGCAGAGTTAATAGTATCCAATTACTTCTAGATTGAACAATAAGTAAAATAGTACATGTGTTAATAAAGTATAACAATTACCTACCTATTCTGACAAGTTCAAGTTGTAACTAATATTCCTAAGGATATTAACCAGAAAGATTACTTCAGACTTCCCTCACGTAAGATAAAGAAACCAGCTCTGTTGATAGGAAATTACTCAGGATATATTTATTTCCCAACACTTCCCTTCCTTCTTCCACATTTTAAAATTTACGTAGCGGTGAAGAAAATCTTTAAAATCCATAAAATATACATATGTAATAATTTCTTAAAATTATCTAAAAGCATCATGCAATATTTTTAGAACTCCAGTGGAGCTCAAATGAAGGTATTCCTCAAGTTTTTATTGCTTTTGCTCTATTTTCTACTGACAGATACTTGAAACCTTGTCAAAAATGGGAAGAAAAAATGTTTTTGCAGTTTGATTATAAATAAATACTATGGTTGTAACCTGCAGAACTTCTTTTGCTAGGTTAAAAACTAATTTGCATATTAATATTAATATTTCATAAAAGTCAAAGTTAAAATAAAAGCTCAAAGCATTTTCTGAAAATATTAATATATTGTATAAATCACTGTATAAAATAACATTTTACAGGTCACTTTCATGTTAAAATAAATAGCATGTGTACATTTAACGATATTATATTGATAAATGTAATTATCTCATCTATTTGAACTCAACCCATGAAGGGATCAGTGGCCATTTGGAGAGCTTTGATTTTTTTTAAGCAGATGGTAAAAATGTAGCCTCCGAGTTCAATCAGCCTTGGTGTCACTTCCTCACGGCCTGTGGCATACAGGTCATTTCCAAGTTCCTTCTATGAAGCTAATCCTGCTCTTACCACCACACTCATCTCTGCTAAGCCAGAAGCAGTAACACCTATGTTTATGGCTAAAAGGTGTCAATGATATGATGGCAAAATGTGGTCAAGAAAGTTTGACAAGCGCAGTGCAGGGAGCTAAAGAAAAGATAATCTCCGAACTTCAGATTATCCAGAGCTCACAGCTGAATGTTTCACATGCCACGTAACCTGAACAACTGATTCTATGGTAAACATCTTGGCAGCCCTGGAAGAAAACCTCACTCATTCCACTTGTTTACAAATAAAATGTGAATGATAAGAACAAACTGGAGTTAAGTAGACAGATAAAAACAAAAGTCCACTATTGGTAGCTTTTCAAGGATCATTAATAAATAGAAGAGTTTACCTAAGGTGATCATGTGAACAGGCTTCAGCAAATACTGTTCGGAAAGACTTAAAATCGTCTGTTGAAAATCTCGCTGGATCAATCTTTTCTATACAAGAAAAAAATGCTATCGCCAGAGGTGTCAAAGGATTAAGATTCAATGACGTTTCCGGTGGAGATAATGGATCAATGTGAAGCACAGAGACTGAAAGAGTTCCCACAGCTAGTCTAAAAATAAGCTCAGGCCTGGATTCATCCACTGAAACGGACCTAGCTGGGAGAGCTGAAATACATACGTTAAAATGATATACATAAAATTTAACACTTAAAAACAATCCATTACACATAAATATTATAGAACATTTACTCATGTATTAGTTTTCAAAAACAGGTGATCACACAACAGTTTAAATAATACTGAACAAGTAAAATAAAGAAAACTATTAACTTCCTGCATTTTGTATCCAGGATCCGTGGTCCTCTAAGTACAAAAGAATGTGCTTCCATAGGAAACACAGGAACAAAGCTCTGCACTAATAAAACTGTATTGGAAAGTCGGAGATTGACTCAAACTGTGAACCAAATTCTCCTCTAAACCTGTGTTTCTCTCAATTAAATTTTTCAGGGGAGAAACCCATGGTTTTCTTTCAAGGAAAAGTATAAACAGTGAAAGGAAAATCCGATGGTTGACTGAGACTCCTAAACTGCAATAATAATATGAAACTTTCGTGTACTTTCTACTAAAAATACATATTTATATATGTAAATACCTGAAGAACACAGTGAATGGACAACGAGACTAAAATACTTCACAGTGAATTATCCAACAATGCTTCACTTTCTTCCTAAATTTTGTTAAATGCCCAGACAAAAAAAGAATGAAGTGAAAGAAACAGGAGAATGGCATCTTTTTTTTTACATTTTTTAAATTCCAGTGAAAACCATCAATAAATGCCTTATTTTCACTTACAAGTCTTCTGCAAAGATGATGGGTGAATTAGGTTGGATGGCAATGTTGATGATCCTCTTACTGGCTGTTCTTTATGATGATCAAGGAAATCTCCCCATGTTGGCTGAAGCTATAAAATAAAATAAATTATTTTAAGTGGATGAATAAAGTAATGAATTTTAGAAGCAAGTTTTCAAGAATAGAACAAAAATTAAGTAATACTTTACCACTGTAGCACTTAATGGAGATCCTGCTGGGGTATTTGTATATGTACTAGTTAATGATAACTCAAGGTCCATATTTGGGGGATCCCCAAGGGGTGGAAGTGAAGAGAGACTATGGGACATGTCCATATCAGCCATGGAGAAGAAAACTTCTTCTTCTAGAGAGAATTAAACTTTGTCAATTGGATTATAATTCCACAAATCTACATTTAAGTAAATATACGTTAGTATTCTTCCTTCAAATTATCTGAGATCTTATAGTACCCTAACTTTTCTGTTACTTCCAATGGCATAATTTCTTTAGATTTAAGATATAAATGGCACAGTAAAATCTCAACTGAACAAAGGTTGACAAAAGGTTACACTATCTTGTGAACTTTTTTTTAACATTATGATATACAGTATTACCTAGTATATTTTTAATTGTCATATTACAATTTAGAAGTTAAAATCCAGATTTTATATATATCTTGCAATCTCTCATTTCATATGGTACAGCTATTTCTTTAAAAAAAAATGAAATGAAATAAAAAAAAAGAGCTGCACGTATTATTTTGAATTCTACAGTTCACTTCTTTCTTTCTAGAGACTGTTTTTACTCTCATCGAAATAAGGTTTGTTATGGCCAAAATTTCTTAAGTTGACTCTAATTTTCTATTTAGTTCAACATTCATACTTAAAAAGTTGATTCTTATTATTTAGGATATTAGTATTCATACATTCTGAAACACTTCTAAATACAATATAAACTAGATAAAGATTATATTTACATATAATTGATAGATTAATAGAAAAGGTTCCTATGTAAAGGAATCTATGAATCATTTTACAAGCACATAAGAATTTGACAAAATAATTACCCCCATTTATCTCTTGTGTAAATCTACATTTTTATAAATTAAATTTTCTTAAAATAAATCATGATTTATATAAACACCACCACCAAAAAAGAACAATATAGAACATCATGGTAATGCTGTGGATAGAAATTCAAACTTAGACACTTAAACCTTCTTACACTATGGATCTCTTGTTCTTTCATTACTGACCCCATTTCACAGCGGCAAAAATTAACTTAAGTTTGCTCTCTGATGATCACGCACGATTCTGGTGTCAGCATTCCAAGTTGCTTACCACGGCTAGAAGGTGTACGGGCCGTTTCTGTCTCATAAAAGCTTTGCTCTGAAGATACTCCCACAGAGAGGGAATCTTTTCTCAGATAATACCGGTTTAATTCCATCTGAATGCGATATTCTTCCTCCTGCTGCATGGGTCGATTTTTTCTATCTTTATTAGCTAAACCTATTTTACTAGAGTTTTCTACAGGTACACAAAAGGAAAGCAAAACACTAATTAAATTTGGCAGTACTTAATCATTTATCTCCCAAAACCTACTTATCCAATAGCAACAGCAACACTTCTGTAAACTGACTTTCCTAAGAATATATCATGATTTATAAAAGAAAACTGCAGGTCGGAAAGGGACATGGTAGCAGGTGTGCCAGTGCTGTGGCTATCTCTGCAAGGCTGTGGTCAAGCAACTTAGAAGCTGCACCCTTCCTACGGGCCGGGCCTGCTGTTCCCTCACTGCTGACTCCTCAGCAGCCTTAACAGCAGTAAGCACAAAGCCACCTCTGTTCAGTGCCCACAGAACGCTACGCAATAACTTTAAGCATATAGCTAGAAATCACAAAAATCTTATCTTTGAAGGATGAGTCATTAAAAATGTGTGCTACTTATTGTGTTAAAGAATTATACTTTCTCAGTTGTGTAAAGTACCATCCCCAATCAAGAAAGTCAAGACGATTTGTTAAAAAGGTGACATAATCTGAACGCTAATTTATGCCATGGTAACACAATTTAAAAGATCCAATCAAACATAACTATTTAGGATTCTTATTCACAATACATCTTTAATTTTACACATTCTTTTATAAGAAAATGACCTATATGTGTGTTACAAATTTTAACTAAAAAGTTTTGAAAACTCAAATCTAGTAACAGAGTGATACTTGCCTGGCCCTGCAACAGCTGCTAGCATGTCCAAGAGCAAGTGCACCTGTCTTGGGGACAGGAACAGATGAATGGAGTCTGTCTGTCCATCAACATCCAACTTCAAAACAGAAAAACATTCAGAATGAACACGCTTTACAATCTCATTACCACAGATCCCAGTGGATTTAACACACTGAGCTGAATACTGATTACTTAGTCTTGGATTCCTTCACCTAAGATTCTTTCTAATAATTCAAACAATCTAAGTAATCAGACTTAAAGATTATGAAGCTTATTCTAAGAGGGAAAATTCTCCCGAGAAAACCCACATTGGCAAGTCCGATGCCATACTTCTTGTCTGAGTTTTCTGAGTATTTAAGATATGTACTTGAGGAGGCCTTAAGACATAGTCTCCAAGAAAGAATACAGTGTGTCGGTAAAGTCATGGTGCACCGTGGGCCAGTCACATGGTCAAAAGTGCACCATGACTTTACGGACACTCTGTATTAAGATGGCAGTAGTAGAATATTCATTCCATCATGATTTCAAAAGACTCAAGTCATAATCCTTAAAACTTGATTCAAACCAACAGCAAATATAGTTGGCTTTTGGAAGTCTGCCCATGGATACCACTCTTTGCAGAGACATAGGGACTTTCTCTACCAATGGGGTGCCTTTCCACATGCCCACAGTGTTCCACAAAGACCACTCTCAGCTGGGCACAGGACTATGAGCCACAGCAAAAATGCCAATGGAAGAGGGGTGCTCATGTGGACTTCGAATCTCCCTTCTAGCTCTCTGTCCATTTTTCCCTCTAGAAATAAAAGCCCCATCCCACTCCCATCCTGATTTCTGTGTAGTATATTCTGGAAAAAACAATTACTCTGTTCTGTACATCACAGTCTAAAAACTTTTCATTCATCTCTTTTCGGTTCTAATGCTAACAGTGACTCCTATTGCAATTTTAAAATGATTCAGTTAATAAAACATTTATATTTGGAAAATGGCCTCCCAAAAGAAAAAGAAATCATTCTGATTCTGGCAATAAAAATAAATTACATAATGATTGAGCGATTTCCGTGATCCAACCAAGAACTCTCCAATAATCATCATCACCATCATTTCCTTTTTTGAGTATTAGGGCACTGCTCTAGGTGTTTCTACTGTACTTCCTCATTCTCACACTGCTGCTGCTTTCCAGAGGAGGACACAGGCTCTCAAAGATGAAGCCATTAGCATTAGCGCAAGGCTCTCTAAGAGATGCAGAGCCAGGGTGCTAACCTGTGCTGACCCAGGTGGAAAGTGCCCACCCTCCCCGGCATGGCTCTCCATTCTGTCCACAGAGGCGGGGATGAAAAAAAGGTTTTACAGCAAGGAACCTCATGGGGGACTGATCATAAGTCCCCAGCTAGGCAGGTCAGGCTGAGCAGTCATGCCCAGCCACGTAACTCGTGTGCTGAAAGCACACAGTCCTGTACACTGTCCTTGCAGCCCAATCCCCATCTGGCTTTCTCCCACCTTCCCGTAATCCTCCTGACTTTCCTCAATTACAAATGCATAAAAGAAACAACAAAACTGTCATTCTCGGAAGGAGCGGACTTAAAAGGCAAGGACTGAATTCACGCATTTCTTCCTGGCAACTGTCGTCAGTTTGGTCTCAAACTCTTGTAATAATTTTAGACAGGTTTTGATGTTTCTTATGTCAAGAGGAGACTTGTATTACGGGGCTCCTTATTGACTGCTGACATCGCAGGCCATAAAACAGCAAGGAGTTAGGGCTGGGACAATGAGGGGAAATATCTGTCTGATTTTGCCAAATTTAAGTATTATTTTTTAATTTCTCAGTATTAAAAACATATTACAACTAGAATGTAATACTAAAATCAATTTCAAACTCAGTGGTAGTTGACACAGAATGTCTGTGAATTCAATCCAGGCAGTCCGTGTCCTGAAAACATATCCTAAAACTTAGTACATGAAACGCCAGACTCACAGCGCTATTTCAGGTGGATAGTAGCCCCGGGGAGCTAAAGGAAAACATGAAACCTTTCACAAGATGATGGACATAGTTTGAAGACTTAAGGCTAATGAACATCAGAAAGAGACTAAATGTGACACTTTGAGCACCCTAATTAATACCCTCTTCGTCTATATTGTATTAAGTTTATGAGATCTATGTTTCTCAATGCTAGTGCCTAGAACTTTGATTTTTTTTTTATTTAGTACTCACTTTCATTAAAGAAAATCAAAATGTACTCAAACACTCAAGTTATTACACAGAAACCCACGTGGGGACAAGGAAAGTACTATCTGCAAATATTAAACGCTGACTGACAGGTAACGCCACCACGCAACAGTTTCCAGTGTTCATCTGTCACCTGATACAAATATCCAGAGGAAACATCCAGAAGGCATTTATTCTAATCAATACATAATGTGCAAAAGTTTGGGTTGGCACAAATATCAAATACACCAGTGCTGAGTACTACTGTAATTAATCAAAACAGAACCATAAGGGTTATTGCCATGGTTCTTCTTCTTGGAGAAAGAGCAAGCGCACTCCGCAGGACCACGGGTGTGTTCACTTCCCAAGGACGTTACCAGGCAGGGAATTCCCTGCAGTGTTTGCACATACATTGGTAAATAAAATTATACAGGTTTCAAGTTCACAATTCTATAATAAATCATCTGTATGCTGCATCATGTGCTCACCACCCCTAGTCGAGTCGCCTTCCATCACCATCTACCCCCCTGCCCTCCTCCAACGCTCCAATTCCCCTCTCTCCTCCTGTTATTTAATAAAGAGGCTTAAGACCTGATGAAAGGATTTTATACCATCTGAGGTAGGACAGAGCAATAAACCAAGAGGCAAGGGGACAATCAGTAACAGGAATGCTGTCATTCTCGTTACCACTTTACTCCCCCAACACCTGTCAGGTGCGCCAATCCAAGGACGGCCTCTGGGAGCCTAGATCCTCTGAAGGCCTTCCTGTGGGCATTCACGCATACTCAGCGCTCTCTCTGCCGTGGCCCCACAGCAATTTCTGCCCCCACACTGTATCTTCTATTAAAAGACAAGGACTGAGTCCGCATCTCTGCATCTATCCCGAGAGTTTGCCGGGGCCTGGCACACAGCAGACACTCAAACGCCTAGAGCCCGGCCCACTCGTGAGCACACAAATGACTAAGTCCCAGTATCTTCTCAACTGAAACTGCATTATATAGTGATTATATAGGAAATTCACTTCTAAAGTCTGAAAATAATACATGACAAATACATGTTTTGGCTGAATAAATGTACAGTGCCTGATTCTCCAACAGACTGTTCAATAGTGCTCCCTAAGAAACAAGCACAGCTATCTCTACAGTCTTCAAAAACTATGGGACATCATGAAAAGTCATTTTCTTTCCATAAACGGTATACAACTATAAAAGTGGTCATTAAAAATACACATAAGGTATATTTTTATATATAACTACACATCTTCAATCACCTTGCTTTCCAAATCTCTCCTTTAAACGTTATTCTGTGATGCTAGAAAGGTATTCTCCAGCCGTACATCCCTCGTTCTTGAACTCGTGAATGTTTCTGAGTTGAGAGAGCTGGGGAAAGTGAGTAGGAGGCAACTCTGAAGCCTGGTCTGCAGCCGAAGGACAAAGGCCTTCAGTGACCTAATCACACAAGCACCAGCTGACAGTAAAAATGATGACCCAGGACAGTGGGTCCTCTCGTTCCAAGATAATACACAATAACCATTAGGGGGGTCACTGCATAGATTATAATGAATATTTGTAGTTTCATTTCATTTGTTTACTATAGAAAATAAACACTAACCTTAGCTCCAGGAAGTACTTCATTCTGCTTCAGCGTGAGGCCCAACTGCAAGCTACCAATTAGTCCTCCAATTTGCACTGGGTCAGAGGGTGCTACCTCTGGTAAGTTTCTAGTTAGCTGTGGGTGTGGCTCATAGATGATTTTAGGGTTCCAGCTAGGTGACAGCTTTGGCTCAGTTTCCTATAACAACACAATAAAGTCTGTATTACTGTAAATAAATCAAAATGCAAACTACAAATGTTAACTTAAAAAGAATAAAAGATTTGATATGCAAAGTGGATTGTATTACCACAGGTAAACTGGCTTTCTTACAGCTAGTATGAAACAGTAGGTTAGCACAATACCTTGGTAAAGAAGACAAATAATGGAAAAGGACTTTATGAAAAAAAAACTACAGCATCTGCTCAAATTACAGTAATAAGATTCCTTAACAGACATTCTGTAATTAAGAAAATCTGACTTGTGAAATAAAAATTATAGAATAACTGATTTTGATAAATAAAAGGATTCTCTCTTAGAAGGAATTAATCAAGATCTCCTTAATTATAAACCTTTCTTAATCTGTAAGATAATATTTTCAGCAATACAATCACTACATAAGGTAAATGTGAGCACTGCTTGATTTCCCGTGTTTATTGTATAAGGACATTTGATGATAATATATCATTTCTCCCCAAGACACAGTAGGTAATGTTTCTCTATAAAATTAACACCCAGCCAAAAAAAAAAAAAAAGGCATTAACTATAAATATGAATGTTTTAAAATCCCTGAAATATGTCCCCTTACTCAATATTTGTGTTAACTTCCAGAGTAGATGGAAACTCATCAACACATTCTATATCCTAGCAAAATTTAATAGATCTAATCTCATTTAAACCTTTTAAAAAGCTGTGATTTGGCTTTGGTTTTTCAGTTTTGTTTTTCTTACCACTGGTGCAGTTGAACACACTGGGGAAGATTTTGCTGATGCAGAAAACTCATCCCAGAAGAGAGACACTCCAGAGAGCTGAAGTAACTTGTGAGCAAAGGCTGTGGGCTGATGTACATTTATTCCTGAGGACTCGTCAGCAGCTTCATCGCAGTATACAGTTCTGGATGTCAACAACAAGGAGGGTGTTTGCGTAAAACTCCAGGGGAAACCAACTCGCATTGATAAGAAGTGCACATGGCGTTTCAAGTTAAAGGAATTTTTCAAGTGTTAGCACCTTAGACTATGCCTATAGTATGGGTCAGCATTACCATGCTTTAATCACAGTAAATATTTCATGAGAAGACCTTACCCCCAAGGGTGACTTTATGAGGCCCCTAAATTTGGGGGGAAATCAATAACTTCCTGAAATTAGCTTCATAAAAATAACTCCTGCACCTCTCACAAATGTCTCTGGGTAATAGTGACACAGCATTTGGCTCCACGTCAAAGCCTGACATAAACGATATTTCTTCAATTCTTATGACTATGCTATATATTTTTTTGTTTGTTTGTTTCTTGAGAGAGAAGAAGGGAGAGAGATAAAAAGCATCAACTTGTTGAGGGCGGGGGTGGGGGATGGCAGTGGGGGTGTGATCCAGCCAAGCCAGCAACCTCTGAGCTCAAGACAGCGACCATGGGGTCACATCAATGATCCCATGCTCAAGCTGGTGACCTCAGGACTTCAAACCTGGGACCTCATTGTCCCTCCCAGGTCGATGCTCTATCCACTATGCCACCACCAGTCAGGCTGCTATACATTCTCGACTAATCTTCAGTTTAAACAAAATAAAGAAATTGGCTCTAAATGCACAAGATTTTAGATATTTCTTAATATACCATTTAAGGTAATGCAACCTAATTTCAAAGATCTGTTAAAATTGACACTGACAGGTATGTTTTGTGAGAAAACAGAAACCATACCCTCTCTGTGTAAAACGTGGCCAAGGCCCCCCCAGATCCACACCGAGGTGTCCGGTGCAGTGTGCACACTACATTGCGTGTGTTCCTGCAGACAACGCACGTGGCATGGAGACACGGGGCACAGTCACCGGCTCTAACCCACGCCAAGGAGCGCGCACGTCAGCCAGCCCCTGGCTGAGGGCTAGTTACAGAAGTGCCAAGTGGGCACACACAGAAAACCAAGTGATGTGTCCACAGCTTTTCACATAAATCACGACGCCCCTGCTGTCCTTACAATATCCTCAAAGGAAACAGCAGTCTAAGCCTTTCCCTCAAAGCAGGAAGAACGCTGCCCACGTTAATGAGACACACTTCTAAACAGGACGTTGCTTCTGTGAAAAGACTAAAACTCGCCAACCAGGGTGCCTTCCATTTACCAGCACTCGAATAGTCATTGTTTTGATTTGATAGTAACTGAAAGAGAATTACTTGCTTTTAATTCAACATAGCATTATATATAATCATCCCTCACTGGTACGTGAAGCTTCCAGTAATGGGACTAGAACGTAAGGTGGAGAGCAGCACTTGGCTATGGAATTAGGCAACATTGTATTTGAAATCGTTACCTCTCATCTCCAAAAGCATTCTGAAGCCTGATGTAAGAATGAGATTTCCGTTACTCAGGAAAGAATAGCACGGGGCGTTTTGTTCAGCTATACAGTCTTACCTTTCTACTCGGATTTCAAGTGCGGTTCCAGTTTTGCAATTTTCTGGCACATGTTCAATTCTCAAGACAGTGTCTATAAAAGTGACTTTCACTCTTCTTAGTACTAAACATGTAATCACCAACATAAAAGACAGAAATAAAAACTTCAAAGAATACTAAATTAGTTTAATATACACTTACAAAATAAAATTGAACTCCATTCCTTAAAAATCCCAAAATCTTGAGTTCTGTATTAAATATTTTGCTTCACTGAGCACTTAAGCCCTTGTTACATCTCAATAGATATTTGGGGCAATTGACTAACATTTTCTGTTGAACTCAATTCCAATTCTGAGCATAATAAACCAAGGAGAAACTAGGGTACAAAAGAACATGAAATTAAATTGAATTCAATATTTAAATAGCTTTAATTCTAAAGTTCTGAAGTGAGAACAGTTCATTTAAAAATCACTCCAATGGCTTTTTCTAATACAAGGCTTACTCAATAAACATACTAAATAAAACCTCAATATGTTTTAAATAATCATGCCAAACCTGTCTCGATGGTTTCAGCAAACTTCTCAAGTCCTTCAAAAGGCTGGGACCCTTCCCCTTGTTCATCTGTTAGTTTCTGGCTAAGACATTCTTTCGCCAACTGCATGCTGCTGGTCATGAAGCTTGACCAGTACATAGGCTCAGAACCAGTTGCTGCAGAAAATACAGGTGAAGTCTAAATAATTTCTCATAGTTACCACAAAGCCATTTCTTAAAATAACATACGATTTCAAAGAGATAAATTTTTAATTCTGAGATACTTAGCATCATGGTGTTATCCCAGGATACAATATTCTAGAAATTACCCTTGAGATTTAAACATCGTCTTGTAATGACTGAGAAGGGGGGAAAAAGATCACAAAGTCCAGAGACACTCTCGGACTCACTACATGATATATATCTACCAAATCTTAATTCATGTATTCATTCAACACATACTTAATGGGTATCTTACACACGCATGGGCTGTTCAAAATACTGAAGAGCAGAGGTTGACAAACTCTCTGTAAACAGACGACGCTCAGTCTCTATCACAACTACTCAACTTTTCCAATCTAGTACAAAAGCAGCCAGAGAGGATAAATGGAGTATGTTGATGCTCCAATACAAATTAATTTACAAAAAGAGGGGACAAACCAGACTTTGGCCTGCCAGTCATAGTTAGCTGACCCTCCTGTGGGGGTAGAAAAATAATTATCAATTCTGTCGTCAGAGAGCCTACAACACAGTGGAAGAAATACGTAAGATTAAGAAGAATTAGACAACTACACTGCTCACAAAAATGAGGGGATTGGGGAACAAGCAGATGCTCCAGGACTTTCAGCCTTTTGTATAGAGTACATTTTCACCAATGAAGTAAAAGTTGGTTTTGCATCTCACTTGCATAGTCAAACAACTTTCTTTGACTTGTCATTTGCTTTTCTGATTTCTTGTTTAATTTAAAAAAAAATCAAATGTTTCTTTTTATCGCTTCATATTCATTTTGAAATATCCCCTAATTTTTGTGAGCAGTATACACCCTTCATAGCAATGAAAAAATAAGTAAAGGGACCCGATTCTGTGCCCTTTCACATTTCTCCATCAGTTTTTGAGCATGTCCTTGCTTTCTGGCATAATACTTTGAATCTTTAAAACACAAAAGGTAAATTGGTCACAAATAAGTAAACCAACCATCAAGATACTAAAGTTCCTGTGGGTAAACAGTGTTAATAGGGAGAGAAATAATGCTAAAGGTATAATTAGAACCACCTTATATAGACCCAAATCCTAACATTTTATCTGTGCCACAAATACAAGGCAAAATACTAAGTTAAATACTGAACTTAGAGCACATACGTTATTTTCCCAATCTCTGGAAAACAGAAGCAAGCAGGAACACCTGACACACCTACCTGGGCGAGGTCTGGGTCGGAAGACCATTTCCAGCCCCCTCACTTCCAGTGCACAATTATCCTGTAGCAAGGAGCCCCACGGAACCGACAGAGAAATGGACTGGATGAACCCTTCAGTGACTTCCAAAGGCGCATCTGCTGACTCCAAGATCTCATTGAGACACTAAAGAGAAAAACCAAGTGTGATTTGAAACCACAAGAACTTAACACTGTTAACTTATTCAAAGATGCTGAATATGCTTACGTATGTGTCGGGCACTAGGGATACACGAAGCAGAAAACAAGTTCAAGATGACTCCCGGTCATCACGAAGCGCACAGCGATAGATCGCCATGAAAGACACGTAATTACAGCTGCATGACGAGGGAATGCACTGTGCTATTGAGCATGTCAAGAACCCAACCTGGAGATTCAAGGCGGGCCAGCTGAGGAAGTGCTATTTAAAGATGAGACCAAAAGGCAGAGTAGTTAACCAGGCAAAGTGTTCCAGACAGAGAAAAAGCCATGTGGAAGGATTCAAAAAGGAAAGGCAGAAGTGCACACATATATAAGCCCCAAGCATGCCCAAAAAGAAAAGCGTCTCAGATTCAGTGTGCTATGCCAGCATGCCGAGCCAGAGATAAGGCTACGTAGATAAGGGAGAGTGGAATCCAAAGAGCCTTGTAATTCATGTTCAAGAGTCTGAAACCACTAAAGGAGTTTAAGTAAGGGTGCCATGGTGGGATTAGAACCTTTAGAGGGCATCTCCTGCTGCCAGGGAGAGAGTACGCATTGGAAGAAAGCAAAACGCAGGTAGAATGGTTGTTAGGAGTAAGGGAGGCTAGAGAAATCGGTTTGACAAGGGGAATGACAGCGAGGAGTTAGAAGAGGATGGATTTCTGTATTTGGAAGCAAAGTTCACTGGCATCATGAGGGAAAAGAAAAGGAATGAAGAATGACTTCGGGGTCCTGACTTGGCCAACTGCTTAGTCAGTGGTACCATTTACTGAGACAGGGAAACCTGGAGAAGCTGATTAGCGGGAAGACAGGGAGCTCCGGCCCAAAGACCACATCTGAGCAGGTGTCCAGGTGGCTATATCTAGGAAGCGGCAGGAAATTGCGGCCCAGAGCTCGGGAGAGTCGTCTGGCCAGGAGATAAACATGGAAGGTAGGTGTAGCCGCGGAGGTGAGGGGAGACAAACTCTGGGAACTTATGAAGAGTAAAATAACTAGAGGCCTAGGACAGAACTCTGATGATAAATAAACACCAGTATTTAAGAAATGGGTTAAGAATGAGGAAACTGCAAAGCAGGAGAAGGAAAAACAAGAAAGCTTCACGTCCCAGAAAATCATGGAACGACGACAATATGAAAAAAGAGTAGTCAAGTGCAGCAACAGCTAACAAGTCAAAGGTTCGTAAAGGTTCGTAAATGTCCGATGGGTCTAGTGATATCTAGGGCATTGGGGATGCCATGAAAAGCAAGTTCAGCAGAGGTGTAAGGCAAACCAGACTATAACAGAAGGCAGAATGGATGTAAATATAGTGTGCAGAATAATTAAATGCAATTTTTGACAGGCAATGGACTTCTTTTGAAAATTTTTATTTATTAATTTTAGTGAGAGAAAAAGGGAAAAAGAGAACGAGAGCGAGACAGGAACATCAAGCGGTTCCTATATGTGCCCTGACTGGTGATCAAACCCACAACCTTTGAGCTTTGTGATGATGTTCCAATCAACCAAGCTATCCAGCCAGGATGCCAATATATTTCTCAAATAAAAATAAAAATAATTATTAAACGCCAGTTTATACATAGGTTACTTCCTGGATGTCATGTTGCATATGAGTCATAATTCTTTGTCTAACCGCCTAATGCTGAACACTGACATTAAAACCAACTTAGGTTTTATCAAAGGTTACTACTAAAAGGCTTTCTTCACCCTGGTGTTTGTGTAATCCTACAGACTTTCTAAAAGGTACGTGGGCATGGGTGGTTTAAGGTACAAATACCCAGATCCTCAATCTCTAAACATATCCTTTCCCAAACCACTAAAAAACAAAGAAAACACAGTGAAGAAATAATTAAAGGAATTCAAATATTACACTAGAAAATATTCACTTAGCACAAAGGAAAGGTTAATGGTAACAGGAAAAATTTAAATGTAATCAATTTCAATTTAGTCACATTTTCATTGTCGAGAAATGATAGTATGATCAATAAAAGGCTTAGGCATAAAATAAATAAATTATAAAATTCTGCAGAGAAAGTAAGACAGACACAAATTCAATGGGAAAATGATACGAAGTTAAATTTCCAACTATTAATGAACAGCATGTTCAAACATTTTTAAATGTATAATGGTGGGAATTTGACCCCACTGGGCAAAAAAAAATCATTTTTATATCAACACAACACAAAACGTTATCAACTATTTAAACATAATGAAAAACTTTTAAAGTTAATTTTTACAAGTATAAGGACTACAGTAGTTTTTCAAAAAATTTTAAGAGAAAATTAGGCAAATGTGTTTGAAGGACATTGCTTTAAAACAGCATGTGTACCTGACCAGGCGGTGGCGCAGTGGATAGAGCGCTGGACTGGGATGCAGAGGAACCAGGTTCGAGACCCCGAAGTTACCAGCTTGAGCGCGCTGGTTTGAGCAAGGGGTTACTAGTCTGCTGTAGCCCCCTCTCCCCGGTCAAGGCACATATGAGAAAGCAATCAATGAACAACTAAAGTGCCACAACGGAAAAAAAAAATTTGATGCTCCCTTCCTATCTGTCTGTCCCTATCCATCCCTCTCTCTGACTCTCTATCTCTGTCAAAAACAAACAAACAAAAACCAGCATGTGTTCAGGTCCTAGATCAGTCTCTTACTAGCTGGGGGCTTTGGACAAGCTCTTAACCACTCAGTCTCAATTTCCTCAACTCAAAATAAGGATAATACCTATTTCGTAGGGTTGTTGTGAATGTATACGAGATAACTGCAATACAAGCTGCCAACATAGTTCCTGATACAAGTAAACACTTCATATAGGTTGCCTTCTGCTCTTTATCTTCCACAGTGCCTGCCCAGCACCATGATGAGCACTATCAGGAATTCAAGGTGTGCTTGGTAGTATGAAGGAAAGCTAACACACGGTTTGATTCTCTTTAATAAGTGCCATAAGACTAAGAATACGCCTGACCAGACGGTGGCGCAGTGGATAGAGTGTCAGACTGGGATGCAGAAGACTCAGGTTTGAAACCCCGAGCTCGCCAGCTTGAGCGCGGGCCCATCTGGCTTGAGCAAAGCTCGCCAGCTTGGACCCAAGGTCACTGGCTCCAGCAAGGGGTTGCTCGGTCTGCTGAAGGCCCGTGGTCAAGGCACATGTGAGAAAGCAATCAATGAACAACTAAGGTGTTGTGATGGCAAAGGAAAACTAATGATTGATGCTTCTCACCTCTCTCTGTTCCTGTCTATCTGTCCCTATCTATCCCTCTCTCTGAAAAAAAAAAAAAAAAGCTTATAAAACAAAAAGACTAAGAATACGTCCTTATTAGTTTAAACCGAGATATGAGAATTCAAATAGATAACACTGAGCATAAAAATATACAAGCACTAATTTAGACCAATTAACATATAATTAGCACTTAATACATATAGGACAGCATACCTACATTATTCCACTAAATCTTCAAAATAACCCTCTGAATTAGGTATTTTTGTGCCCATTTTATAGGTATGACAACTGAAGATCAGAAAAACTAAGTAATTTGCAAAAGGTCTTCAATTTATCACTGCAGAAATAAAACTATAAAAGAGAGAAATAATGTTTTCACAATGGAAGATTTTTACAGAAGGCTAAGCGAAATCATGTGCTAAAATCATAATTCTCAAACATGTAGTGTTTGGATTTGGGAGCTGACTTCTAGAAGAAGCTTGTAAAACTAAACGGGAAAATGCCCAATCCTTCAGTACTGGTGCTTTTCAAAATGCAATCAAGGACCACGAGTATCATCAGAACTTCATCGGGTGCTTCTTAAAAGTGTAGATTCCTGTGTTTTTAGAACCAGAACCTACTGGGAAAAGCAAGAAGCCTGCATGTTAGCAAACTTCACAGGTGAACCCTATGCCACTTATGTTGGAGAAACTCAGTTTCCATGGATCCTTTGAGACAGAGTGGGGTACAAAAAGAAGGTCTGAGTCAGAAAGACTTTGAAATCTTATTACACTGTGGATACTGAGCCCCCAAGTTACTTAACCTCATGGTAAAATGGAAATAGTAGCAAGAAAATGTGACCCAGTACAATATAGAGAGATAGAAGGTGCTTAATAAGTGGTCACCATTATTTTCAAAAGCAAACTAGAACCCCCCACCTTGATGCTATAACCCGCTACTAGTCATCAGCCTCATTTCTCTTTCTTTAGAGTCAAGGCAGCTATTTGCTCAAAGCACAAACTACTCTAGCTCCCCTAAAACTTCTCTTAACTGCCAATCAAGTGACAAATGCAATGAATGAGGTTTAGTCCTTATCTTCCCTGAGTTATCATCTCAATCTAATTCCCATTTTGAAATTCTAACTTTCCTTGGGTTCCCTAACACTCTTCATGCTCTCAGTCTTTCTTTTCCAATTCTTTACCACTTAAAATGATGGTATTTTCATCTTCAGCCTCTTCCGTTTCTCAACTAAACCTAAAACTGCCCATGCACTTTACACCATCCCACTGTTTCGGTCACCGATACCCTGGTAGCTCTCGGGAGGTATCTCTAGCTCTTCCTCAACTCCAATACTACGCACATTTTTAACCACTTCAGTGGGAAAAGAACCAATGAACTTATATGACAGCCCATTCCAACTGTGGAAGAGTTCTAAACCCCGTGCCTCTATTTCTCCTTCCTTCAAGCCCTTCTAAGTTGGTAGTCTCCAAAACATATCTATCCCCAAAAGTATAACAGATGATCCAATAGGTGTGTAAGTAGGAAATTAAGACATTCTCTATTACATTTTTTACACATTTTTTAGATTTAAAAGTTGTACTAATATTTAATATACAAAGGGCACTGGCACCCTCACTCTGGCCAAATATAAACGTGTGTGTGTGTGTGTATATATATATATATATATACACACACACACACACACACACACACAAAAAAAAAAATACCTTCAATTAATGATGTTACCAATGATACAGTTCTTCTATTAGGATCTTGGAATTTGAGAGGTATCTATTTTTCAGTAATGAAGTCATTAAATCAAGTGTCAATAGTAACTGAATTTGGAATCAGAGTTCAAATTTCTCTAAGTGTCACATCAAGATTTATCTTGGTCATCAAGAGTACACACTATAATAAGTAAATAAACAGCAACAGCAAACATTTACTGGATGCTTTATTTGACATTATCACTTTGGTTGGGCACATCGCTCGCCTTCAACGAACAGAACAAAATCATCTTCAGATTTAAAAGCTAGCCATAAATCAGTCAATGATCCTGAAGTCAAACTGTATAATTCAAACATCGCCACCTCCTTGGGGTGGTGAACACACAATTCAGTGTACAGTTGATGTATTGTGGAATTGTGTACCTGAAACCTGTATAATTTTATTAATCAGTGTCACCCCAATAAATTCAATAAAAAGTATTTTTAAAAAAGAGTGCCGAACACAGTGCCTTAAATAAATAGGTAATAAACATTTACTGTTCTTTCCTTGCCTTGAAGCCATAGAATTAATAAAAAAAATAACGGCTTTAGGAATTACACAGGTTTGAATTCTCACTGTATCATTTGGCCGTGTCACTTGGGAAAAATTACTCCATCTGTAAATGGAAATAAAAATCCATCTTATAAAGTTAATGTGAAAAGTCATTAAAGAGTAACACATAAAATCATTCAACCCACAAAAGACAGTTAATAAATGTCCAACACTTCTCCTTCAAAAAAGCCTGTTCATAACTGAAGCAAAAGTATAGACTCACGGGTCACTGAATTTAAAGATACCCATTGCCCCGGCTAGATACAGCTCGGCTGGTTAGAGCATCATCCTGAAGCACAGAGGTTGCTGGTTTGATCCCTGGTCAGGGCACATACAGTAACAGATCAATGTTCCTCTCTCTCTCTTCCTCTAAAATCAATAAAAATAAACATAAAAATATCCATCATAATCCCTATCTTCTGGTAAGAATTACAGCAATACAGGGCCCTGCCACAGTGCCTGGCATAGACTGGATACTCCATTAATGTTTACTGAACTCAGGTGAATTACTATGTCCAATGTCAGGCTAACCGTGGCAGCCTGGACTGGCCTGGTGGGGGACTGGGTCTTTCTGCCACTCAGACCCGGGTTCTTTCCACTATCCTATACTCTCCTGGAATCATCTACTTGTAGATATTCATGCTAGTGCAAACTCCTTCAAGGGTCATAATACAGTATTAGCATAATTTGAGCTATTCAGGTTTCTATGGCTAACGAAATCATTCCTTTGTTAAAATAGTTTTACATAAAAGAAAAAAGCACTGCTTCTTACACAGCTTAAATTAGGAGACAAAACATTCCCTTTTGTTCTGCACAACTATCACAGGAAAGTCACCTACATTTACGATTTCCTTAATATAAACTGTGTAGCAATGCTTTTGGAATAGAAAACCCTAGAATGGCACAAGCAATTCAAAAATGTAAGCAGCAAACTCTAGTGAAACAATACAGGGTTGGAGGAAGGGGGAAAGCCAGTGCATTCTGGTCAGACCCAAGGCTGAGTATACTTTAAGTAAAATCTATGCTGTGAACACGCAAATGAAGGTACAACTGTATGCGGTGAGTTGAAATATACACGAAGCACCTGTAAGACACAACGAGTCAACTCACAGCCACTGGATGACAAGCAAAAAAAACCAGGATTTTAAATGTCTGAAATGTGCAGCTTCAGCGCTTTTGCAACACCTGCGTTTCCGCTCTATCACGTGAAACAAGCAGCAAACTCAGGGCCACGCAGCCATTCACAGGTTGGCCCTGTAACATATCATCAAGCAAAAGCAGGCAAACCGGCAGAAGAGGCCTTCAGCTAACTTTCTTCCCGATGGCAAACGCTGGACGGAGGCCGCGGTGTGCAAGGGGCCAAGCCAAAACAAACACACGAATAACCAGGAATTCTGACAACCCACGGGGTCTCCGCATCCTTAACCTTTCCGGAGTGTCATCCCTGAAAACGGGTTGGTTGGTTGGTTTGCCACACGACCCCACGACCCCTTCTGACCCGCAGGGGCAGCATGGTCACCTCCCTCCATGGACCCCTTCATAATGCAGCTTCCCAGACCCCAAATGACTGCCTCAACTGGTTCCCACAGCGTGGATTCCAATGCCTCGGTTCTGTTTCTGAAACACGTGATTTGGGAGACGCTAACTTGCTGGAATCAGATTAAACACCCAACACTTGAACATATTTATCTGAGCCCCGCCACACTTCCCAGAGAGAGACCGTCACCAATTTGGGATGACACTTCTTGAAGGCGCCCTAAGAGAGAGGGGAGCGAGTCCCGCCGGGCTGGCCGCTGGCGGCTCTTACCCATTTGTCCAAGGGGACCTGGGCGAGGGAGCCGGTGCCCTGGTACAGGTCCAGGCTGAGCTGCTCCAAGCTCAGCTTCTCCTGCAGGAAGTGGCCCAGGTACCTCTGCAGGAGGTACCGACAGGCCCTCTTCTTGATGGACTCTGAAAACGGCCACGGCATGATGCGGCTGGCAGCAGGACCGGCGGGGGCTGCGGACGGCGGCGGCTCCGGCCTCGGGGCTCGGGCTCCGGCTTCAGGCCGCGGCGTCGGCGGCGCCTCGAGTCCCGGCCGGGGTCCCCAGGCCGCGGCGGGGCCTAAGCTCGGGGCGGCCCCTCCATGCCCGCCAGGCACCAGGCGTCCCTCAGAGCGACCCCATCTCCGGTGCCGCGCCGCTTGCTCTAGGCCCGGCGGAGACAAGGGGCGCGGGAGTCCCTGTCGCCCGGGCCCGGGGGGCTACCGGGACCCTAGTCCACACAGAGGGAGGCTGCAGGAGCGCGCGTGGGGAGGCAGCAGGGCCTCAGGCGGGGGCTCGAGCGGACACCTCCACCGCCGCCGCGCGACGAATTTGTTGTCATCCAAGGGCGCGCTCCCGACTCTGGCGACGCTCCCAGCGCGTTCGTGAGACCTAAACTCCCAGCGCGCGACCCGGCGCTGGCGGAAGTGACGCCACACTGGGAGTCGGAGGCGGGAGGAAGGGCCCGGAAGCGAGCAGTTCCGGCTCCGAGGGGGCGGGACGACGAGGGCGGGGAGGAGGAGGGGCGGTGCCGCTGGTCGGCTCCAGGCGCCGGGAGAGGGAAAACCGGAACGCGGGGCGCGCGCAGGTGAGCGGCCGCGGAGCTGGCGGCTGGGGAGGGCGGGCCCGGGGCCCTCCGAGCGGGACGCGGCGCCGGCGGCCGGGCCGGACTGTTCAGGGCGGTGGCAGAAGGGGTCCGGGGGCGGGGCCGGCCTGGTCCGCCCGGGATAACTCGAACCCCGACCCGGGAGCGGGCGTCCGGAGCGCCGCCGGCTGCGCGGGGAGGGCTGCCGCCGCTGTCACGCATTCCCGCCGCCCAGAGCATGGACCCGCGCTGCCCATTGTCAGCAAGTTGCTCGTCGCCCACGTCGTGCGGGTATTGTTTCCAAAGCTTCGTCTTCATGCCTGTTGGGCGGCTGGCCGCTTGCGGAGCGCTCTCTCCATCCCGGGGTGCTGCCCCGGTGACCGGGAAGCCGGAGGGCTCGAGGCCTGGGCGGGTCGCGGCCCGCGCCGTCCGAGCCCGCGGAAACGTGGGCGAAGTGCCGGGGCCGGGCTGGGAGTCTGCGCCGCCGTGTCTCTGCCTTCCAGGACGCAGCTCCTGCAGAGGCCGCGCCGGCTCTTAACTTGGGCGCCCCGAAAGGCCTGCGAGCCGGGGTCCTGGGTGGCCATCCTGACCGCCGCTGAGCCGAGCCACTTGGAACCAGCCGGCCACTGTTTTCTGAGCCTTTGCCGCGCGCGCGAGCGTGTTAGCATCTAAGTTCCGAGGATTGTTACGAAAATCAAATGGTACGAGCCCTGATACATTTAGTTTAAGGATACTAAATTAAGATGGTCTGTTTAAGGGGGTTCTGTTTATCTGTTGGTAACTCATGAATGCCTTAGAAATAGTAACCCAGCCCCAAAATAGTGTCAGGTGGCGAAAACCCTGGTCTTTCCACAGCCACCTTTTCATTTGCGAACCAGTGTGCGCTCCAGAGCGTGCGCTTGCCTGGATGGTGGGTGCCCTCATTCTTGGTAGGCTTATCTCGAGCATCCTCAGTGACTTCACCTCCCTCGCTCTCCGTATTTGTTAAGGGTCCGTTAAGTGAAAGTCTTAGCGACCGGTAAGGTGAAAAGGGTAGAGAAGGATCAGGCAGGACCTCCAAGGAACTTATGTCTGACCTACAGTGAAAGATGTAGTCCTTTATTTAGTAAATACTTATTGATTTCCTACAGGAGCCAGACTGTTCTAAGTGCTACGGGTACATCACTGAACCAGTTAAGGCCCTGCCCCCCCCCCGACATTTTATTGAAGGCAGAGGAAACAAATAATAAACAAATCATCTGCTTTGTGGTGATAAGAGCCATAAGAAAAAAAAATAAACAATAGGAAGGGAATGGAGAGGGAAGAGATTTGTCCCTTTTACGTGAAGGCCTCTTATTTAATAAGGTGACATTTTAGCAGAGACTTGAAGGAAGCTAGGTAGAAAGGCACCGACCGTACCTGGAAGAGTTGTTTTGCAGGCAGGGAGAACAGCAAGGCCCTGTGACAGGATCATGCTTGGGTGATCTTGAGTTCAAGAAGTATGGAGAGGGAGTGAAGGGAAGGATGGGTGGTCGGGTGGAACAAGGGTCAGGTCACTCAGTGTGCTTTGTAGGCTCTTAGAAGGACTTTGGCTTTTACTCTGGCCGAGGGAGTTTGAGGGGAGGAGTGATGACTAAGTGCCTGTTTTTACTAACTGCTGTGTTGAGAATAGGCTTGTGGGGGTGGGGGTGGGTACCAAAGGTAAAAACAGCAAGACCCATTAGCAGGACATTGAAGTCAGTCATCCCAGCAAAAGATGACAGTGGTTTGGACTAGAGTGGTAGCAGTTAAGATGGTAAGAAGCAATTGGATCCTGGCGAGAACATCACCCTAGAGCACCGAGGTTGCTGGTTTGATCCCCGACCAGGGCACATGTGACAACCAATTAATGGCACAACTAAGTGAAATAACAAGTTGATGCTTCTCTCTCTCTCTCTCTTTATTCCGCCCCCTTCCCGTTACAAGAAAAGGAAGAAGAAGCAATTGGGTTCCGGATATAGCCTGAAGATAAGACATGTTTGTGAATAGTAATTGTAATGCTTGTCATAAAAGGAGCATAAACAAAGTGGTATGGAAAGCTGGGATCTCACATGTGGCAAGGAACTGAATAGGCCTTGGGAGGTTGCAGTTGAACTTTGAGGAATGGGGACAATTAACTTAATTCAGGTTCACAAGTTAAAAAGTGATTTTTTTTTGGGGGGGGGAATATAGAATTATATTTATGCTATCTGTAGAATGCCTGAAATTTCAAATGTCAGAAAAAAATATAAAAATTGGAAGATTTTATAGCAAACATACTCTTTTCAAAGTTAAACGTGTTACCTTGTACATTTTATGCTTTCTAGGAAAAATCCAGCATAAATGTTAAGGTTTAGGCTCTGTCATCGTATCTTTTGCTCAAATTAGGTACGAACTCATCCTAAATCAGTGCTGATTTTGTTTTATAAAAGTACTGTCACAAAATGTTAACACCTAGCATTAATTGAGGAAGATGAAAATAATTACCAAAAAAAAAAAAAATCCCAGTGAACTTTTTGTTTTATGCAGATGATGCTTTGTTGAGCTGTACACCCAAAACCTAGGTGGCTTTAGGAACCAATGTCAGTGTGAACTTTTTCCTTTTTCAGCTTTTTCCATTGATCTGAGAGATAGGAAGGAAGTGAGAGAGAAGCATCAACTTGCCACTCCACTTAGTTCCATCTAGCTATGCACTCATTGATTGCTTCTCATATGTGCCCTGACTGGGGATCGAACCTGCAACCTCAGTGCACAGGGACAATACTTGATCCACTGAGCCACCCATCCAGGGCTCAATATGAACTTTTTAAGAATTCTGTAAAAGGATACTGAGTAGGTCATTCTCTTTTTTGCCCCTTGGTGCTAATTATTACACAACAGTTTGATGATTTATTTCTTGACCCATAAGGATTTCTTCCATCCTAGTATTAGATACTTCATCTTTCTCCATCATTTTTATTGCAATGAACTTAACTCTTAACTCTTGCTTTAAAAAACTTTTATGTACTGCCTGATCAGGCAGTGGCACAGTGGATAGAGCATCGGACTGGGATGCAGAGGACCCAGGTTCGAGACCCCGAGGTCGCCACCTTGAGCGCGGGCTCATCTGGTTTTAGCAAAGCTCACCAGCTTGGACCCAAGGTCACTGGCTCCAGCAAGGGGTTACTTGGTCTGCTGTAGCCCACGGTCAAGGCACATATGAGAAAGCAATCAATGAACTAAGGTGTCGCAACGAAAAACTGATGATTGATGCTTCTCATCTCTCTCCCTTCCTGTCTGCCCTTCTCTCTGGCTCTGTAAAAAAAAACACAAAACCCCACTTTATGTACTGCCAAGCTGTCTCATATAAACATCTTTTTCATGTAATTATTATTATTTCTGACATTCCTAATTGAGATACTTGATTACTTAAGCCAAATAAAGATGTTTAGTATTCATGATGTTAAGAGAGTGATAGTGGACAGTCACATTTTGAAGTCTTCAAACTGAGTTTGTAAAAGAAACTAAAATAGGCTCATTTTTGATACATAAAGCCAAGTATGAAGGAGTATGTTATTTTTAGAGTAAAGTAGAAGTTTTTAGAGAACATTTTCACTATCTCATATAAGTCAATATTAGATTCAGTTCTCTGACAAGTTGCTCCAGGAAAACTGGATAAGTATAATTAACTTATATTGTTTACAGTGACTAATTTTGGAAAGTGCTATGGGAGGCTGGATAAAGACTCTTTAATAAATACCATTATTTGAACTAGAACTGGGAAATGTATTATTTGTACATTTGCTATGTAATTTTTCTTTTTTTTTTTTTAATTAAGTGGGAGGCATACACTCCCACATGCGCCCGGACCAGGATCCACCCGACAAGCCCCTACAAGGTGATAACTCTGCCCAGCTGGGCTTCAGCTCTATTGCTCAGCAACAGAGCTATTTTAGCACCTGAGGCTGACACTATGGAGCCCATCCTCAGCAGCAGGAACTGAGCCATGGCTATGGGAGGAGAAGAGAGAAGGGAGTGAAAGGGGAAGAAGCAGATGATCATTTCTCCTCTGTGCCCTGACCAGGAATCAAACCCAGGACTTCCACATGCCAGGCCAACACTTTACCACTGAGCCAATAGGCCAGGACCACCCACTATGTAATTTTTAGGTAGCTTTACATAGGTTATTATGAATGGTCTTTAGCACAATGCTTTGACTTTTATAATGTGTAAATGCCATGCAGCTATGGGAACTCTAGCTCCTTAAGGTTTTTGCTGACAATTTAGAGCTGACTCTACAGTAGAGTCCTCCAGAGGCTCTGAAAAAATCTCCTGGGGATTTTGATTTTGTTTCTCTGAGGTGGGAGTCAGCGGCTAAGAACATTATTCTTTGCAAATCAACAAATACTAAAACGTATTAGAAAGAATATGGTAGAAAAGAGGACACAGTCCTTCCTATTCTCAGTGGAGTTTAAATCAGCACCGCCTTTCTTTTTTTATTTTTTATTTTTTGAAAGGTGAATTGTCATCTGTTGAATGTTAAAATGAGCAAGTGCTTTGACTCAGCAACTCCAGTTCTAAATATCCTAGAAAAAGAATTACACGTTTAAAAAGAAGTTACATACCAAGATTTTTACTGAGGCATTGTTTGAAATATTCTCAAATCCTGTCAGTATGAGATTAACCTTGGAGAGGAGAGGAAAACAGAAGCTCTTTTTTCTTTCTTTCTATGAATGACACAGCATGTGCCTTCCTGGAGCTCGCAGCTACAGAAAGGGGCAAATATAATCAGGTACCATGTGGGAAGAGTTAGGCTAGAGGAAGTCAGGACAAGTTTGCTGCTTCACAGGCATGTTCTCACTTCAGGAGCACAGGAGTGGGTGACATCAGTGAGGACGAGGAGGAGCAAGGCTGTCTTTTGGCTGCAGTTTTCTTGTTGTTTGTTTGTTTTTTCAGAATTACATTCCTAGGGAAGGCTGGCTACCAACAGGGATTCCTACATTAGCCGGTATCTATAGAGAGTTTTCTTTTTCTTTTTCAATATGTCCCTACCTTTTAAATGACTATTTTTGTTCCTTCAACTTGAGGTGCTGGCTGATTTCAAAACATTTATTTTTAGCAGCGTCATAAATGGAAACTATCAGTTCAGTTTTGCTAATGATTTCCTTGTTTAAAAAGTAGCAGGAAGCAAGAAAGTTTAGTTCAAGTTTGCTGTGAAAAACTATTAGAAATGGTTTTAAACAATATTTTCCAGAAAAGTTAACTAGTGAACGTTTTTTGCTAAGTAAAAATTGTCAAGTACAGGTATTTTTTTTAAGCACAGGTATTTTAATCACAGTGATATTCAGAATGTCTTTCTGTAAAGAAGTTTTGTGTCTGCTTGTTAACAGGATGGAAACAGACTGTAATCCCGTGGAGCTAAGCAATATGTCAGGATTTGAAGAAAATACAGAGATGAATGGTTTTGAAGGACCTGATATGAAAGACATGAGGCTGGAAGCTGAGGCAGTTGTCAAGGATGTTCTCTTTGCTGTCAACGCCATGTTTGTCTCAAACAACCTGCGCTGTGCCCACCACGTGGCCTATATCAATGTGGAAACTAGAGAAAGGGACAGGTACTGCCTGGAGCTCACGGAAGCGGGGCTGAGGGTAAGTGCCTTTACTTGTTAGAAAAGATAGGTTACTTTTATCTTTACCATTTTATCAAAGAGGGGTCGGAGAGTGGGAAAGAGTGTTAAATGAGAACTCAACACTCAATAAATTCCAAGATTTTTTTAAGGAAAACTTTTACCTAGATATTTTTAATAATCCTAAAGTCTTTGTCAACATGGGAAAATAGAATTTTTTTTAAATTAATTAGCAGTGTTACTTTGTTTTAACTATAGCTAAATATGTCCACCCAAATTATGTGTTTTCTATATTGGCTGAATTTTTACAGTCATTGTGTTGAGAGGATTTTTTTCCCACCTTTTATAAATGTCTGTTCTATTAAAACAACACACTGACTCTACTGTTTCCTAGCAATTAGATCAAAATTAAGTCACAGTAGACAGTTGCATGTCCAAATATCCTAAAATGTCCTGTTGGCTCTTTATTGCAAGTATCTCTTTATAACATGTGAGCTTTTCTAGGCAGAGTGACCAGCTTACATCCTTTAAACCAGAATCCTGAGTTTATAGTAGTAGAGAGTTCTACCTGAAACCACCTTTATTTAAAACAAACAAAAACTTACTATTACAAAATTTTGACCTGCTGAATAAAGGAATAGTCATTAGAAACTTCAAAATTTAGTCTTAACTTTACTAATTAATTAAAATTCAATTTTGGTCAAAGATCTCTGACTTTTCTGTTTCTATATTTGTTAAGAATGATCTTCAGCCTGACTAGGCGGTGGTGCAGTGGATATAATGTCGGACTGGGATGCTGAGGACCCAGGTTCTAAACCTCAAGGTCACCAGCTTGAGCGCTAGCTCAGCAGCTTGGGCATGGAATCATAGACATGACCCCAAGGTTACTGACTGGAGTCCAAGGTTGCTGGCTTGAGCCCAGGGTCGCTGGCTTGAGCAAGGGGTCACTCGCTCCACTGGAGCCCCTGGTCATGGCACACATGAGAAAGCAATTAATGAACAACTAAGGAGCCGCAATGAAGAATTGATGCTTCTCATCTCTCTTCCTTCTAGCCTGTCTGTCCCTGTCTCTCTTCCTCGCTAAAATTAAAAAGAAAAAAAAGAATGATCCCCAAAAGTTGCACAGAATCATGAGGTAGAGAACAAAGCCTAAGCAAGTAAGAATGCTATATAACAATATGTTCAATTTCTAAATGAACATCCCTATTTCACTGGATTCCATTTCCTCAAACTGCATGTGACTCAGCCGGTGTGTTCCCTGTTAGAGGATAGCTCACTTCAGAGCCCATCTCAGAGCCCGCCCCTCCCCAGCTGCCTTGTGCCCAGCTGCTTAGCTTAGAGCAGAGGTCCCCAAACTTTTTACACAGGGGTCCAGTTCACTGTCCCTCAGACAGTTGGAGGGCCACCACATACAGTACTCCATACACTGACCACCAATGAAAGAGGTGCCCCTTCCGGAAGTGCTGTGGTGCTGTGGGGGCGGATAAATGGCCTCCGGGCCGCATGCGGCCTGCTGGCCGTAGTTTGGGGACCCCTGGCTTAGAGAGTAGGGCCTTAATTAACTAGTTGTTGTATACCCCTTTCTAAATCCCTGTGTTTGTACTAAAAGCTCTTGTAGCCTCTAGGAATAGATCTTAAATAGAAATAGGCAAATAAAAAGTAGAGATAAGTGCCCCTAGATAAATTCATTCTGTTTTACATCAATTAATTCCGAGGTGGCAGTGCTAAGGAGGAAGAGTTCTGATCAGAGTCCGGAGCCTTCCCGGTGAACTTGAGTAAGTCAGTGTGCCTGTCTCTGATTCTCTACAACCTGGGATTCAAGTAAAAAGTGAAAACAGATTGGAGGATGATTAGATGAATAAAGTATACAGAAAGATCTAGATCAGCTTTAAAGCCTGGCATGTAGGCACTTAAATGTTCTTTCAACCTGATTCAGTTAACACTCACTGGACAACTATCCTGTGTCAGGAATCAGAAATGAAACCATGAAGAAAACAGGACCCCTGTCCACTAAGACCAGTCTCCCAGGGATCAGAGAGGGGCAGACTGGACTGGACTGGAATACAGTGTCCCCCCGTTACCCTGAGTTCACCCTGCCGGTTCAGCTACCTGTGTTCAACCGCAGTTTGAAAATACTCAATGGAAAAATCCAGACGTAAACAATTTAGGCATTTTAAATTGCATGGCTTTCTTAGTAGTATGATGAAATCTCGTGCCATCTTGCTCCGTAGTGCCCAGGACATGAATCAGCCCTTTGTCCAGCATATCCACACTGTGTACACTACCCACCCGTTAGTCACTTAGTAGCCATCCCAGTCATCAGACTGACTGTCAGAGAGGGGGCCACATCGATGTGGCCCCAGGAGAAAGCATAGTACATGCCGGGTTTGGTACTAGCCATGGTTTCAGGCCTCCGCTGGGGGTCTTGAACGCAGCCCTGCAGGTAAGGGACTGCTGGACGCTGGAAAGTACGGCAGTACAGCTTGGTTCTGACGATGTGTGAGCCGTGTTCCTCAGGTGTCCACCTTGCTTTCCACTCGAACAACACCCCTTCTATTTCTACGTAAACGTGGGTCTTCTATGGCTTGAATAGGTGTCATTAAAGTTAGCGTTTATACAGGGAATTCACAAGCTTTAGGCAACTCAACAAAAACCAAAGTAATTTTGCTCTAATCTGTGCTGGAGAACTGTGATATGTCTTAAAATCTTGGCAGAGAGAAAAACTTTAGCTACATGTAAAGAAAAATAAATAACTCCCTTTTTTTTTTTGTATTTTTCCGAAGTGAAAAGGGGGGTTGGGGAGGCAGACAGACAGACTTGGGCATGCGTCCACCAGGGGCGATGCTCGGCGTTGTTCTGCTGCAATCGGCGCCTTCTAGCGCCTGAGGCAGAGGCCATGGAGCCGTCCTCAGCGTCCGGGCCAACTTTGCTCCAGTGGAGCCTTGGCTGCGGGAGGGGAAGAGAGAGACAGAGGAAGGAGAGGGGGAAGGGTGGAGAAGCAGACGGGCGCTTCTCCTGTGTGCCCTGGCCAGGAATCGAACCCGGGACTTGCACACGCCTGGCTGAAGCTCTACTGAGCCAACCAGCCAGGACTAACATTTTCTTTTATTTCACTGAGCTGCGTGTTGGTTTCCCTGCTAGATAAGTAACTATATTAGTAATGTGAAATGGCCTTTCATATAACTGATTACAAAGAAGAATTAAAGCTGTAAACACCTTCTAGAATTCTTTATAAAAAGAGTCCCAACCAAATCAATAGTGATTAAAATGTGGGCTGATAATATCTGTTATGGTGCCTTTTTCTAACAGACCCTCAATATTAAATTGAAGTATGGAAGTAAATTGAAGCACATTTTAGATGACGAAAATGAAACACTGTTCTTGTATAGCTTTTTAAATCTTTATTTTACATTTGTTTTAGGAGCAGGAGTAGGTAAATCAGACATTTAAAATTCTGCGGAAAAGAGAGCGTTTTGCAGAGCTTCTTCCCATAAGTTATAAATTGCTTAAATATTAAAGACTGTATTAAAAATATTCATATTCTAACTATTGGTTGGAAATGCGTCATTAGAGAGTGACCCACGTAAACAATTGGTTTCCGCTGTCTGTACCAAGACGAAATCTAATTACTGAATCCACTGCTCTCTCATAGGTGGTGGGCTATGCTTTTGACCAGGTCGATGATCATTTGCACACTCCCTACCATGAAACAGTCTACTCCCTGTTGGATACGCTCAGCCCTGCCTACCGGGATGCCTTCGGAAACGCACTTCTCCAAAGACTGGAAGCTTTGAAAAGGGATGGACAGTCATGACTAAGCTTTTCCTTTTAGAGGGGCAGTTGCTGGTACAAAATGTGGGCAGAAAGCTTGAAATTCTTGCATATGGTCATAGTAGAAAATGCATCTTTAGTTTTGTGTCTTTATTTAAAGTTTCTTGCTTCTAATTAGGCTTTTTGGCTCAGAACATTATTGACTAATGAACTTTCTTAGTTCCTGATTAAGAATCCTGAGTCCATTGTTAGGACACCATCATAAGACCTTCTAATTTCTTCATGTAGTATCTTTGCATTTCAAAGCCGAGTCAGCATTTAATTCTGTTACTACAGGGCTCTGATGCTGCCAGCACTCTCTATTACGTAGGAAATTCTGGATTTGCACAGTTATATAGGAATTAAAATGACCTAAATGCAGACTATGATTCAGCTTGCTAAATCAGGGGTTTACTTCTAGCGTGGACTAACTTTGTAGTAATCACTTTGGTACTAGCCTTACTGGAAACAAATTATCAACTAGTTTCCCCTGCACAAATTTTGAAATTCACTGCTTCACTAAATCTATTTATATTACTAATATGGACTGATAAAGATGAATTAATTATATATTACTTAACTAGTATTAAACAACAGGGACTGAAATAGTTGTCTTCCCTGTTTGCAACAGCCAGCCAACTAAGAGGACAAACCGTTAGCAAATGAATGTAATAATCACTTTTTTCAAGGTATTTAAGCACATAAGCAAATACAGGAACAGGCTCCATTCTTTTTCTTAACAAAAAACATCTTCAGTGTATGGTATTTAAAAGAAAGACTCTGACTTCCTTAAAAAAAAAACAAAACCATTTTGGCCTGTGTTGGTTCTTATGAATGTTTGTTTACATGATGTACAGTGTATATTTAGAAAGCACTTTTGCTTCCACGGTTGCTTTCTATAATGCCGTGCTTTGGTATTTCCGGCGCCTCTCTTCCCTAACAGCCTACAGTGTTTGTCTCAACGCCAGATCCGCAATGTCATGTGAGTGCATTGTAGGGGTGTGAAACCAAAGGATGAAGGAAGCATTCCGAGACTTAATTTTGAAGAGGGGAGAATCTGTATTTTATATTTTATTACAGGTACTAATATTTTTAAACTACACCATGCTGCTACATGTTTTCAACAACATGTTGAATAGTAAGGACTGGAGCAGTTGGTTTTTTTAATAATTGTCTGAAGTAGCAGCTGTAGAAATGTTGAACTAAAATTCTGCATCTGGATACACCTTCAGAAATTGGTCATTTGCAGGCTTTTTTTTTTATCATTATTAAATAACAGGTACTTTTAGGCTCTGAAGATTATGTAGACCAGCGCAAATTAGATGTTGGTTCAGGTCACTGTTTATCACCAAGCTGCACTGGAATGCTTTCAGTGTGGTTGACACTGCATATTCATTCTCAGCTTCACTTTCAGATGCTTACCTGTTTGGGCAGTGAAGTTTTACTTACTTCAGGTTGAACTTTCTCGTGCTAATCTCAGGCTAACTGTAAAGGGTATTTGTAAAGTTTGAATAAAGTTCTAATCACTCATTTGAGTTAAGTATGAAGAAAAAAGTGATTGTATGTTTAATAATTGAGATTGTTTGTTTTGTGATAAATAATTCATTCTAAGAGCTTCTGTTTCCATTTTTGAATTCAGTCTTACTACATTTATTGTGAAGTGATTGCTCTTTTTATTACTAAAAAAGAGGAACAGAGAGAGTAAGCTTAGTAAAACTCAGATACTATATTAAAACCTCTATTAGATATTAAAACCTCAGTTTTACCTAAATTGTTTAAAGAATTTAACCAGATAAATTAAACCCTGATTACACTTCCAAAGGAAAGGGGAGGCACTCTAAATAGCTCTTATAAATCAATAAGAAAAAAGTGAGACTGCGCAAAAACTACGAGTAAGCAATTAAACTAAATACAGTTGTCTACTGGCCACTTGACAGACATGCAGCCTAACTGGTGATTCAAGAACAGTGAATAGGCCTGACCAGGTGGTGGCACAGTGGATAGAGCATCAGATTGGGATGCTGAAGACCCTGATTCGAGACCCCAAGGTCACCAGCTTGAGCACGGGCCCATCTGGCTTGAGCAAAAGCTCGCCAGCATGGACCCAAGGTCGCTGGCTCCAGCAAGGGGTTGCTCGGTCTGCTGAAGGCCCGCGGTCAAGGCACATGTGAGAAAGCAATCAATGAACAACTATGGTGTCGCAACGAAAAACTAATAATTGATGCTTCTCATCTCTCCCCATTACTGTCTGTCCCTGTCTATCCCTTTCTCTAACTCTAATTCTGTCTCTGAAAAGAAATAAAAGAAAATATAAAAGAAGAACAGTGAATAGCTCAGCTGTGAGGGCCGTTTCACCCAATTAATCATTTCCCTTATTTAAATACAATGTACCAGTAAGGATTTAGTAAGAGGGTACGCTTACATTGATTGGAGGATATGCTGATGAAACCTTTCTGGGAAACATTGGTAACAGAGCCTTTACAAAGCTTATAACTTTTGTACTGATAATATCCTAGCAATCCATCCTCACCAGGCAGTGGCACGGTGGATAGAGCATCAGCCTGGGACGCAGAGGACCCAGGTTCAAAAGCTTATGCATGGGATCATAGATATCACCCCAAGGTCACTTGCTTGAGCAAGGGGTCACTGGCTCAGCTGGAGCACCCCACCCCACCCGACCCCCGTCAAGGCACATTATGAGAAAGCAATCAATGAACAACTAAGGTACCACAATGAAGAACTGATGCTTCTCATCTCCATTCCTGTCTTTCTGTCCCAATCTCTCTCGCTCGCTAAAAAAGAAAAGAAAAAGAAATTCCTAGTAATCTAGCCTAGGGGATGAATCAGCAGAAGATATACTACAAGGACATTCATTTTCTCTAATGAAAGATTGGAATGGCTCTAAAAGTGATTAAGTTAGATCACTTTCTCTTGATGGAAAAATATGTAGCCATTAAAAATCATGAAAAGGCAATGGGAAAAATTAAACTACATGAAAAAATCTCGAACTAATCTATTTTGGAAAAGACTTCTATGTAATAGGAAAATGGAATAAAATGTTTGTATTCCTCACTAGGTGCTCAGTTGTGTCCGGTCCAGGATTCCTGAAGCGGCAGTATGATTACAAAGACAGTGCATACCTCATTTCCCATGGTGACCCTCTTCCCACCTTACACTTCCAACACCCCAAATCAGTGTCTGTGGGAGCGTGCTCATTAGCTCCTTCCACCGCACGCTGCAGAGTTCAAAACCAAAATGTGTTGTCAAGGGAGGACAAGTCAGGAAAATACATTCTATATGACACATTGACTTCAAAAGTCTGCCTTCAACCCCTTTATTTTGTGATGACATAGCTGATACATGGACAGATTGAGGGACTTGCTCACCTACATGCAGTAGGGTTGGACAGAACCCAGGTCTTCTGACTCCACTAGCTTGCCCCTTAAAGTGTGCGTTAACAAAAGCATCTCCCGAACTCGGGTTATCCGAATGCTGGTTTTGAAAGAGGAAAGGAATAATGGTAAAAGATGTGTTAGTTGGTATAGATTCAACAATCTCCTTTCCTAACCTACCAGTACATACATGAAATCCTCCGGAAGCCATCCTGTAGTGCTGTGAAGCTAGCACATTTACCTGTTATCAGTGGCGTGAACAAGGAGTATGAAAGGAAAGGAAGATATTTTATAGTAGCATGACCAGTTGATGCTTTCAAAGTACTTATCTCCTTAACTTCATATCAATAGGGGCAAGCTAAAAATCTGAAAATAAGACATCTAGTGAATTCTAGAGTATTCAATCTAATAAGTCATTTGAAAGAATGCTGAAAAATATTCCATCAAGTTCTGCACTGGTCTTGCATGAATTTTTTTTTATTTCTGTTTTTTTATTGTTATTTTTTTGTTTGCATGATATGTTTATATTTAAGTTGGCAGCACTTTATTGTTGATAACTTTTTTAAAAGAATGTTGCTATGAGCAAGCTGTTCCCAAATTGAGTTTGCAAAATTTCAAAGTGTTATTTTACAAAACAAGTTTTAATGAAACCTGTGAGCCTGACCTGTGGTGGCACAGTGGATAAAGCGTCGGCCTGGAACACAGGTCACCCGTTCGAAACTCCAGGCTTCCCTGACCAAGGCACATATGGGAGTTGATGCTTCTTGCTCCTCCCCCCTTCTCTCTCTCTCTCTCTCTAAAATTGAATAAAATCTAAAAAATATCTTTAAAAATACCTATGTATAAAAAAGAAAGAGATGGGAACAAATAAAAATAGGCATGGAAGGGCTCCTGTTTGTAGCAGTGTGCGTTAGGATTACAGAATAAAACTCAATTTCACCTTTGGAAAAACGCTTTCATGCATGTCTTATTTAATCCAAGCAGCCCTGAGGGCGGTGATGCACTCCCGTTTTACAGCTGAGAAAGGTTAAAAGATGGGCCCCAGTCTCCAGCAAATGGCTTCAGATCTGTAAGTCAAAGGCAAACCTAAGTGCCCGTCAGCCCAGAGCCTCCGAGTCTTCTGGAGCTCCTGGCTACCTCCATTTTTTGAAGCAATCAGTATTTTAAAATATAAAGATTGCTGCATGTGATAAACGTTTGACATGCAGCAAGTTAATGTTTAAAGCACAAATATATTTCAATGGAATCAAGCTTTTCCAAGATAACAAATGGCACCATGACCTTTGTGATGTGAAGACAGCTGAAATAAATAGAATGTCATTTTGTCATTTGTCAGTTTATCTCGGCACATACACTCTTACTGGGAAAGGTCAAAATCTAAATGTGTGTGATTGAACCCCGACACAGTGTCCTCTCGCTGCCTCCACCCCATTCCACCAGGCCCCACCCACTTCTAGAGGTCTTTCGGAACTGTCAGGAAATAACCCCGAAAAAAGCTTAGCCCCGTGGACCAAACAGCAACTGGCTGCTCAGTAGGAGCCACCCCCCTACACACACACACACACACTCGTTCGGGTGTCCAGGACCCAAAATTCCAAAGCAACAGGTCTTTGCAGTAGAGGATTATGTCACCCCACATCAACGCCAACATTTCAGGGGAGGCCAAGGCTGCAGGCTTTACCTCCTAATCAGATCAATCACAAATTTTAGTCTTCCCTGTCAAGTGGACACTGGGACGTGTGTCCAGAGTTTCCAAATAAAAGAGAAGGAAAGGAACTTAAGATGCGCCCTGCTCCAGGGCACACGGCGTATAGCAGGGCAGAGTGGAGCCCGGACTGCAGGGACAGGACGCGACGGTGGAAAGAACTGGTGCTGGGACACCTGCCTGGCTCCCAAATCCGGGCAGAGCCACACAAGCTCGGGAAATCAGTAGCCCCGCCCCCATCCCGGAACGCCCCACCCAGCACCCTAGGCCCCGCCCCCGGGCAGTGACGGCCCAGCATTCCCAAGGCCTCGACCCCGACGCCTTGGCAACCAAAAGGACGCTTTCTCCTTAGCTACAAGCGTGGCTCCCGCCATGGCAGAAGAGGAGGTTGCTGCCCGGACTGACAAAGTTATCCGGATCCAGAGGGTGTTTATAAACCTGCTGGACTCCTACAGCAGCGGAAACATCGGGAAGGTGAGCGGCGTCGTGTCAGAGAGGTCTTGTGACACGGGGCGCCGTCAGGACCTCTCCTGAGGGAGGGTTCCTGGTTCTGGCCACAGCCAAAATCCCCAGGACCCCAGTCTGAATCCATGCTAGATAACGGCCCCACCTAGAAGTCTCCCCCAAGCCCGAGATCGCCGGCCCAGCCCCGGGTCCTCCCCTGTATTAATTGAGGCTCAGAGGAAGGAAGGCCCCTTCAACTACCAAGCATGGAAAGAGAGCCCAGGACTCTGCCCTCCTATCTGATGCTCTTTCTCCTCCACCGCGGCATCTAAAGCAGGCAACTGATAAGAAAATAAGTCCAAAATAGTCACGGGGATGTAAAGTACAGCATAGAGAGTATAGTCAATACCATTGTAATAACTGTGTATGGTGCCAGGTGGGTGCCAGGTGTCAGCAGGGTTGATTCCTCCTGGAGGCCCGAGGGGAGGATCTGTTCCATGCTTCTCTCTCAGCTTGGTGGCTGCCAACAGTCCTTGCCATCCCATGTCTTATAAAATCATCACTCCGAACTCTGTCTCTGTCTTCACATGGTGTTCTTCCCTGAGTGCCTCTGTGCCCAAATATCCCTCTTCCTATAAGGACACCAGTCATTGGATTAGTACCCACCTAATCTGGTATAACTTCACTTACTCTGATTACATCTGCAAAGACCCTATTTCCAAATATGGTCAGATTATGTTCCAGGTGGACAGGAATTTTTTTTGGGGGGGGGCACTGTTCAATTCCGTGTATCATCTAAGGTTAATCAGTAAATAAAAAAGATATATATATATGATTGATATATATATATCTGTATATATAATTTATATGCAAAAATAATATTTTTTATACAGCATGTCATTATCTATGATAAACAATTTATGTGATATTATATGTATTATATATAGTAAATGTCTACTGGAAGAGACTAAACACACATGACCAGAAAGGAGAGAAAAGAAGGGATAAGGAAAAACAAAACTAGCCTGACCAGGCGGTGGCGCAGTGGATAGAGCGTCGGACTGGGATGCAGACGACTCAGGTTCGAGACCCCAAGGTCTCCAGCTTTAGCGTGGTCCCATCTGGCTTGAGCTAAAGCTCGTCAGCTGGGACCCAAGGTCGCTGGCTCCAGCAAAGGATTGCTCAGTCTGCTGAAGAACCGCAGTCAAGGCACATGTGAGAAAGCAATCAACGAACTAAGGTGTCGCAACGGCAACAAAAAACTAATGATTGATGCTTCTCATCTCTCCCCGTTCCTGTCTGTCTATCTCTCTCTCTGTCCCTGTAAAAAAAAAAAAAAAACTAAACTAAAATGGCACAATAACAAAAACATTATTTATTTATTTATTTATTTATTTATTTTAACAGGGACAGAGAGAGAGTCAGAGAAAAGGACAGATAGGGACAGACAGACAGGACTGGAGAGAGGTGATTGCTTCATCAATCATTAGTTTTTTGTTGCCATTGCAACACCTTAGTTGTTCATTGATTGCTTTCTCACATGTGCCTTGACCGTGGGCCTTCAGAGGACCAAAGCAACCCTTTTCTGGAGCCAGCGACCTTGGGTCCAAGCTGGCGAGCCTTCGCTCAAGCCAGATGGGCCCCCGCGCTCAAGCTGGCGAGCTTGGGGTCTCGAACCAGGGTCCTCCACATCCCAGTCCGACGCTCTATCCACTGCACAACAAAAACATTTTTTAAAGAAAGGAAGCATTAAACAGGTATGGTGTGCATTTCTTTGTGTCTTTGAAAAAGATAGATATAGACATATATATAGAAAAGATAGATAGATAGATAGATAGATAGATAGATAGATAGATAGATAGATAGATCATCTATACATAGAAAATGTCTCCAATGATACAAAGAAACTTAACTAGTATGGCCTCTGGAGGATGGGATTCATTCATGAACACTGACAAAATGGCAGGCCCAGAGAACTGCACACTGAAGAAGACCAAAAAAAAAGTTGCGGCCCTCAAGAACTCTGCCTCTCCTGGAAGAAGACAACTGCTAATTTTGAGAATAAGCGAGACATTTCAATGTGTGATAAGCACTCTGAAGGAAAGAGGACATAAAATGTTGACTGGTGGACGAGAGCAGCTACTTGCATTGAGTTGTAAGAAAGGGCTCTTGAACACAGGATGAGGGTCAAGTCCTAGGAACTAGTTCTCAGGACTCAGGAGAAGGGCAGAGACTCTGAGGTGGAGGTCAGGTTGGCATTTTCAGAAGACAGAGTGGCCCCAAATGGGAGCAGTGACTGGGAGCTCCAGGTCTGACTTCCTGGGTGCAGCAGACATGGTGCCCAGAGCCCACGAGACTTTGGGGCCCACACAAATGTTTTCATTTCTTTGAAAAGCAGAAGGAAGCAACTGAAATTAGAGAGCCAAAGATTTTGTTTGTCTTTACAGCAATACACATTTAAGTATAATTTGTAATATGTTTCTTTACGGAGAAAAGGGCCCGTGAAAGCCAGAATGTGGCCCTGCTCAACATCTAAACAGCAGAGCCTCACACAAGGTCAGCAGGCCAGCGGCATTTGCTGCATGAACCAATGAAGGAGAGTCTATCGCAAAGGCTGCAGGAGAATTTAAAAAGTGAGGCGACATGATTGAGACCAGAAGAGACAGAAGGAAGAGAATGGAACTTTTTACTGTATCTCCTTTTGATCTCAGATTATTTTTTAACGGCATATCTTCAAAATAAAACTTTTAGTTTGTAGAGGTATTTCTTCACAAGCTTATGAAGAAACTTTTCTGGTTATTTCGTAACTAGCCAGGACCTCTCTCACATGTTAGGTAACTGCTGTTGTCTGTGCTGTTAACCTAAAAACCAAAAGCTGAGGAAGAGGCAACAAGCGTGTATTTGAGATCCAAAAAGAGTGACTATTCTGGAAGCACCAACCCAGGGAACAGCCCAAATAGTGTTCCGATTAGGGGCGTGAAGGCAAAGGGAAGGGGAATTACTACATGAATAGAAGAGAGGAATTTCTATTGGTGTTGGTAAGTCAAGGAACTAATTTTTAGACGTGCAAATAAGCTAAGTTATCTGTTAGCTGTACACAGTGATGCTTATTCTAGAGAGTGGGTTTTATTTCAACATGTAACGCCTCTAGCAAGCCCTAACTAAAGGTGAGTTTTACTCCATATTGTTCTCAGTATTGGGGACATTTCTCTCGTCTTGCAGTTCCTATCTAACTGTGTCGTCGGGGCTTCTCTTGAAGAAATTACGGAAGAAGAGGAAGAGGAAGATGAAAGTAAGTCAGCCATGCCATCCCTCTCCTTGAACAAACTTAAGGAAGGAACGTTTCAGATCGTCGGCACGCTTTCCTCACCCGAGAAACCTGCGCCCGACTTTGCCCTGGAGACATACTCTGTAAGTCCCTACAATTCTCTATAAATACTGTATTTAAAATGTATTTTGTCCGGCATTACTCCAACACAACCCTGGGTCATGGCAGACACTCTCTGCGAAAGGGAAATGTCCCTTGGTAACAGGTCTCACAGGAATAACATACCATTTATATTGCTGTCTTATTGCGAAATACTGCTGCTTCCATATAGCAAATTCTGCACAGTTCTCGCCCTGAGACATTGAAATACCTCCCAGAGGGCTGTTCCTCCCAGGTTAGCTCCTCCCATCACCCTGCCTGATACTCTCTAGACCCGTGATGGCGAACCTATGACACGTATGTCAGCATTGACACGCGGCTGCATGCAGCCGCATACCAGAGAAGTATGGGCCCACATGCCGAGAAGGACATTTCATCCTCGGCTCCTACACGGCCAGGTACAGTAGCCGAGGATAAAACATTTGCTGTAGTGTAGACACTGTGCTGGAGGTCTGAAGGCCAAAACAACAGAACTCCGGCATAGAGCGTCTAGTTCTGGGACTTCTGGTTAGGTCGTTTTTCTCTAAGTGACCCACCACCCGAGTTATGCTCGGTGTTTTTGGTGAATTTTGACACACCACGCTCAAAAAATTGCGCATCACTGCCCTAGACCCTTCAGCACAGCTGTACCCTGGAACAGCATTTCCTCTTCCTTCCCCAGCCAGCCCTATTCATCCTTCCAGATTTAACTCAGGATGTCATCCCCTTCGGGAAGCCCTCCATGATTTTTGCATCTTTCCCCACTCCCAGTTTGGATTCTGAGCCCTTTTCTGGTATACCTATAGCATTCTTTACCTGTACAAGTCATAATAACACTTTCTCCACTTCATTGTTACTCTCCATCAATCATGGGTTTCATGACTGTAACTATCAGCTCCTGGAGGGGAGAGACTGTGCCTCATTGATTCGCCTGCTTATCCATGCATCTTGAGCACCTAACGCAGTGACTGACAGAGAGGGCCCCCAATAAATGTCTGAGGAATGAATGAATGAGTCCCCTGCCACCATCTTTGAGAACTGTCTTCACCACTTACCACTTTCACAGTTTTCTGGGTCTTCACTCACCACTGGCTTCTCTCTTTCCATCTATATGCATGCTCAAATCTTTCTCACTATAAGAAACACTTAGCCTGACCAGGCGGTGGCACAGTGGACAGAGCGTCGGACTGGGATGTGGAGGACCCAGGTTCGAGACCCCAAGATCGCCAACTTGAGCCCAAGGTCACTGGCTTGAGTAAGGGGTCACTCGGTCTGCACTAGCCACCAGTCAAGGCACATATGAGGAGAAATCAATGAACAACCAAGGAGCCACAACGAAGAATTGATATTAGAATTGATGTTTCTCATCTCTCTTCCTGTCTGTCTGTCCCTATCTGTCCCTCTCTCTGACTTCTGGTCTCTGCCACAAAAAAAAAAAAAAAAGAAACACTTAGCCTGACCAGGCGGTGACTCAGTGGATAGAGCATCAGACTGGGACACGGAGGACCCAGGTTTGAAACCCTGAGGTTGCCGGCCTGAGTGCAGGGTTACTGTCTTGGGTGTGGGATTATAGACATGACCCCAATGTCGCTGGCTTGAGCAAGGGGTCACTTGCGCTGCTGTAGCCCCCCGGGTCAAGGCACATATGAGAAAGCAATCAATGAACAACTAAGGAGACTAAGGAGCCACAACAAAGAATTGATGCTTCTCATCTCTCTCCCTTCCTGCCTGTCTGTCCCTATCTGTCCCTCTGTCTCTCTCTCTCTCTCTGTGTCTCTGTCACACACACACAAACAAAAGCATGTAGTTTGTCCTCCATGGTGACTACCTGCCTCTTTCTCCTCCCCAGCCCATGCCACCCCTGAATTTCAGAGACGGCCAGCCATGCTGGCAGGCCTCACTTCAGCACTCCCCAGTCCTCGGACTGTCCAGTGCCAGCAGGCTTTGTCCCCACCACTTCACAGGAAATGCCCTGGCCAGTGTCACTGTGAGCCCCTAATTGCCACGGGCCTGTCTTTGCTCGCTCCCCGGAACAAACCCTGCATCCCCCTCCGGCAGCTGTTCGCCCTGACTCCCCTCACGCATCAGCGTGCTCCTACTCGGGATTTTTCACTGGCTCCTTTTCCTCTTTCCAGATTTTAAATGCTATTTTCCTTGGAGCCCCATCCTTTCTCATAATAAGTGTCCTTCCTAAGTCTTCCCCAGTCCTATGGCTTCAGCTGCCCCATATAAACCAGTGCCCTTCAAATCAGTCTTAAGTCCTATTGACCCACAAATCCAGCTGCCTCCTAGCTCCCTCCTCATAATGTCCTGCTGGCACGTCTAAATTAATATACCCCAAATTAAAAATGTTATGCTCCCCTACAAATCTACTCTGTTCTTTGTATTCCTAATTGTTCTTAAGGACCTTGTTGTCTATATCAGTGTGGGCTATTTGGAGTGGCAGGTAATAGAAAAAACAGGCAATGCAAACTTGCTTAATAAATAAGGAAATGCATCAGTTTATATGGCTGGTGGACTCAAGAAAGAACCAGCTTCAGGGCTGGCATGATCCAGGCGCTACAGCTTTTTTCTTGCCCCTTCCTGGGCTCTGCCTTCCTCTGGGGTGACTTCATGGTCAGGTCATCAGCAAGGTTGCAACAGTCCAGGGTGAAATAATTAAATGACTTTTAATTATTTGTTAAAATTTTTCAATACCTGATGGAGGGAACTTTCAGAAGATCTGAGAGAGAGGAGGAGGAGCATTCCAGCATCCCTCCACAAGCATCTTCAATCTCACTGCCTTGAACTGAGTCACGCGTCCATTCCTGAACCAATCACCTACCATTAGATCCAAGAGGGCCAGCCCTTCAGCTAGAGGATGGGGCTAGTTTCCACAGCTGAGAAGGGGAGTATCTGAATGAAACTGAGGTTCTGCTGGCAAAGGGGAAAGAAGAAATGGATGCTTCTAGACAACCAACAGTGTCCGTTACTCAGTTTTCATGCACTTGCCCCCCACCATAGCTGAAAGTCTGGCATCCCTGTGGGCTCTTGTCTCCTCCTGCCTTCAAGACCGTCTTGGTCAGGGGGTCCTCAAGCCCATCTCTTTACCAGCTCCCTAAGGGGCACCTCCTTTCCAAGGGTCATTTGCCTTAGTTCAGTTCCCC
Source organism: Rhynchonycteris naso (assembly GCA_037038555.1). NCBI lineage: Eukaryota > Metazoa > Chordata > Mammalia > Chiroptera > Emballonuridae > Rhynchonycteris > Rhynchonycteris naso. The sequence goes on along the minus strand of CM072999.1, from coordinate 8,694,347 downwards.
ATTATCTCTCCCCTTTTACATCAGTGAGTGTGTATGGAGCTCCCTAAGGATCCACAGTGGACACAGCGCGCACAGCAGACAGGGACTCTGTGCCACAGACTGTTGGTTTCACAGCAGCACAGAGGTGTGCACTGCAGCGTCCAGAGCAGTCTGGAAAGGGCTGGTGCTGAGTTCTCAGTCTTAACCTACAGAGCCAGTCCAGGCAAATGGGGCTCCAAACTCAGTCCCACACGGATCGAGACCCCCTAAGCTCCTGTGGTCTGGAGACCCTGGACCCTCCAGCAGCACAGAGTCCTGCAGATGGGCCTCCTTTGAGAGGTTGGGGTCTACTAGGGAAGCTGGGACTGATGCTGGGCCTGTGGGGGGAATTGGGACCCAGACATCACCTGGGGAGAAGGTCATGTGAAGATGAAGGCAGGGAGCTGGGTATGTGTCACCAAGCCAAGAGACACCAGATATTGCCAGTGAAGCCACAGAAGCTAGGGAAAAGGAGTGGAGCTGTTTGTCCCTCCCACCCTCAGAAGGAACCAGCCCTACCGGCATCTTGATCTTAGAGTCCAAGACTCCAGAACTGTGAGATAATACATCTCTGTTGTTCAAGCCACTCAGTTTGTAAGACTTAGTTACAGCAACCCTAGGAAACGGGTATAGCTGGACACAGAAAATAATGTGGGAACAAGCAAAAGAAATGAGCATTCCACGTTGTTGAACTTGACATGGCTGTTGAACTTGACTTGGACGCACTAAACTCCCCAGGATAGTCCTCTAGGGTTAAAAAAGGCATTCACCTTTCTTTGATTCTCCTACCAATTGTGGTAAGAGACTAAATTTGATCTGCAAGGTTCTGTTTTAAAGCACCTGGTCAAGGACCTGTGGGGGAGGGGAGAGCTGCTCCTCAGGATAAATGCAAAGGCTGGTTGGAAGCCCATGGTCCTTAAGGGTTATCTTAATAGCACGACATTGCTGTACCGGGAAGTGTGCTGGCATCCACGCAGTGAGGAATAACTGGTTAAAACACAATGATCACCACAGTTGCTTTTGTCTAAGATAAGAACTTTATATTTTTAACCATTAAAAGTTTCTGTATTTTTAAAATATTCCCAACAGTCAACTGTAAGAAGAGACCTTACACCTAGAAAGAGTGCAGATTGGTTCCATCTCAAGGATTCTGAAATAATCCCCATAAATTACTCATCAGCCCATCCAAGTGAGTCAAGATATATAATTGCTCAAGTAATCTTGCACAGAGTTTGAGTAAGTTTTAAGTGTCTCCCACAATTTTTTCCAGTATGTTCTGATTCTTCCCTTCTGAATTGGGATGTAAGCAGCATACCTAAGATCATTGTGCAATTTTTAAGTCATCTGTTCGCAGCTATTTTCATCAACTTCTTTGTTATTTGAAGACGACACACAGAGGAGAGCCAAAATTTCATTTCAAATAGAAATCCTTCTGCAAATGTTTTCTGTGGGACCTTTCAATGCAGCATATCTAATTTGGAAATTGTCATTCCGTCTGAACATTAAGGATGTTTCGTTAGCGCCTTGAACAAATGACTGTCAATTCTCTTTTCAGGCCCTCTCTCGGGAAGAGCTTCTCATGCGCCTGCTGGAGTGTGACATTATTGTTTATAACATCACTGAGCACCCACAGCAAGTGAAGGAAGCCACCTGGGCAGTCTCTGGTCAGTGAGGTGACCCTTTTATCTCTGGGGACACCGCTTTTGTGTAATTTACTTTACGTAAGAGTCCTCTAATGAACACTTGGCAAATTAGCACCATTAGGGGAAAAAAATGAATTGAGACCTACCTAAAACACAAAATGAAATCAAGCAAATGGATATGCCTGTCAACGGCGTTAAAAGGCAAAGGGGTATTTGAAAGATTTTAAGAGTTTGAGCAAAACTCAATACAATTTAGGTAGTGTAACACTGGTGGTGGTTAGGAGCACTCCATCAATAAAAGCCAGGGGAAGGGCTTTTATAGAGAAAAGCTGGAAACAAAGCAAAGAAATGATTTGATGGGCTGTAACTTAAGTGTTTACCTTATCTGGAAGAGCCTAGTTGGCTGTTTGTGATTGTCATCCTTACATTTTGATTTCTTAATCTTGAGGCATTAACTGACTTGGATTTCAGTTTGCTTCTGTAGGCTGTGAAGGATCAGAACCACCTCAGTCTAATGGAACTTCTTGTTTAATTATTGTAAAAGAATAATTCTACTTAGAATATTTTTTATCAGTAAAAGAAATGAAGACCCTGGCCGGTTGGCTCAGCGGTAGAGCTTCAACCCAGCATGTGGAAGTCCCAAGTTTGATTCCCGGTCAGGGCACATAGGAGAGAGAACCATCTGTTTCCCCACACACACCCTAGCCCCACACCCTTCTATCTTTCTCTCTCTCTCTCTCCCTCTCCTTTGCTCTCCCGCAGCCATGGCTCACTTGATTTGAGCACATCAACCCTGGGCACTGAAGGTGGCTCCCTCGAGCCTCCATGTCAGGTGCTAAAAATAGTTCAATTGCGATCAGCCCCAGATGGGCAGAACATTGTCTCCAGACCAGGGTTCCTAGGTGGATTCCACCCAAGGTGCACGTGAGAGTCTGTCTCTGTACTTCCCCTACTCTCACTTAAAAAAAAAGAAATGAAACATTAACTTCCAAAATATGACCTTTATCCATTCTGCAGGCACTGCTTAAGGAGGTGTGGTTGAGTTTTATCGGGCAGATACAAAGACAAATAAGCAAAATATTGGAGGCCTACAAGAGCACTGTGGCGCCCGTGAGCAACTCTAATGCAGGACAGAGAACGGCATGCTCACAGGAAAGGTATCACAGGACAGACGTGACGTTAAGAGGAGAGAAATTATTTCTAACTGTGAGGAGTTGATTCGAGTCAACAAATATTCCCTGAGAATAAGAGCCAGAGAGGGCGATGGGGAATACTTGCAATTTAAAATGCCTTTAAAAATGTGATAAACTCACCTGACCTGTGGTGGCGCAGTGGATAAAGCGTCAACCTGGGAACACTGAGGTCGCCAGTTCAAAACCTTGTACTGGTCTGGTCAAGGCACATATGGGAGTTGAGCTTCCAGCTCCTCCCCCCTTTCTCTCTTTCTCTCGCTCTCACTCTGTGTCTCCTTTCTAAAGAAAAAAATGAATAAAATAAAAAAAAAATTTTTAAGTCTTTTTTTTTAAAAAAAAGTGATGAACTCTAAGGACCTCAAGTCTAAGAGGACAAGGTGTTGTTGAGCAAGTTGATGCTTTGTCATGTATCTCATTAAGTCAGGACCAAAGGAAAAAGTAGATCCGTTCATCTGAACAATTTCTAGACTAGGACAGCCAAAAAGACAAAGCCACCTTACTTTTCAATACTTTCCCCACAGCATTATCTTTGTTTTAGGCAGTTTAGATCACAGGGTCAGCCAACTTCTGCAAAGGGCCACAGGGTAAATATTTTGGCTTATCAAGCCAACGACTCTGCTATTACAGCCAAAACATAGCCACAGACAATAATGTAAATAAATGGTCCGGTTCCAATAAAAATTTATCTAAAAAGCAGGCAGTGCTTTTGCCAACCCTGAATAGTATCAACAGTAAAGCTGTATTTTGACTTAAATTGAAGAAATGGAATAGAAGCCCTGTCTGGATAGGTCAGTTGGTTACAGCATCATCCTAATACACCAAGGTTGCTGGTTCAATCCCCCATCAGGGCACATACAAGAATCAATCAAAGAATTCATGACTAAGTGGTACAACTACTTGATGTTTCTCTCTTTCTTCCTATTTCCCTTCCTCTTTCTAAAAAAAAAAAATCAATAAATTTTAAAAAACAAATAAAATGAATGGAATAGAGCCTCAGGAATGACTGTACCTATTCTGGGATATCATGATGGAAAAGTACTCTCTGTGGGTGTAGAGGACTCCTGAGGAGCTTAGAATGATTGACTTCTCATTGATAACTGTGGATCTAAATTCCATTCAATAAGAGGCAAATAAAAAACATGAACATTTTGTCATCTCTTGGATGCCTGCTTTGTGCATTTTGTCCCTTTGCAAATATTTACAAATGACGGATAATTGCACCTTCTGAAATAATTGCACCGCCTAAAATAATAATCAGAGCTAACATGTACCGAGTTCTTATTTTGTGGCAGGCTTTGGAAATTGATTTTTCTATATAATGTATATGTGCAATTTTCTTAACATTTTTAATATCTTTTTTTCTGAAATAAAACCTGGACGTGTTTTGAAAATTGAAAAGCACAGTAGGGCTTAGAATAAAAAGCAACAACTCCCTGCATTTTCTTTCCACTCCATTTCTACTCCCCAAAAGGAACCTGCTTTAACACACATGTTCCTTTTAATACATAACAACACCTGCACCAGTGCCCTTTGATTATGAATTTCACCCATTAACCATTGACCTTCAGTATGATGGATAGCGGACCTTCATGCCCTCATAAGACACCCCCCCACACACACACACACCCAGAGTCCCTCGAGGGAATGTAACTGGTTCTCAAACTTTGAAAGGAAACTGCATTTCCTTTCATGAGCTTTGAAATGTAGAGTATGTTTTACTGCTTCTTATTCTAACAAAGAGCTTTATATAATTAAGAAAATGTTACCTCTCTATTGGGTGGAAAGGTTTTTATTGTATCACCTCATTTTTGAGATCTAGAGTTGACTGTGTCTGCAAGAAAGTATAGTCAGAGGCCCTTGGTCAGTCATCCGGGTTACCTGGGGGGGGGGGGCATAGGGTTGGTGGGGCTATGGAGAAGGAGGGGGACACTTTGTCACTTTGCCTGAGGACATTCTTAGATTTGGGGGGGGGTTGTTTTATTTGGGCTTTGCAATGGATATGTATTACTTCTTAATAATGTGTTATTAAATTATCTTAACACGTTTTAATATAAAAGAATTTTCCTACCTCGTCTTTCAGATACGAGCAAAGGAAGGTAAAATGACATAGGAGAAAGGAAGGAAGTTATTAGAAATGACAGAAAACATTTGCGCACATAGATAAAATGCACTTGTTCACAAGTGAGCAAGCAGGTCGTTTTGACCCGTTAAAATGATAAATAAAGACGGTAACCTGGTTAGAGGACCTCTCGGTGTGTGCCAACACACACCAAGTAGGCCGGTCGGAAACAGGGTAGGGCAGAAAGGGTAAAAAGGCAGTTAAATGGAAGAGGCAATCTTTGTTAACAGAACAAAGATAGAAACTAAACTCAGCATTCGAGTTGGGATTGACATGTGGACATAGCGCTCTTAGACTTAACTCAGTGATACTCTCTCATCTGTCAGTAAGGACCCACTCATATAATAGAAATCGGCATTTCATTGTTTTTGCTGGTTGTTTAAGGAATCAGCTCATGAAACTAAAAATGAACCACGACTGTGTCATTTTAGATCCTCTGACAATTTCATCAGACCTCACTTTAGAGTTTTTTCTTCTGGAATTTTACATGCCACAAAAATAATATTTTAATGGAATCACGTGCCCAAAGTATTTAAGTAGAGTAGACGCTTAGATGTGTGGCAAACCCTCCTGGAAAAAGAAAAAACGTTTGGAAATCAAATACCCACCCTTCCATCCACCACTGTTTTAAATTCGGATGCCTACACCTTGTTCCCAACGGAGCATTCCCACCTCAAGACCCACAAGCACCGCCCACAGCCCCGGGGCAGGGGCCACTCTCCTCACCCAGGGAAGTGGGAAGGGTGGGCACACTCCACATTACTTTCTTCCGCAGTGGCTGGGGCTACATGGGGCCGCTTTACGTGAGTTCCTAAGAGGGCCCTCCCTTCTGCGTAGGCGCACCCGCACCTCCGATCCCCAACCTTGCTGCGGCCTCCTGCTTCTGCATAGTGGGACAAGCACAGGCCTTGCAGCCACTTCCCTCCAGGATTCTAGACAAACTGTACCTCCGTTCCCTCACCTGTAAAACAGACATCAGAGTGGTACCCATCTCATAACGAACGGTCAGAGTTCAATAAAGCCCATGAATCGCGCCCATCCCCGTCCGCCATGATTATTGCCACCACTGGCCCTCCGAACAGGTGACAGCACAGAGCCGCAGGCCTGGGGTGGGAAGGGAGTTCGAGTTCTCAGCCGGGCTCAGAAGAGGTCAGGCGGCTGGAGGGAGAATGCCGACAACAGTGATGGGGGTGGGCAGTGAAGCATCAGAGGGGACGCCACCCTGGTGTTAAGCCACTCCTGGGAAAAGGAGTAACTTCAAGTCCCGCTCGCAGTCCTCGTGCTTTCGAAAACAGGTCCCACCTGGATCCAAGTAACCACCCGTTTTTTTGGCCCTACAGCCCTGAATGAAGAAGTCAGCCACTTTGAGAAGCGAAAGGTGTTTATTTTAGTTTCCACGGTGATGACCTGGGCACGATCCAAACCCCTGGACCCTGTAAGTAGTGCAGTGCCACTAGCTTGTCCCTTGGGCAACGTTTCATCCTTAATACTATGTAATCTGTATGCGGAGAGAACTTCCTTCTCCTGAACCCAGTCTCAAAATAGGCACTGGACAGAGTGCGCTGAGTCCGAGCTCACTCATCCTAAGCGGCCGACGGCTTCATATGCCGCCTGTTAACCTGTAACAATGCTTGCTTGTCACTTACGCTTTTCCCCTGTGTTGAAAGAGCGCTCTTTTTAGACTGACTCAGACCTATAGTTTGGCCCTCTTTAGTCTTGTGCATAAAAGGAAATAGAATCAAAAGACAGTGGGCATGGAAGCCCCAAAACTTGTTCAGAGTCTAACCTCTCTGAATCACACCTGCATTCTGTCTCCCCATGACTCAGCATCAAACCCGAGTCACGTCTTTTCTTGTGGGTACCTCCCTTTCCGATAAAGCACATGGCTATTACTTTGCAAGAAAGTGTGGACTTAGCGTCATTCCCCAAGTGCAGCTTGTATTCCTCGGATGACGCCAGACTTAGGTTTGCCGCTCGGCACCTCTGCACCCGTGAACTGCCTTTGACTTCAGGACTGAATCACAGCATAATCTTTTCAAAGATGCTTACTGACGCAATTCGGTCAACAAGTATAGTGCCGAAGTGAACTGGGAGGGATGACAATATGAACAGTCGTTCTCAAGGTCCCCCAGGCGCCAGCAGGGACAGGGTCAGCGCTTCCTCACTGGCTGTAGTTGTCATCGGCCATTGATCACCAGACACATTTAATTTCAGAGATGTTTAAAATGGGAGACATGCACATGTTAGAATCAATGGAATACATTACTTATAACGAGGAAGTACTTAGGCATTTGTCACACGGCTTCTGTCAGATGACATTTGTTTAATTTTCTCCGGCTTGGTGGACCAGGAAATCCTCGTGGGCAGGGACCCGGCTTCATGTTCTTTTCTTGTCAAGTCCCCTCCCCTAGGCCACCTGGTTGCCATCATCTTCAGGGACCGGCCAGTTGTTTTATTCCTGTTATGGTTCCTTCCCCTAGAGTACCTAGTAGGGTGTCTGCTGCAAACAATCACTGGTCACCCAACTGGCCTGATTGATTGTCCCCAGTTATAAACCAGCTCAGACTGACGTTAGCAAAGTGGGAACTGAATGACTCACATAGCCGGTACGTCCGATAACTGACTGGCTTCGGGCACAGCTGGGTCCGGAGGCTTCAACAATGTCCGCAGAGTTCGCCTCGTCTCTTTCTCCCATTGCTTCCTTTCTCTTCTGAGTGGGCTTCATTCTCAGCTAAGCTCTCCCTCCTTCTGGCCCTAAGCAGCTGCCAGGCTTATGTCCCCAGAGCCTCAATCCTCTTTTCCACATTGGCAATGTCCCATCCCAGGATTACACGTGCTGTTTGACCGGATCTTAGGTCAGGGGCCTAACTTTGACCAGTCTCTGTGGCCAGGGGAATGTGGAGCTCTAATTGACCAGACCTGAGCTCATATTCCCACATGTAGAAGAAGGGTGATCAGCCCCCTAAAAGAGACAGGCTGAGCGGGGAGAAGGTGGTTCCCCTCTTGGATGGGGGGACATGACACCTGTCTTAGTTCTTGTGTCCTGGCATGTCCCCATCCTCTCACTGCAGTTTTCATTTGCATTTCCCTAGTGGCTCATGATGATTTTAAGTCAGGCTTATTAAGGCATAATTTACATACAGTAAATTGAGCCCTTCTTACTGTGTAGTTCTGTGAGTTTTGACAAATGCATACAGTTGTGTGGCCACACAATCAAATATAGAGCATTCCTGTCACCCACTAAGTTTCTCTCCCTCAGACCACACACACAAAAGATCAGCTCCAGATGGATCACAGAATTAAAAGTAAAAAAGCAAAACTTTGATTTTTTAAGAAAAATTATAAAACTTATAGGGAAGGATTTCTATCACATGGCCCAATAATGCTAAATATTTTTTAAAAGACTGATTAATTCAACTGGAATAAAATTAATGACGTGTTTATGGATGAAATAATACTATATTTGAGATTTACTTCAAAATAAATTTCAAGATGGAGGTACCAAGCCAGTTAGCTCAGTGGGTTAGAGCGTCCTTTCAAAACACTAAGGTTGCAAGTTCAATCCCTGGTCAGGGCACATATGGGGAATGACCAATGAACACACAACTAAGTGGAACAATAAATGAACACTTCCTTCTCTCTCTTTTTTTCTCTCTCTCTTCCTATCTTTTTCTCTCCCTTCTTTTCTCTGTGTCTCTAAAATCAGTCAACAAAAGAATTTAAATTAAAATAAATCCAAGGGCGGAAGCAATTCAAGGGAACGAATAAGTAGAGAGTGCACAGGGAACACAAAACTTGCTTTGCAGAAATCTGCATTGTGTCATGTGGAAACTTCTCATAATCCAGATCGAAGGACCTTCTATTAAGTAACTGGCCTATGATCTTTAAAACTGGCCATACGAGACAAGGAAACCTGAAACACAGGTCCAGATAAAGAGGACTAAAGAGACATGGAGAGACAAGCTCCCGGCTGGACCCTGTGCGGGAGGCAAACGTGCTAGAAGGACATTATTGGGAAATTGACAGAATTGGAACACGGACTGTCCTAGATTGGATAAAACCATGGCATATGGTTAACTTTCCTGAATTTTCTAACTGGACTCCAGCTCTGTAGGGAGAAGTTCCTTAGGAAACACACCCTGAAAACTCAAGAGAAAAGGGGCATGACACCAGCCGCCTACTCTCAGGTGGTCCAGAAAGAATAATATGTGTATACTGCTGGGGAAATCTAATTAAAAACAAAACCTTCATCCAGTCCAGAACAATCTTTCCATGGGGTAGTGGAGAAAGAGAATAGCTTTATTACTGAATAAGCTTTAGACCAGAAGGTCACGCATATCACGGATGATCCACTGAGAGACCCAAAGGATGGAAGGAAATCCCACCCCACCGCATAGCCAAGCAGATACAACCCATTCCGTGCATTTTTCTGATAAACAATAACTAGTTCTGAGTAAGAGTACTTCACAAAGCCATTGGTTCATACATATAGTCGTTTGGTCTAGAATTCTTCACCGAGTAATTCGAGTGACCATTTGTGTGAGCGGACTGGCTTTGTCCGGAGGAGAAACCAAGGGTGTGACAATTCTCAGTAGAGGGGTGCTAGGCAGCCTGTCATAGGGAACAGGAAGGTCATTTAGGCAGGCTGGCCACCACGTCCTATTATTGGCCAGGACTAGGCAGATGCCAGGATGCAATGCATCCTGAAGGCAGAGAGGATGACACTTGTTTCTAGACCCCGTGCGAGTAGGATTGCCAAACTTAGCAAGTAAAGACACGGGACACCCAGTTAACTTTGAATTTCAGATAAGCAGCAAATCATTTTTAGCATAAGTATATCTCATGCAATATTTAAGACTGACTTATACCAAAAATGTATGTGTTTATCTGAAATTTAAATTTAGCCGTGTGTCCTATATTTTATCTGGCAAACCTACATGTGAGCCACTGGGCATATATTTTTTATATTTATTTTTTATGACAGAGACAGACAGGAAGGGAGAGAGACGAGAAGCATCAATTCTTTGTTGTAGCACCTTAGTTGTTAATTGATTGCTTTCTCATATGTCCCTTGACCGGGGCGGGGGCGGGGGAGGAGCTACAGCAGAGTGACTGACCCCTTGCTCAAGCCAACAACCTTGGGCTTAAGCTGTTGATCCTTGCTCAAACTAGATGAGTCCACGCTCAGGCCAGCAACCTCGGGGTTTTGAACCTGGGTCCTCCGCGTCTCAGTCCGACGCTCTACCCACTGCTCCTCCGCCTGGTCTAGCTAGCACGTTTTCAGTGATTGTGTACTATGACCCTGGAATTGAGGTGGGTTAACTTGATCTTCCCCAAAAAACAAATTCCCCCCAGCCGTTCTTCCAGTGACATCTCCATCATTTCAGCTGCTCACCCTCACTCCCTTGCATCCACTAGCCAGTCAGTTCTGTTCATTCATCATCTCAACCGTATCATTAATCCGTCTTGTTCTCTCTGTATCCATGGACCACTAACATGGCCGCCTAACTGGTACCTGCCATCCCCTCCTCCCAATCAATCTCCAAGGCACAGCCTAAGTGACCTTGTTTGGAACTGAGACCCTGTTGGAGTCCTGGTGAAAACCCTTTAATGCCTTCTAACACCCTTACAAGAAATCTAACATCCTCCTTGTGGTCTACAAGGCCTGATGACCTGGTTATGACCTACCTTATCCCCTATCAGTCCCCAGCTTGGCTCCAGTCATTTGGGTCCCCTCTTCCCATTTTTCAAACCTGTCAGCAACTGTGCTAGCTCAGGGAACTGCTTCTGCTGCCTCTCTGCTTAGTTTCACGGAAGCTTTGTACGCTCTGGACTGGTTATTGAATTTAGGCAACGTGATGTGATTGAAAGGCCCCTCACTGAACACTGTATTTTAAAACCCTACTCCAAGTGGGACCTCTGCATCTGGGTGGATTTGGGAGAACTCACTCTGTGTCACGGAGCTCATTTCTCCCTGTGATTCTCCGGCAACTTTTCATTCCGTTGTTTCAGATGTGTCCCTCTATGGGACAGTATGGGAGGGTGGGTCCAGGAGAGACTGAGTGTGACTGACAGCTCAGGGGACTGTCGGGAAATATTTATCATTCTTGTTCTCAGGGCAAACGGATATCTTATCTTATCTGATGAGACCAGTTTTTAAAGTCTGAGACAGAAAGTTGTACGTGTTCTTACTCACACAGGGTTGATTGGAGGACAAGGCGCAGTGTAGAAAAGAAAACAATCGCAGTTTAGATAGAGAACAAAATGCATACATTGCAAGCACTGTTAAGGAATGAGTTATTTAATGACTTTTTGGAGTCACCGTGCCAACCTGGCACCGTCGCTACAAAATAAGGCATTTCCATTTTTAATTTTCCTTAGATTAAATTTAAATGATAAAATTTGGCTTGTTAAAACATTTTCAAGAAAACTAAGTCACTATCAAATAAGCAGTCATTTTTAGAACACTTTATCTGAGTTTAAAGTAACATAATCAAGCTGGCATCTCTGGGTTTAGTTTTCGAAAACTCTTAACACACCGAGTCTGGACTTTTTCCTTTCATAGGATGACTCTGAGGTCCCATTTACTGAAGAGGATTATCGAAGAAGAAAGCACCATCCCAATTTTCTGGACCACATAAATGCTGAAAAAATGGTTCTCAAATTTGGAAAAAATGTAAGTCAGGAGTAGAAGAGCATTGTGGGTAAGAAAAATTCCCTTTTGCAGCAGCGTGAATGGGTTCGGCCAGGGCCGTTCCGCACGCTTTCCGTGAGTCCTCTCAATGCATCACACATCTCTGTGTTCAGTGTCCTCGTCCTGACACTCACAGATTTCTGAGCTTCAGGCTCTCCCTAATATGCAGTGTCCTCAGGGCCTGGCCCAGGTTCTTGTCCAGCCCACCAAGCTGAAAGCCTTGTATAGGGTCCCCACAGAGGCAGATTAAGGTCGGTTGAGGCCCCAGACGCGGAAGAAAATATTGGGTGCCTTAAAAAAGAGAGAGAGACAGAGAAAATAAAAATACAAGTTAACCATATTTTTAAATAAATAAAAGATATTATGTACTATTTTTTTTATAATGGATCGTTTATTAATTTTAATGGGGTGACACCAATAAATCAGGGTACATATGTACAATGAAAACATCTCCAGGTTATCTTATCATTCAATTATGTTGCATACCCATCACCCAAAGTCAAATTGTCCTCTGTCACCTTCTATCTGGTTTTCCCTGTGTCCCTCCCCTCCTCCCTATCCCACCCTCCCCTCCCTCCCACCACCCCGTAACCACCACTCTCTTGTCCATGTCTCATAGTCTCACTTTTATGTCCCACCTATGTATGAAATCATGCTGTTCTCAGTTTTTTTCTGATTTACTTATTTCACTTCGTATAATGTTATCAAGGAGATATTATGTACTATTAATGTTAAAATTGCACATATGAAACCAACCTTGGTGTCATTAGATAAATGTGTAAAGTTGGGGTTTTGCGGGGCCCCTCAGAAGTCGCGGGGCCCAGGGCGCCCGCCATTAAACCCGCCTCTGGGTCCCCAGCAGAACTCAAGCTCTTACCTAATGAGGAGTGTGTAGGTCCGAAGAGTTGTTCAGCCCAGAAGAGGCAAATAACTCAGAATTGGAAAGGGGAGGGCACATTTTCCCATTTTCCGGAATCAATCTCCTTTGTTTTCACAACTCTGAAAAGTGCATATTAACCTCATCTTACAAATAAGGCGACAGAGGTTTTCACAGGTTAAGTAATTTCGTCAAGGTCACGTAGGTAGGATTTACTGGGCACCACGCTGAGCACTTCCTCGGTCTGTCTGCTCTGCCCCTTAGGACAACAGTACAGACAGACGTTCATCATTATCCCGTTTCACAGGTATGGACACTGGGCGAGATGTCAAGTGGTGGAGCTGTCGTTCCAATCGAGCTCCATCGGCCTGTGGCTTTGTTTTGTTTTGTTGTGTTTGTGACTCCAAAACTCCATCCTTGAATAGAGTTATCTTGATACATCGAGGTCACCAATTTTTAAGACATACCTATAGTTGAGAAAGAAGTTTATATAAACAATAATAGTAGCTTATTAGCCTTCTGTTGCAGCAAAATGTACCATATATATAATTAAATTATTTTATTTCTCTTATATTTTATCAAAATAGATAACAGGAATGTCCTGGTGAAGAAGTACCAACAGCTAAAATGAAGGGCTCGTAAATGTCAGGCACTGTGCTAAATGGTTTATTTATGGGACTTCATGTAATCCTCGTGTGTCTCATATAATCCTCAGAATTCTCTGAACTAGGTGCTATTATCATCATCCTTAGTGAGTTTTTGTAAAGCTTACATAGCACGCCCAAACCTCTGAGGGGTTCCATTCACTACGTTTTCCCCATTAGCTGAAGACCTGCGGAAGTGGTATGTAACAATAGTTCTAAGGTGACACCTAGTGGTCCCAGAGGATATTACATTAGGAACTTGGTCCCCCAAGTTTAAGTTCTGTCCTTTTTTTTCCCTTTTACTTTAGCAATACAAATCACGGTGGGTATAAAATGCTTGAAGGAAACCACATAGGATTAGAATTAGAATTTATAACCACTTTCCTACCCATTAATTTATGACCTTATACAACTGATTAAACTTTTGGAGTTTAAATAAATAAATAAATAAATAAATAAATAAATAAATAAAGGGGCGAGACTAGACAGTTTAAATTTCTTCCAGTTTTGAACCTTAATAAAATAACTGCAGTATTTTATTAAACATTAGCCATTCCTCCAAATACAAAATTCATAATTTCTTGATCATTTATGCAATTCACTAATTGAGAACACATCCTTACACACACACACAACTAATTGATGTGAATGAATGGAGAAATGGCTTTATCCTAATATATTTTTTGTTAAAGAAAACATTAAATTTGTCCCATACTCTAAATAATAGAATAAAAACTTTTATTATTTTTATCCCCAGCTTTCTTAGTCACTCTTTTCTCAACAGTTAATAAGATAAATAAGGTTGACCTGGCCAACTTGGTCATTGCAATGACCCTAATTTTCATCAGATAGACAGAACCTTGGAATTAGTCATTTAACCCATTACTTTAACACGTAGCTGTTTGGATCCTGCTATGTCCCAGTCACTGTGGCTAAGAACGGACGTCACAGGCATTGTCCTTCTAGATGTTTGTAGTAGTATAATAACAAGGTGAAGTGCTTGACCTCTCTGACTCCATCTGGTTCAAGACTACTTGTTCCCATGGCCTCCAGGCAAGTAGCTTCTGCTGGATCTTGCATAGAGATATGCCAGTCTTTGGAGGAATTCTGCTTGGGGTTTGAGGAGAGAAAAGAAGCAGGCATTGTGTTAAAGATTTGCTGGAATCTCACGACCAGACTCACATCAAATAGTACAATTTTCCTCAGACCCCTGCTGGCACCCAGATGTCTTCAGTGGTCACTCACCTGTTGTCCCTGCTATTTCCCCTTCCTTTGACATAAATGAAGCCTGAATTCTGTGGTTCCCTAAGATGCATTTGAGGTACCCTTAGGGCTCCCATCTTCTCGGTCGGTACCTTCTCAATCAATAAACCTTTCACTACTCCAAACTCAGACATTTTGTTTTGACCTTTTAAAGTGTCAGGCACACCGACATTGGACAGGTAACAGTAGGTGTCAACATCAGAATGTCCAAATCTATAGAGAATTTTTATAAGAGTTTATCTGAGGCAAACTGACAACAGTTGCCAGGAAGCAAGATCTTAAATGCTTCCAAGAATGACAGTTTGCAGTTTCTTTTATGTCTTTGAAATTACAGAGGGAGGATTACATGAAAGTGGGAGAAAGCAAGGCGGGGACTGAATGACAGCAGAGTTAATGAGATTATGTCCTTTCCGGAGGGTCGCTATGCTTACTTCAAAGGTATATTAACCTAGATGAACAAAAACAATGGACAGGGCCTGCTCAAGGCAAAGACAAAGCTTTTACTAAAAGAGTTATATTCCTAGGGCGTGACTACCCACCATGAACTGCTCATTTAGGAATTTATGATCAAATCACCCTGTGGGGTTACTTTCTGCAGAACCCCTTTTATGTCCATATAGAAAAAGTTTTTAGATTTATTTTTAACCCACTATATTACTTGAAGCAGAAGAGAGGAATTCTATTTTCCTGATAAAGGCTCTGGATCCAATTACAAAGTGTATAGGGGGCAGGGTTTCCCACGCTACCAAGCAATTGCCATATACCATCTGGGTGTCCTACAATTCAACTCAATCCTGACACTATCCACCTGGAGATAGAACCACAGATAATAGGCTGAGTTCTGCAAGACTGCTCCCCAACCTTTCAGACACTAGTGACAGGCCCAGATTGTCACCTGTGCTTCTGACCAACCCCAACAGATTAGAGGTTCCAGTGTCCACACCAACCCCCAGCTTTGAGTTTGATAATTGGCTAGAGTGGCTCACAGAACTCAAAGGAACATTGACTTGTTAGATCACTGGTTTATGATAAAAGGATATAATTCAGAAAGAGCCAGATGGAAGAAATGTACAGGGCAAGGGATGGGACAGGGTGGTAGAGCTTTTGTGACCTCTCCACGAATGCCACTCTCCCCAAGTCTCCACATGTTCACCAAACTCAAGCCCAAAAGCTTTCAAATCCTTTCGGGAATTTTCCTTTAAAAAATTTTTTTTAATTGATTTGAGAGAGAGAGAGAGATCAATTTGTTGTTTCACTTATTTATGCATTCATTATTTGACTCTCATATGTGCCTTGACCAGGGATTGAACCCTCAACCTTTGTGTTTTGGGATGCTCCAACCAATTGAGCCGCCCAGCCAGGGCAGGAACTCTGTTGTTCCTTTACCCGGTACATTTAGGGAACGCCAGGGAGCTAGGTTACCTGGCACCTTGCCCTTGCCTAGCTTGTCCACTGGTCCAGGCGGAGAGGAGCGTGGGCCCGCGACAATGCCACAGTTCCTCCTCAGAAACCTCACTCAGGGACCCCAGTTCTCTTACAGCCGGGGATTCCCACCTCTACTTGGGCTCCAGCCTCAACTCATCACTCTTCCCTTCAGCCTCACAACCTCTAACCTTCCAGAATCGAATCATAGTGGAGATGGGGGGGGGTGTCTTGATGGGTAATTCTACTTCCGGGGCTCACGATGGTGTTTTAATGGGGTCGTGGGTTAGCAAGAAGAGTCCAGGTCACACACATGTACACTTCAAAATTACTCTCGCTTAGGTAAGCATACATTTCCAGTTTAATTAACCGGGGAGAGAAAAGTTCGATCTGAAGTGGGGTGGCCTGTGGTGCTCTGTGGGTCAAATATTTGATGGCACCTAAGCAGATGTCTGGTGGCCACTGCACCACTTACATTTGGACCTCACGTCGGCGATCCAGAAAGCACTGCACCAGCAACTCCGCAAGTCTCTCTGGACTTTAAAATTAAATATCATGAAAGTCACATGGTTAGTGGATTATTAACAATGAGGGCATCAAGATAAAAATCAGTGCCCAGGTATTCTTAATATTATTTCTGCCTTAAGCTTTTCAACACGCAAAAAAAAAAAAAAAAAAAAAGCCCATTTCCCCAAAGTTTGCCGTGCTACCATGATGATTTTTTTAAATGGTTAAGTAAATACTGAGACAAAGCCTACATTGCTCCTTCTGGATGAAATAGACATTCTGTGGCAATTAAAACCCTTATGTTAAGGTTTATTACTAAACACCTTGGTTTTATATATGTCCACCTTCCCTACTAGGTAAAGATCTTCATGGAAAGAGTAATTTTTATATCCCCCTTTTCCCTGATTCCTCAACACAGTACTTAGAGGTATTGTCTTCACAAACAATACACTCTGGCTTTCATTTAATTAAGAGTGACATTTAAATTCTAATTGCAGCCAGATGCATTTCTGAATAGTGGGAGGTAGTGTCTATTGTCCACTTCAGCTGGTACTATTTCTATCTTAAACAATACCTTGGTCGCCTGAAAGAGATCATGGGACTTCCTAAAGTACTCATTTTTAACCACGAAAATAATGTGGTTATGATTATGATTACTGATATTACACTTAGCTTTTTTTCCTTACCTAATAGATGAGAAGATTCGCGACTTATGTCGTTGCTGCTGGACTTCAGTATGGGGTGGAAGAAGGAATCTTACATTGCTTTTTTAAGGTATGACTTTTCAATGGCTGATTTTTTCTTTTCTTTTTTTTAAGAGAAACAGAGACAGGAAGGGAGAGAGATAAGAAATATCAACTCATAGTTGAGTCACTTTAGTTGTTCATTGGTTACTTCTCAAACATGCCTTTACTGGAGGGCTCAAGCTGAGCTAGTGACATCGTGCTTAAGCCAGCAACCTTGGGCTCAAGCCAGAGACCTTGGGCTTCAAGCCAGCAACCTTAGGGCTCAATACAGCAACCTTGGGCTTTGAGCCAGCGATGTTTGGGCTCAAACCAGTGACCATGAGATCATATCAATTATCCCACATTCAAGCTGGTGAGCCCATGCTCAAGCCAGTGACCTCAGGATTTCGAACCTGAGACCTCGGCATCCCAAGTCAACGCTCTATCCACTGCATCATCGCCGGTCAGGCTGTGAAGATGTTTTTTAATGTTTTACAGTAAGGTTATACAATTTGAAGATATTTATGATTGCTTCTGGCTGTGGCTATGCCGGTGAAATAGCAGAGAGGTCAGGGAAATACGGGTGTAGACGTAGCCACCTGTTTTTCCCAGTATTAACACTTTGTAGTCACCGCTCTCAGGATTATAAAGAAAAAGATAGAGCTCCTCTCATTCACAAGACAGTTATCGGTGGAGTACCCCCCATGTGCCAGAAACGCATACTGGGCACCGGGAACCCAACGGCACGATCAAGTCCCTGCACTTGTGTAGCTACCTTCCGGCGGGGCAGGGAAGAAGAGAGGTAGATAATAAACAAATTAGCCAGTGAATGCAGGGAATTTCAGATGTAACAGGCAGGCCCTGGGGGCGCTATATGGGAACTGAACAATCACACACGTGTAACGGGGAGAACACGCTTTTGCTTTTCTTCCTTTTAGTCGGCTTGGCTCGGTGAGGTCCCTGCGTTACCAGTTTATGGAGACGGATCGAATGCAATTCCAGCAATTCACGTTCTTGACCTAGCGGGGTAAGTGTTCCCCCGAGAGAGGTCACTTCCCTCGGGGTCACTGATTAATAACAGCCTTTGTTTATAAGTGAGCATTTATCGAGCACATAACAAGTGTATTACCGTATTTATTCACTCCTCACAACTCAGTACAGCAGGGACTGTGATCGTCTCCATTTTGCATCTGGTGACAGTGTGTCCACCATCTCAAAGGTCCACGCTTCTGATGACAAGTTCAGGGTCATCTTTCACAAACTTTATTGGCAGAATAGCACATCTTGCTATTCTGGAAAAGAAGGCACTTGTTATGTGCATTCTGGGGACCTAGCTTCTCAATCTTCGGTCCCAGGTGAGATTGCTACATCCAGCCCACAAATTTAAGTTCCGGAGATCGGATAGCGAGCTCTAAAGCTGACGTGGGTGTTCCTTTTGTTTGTTTGCTTTTGGCAACTGTAGATAAAATTAAGACATGTTTCTCACACTCACAGGGTACCTCAGCTCTGTGCTCCAGACAGTCCGGAGATCTCTCTTCTTCTGTGTAGATCATGACTTAAACTTGAGTCAGACGGTGGTTCACTCTCTTTGTGGTTCACACACACACACACACACACCCACACACACACACACCGAGGGGACAGTTTCAGCTCTTCCCCGATCTAGATTCTGGCTCTTGATTCCACTCTTCCTCTCACCCACTGTCACAGTCCCAGGCAGATTTACAGATCTCCTGGGAAATCAAATGAAGCTTTCACTTTGGGACCCCTCCCCTGCCTGGGTCTCTTCCAACCAAAGCCCTAGACTGCAGTTTTATTATCTTTCTTAAAGGAGGGTCCCTGGAACGTATGAGCCACAGGCCCCATGGAAAGCCTCAGTCCGAGGCAGCCCGTGCTCACACAGAGACCTCACAGCGTGCCGTGATCAGGTTTCACGGATGTAAAGGGATGTTTTACGTTACCGGAACAAAATGCTCAGCCTGAGTCCTTAACATCTTCCAAACAGATAAATTAGACAGTTACGTTATCCCCATCCCAGAAGGACTCGGTAGCGTTTTCTTTTCCTTACAGATTTCTTTAAAGATTGTCAAATATTTAACAAAGGAAGAAACTAAAGGCTGCAATGTTCTGGGGAATTAATATAAAATAAATGTGACATGGATATTTAGATGCCTATATTTTTTTCTTTTCATTTTACTGAAGAAAGAGGTTTAAATGGAGGTAGAATTGACAGGCCTGGATTAGACTTTGGTTCACTGTGGTTTCCCTATGGGATTCTTTCCTTTGTTCTCAAATCCCTGCTCTGCCCCTCGCCTGCTGTGTGGGTCTAGGAATAGTACCTAAACTCTCTGTGTTGGATTTTTCTCGTTCATAAGATAAGGATAATCATAGTACCTAGCTGATGAGATTGTTGTGTGGATTCAATGGGATAACACCCAGAAAGCCCAGAGCCCAGAACCAACACTGGGCACCGCTGGCTGTCACTGTTAATCCAGGGTAGAACACCTTAGACCCAGATCCCAGAGCGATGTGACTCCCTTAAGAAAGCAACAGCTTCTCTGACCCTGTGCCTACTTTGTGAAGCACCTGCCCCAAATGTCATGTGTTGTGGCTTCAGGCGGCCTCCCACGGGGCAGACTCCCACGGGGCAGACTTCATAAGCGGTAGGCCCGAGGGTTTAGGAACGCACTGAAGTGCGCTGGGCAGATCTGGAGCTGGATCGGTCTGGCTTCAAACCCCGTGGCCCTTCAGCCAGAGAAACGTCACTCAACTCTTGACCAGTGTCCTCCCCTGCAGTGCAGGGGCTCATCCTCCCCCCGACCTTGCTGGAAATGAAGTGACATAGTTCCCTGGAACGCCAAGCACCGCGGTGTGGGGCCGGTCGGTGAATTCCGGTTTATGACACCTCTTCCGCTCTTCCCTCCCTGATGATTTCCCCTGTTGGTCTGCAGAGTGATACAAAATGTCATAGACCACGTGCCAAAACATCATTACCTGGTTGCTGTGGACGAGTCCGTCCACACCCTAGAAGACTTCATCAAGGTACAGCCATTTAACCCGCATTTCATGGCACTCCTTAAATCATGTTAGCCCTAAAGTGCAGTTATGGAATCGGGTGTACTTACAAGACTGGGGGCTCCTGACATAGAATATCCCTAAAACCAAACTCCCCCGTCTGCATTCGCAGTATAGGTGTTGGGACGTGACAACTAAAGTGATCTTTCTGCCTCAACGTATTGGTGGTAGGGTTCTCCAAACCCGCGGGCAGCTGCCAGGAGTTCTGCGTCTGTCAAGTCTCCCTCTGTGGTCCAGGCTGCTCTGCCAAAGCCATCTGTCACCTCAGAACCTTCTGCCCTTCCCCTCATCTTTAAGGTTCAGCTCAGATATCTTCCCCTGCACCCTCCCTACCTCCTTTCCACTCCCGCGGAAGCCAGATGTTTCTCCCGTACTCCCAGCATGCACCTGTGTACACACATCCGCTCGCCTTTTCAGGAACGGGCCTTTCTCATCCTTATCTCCAGTCCTGGTATGCAGTGGTGATGGTCCAATCAATGAGAGAATATACTCAGTGCCCTCCCCTCTGTTTTGCATACACACACGTATATACATATACATATATACACACATATATATACACACATATACATATATATATACATATATACACACATATATATATATATATTACTATTCAGTTATGTTTGCATTCATTTGAGAACTTTTATCTTAAAACCTTCTGGGGAAACCAAATAATATTTCTATTTTTCTCCTACAGTGCATCAGTAAACATATGGGCCCTGGGAAGGTCCAGAAAGTGCCCAAAGAAAATGCTTTCATGACCAAGGACTTAACAGTTAGTACCTGAGATTCTTTTTCCTGCCCTTTCCCTAAACGGAGCAGTCCTCGAGGGGTCCGGAGTCCGCATGCCTGGCTGCCACGTGCCTTGGCAGCCCCTCCTGCTCAGCCAGCCAGCTGCCCTAAAGCAACTTTCTCTTCTTTGCAAGCCCATTTTTGTTTCTGAAAGACTCTCGGAGGTTGTGGTCAGAAAATGTACTTGAAAGCTGTTTGACACGGAAAATGCTGCACAAGCCCCAGTCATCCTCGTTGGCCTCCTTCGGAGCTTCAAATGGGAGGTGGAGGTTCTGACTCTATCGCAGCAAAAAAATAGTGTGGATTTAGCCACAGTGTGTGCTCTCCAAGCTGGCTTCCGGATGTGATTGTTTTAGGGATAAACTGGTCAAAACACTGCCTGTGAGAATGTTTCCTTTTTTTTGACAGAGACAGAGAGAGAGTCAGAGAGAGGGATAGATAGGGACAGACAGACAGGAACGGAGAGAGATGAGAAACATCAATCATCAGTTATTTGTTGTGGCACCTTAGTTGTTCATTGATTGCTTTCTCATATGTGCCCCGACTGCGGGCCTTCAGCAGACTGAGCAACCCCTTGCTGGAGCCAGCGACCTTGGGTCCAAGCTGGCAAGCTTTTACTCAAACCAGATGAGCCCGCGCTCAAGCTGGCGACCTCGGGGTCTCGAACCTGGGTCTTCCGCATCCCAGTCTGACACTCTATCCACTGCACCACTGCCTGGTTAGGCGAGAATGTTTCTGAGGGGGCTGGTGTCATAGGGTGCCTGAGGAGCAGAACTGGGTGGGTGGCGATGGCATCCAAGAGAGTGTTTTCCTCTGCCGTTGGTTTTCTTGGATTTAAAAAATAAAATTTTCATTGATGGCCCTGGCCAGTTTGCTCAATAGTAGAACGTTATCCCAGTGTGTGGACGTTCTGGGTTTGATTCCCAGTCAGGGCACACAGGAGAAGCAACCATCCGCTTCTTCACCCCTGCCCCTTTCCCTCCTCTCTCTTTCTCTCCTTCTCCCGCAGCCATGGCTCAATTGGAGTGAGTTGGCCCTGGGCACTGAGGATGGCTCCATGGCCTCTGCCTCAGATGCTAAGAAGAGCTCGGTTGCTGAACAACAGAGCAACATCCCAGATAAGCAGAGCATTGCTCACTAGTGAGCTTTCTGGGTGGATCCTGATCGGGGCAAATGTGGGAGTCTTTCTCTCTGCCTTCCCACCTCTCACTGAATTAAAAAAAAAAAAAAAATCCATTGATGAGACAGAGAGAGAGAGGGAGGCGTCGATTCATTGTTCCACTTAGTTGTTCCATTTACCTGTGCACTCATTGGTGGCTTCTCCTATGTGACCTGACTAGGGGATGGAACCCGTGACCTCTGTGTGCCGGGACGATACTCTATCCACTGGGCCAGTGTCTTGCTTGGATTTTTGAACTATTCAGAAAGTAGATACAATTAAACATTTTAAAGAAGATACCCTCTATTTGGACACCCCCCCCCCAGTATCTTCCTACTATGAGCGGCTGTGTGACTACGAGAGCCAGGGTGCTGCCCTCAGGAGAGGGGGGGGGCGCATGGAGAAGTGTCCAATCATCACAGCAGTGCTTCGTCCATGCTTAGTGCTGCATTCACTGACTGTCATGTATAGTGAGAGGGTATATTTTTTTAAATCAATTTCGGTTCGTTAGAACCGTCAAAATAAAAATGAAGAGACACATCTCTAAACGTGCTTTTATCTCTTAGCAAGGGAGTATTGACCATTTACTGGTCAACCTGAGAATGGAGGCGCTCTTTGTGAAGGAGAACTTCAACATCCGGTGGGCTGCGCAAGCAGGGTTCGTGGAGAACATCAACAGCATTATCAAAGAGTACAAGCAAAGCCGAGGGCTCCTGGTAACTATAGCCGTCTCCTGTTTCAACTTTTAGTGGGCTGACAGCAACGCAGGTGTTTCCTTTCTCAAACGTCCAAATTTCTAAAGTTGAGTTATTTTTCAAGTCTGACCCATTTGTTCAGGTCTAACAATCTATGTGTGTATTATATTCTTACTTTCAACCAAATATTAAAAATTATAAAGTTAACCTAGATGATGACTATTAAGCTTGGCATTTATTGAACGTGCTAGTAAGCTCAAGACTGATGTACAGAGCTGTCTATATAATGGGACGACCCGGTGCCTTAGGGCCTGCCTGCGTCAGCCCTGGGTATGTACATGGGAGAGGGCGGGGAGAAGGTGGAAATGTCTAATTATTACTTGGATCCTATTGGCCAGGAGATTCACTGGTCATTTTAATCATAACAGTTTTTCAAGGCAGTTATTCTTATCTCCGTAGTATAGACGTTAAAACCAAGGCTCAGAGCGATGGAGCAATTTCTTCAAGGTCATAGGGCTAGTTAGAGATTCAAACAAGGTAGGATGCAAACTTGGAATGGCCACATTGCCAAGCCTCCACACCCCCCTCTGAAAGCAGGTAAATGCAGCACCCGCCTCGATCTTTGGATTTACTCCTGGGAAGCTCCACAAAGGTGACAGTGAGCATTATGTGAGGAAATGTTTTGAAACTGTAGTGTAGCATCTGAGTAATGGTACCATCACGGTCATGATGACCTCTGTGCATGGGAATACTTCATACAAGCAAGTACAGCGTTACCTCATATCCTAAGAACCATATTTTCCTGAAAACCATGCCTCATTAATAATGAGTAAAAGATGTACCACTTAGTAGAAGAAGCAATGACGCCTTTAAGCATCTGAGATACCCATGGTGACTTACTTGGAGACAATTCCGAGGCACAGACCCACCCAACTCAAGAAGTAAGACTGATATTTCCTCTGTGAATCAACTATAACAGAACACACAATTAGAGAGAAGAGACGCTAAAGAGACGGTGAGGTTCCTGATTAGCAAGACCGCTAAGAACGGGATAGAAGGAATAAGCATCTGTAAGGATTTAACAGTCTCTCCACCCCCGAGGGCGCTGATCAGCGTGGCAGCACAGAACAGAAAACACCACGGGGCACTGTGTAGACGGTGCCACGGCAGCGACATCTGAAAAGATGGAGCCTCAAGCCCAGGGGTTGCGCGATTCCAGTTCCTTAGCAAAGCAAGATCGTTCTAGCCACAGAGACAGGTGTGTCAGTCCACCTTGACCCGGTGTCAGTGAGCGGTCCATTCGGCTAACTCTCCTTATTGTCATCAATGCTCATCAAGCCGTCCTCCACGCCTGTCTGCCCTGAGGGGAGAAATGGACCCTGTGCACTCAGACTGTCCTGAGTTCAGTGGTAGTCATACCTCTCACTATTCATGAATAAACCGCCATGCAGGCTTTGTACCTGGATATGGTGAGCTCACCCCAGGAAACAGATCCACCCTTGGTCTGTGCACAGAACAAGGCTGGTGAACCTGTTCCCTTGACAGCTGGGCTTCAGGCCTTGTGGGTGCAGCAAGCCTAGCCAGGAGCCCAGCCCAGCCCAGCCCTGCCCATCAAGACTCAGCTCCAGAATTGCTTTCTCTGACACCTGTCCCGCCCTCCCCCACCCCCACCACTGCCTGCTGCCCTCTTAGTCCTTACCATCACCCTGAAAGTGCCTGTCACTAACCAGATAGGACCTTTGATGTCCACCACTCCCCACCCGGCACCACACAATGTCTCTACTTATTTCCTTCATGACCTCGGTTTTCTCATGGACATCTGACAGTAACAATAACATTAACCACCTTCCTGGATGAAATCAGGTCATTTTTAAGCACATGGAGACTCTGTCAATGGAAATTCTTTTCATTGGCATGATTTTTTAAAATTAAAAAAATATGCTTTTAATTTGCCTTGCAAAATAGTAAGCTTCCGTGTCATAACTGTTTGGGCCACTTTGAAATGACTATCTGTTAGGATATTTTTATTTCTGTCTGACGTTAGCATTTACTCACTGGTGATGAATATGACAGAGCGTCTTAGGCATTCAAGCATGCTTTTCAGCAGAAGAAATGGCATTATTTTAATGAGTGTACTTTTAAAAATTAGAGTAAGTGATCTGAGTTAAATAGGAAAGTATAATTAAAGACCAAGTTCAGTCCAGAAACAATATTCACGAGGCGATAAATGAAGCGCTATGCACGAGGCCAGAAACTCTTCATTGTCTTTGCTCTCCGTACTGGAGTAACGCAATAGCTGCGAAGCTGGTAGCGTGTTGTGCTCAAGTACTCTCTTCATCCTCTGGAGGTGTTCCTGAGCTCACACTCGTGTGAGTGTCGTATCCCCCTACCCCACCCCCCGCGAGGCCACTGCAAGCAGCAGGTGCTCCCGAGTACTCGGAGGAAGAGACTCGATAGTTAGCCTTGTAGGATCTGGAGGCTCAGAAAGGCACAGCTCTGAGACAGCAAACCCTCCCTCTAGCTACGTACGGGCGTGCGGAGCGCTAGCCGATCTTCATTGTTCTATTTCAGCCCGTTAAGATGTGCATCCTCGGTCCTCCGGCCGTGGGGAAAACCAGCATCGCTGAAGTATTGGCCAAGTACTACAAAGTCCATCACATTAAGCTGAAGGACGTCATTTCCGAAGCCATTGCAAAGCTGGTATCTCTTTTAACAACTTCATTGGGAAATATTTTTGTGGGGTTTTTTTTTCTGAAGTGAGAAGTGGGAAGGCAGAGAGACAGACTTCCGCATGTGCCCCACCAAGAGGGACGCGGGGTCCTTCTGGGGCATTGTTCCGCTGCAACCAGAGCCATTCTAGTGCCTGAGGCGGAGGCCATGGAGCCACCCTCAGCGCCTGGGCCAACTTTGCCCCAATGGAGCCCTGGCTGAGGGAGGGGAAGAGAGAGAGAGAGAGAGAGAGAGAGGTAAAGGAAAGAGGAAAGGGTGGAGAAGCAGATGGGCGCTTCTCCTGTGTGCCCTGGCTGGGTATTGAACCGGGGACTTCCATACTCCGGGCCGACGCTCTACCACTGAGCCAACCAGCCAGGACCTGGGAAGTTTTGTACTTTAAAAAAGACTTTTCTTAGTTGTGTGATAAAGAGCCACTGTTTTTACATGACATCTTACAAAGAGATTTGTTACTTTTGCTGGATTTTGTTGTTGGTCCCGCTCATAGAAGCACTGAATCCCACAGTGTTTTTCTCAATGAGATGAAAGCATGGCTTGCCTTTGATATTTTTTTAATAATTTTATTTTTAATTTTTATTTTTTATTGATTTTAAAGAGAGGAAGGAAGAGAGTGGGAGAGAGACAGGAACATTGATCTGTTCCTGTATATGCCCTGACCAGGGATCGAACTGGCAACCTCTGTGCTTCCAGACGATGCTCTAATCCAGAGGTCCCCAAACTACCGCCCGCGGGCCGCATGCGGCCCCGGGGCCATTTATCTGGCCCCCACCACACTTCTGGAAGGGGCACCTCTTTCACTGGTGGTCAGTGAGAGGAGCACAGGATGCATCCGCACCCATAGTTCCCATTGAAATACCGGTCAGTTTGTTGATTTAAATTTACTTGTTCTTTATTTTAAATATTGTATTTGTTCCCATTTTGTTTTTTTACTTTAAAAAAAGATATGTGCAGTGTGCATAGGGATTTGTTCATAGTTTTTTTTATAGTCCGGTCCTCCAACGGTCTGAGGGACAGTGAACTGGCCCCCTGTGTAAAAAGTTTGGGGACCCCTGCTCTAACCAATCGAGCCATCCGGCCAGGGCTGCCCTTAAAATTTAGTCTGTCTCCAGCTGTTGCTCAAAATATATCTTGTGTTCTCACTGTTGACTGGGACCTTTTATTAATTTTTAAAAAACTCTTGATGTACACTTCTTAGGGTATTATCAGACAGTTTATTTACAAGATGCTTTTAAAAAAAAAAAAAGAAAGAAAAGAAAGGCGTTATTTCCTTAAAGCAGTTTTGGGTGCACAGCAAAACTGAGAGGCAGAATCAGAAATTTCCCATCCGCCCCCTGCCCCTCCCATGGCAGATGATGAGGGAACAGCAAACCAGTACACGGCAGCAGCCAACTGGGGGAGGGGGGGTCTCTGTCGTGTGCAGGAGGCGATCGTGGCCCTTAAGTACGGAGCGGAGGTAGAAGAAGGGGAGGAGGAGGAAGAGGAGGAGAACGTGTACGATGCGCAGGAGCTCTTAGACAGCGTCAAGGAGAACATGGAGCAGAACGCAGGTAGCACCCAGCAGGGGTCGGGCGGGCCTTGCTAATGGTGGGTTGTCATTTCTTTGTGTTAGTGTTTAATTTTTCCATTGACTTGAGAGAGAGAAACAGATGGGGGGGAAGAGAGAGAGAGAGAGAGAGAGAGAAGCATCAGCTCGGTCCACTTAGCTGTTCCATTTAGCTGTGTGCTCATTGGCTGCTTCTCCCACGTGCCATGACTGGGGTCAAACCTGCCACCTCTGGCACATGGTGGCGGGGGTGATGCTCTATCCACTGGCCAGGGCACAGTGGTTTTTGTTTTTGTTTTTTATTTCTCCAGGTAGACAGCACAACTTTATTTTTAAATTTATTTTGTTTTTCTAATTTGATCTATGAGTCTTTTTGGTTTCTTTTCCTTGTTATAAAAAACTGCCTTTTTTTTTTTTTTGCTATTATAAGTACAGAAATTATAACAACCATAAAGGAATTTCATTTATAATCTCTATCCTCCCAGCCCAGAAAAAAGAAGAAGTCACCATTAATATTTTGGTGGTTGACCAAAGGATGGGAAAGAACTACCCAAGTTAAAAAATAACATCAAATAAACCAACTGTGTAGTCACAAATATTGTATGAGCATCAGAAATCATTAATTAAAAGGCAAAGGACAAACTAGGAGAAAATACTTGCCGCCAATATGACAGATTGTCCTTAATATATACAATACTCAGGCAAACTAATAAGAAAATAATTAAATCCTTAATAGAAAAATAAATTAATGAATAACCTGGACCCATAATCAATGCTGCAAGGAATACATACAAATCAATGGGAATATATTCCTACTCGTGTTTGGACATAAGAAACATCCAAACCTGTAGAGTATTTTTATAAGACTTTTAGCCAAACTGAGGACATGAGCTGGGGAGCAGGATCTCAAATGCTCCGAGAATGACAACGTGCAGCTTCTTTTATGCATCTGCCATGAAGGAGAAGATGTAAGGGAGATTACATGAAGGTGGGGGCTGGGGGGGGGGAGAGGCAGGGCCTGGGTTCGGTGAACAAAGTTATGTGCTCCCTTGAGGGTGAATACCCCCATCAGGGTGGTTACTTCTGACGTTTCAGCCTAGGTGCACGTGCACAACGGAGTGGGCGGGCTTAAAACCTTTCACTGAAGAGTTTTGTTCCTGGCGCATGGCTGCCCACCTCGACCTGCCCAGTTAGGAGTTCATGATCAACCCCCCTGCGGTGTTACTTCCCATATAGAACCCCTCCCCCCTTTCTTTTTCATCCATACTCACCTGGTCATTTTAACCAGCTGAACAAATTCATCACAGTCAAGTGTCACTATCAACTCAAAATCTAGTCTCATTTTTTCCCCCACCCTGCTATGGAATTTAAGGCTGGTCCCACTGCAACCCCTAGATAATAAGTAAGTGGCCTCATTGTTTATTCATGCTTTAAGAAGTCCACTCAAATACACACAGACTGGGTTTTGAACTGAGATGTTTCTAAGGGAGCTTGCTACCTAGCAGGAAAACCATCACTTAGCAGTTATTAGAAAAACAAAACCACTTCATTTTTATACTTTGACAGTTGAGTTCCTCCATCAAGCTGGTTATGCTGGTATTGTCTGCAGACCAGTCCAATAGTGTGGACCCTTCTCCCCTCACCATCTTTATCACACACATTCGGTTTCTTGTCTCCGTTTACTTCTCCCATCTTGCTAGTGGCTGTTTCTGATCCCCAGGGTTGGACTGGGCAAGAGGCACTTAGGGGGCTCTGGCCCATTGACTCAGTCGGTTAGAAAGTCATCCCGAAATGCTAAGGTTGTGGGTTCAATCCCCTGTCAAGAGATTGTGTACGTGCCATGTGTACGTGCACTCTAAGCCTGCGGTGTAAGGACAGAAAGTGGGCGCTGGGGTAGCGAATGAGGCCCCCCCAGAAGAGAGGCAAGAACCAGAAGAGACAAACACTGGACAATATTTTTTGACAGAGACTTATAGAATAAGTCCTCACAAGGACCCAAAAGTCTTATTTATCCAAGGACTTTATGTAACAGGATGGTGTGACGTACCCAGGAAGAGACCAGTGAATGCATGACTAAATGGAACATGAACGCCACCCCTTAACCCCCGCCCTTTCTCCCTTCCTCTCTGTCTGTCTAAAAATCAATCGACTAAACAAATAAAAAAGGAGGTTAGGGAAGGACAGAGATGTAAACTGGCCTTGGGTGACAGGTGGCCTGAGTGCTTGCTGCTCCTTGCTGGTGTGCTCTCATGGGCCACTGAGGATGTGCCTGCCTTACCCCGAGGCACTGCTCCTGAGTGCCCTCGCCACCTTCTGGCCCTCCACCCTCTTGTCCTCTAGGTGGCCCCCTTTCCAGCTACTCACCTTCAGTGACCCTTGTCCCTTCACGCCCTCCTTCCCCCAGGCCACGCCAATCTGTTTTCAGTGGTGGAGAAAATGACTTTGTTAGCCTACTCCAAGTGTCCACTTATACCGGCGGGCATTTCTGCCTTGGTTCCTGCTTTGATGTGGGCCAGGCTGGGAGAAAATGGGGTTTCGAGGCCCAGGGAGTGTCCTCAGAGGGAAAGAAGGTGTGCAGAAAACACAGACCGATGCTTTGCCATGTAACACTGTCCCTGCCTCACCTGGGGGAAGCTGGGAGGTGCTGTCCTGGTTTAGAGTCTCAGAGTCCTGGTGCCTACCATCTGGGGATGAGGAAAAACCCAGCATAAGACACTCCATGGTGGGCACACCTGTGGAAGGACATCTGGCCAGGCCACATTAAAGGGAGCGGAGCACATGAGATCTTGCTTCCTGAGGTGTCATCAATTTGACTCAAAGTCTTATAAAAATTTTCTTAAAAACATGAAAAATAAAGGGTAGAAGACAGGGATGTTTAGGAATCCACAGGTGTGTACGTGCCATGTGTACGTGCACTCTAAGCCTGCGGTGTAAGGACAGAAAGTGGGCGCTGGGGTAGTGAATGAGGCCACCCCAGAAGAGAGCCAAGAACCAGATGAGACAAACACTGAACTATATTTTTTGACAGAGACTTATGGAATACGTCTTCGCAAGGACCCAAAAGTCTTATCCAAGGACTTCATGTAACAGGATGGTGTGACGTACCCACTGGGCTCTTTCCATGCCCAGGGAAGCAGCCACATAGAAAGATTACAGTAGAGACAGTGCCAAGTTGAGAACAGTCACTGCATTGCCCAAGCCCAGGAAGGGCCTGTCCTTGGCTGGACACTCCGCTCTTCCCAGATGTAAGAGGCCAAACTGGGTCAGCAGCCTCTGTCTAGAGGGGCTCTGGGAGGCAGCAGAGGGCATGGTCTTTGGGGGAACAGAAAGTCTTCAGAACAGCCCCTCCCCCCTCCACCCACCTGCCCACTTACTACAAGGTTGGAAGAGTTCCTCAGTCCCCTCAGGTTTGCCCCCAAATCCTTCCCAGTCATATTTACCAGAAACTAGAACATGGACCTTGATTATATTTGAACAAAACAAGACCTTGGAACCCACGACACAGACCCACACAGAAATTTCACAGCACAAGGACACAGAGGTGAGCTCCTTTGTCCCTAACATGACCCAGTTTGTGAATGTATGGTTTAATGATTCCAGCTAGACAGATTTCACCACGAGGCAGCTCCAGGTCCTGTTTATACAAAATTTCACGTCTGTCGGCCCCTGACAGTGCATCTGAAACAAGGACTTGTTTACATCTCCGGATGTACTAGGTATAGATTCTTTCTGATCACTTTATATGTTTCAAAAGCATTTTGGAATTATTAAATCTAGTTGGATGCCCGGTGATTGATTGATCACGGGATTATTTCAACTATTCCGTGAATTTGAAAATAAAAAGGTTGGAAGGAAAAACATGTAAATATATATCAACTTGGCAGTGTCTGTACTGTGCATAGATTACTTAAAACCTTAGCATTTACATTTTTTGAGATTTTTAAAGATTTTTTATTTTTTTTCCTCATAAGAATTGTTCTCCCTCTAACCTATAGCTGTTTGGAGGAAGTGCACAATGTCATTTTGTGGATAATTATGGTAATGAGGATATTTATAAAATTAAAAATAATTGCTGAATTTGACAGTTTCTTATTAAAAACAAAACAAAGCAAAAATAACCTTGGTTGCAATAATATGGGTTAATATTAGCATTTTAAATATTAGTAGTATTTAAAAGATAGACTTAAACTTTTTTTAAAAAAACAGTGTGGTGTTTTAAAGACTCCAGTAGGGCTGTGCTCATTCATTTTAAAGTGGAGGTTGACAGTTCCCTTCCAGGGAGCTCCATGCTGGCCCAGGTGTGTCTCTAGGAAGTCACAGTTCCCTCGAGAAAGACACTTGGGCTTGGCTTGGGCTTAGCCCTTTGTGTACTTACAGTCCATAATCATCTAACTGTTGCTGGAGGTCCCTCTTGCATGCAGAACACCGACGGTCAGAGGCAAACAGAAATGAATGGCAAACTCGCCTGAAATAAACCAACATGGCGCCCTCTCCCTCCCTCTGAGAGCACACCAGGCCCTCCCCTTCCCCCTCACCTCCCCCCTCCCCCCCTTACAGGCACTTTACCTCTGCCTTTCTCATTTCTAAGCTCCAAGGGCCCTTCTTTTTTTTTTTTTTTTTTTACAGGGACAGAGAGAGAGTCAGAGAGAGGGATAGATAGGGACAGACAGACAGGAACAGAGAGAAATGAGAAACATCAATCATTAGTTTTTCATTGCCATTGCAACCCATAGTTGTTCATTGATTGATTTCTCACATGTGCCTTGACCGCGGGCCTTCAGCAGACCGAGCAACCCCTTGCTGGAGCCAGCGACCTTGGGTCCAAGCTGGTGAGCTTTTGCTCAAGCCAGATGGGCCCACGCTCAAGCTGGCGACCTCGGGGTCTCGAACCTGGGTCTTCCGCATCCCAGTCCGACGCTCTATCCACTGCGCCACAGCCTGGTCAGGCCAAGGGGCCTTCTTTTGCTTCTGTAACCTGGCTCCTGAGCCCACGCAGCCCAACTGGCTCACTTTACTACCTCTGTAAGTTTCTAAATCAACTTTCTTTTATAATTTGAAAAAATAATTTTTTTAAATAAGCCAAAGCATGTGTTGAAGGGGATAGAAGCTGGATTTCTGAGTATGCGCATTTGCTTTACCATGGAAGCCTTTGGAAATGGAAAGTAGAGTGCTTAAACAGCACCAGTCTTTCAGCATTAGCAATCCCTTGACTTTAAAAAAAAATTGTTTTTATATCTTTTTTTTTTTTTTTTTTTTTATTCATTTTAGAGAGGAGACACAGAGAGAGAGAGAGAGAGAGAGAGAGAGAGAGAGAGAGAGAGAAACAGGGGAGGAGCTGGAAGCATCAACTCCCATATGTGCCTTGACCAGACCAGTGCAGGGTTTTGAACTGGCGACCTCAGTGTTCCCAGGTCGACACTTTATCCACTGCGCCACCACAGGTCAGGCTGTTTTTATATCTTTGCACCATTGTGAACCTTACTGGGAAGTAATGTCCGATCATTTTGAGAACTTTAATTATGCTAAATAACACTTTTGATTAGGTTTTGTCTTGGCCATAATATTTAAATTTCTGACAGTTATTTTCTGAATCAGTTACTGCTTAACGATTAGTGTGACAATGAAAGGCAGAAGAAAGGAGAAATGTTTTGATTAGATCATTTTATTGTCATTAATAAATTGATAAAAAGAGGCCACACACTATTCTATCTTATAGAAACATGATAAACTAGAAGTGTAGTACTACCCCAGAAACAGCTTCAGAGATCAGTTTCTTGAACTTGCCAGACTCACATCACCATAATAATGTATATATAAAGCAACGTATGGGCAGGGCCCTGTTTTGGAAATGATAGCTGATCAATAATTATGATAAAATGATAAATGGATATTGTCTGTGAAGAAGAAGAAAACTTCCCCTATCCTCCTAGGTTCTTTTGGTTGGTCTAATTAAATCACCATGAGACTGACCTGTGGGGGCGCAGTGGATAAGGTGTCCACCTGGAACACTGAGGTCACCAGTTCAAAATCCTGGACTTATTGGGTCAAGGCACATACAAGAAGCAACTATAAGTTGATGCTTCCCGCTTCTCCCCCCACCCTTCCCTTGCCTTTCTCTCTCTCTCTCTCTCTCTCTCCCTCTCTCCTCTCTCTAAAATCAATAAGTAAAATCTTTTTCACAAATCTACATGAGACAGATTAAAAAGAGAAAATGACCATATTTAATTACAAATGTATGCATGAGAACCGCCATATACGCGAGAGAGTCAGAGACCATGCGCACATGAGAGGTTCAAAGACAGAGAGAAAATGAGGAAGATACGACATTCTGAGCTAGGGATGAGTTTCCGAGGGGAGAAGGTCATTTACAGAAAGATAAGAAAAGCCAGTGTTCGGTAATTAGTAGTTTGTCCTACCATACAGGTAGGTAAAATAAAAAATATATATTTCTGATGATAACTCTTCTGAGCAAGGCCTCTAGCTTAAGGGACATAAGAGAGAAAAATGTTTCTCGAACTCAAAAAGTCTCAGTTGCCTTAAGTTCAAAATAATTCACAGGTAAAAGTGCACATTTTGGGGAGGCCTTTTCTGAACCTCTACATCTTTAATGACTGCACCCGTTTTGAAACAAACGCGCTCCTCCCTAGCCTCCCCAGGCAATTGCAGTGGGCAAGGCTTGAGAGGGACCTGCCCAGGGGGGCCAAGGTCAGAAATGCCATTTGGACTGGAAAAGACAGGGAGAGGGCGTTGGGGAGGCATCTGCATCTGTAAAGAGGATGGTACTCTTGAGGCTCCAGTCAAGTCTGGTTGCTGAGCACCTACTAGCATGTGCCAGCAACACACACGCATACTATCTCCGCTCACCCAATGGAAGCATTTACCACCGTTACGTATGAAGGTTACGGACGTATCAAATCAGAACTGAGTAACCCTACTGTCGAGTGGGAACGCACTGGATTTCTCCACTGACTGCGCATTCAGCTACACCGGGAAGCTGTGGCCACAGCGGACAGTCTGGATATGCAGACGTCAGCATCTGTTTCTGTTCCTCCTTGGAGACAAGCTCATTGGGGTCTCCTACTTCGTTGTGCATTAGAAGAATTCGTGTGTTGTGTTCGAGACCCAAAAACACATATTTTTCACTATGATGGACAACATAAGGGATTTTCAACAGCAACTTTGACTATGGGATAATTTTTCAGATAACTATAGGAATGTGACTCTACAATAATATATATATATATATATATATATATATATTTTTTTTTTTTTTCTTTTTCTTAGGCCGACTGGAAGATCAATATATCATTCGATTCATGAAAGAAAAGCTAAAATCTATGCCTTGCAGGAACCAAGGTTTCATTTTGGATGGATTCCCAAAGACCTATGATCAAGCCAAAGACCTGTTCAGCCGTAAGTCTGAGCAGTCCCTCTGCTTTGAATATTTACATTCTGTTAAGTTGTGACTTTACAGTGCAGAGTAATAATCACCCAGTTAAAATTAGTGACTGCTAGTTAAAAAGAGTTTAATTTTTTGAGCTATCCATGGTAATAATAGGTAATAAAGAGGACAATGTACGTTTTGTTTTATTAGAAGACGAAGACGAGGAGGAGGAAGAAATCAGAGGCAAAATGTTTCCCTTTGATAAATTAACCATGCCTGGTAAGTTTAAAATATTTCTGCAAGGTCCTATTTCAAGAACTGCCACTTGATAGCTCTTTTGTACCAGAACTATCTTTTTAATTTTACTAAAATAGATTTATTTTTTAGGGGAAAAATAAGTTAAATGATACACTTAAAATCAAATTTCCAAACTAAGGAAAGCATTGGTGTTAAATATTTGTGCTATTTAAGTTCTCTGAGAATGTCTACTTCTGCTGCTCCCTCCTATAACAAAGCCTGACTTCTGAGTTAGCTAGTGAGACCCCAGGGTCCGGATCCCTGCCACCCCTACTTGTTATAGGGGCCGGCGATGCCGTCATCTCTACCGGAAGGCATTCAGAATCCGGAACTGAGACTGGGCAGGTAAAAAAAGCTTGTCAGCACCCTGTGAACTCCACAAGCAAATTTCTCCGAACGCATGTTTACACAGAGATTTCACAAGAGAAGCATAAACAACTTATTCCGTGACAAAGGAGCTGCTGAGCAACTGGCAGGCATCTCTTCTGACCTTGCCATGAACTTTCAAACGTTTTCCTCTCTTTTCTTAAAACAAACAAAAAAAATCAGTTTGCATGAGGTGTAATCATAGGAGATGATTTTTGCCTGTGTGGTAAATATAAGCTATTTTCTTTTTGTGTGTGTGTGTGTGTGTATTTTTCCAAAGTGAGAAGTGGAGGGGATGCAGACAGACAGACTCCCACATGCGCCCGACCAGGATCCACCCGGCATGCCCACCAGGGGGTGATGCTCTGCCCATCTGGGGCATTGCTCCCCTGCAACTGGAGCCATTCTAGCCCCTGAGGTGGAGGCCATGGAGCCGTCCTCAGCATACCGGCCAAACTTTGCTCCAATGGAGCCTTGGCTGCAGGAGGGGAAGAGAGAGACAGAGAGGAAGGAGAGGGGGAAGGGTGGAGAAAGAGATGGGCGCTTCTCCTGTGTGCCCTGGCCAGGAATCGAACCCAGGATTTCCACACACCAGGCCAACGCTCCACTGCTGAACCAACTGGCCAGGGCCAATACAAGCTATTTTCAACAGCTTAGTACAGGGTTGTGTTGCAGAGAGGTAGAATCCCCCCACCCTCCTTCTGTAGTTCTTACAGCTGGACTAATAATAAAATAATGAAATTGACACAAGACTCCATTAGCTGGAGAAAAACCAACTTTTATACGTGGACGGAGGAGAATCATCATATGACGTTCAGATCCTAAAATGAGCCTCAAAGAAAAAATCAAACCAGGCACCTTTTAATACTTTTTTAGACAAAGAAACAACGCATTGATGAGAAATTGGCAGAAGAAAGTTAGTAGTCAGCAAAAAGGAATCTAAGCAAGTTGTGGGTATTTCTCTCAGGAACCTGAACGAGGACAGGGCTTGAGCAGTGACTGGCGAGGGCGTCACAAGGCTGCTGTAGGTACACTCCCCTCCGGGCTCTCTGAGCTCTGTGATAAGGTCACATGGCAGGGTTATCTCCTGCTCTTAGGGGGACCGAGAGGTCAGGGTTTTCTTCTTGCACAGACAGTTTTTTAAGTAACTTTAATTCCAAATACTCTATCATCTTGGAGTGGCTGTTACTCAGAAGGGACTGTTCACTGGTGTCAAAGTCCCCAAGAAAGTTGGTTCACGGCTGTAACCCTCTTCTCTTGGTAGAGGCAGAGATTCCGAGGAGGCCTGTGGAAGCCCTGAGAGCCCCAGTGGCAGCTGTCCTCAGGGATGGGAGTTCATGGCAGCAACACGAAAAGGGTGGGCTGTCTCACATCCCCCCTTCATTTATGTATTTGCTTCAGAAAAAGTTATAAAGTGAAGTCAATTACTCTAAATCAGGGGTCCCCAAACTACGGCCTGCATGCGGGCTGCATGCGGCCCCCTGAGGCCTTTTATCCGTCCCAGCCGCACTTCTTTCATTGGTGGTCAGTGAGAGGAGCACAGGATGCATCCGCACCCATAGTTCCCATTGAAATACTGGTCAGTTGTTGATTTAAATTTACTTGTTCTTTATTATTTATTTATTTATTACTTGTTCTTTATTTTAAATATTGTATTTGTTCACGTTTTGTTTTTTTACTTTAAAATAAGATATGTGCACCTGACCAGGAGGTGGCGCAGTGGATAGAGCGTTGAACTGGGATGCAGAAGACCCAGGTCCGAGACCCCGAGCTCACCAGCTTGAGCGCGGGCCCATCTGGCTTGAGCAAAAGCTCATCAGCTTGGACCCAAGGTCGCTGGCTCCAGCAAGGGGTGGCTCGGTCTGCTGAAGGCCCGTGGTCAAGGCACATGTGAGAAAGCAATCAATGAACAACTAAGATGTTGGCGACGTCAAAGGAAAACTAATGATTGATGCTTCTCACCTCTCTCTGTTCCTGTCTGTCTGTCTCTATCTATCCCTCTCTCTGACTCTCTCTCTGTCCCCGTAAAATAATAATAATAATAATAATAATAATAAAATAAGATATGTGCAGTGTGCATAGGGATTTGTTCATAGTTTTTTGTTTATAGCCCGGCCCTCCAACGGTCTAAGGGACAGTGAACTGGCCCCCTGTGTAAAAAGTTTGGGGACCCTGCTCTAAATAACCAGGTCTGTCCAGTTTATGAGAGTTTATCACTTCTGGGCACTATTTATTCGCTGCAAACCTCGTCATAAATCCTCATGTTCTTGCTGAGACATAAATAGATAAAATTCAGCTCAGCAAACCATTTGTCATACCCCAGGCTGCACAGAAAGTGTGGGCTTGCTCCTTGAACCTCCTCACAATCCTGCGAGGTGGGAATTACTACCATGTTTGCCCGTCGCAGAACAGACTTATCCAAGTCCGCTTCGCTGGTAAACGGGAGGGCTTAAATTCACTCCCAGGTCCTTGCTGCTCCATAGCCTCCTAACCACGGAGTCAGTGAGAGTCCTCCACAAGATAAAGAAACGGAAACAGAGCTAAAATGACGAATGCTTCATAAAACCTAGCTAGCCCGGGGAAGGGCAGCCTCCCCCAGCTTGATAAGGCCCCCTCAAGATGTCAAAACATCATAAGATACCTAAAATAACATGATTAATACAAGCACCCGCACTTGATTTGAACGATAGCACGTTTGAATGGATGGTAACCAAGTCCTGGGGGGTAAATCACTGCATTTTGCCTCTGCTGCCTGCACACATCCAGTTTGACTCTTTTCAGATCTCTTAGTTGAAAGAGACAAATTTAAAGTTGTACCTACCTGATAAATATGGAAACATTTGTTAAAACTTAAGTTCTCACATGAATCCAGAGAGCCAAATACAGTGACCTCTTTGATTTGAACAATCTGACCAAGCAGAAATCTACTACTTGCTGTCCACAGTTAGCCAGCACAAGAAAAGTGTGTGTTCTGAATAATTATCTCAAGCTACTAAAAAATCCTGATGTTCTCCCTGAGTCATAAAAGATAAAGGACCTTAAAAAATATACCATCTAGTGGGAGATATATTTTATCACATTAAAATCCTTTGAACATTGGAAGCCAAGTATATCACTCATTATTCACAATATTTGATTAACTGGAGTCTTCCATCTCCCCATCATTGGAAGAAAGATACAGCATTATATTTTGAAATTCGTAGATTTTTAACAATTATTAAATCTTGACCTAGAGCCTGACCAGGCGGTGACGCAGTGGATAGAGTGTTGGACTGGGACGCGGAGGACCCAGGTTTGAGATCCCGAGGTCGCCAGTTTGAGTGCGGGCCCATCTAGCTTGAGCAAAAACCTCGCCAGCTTGGACCCAAGGTCGCTGGCTCCAGCAAGGGGTTGCTCGGTCTGCTGAAGACCTGCAGTCAAGGCTCATGTGAGAAAGCAATCAATGAACAACTAAGGTGTCGCAACGAAAAACTGATGATTGATGCTTTTCATCTCTCTCCGTTCCTGTCTGTCTGTCCCTGTCTATCCCTCTCTCTGACTCTCTCTCTGTCCCTGTAAAAAAAAAAAAAAAAAAAAAAAAAAAATCTTGACCTAGATAACTGACATCATGGAGCTTAGATTTAATTTCCAGTAAATTTATTGACAGAATTTTTATTTAAGTACTATACCGGCATTTGGGGTCCAGCTATCTCCTTTTCTTTTTAAAATATAGCTTGGACCGTGCTCGCTTCGGCAGCACATATACTAAAATATAGCTTGGACCAAACATGAGCATCGAAG
The DNA here is from genome assembly GCA_037038555.1 of Rhynchonycteris naso. Taxonomy (NCBI): domain Eukaryota; kingdom Metazoa; phylum Chordata; class Mammalia; order Chiroptera; family Emballonuridae; genus Rhynchonycteris; species Rhynchonycteris naso. Next base: position 8,655,418 of record CM072999.1, on the reverse strand, counting down.
TTAAATGATCCTGGCTGGGTAGTTCAGTTGGTTAAAGCATCATCCTGATACGTCAAGGTTGTGGGTTCAATACACAGGCAGGGCACATACAAGAGACAACCAATGAATGCATGGTGTATCTCTCTTTCCTTTCCTCTCTCTCCAAAATTAATATAAAATAAGTAAATAAGCTAAATTAAATTAGGTCAGAATAGTGGTGGCATCAGACTATGATTATGAATTTACAGGATCTATTCCACAAGCTCTGTCCTCAACCTTAATTTTCACTGTTAACACACAAAGCAGACAATGTTCACATATATTCCCTATGCCCCATGGGCACATCCTGCTCTGAGCTCTGCACTTAATAGTTTTCTTGTTCATTCAAGAGAGCATATTAGTCCTGACCCGCGGTACCACAGTGGATAGAGCCTCGACCTACGATGCTGAGGACCCAGGTTTGAAATCCCGAGGTCACTGGCTTGAGTGCAGGCTCATACACAAACATGATCCCACGATCGCTGGCTTGAACCCAAAGGTTGCTGGCTTAAAGCCCAAGGTCGCTGTCTTGAGCAAGGGGTCACTGGCTTGGCTGGAGGCCCTACGGTCAAGGCACGTATGAGAAGCAATCAATGAACAACTAAAGTGCCACAGCTATGAGTTGGTGCTTCTCATCTCTCTCTCTTCCTGTCTGCTTCTGTTCTTTCTCTCTCTCTCTCTAAAAAAAATAAATAAAATAAGAAAGCATATGAGAATGGCATTATTATGTAGCAAACCAATACAATTTTGAATAAAAATTAAATCATTCCCAAGCTTTGCCAGGCTCTGACAGGTAGCTAGTTATTTGTCATGCCATGTCTGCTGGCCGTATGCTGACCAGTGTGCTGTGGTGAGGACATCTGAGAATAGTAACTCACCTAGAAAGTTAATGTCACTGACCTGCACCTTCAACATCCATTCATTCACTCAACAAATATCCACTGAACTTACACTAGATGCTGGAGAAACAGCTGCTTTCATGGCTCAAAAGAAGATCACAGATGGGGGAAATGACACCATCATTAATATGATCCACATGTGAAAACGTAGATGATACTGGATATAGATGTATCACAGCCCGCGGAATGAAGGGAGGACCACATTGCACCCGTGGAAAAATAAGATCTCAAGGAGAGTTCCCATTTTTGTTAATTTGGCAAATCAGCCATTAAAGCATTTTGCTTATAGCCTCCGGATTCTTTGGGGATTGACTGGGAGGCTGATAGCTATCACAGGGTTATCAGAGATTTGCCATTTATAACTTCTGCTGCTTTTATTAAAGGGATGGATGGAAAGAAGGAAGGATGAAGGGAAGGAGGGAAGGAGGGAGGGAGGGAGGGAGTTTAAGGAAAATAATAGATTCCCACAAATACCAACTGGTTGGGCCTCAGAGGGCTGTCTCTGAGAATGTTCCTGATTTGCTTTATATTTAACTCCCACCAGCGGCAACAAGGAGGCCAATGTGTCATCAGTCCATTTGCAGCAACATGAGGTCTCGGCTGCCAACCAGACGTTTTCCTGTCCACCAGCACCTGCTGGTTAGTAGCCCGCACCGTCCCTGGGTTAACTCAGGAGCCTCTCCTTCTCCCCAGAATTTGTGTGCGCGCTGGACGCCTCGGATGAGTTCCTGAAGTTCCGGGTGATGAATCTGCCCGAGAGCCTTGTGGCTGGCACTCACTACAGCCAGGACCGCTTCCTCCGGGTGCTGAGCAACTACCGGGACATCAACACCGAAGATGAGACGGTCCTCAACTACTTTGATGAATTTGAAATCCACCCAATACATATTGGTAGGAAATGAAGTCAGGGATCATGTGAATGTGGACAGCCAAGTGTCAGGACCCCCCAGCCCAGAGCAAGGCTACGGCAGGGGTGGGGTGGGATGGAAGAGTTGGGAAGTCACAGGATGAACAGGCCCTTCTCCTGGGGATTCCTCCTGGTGGGTTTGGTGGTAGAGTGTTACTGTTATATAAAAACATATATTATGAAATGGAATACCAACATTTTAAAGGGCATTTCAAAGAAATGTGTTTGCTGCCAGCTGCTTTGGGCCATTCCCCCAGCTTCCTTGGGGACAGCATGTCAGTTGTCATAGCTGTTTCCACCCCCCTTGGCTTAGTGAACCCCTCAACTTCCTTTCTGCTTAGCTGGAAACTTGACACTTCCTCTTTTGTTGAGAAAAGTCCTGGTTCGACGAGAGCTTAGTGGCCAGGCTGATTTCTGGGGCCTCCCGAGGCCTCTCTTAAACTCCCTCCCAGGAGCCAGATGGGGCAGCAGTTGGACCCTGGAGTACTGGGAGATTTAGAGCTAATTCCAGTTCTGGCCCTGCCTCGGTTTTCTCATCTGTGAAACAGGAGAATAACCCCTGGCTTGTACAGTTCTTCCAAATGGTAGAGATAAGAGATGGGAAGTATCTAGCACATGGAAGGAGTTCAGCTAGTGGTGATTTTGTTTTTACTACCAACACTAAGGCCTAAAGTGGCCTACTGAGAAATGACAAGGTAAAACTGCTCATTAACCTGCACGTTCATCTCCGTTTGCACCCTCAGAAGTGATTGGCTTTTGCCCTCATCTGACCGTGTCTGTGCATATTGGATATATTTTACATATTTTCTGTGTAAAGCTAAGGACTTGACATCTGCTAAAATGAAAAGTCCTTTACCCTATTTAATTAGAGAACTAGGAAAAAAAATGGTGAGCAAATTTCACAAAAATAGCAATTGTCATCTTTTCAGTAAAACCCTAGAAATTATTTATGGAAAGATCGGGAGAGCCCCAGGGAGACACATCGAGAGACACAGAAACGACGGGTGAAGGGAACGTGTAGGCCTGGCATTCCTGTCCCCTCCTGCGCCCGGCAGGCACCGTTAGCCTTATCTCCACGCTGACAGCTGGGAGCTAAACACAAGCAAAGCAGAGAAACGAATTATCAGGATGGGCATGGGGGAGGGTGTCAAGGTCAGGAACGAGCCCGGCCTCAGAAGGGTCTGGAGCGGCCTGGGAAGATGCTGGCACCCACATCCTTCCTCCGCATCTCTGAACTCCACCTCTCTCACTCTTTGGACCAGAATCTCTCCCTCTCCTCTCTGGCTCACGTGGTGGCCTGGGGCAGCCCTACAACCCAGAGTTTCCGTTTTCCCCGGGAGCCAAGCCTAGCATGGGATGTGACTTTCAGTCCTAATTCCGCATTCCAAGGAGGGCAGGTCAGAGGCCCCATCCGCAGCCGCCCCCCACCCCCCCACACACACCAGGGTCAGGGCAGGAGTGTTCCTGGGGCAGCACTGTTCTCTGTGAGCCCTTCCTCCAAAAGTGACCCCTTCCGAAAATGCCTCAAAGCCCTTTCGAGCGCCTCCAGCTTATAATGACACTACTAGAGCCGTGGCTCTTAACCTTCTCTGAGGTGCCGAACCCACCGGTTTCATATGCATTCACCGAACCCTTCTTTAGCGATAAATACAATAGGATTTTTTCCCAAATTCAGTCTTGCCGGAGCGAGACTAGAGTTGCTCAACTTGGCATTGCATATCATGCAGATAGGACGCTGACTCCCAGCCCGTTCCGTGATACATGTGAATCCACGTTGTACATATTCGTCCGACCACTTCCTTTTTTTGCTCGACATGTTTAGTATGGATTAAAATATTAAGAAAGAAACCACACGACGCACAACTACGACAGCCGTTGACTACTGCACGCACTGAATTCCCCGCAGCACTGGTTGGCCAAGCAATGTAACGTGATCCTCTGCAGCAAGTGATGGCCACGCGGGGCGTGTCATCACGACTTTACACAAGTGTGTCTTTACCTCCGTGGCAGAGGCTTCTCCGAACCCCTGAGACCGACTCATTGGACCCCTAGGGTTCAATAGAACCCAGGTTAAGAACCACTGTACTAGAGGGATCAGAAAAAAAACATTTAAACGCTAGCGTTCAGGTACCAGCAGCAGTGAGTTTTATCTGCTATTGCCTCTCTTTTTCGGCTTGCTTCTACCTACTAGTTGATACATTGGCCCTGCTCTTCCTCTGTTTCCGTGTTAGAACCTGGTGGTGCCTCTAGTCGAGGTCAAGGTCATAGTGTGTACACCTGGGGTGGGGGAGGGGCGCGCCACCCTGGCTGCAGGTGGGGGGGCGGGGTAACAGGTTTCCTGGAAGAAAGTCAGGAGGTCCTGAGTACCCAAACACACCCACTGCACACCCTTGGTGCAGACACTTTCCAAGAAAGCCCAAGAGGGTGGTGTTGAATTTACCAATAAGCCTTCTTTTCTCTTCTTGGTCCCGATATTAACATGAGTCAGTCTGGAGTTTGGACATTTTCCTATTCAAGTAGGCTACTTGAAATGGTTAATTTTTTATTAAATATATATAAACTGAAACCATGTTCCAGAATAATTGATTCTCAGAAACAGAAAACCAAAGAAACCCAACGCCACCCCAGATGCCACCCTGTCCAGCCTCTGTCCGACGAGCGCAGGACTTCTTTCGGTGGAAACCTTCAGTTGGAACGTTTCTGTCATGGCTGGTTTGTCTGCTTCCAGGGGTGGAGAACTCACTCCTTTCCAGGAAGTCCATTCCCCGCCCCCATCCATCCACTTAAGTAAACAGTTGACCTTCAGAATGTGACGACCAGAGCCCAGTCTTTCTTCCCCCAGTTTCCCTGACAGGGGCCCGAGGTCTGCCAGTGTGACAAAACATTCTGATCTGTGCTGGCAACTAGTAAAGGAGGCCCCAGGATGGTCATGTACCTAACGGACCATCACAAGGTCACGGTGGTGAAGAATCTCCCCCAGATATGGTCTCAGAATATATTGCAGGCAGGCCCACAATTGTAGTCCTTGTCCATCTCCTCCCTCTCTCCTGGTGTTTTAAGAGGTAGGAAGAGTAGAAGACGCCCAGAACAGACTCGCTATCAAACAACTCATCAAAGAGATTGGGGAGCCTCGAAACTTTGGTTTAACGGATGAAGAAAAAGTAGAAGAGGTGCGGAAGGCGGCTGAGGAACACATGGCCAGGGCGGCAAGGGAGGAAGCCGACCGGCAGCAAAAGGAAGCCTTGGAGACTGCAGAGAAGATGGCCCGCTGGGAGGAGTGGGTGAGTGAGTGTGTGTGCGTGTGCACCTGTGTACGCTACCCCCCCACACACACACAGCAAAGCCATGGAGGACAGCTGCACTCTCCCGTCCCGTTATAGAGAACTGTCATAGAAATACCCCAAAGAAGCTGTGTGTTTTAGTTCCTTTAGTCACGTGTACCATTTTAAAAACGATGCCCATAATCTTATGCTTAGGATCGATAATAACCCCAATAATGATGAGCCATCGCCCACAGTAATAACGCACATCCCTGTTACATGTATGACACCTTGCTGCCTGTCGACCTTGTGACTTCATTTGACTTTCCTCCATTTACCCGTCTAACCTATGTGGCCCGCCTCACCCCACCCTCCTCGTTCCCCAGGTCACCAAGTCATCCTCACGCTGCTTCCGGCAGCAGCACGCAGAACCACACAGCTCTCCACTTTCCACAGGGTCAGTGCTCCTCTGCCCAGGTCCCAGGCTGTGCCTGCCCCCTACTCTCCCCACTGCCTCCCCATCTGTAAAGCCAGTAGTCGCGGCCACCATCACAGCCGCCTGACTCGCGCAGGTTTGCATTAGATTAGGACAGTCGGTAATGAAACAACGGAGCCAAGAACTGGTGAGCCATCAGCTTTAATTCTAGCTTGCGCCTAGCAGGCAAGCAAAAACACACACTGGGCTCCAAAACCCACTCATTCAGTGCTCACAAAGCTACTGACTTATCCGAGTTTCCTAGAATCAAAGGTTTCTAGCTCACCAGACTTATTCACCTCTGTTCCCCATCTCCTTCTCCAGCACAAATGGCACAAACTGGCTTCTTCCTCAGCACTCTGCCATATTGGCTGCTTCTTCTTTCCTCAATGTGGCCTTAATCCGCTCTCCTCTCTAATACTAACCTCAGGAACCAAGAGAGCAAGCTCCCAGTCTGTCCCACTTTATAGTGTAGAATCCAAACCTTTAATCCAATCTACAAACTAGGAAGTCTTTGATACAAAGTCACTTATCTGAGGCATAATGGGAGGATTCCTCATGAGAGTGTACCACCCCACATCATCCAATCAGTCAAGGGTGTGGGGAAAAGCTTACTCTTAAAACTTGCACGTGGGCAGCGCCATCTTTAACAAAATGAGCATAATATATTTTATCTGCCCAACATATCTAATATACAGAAGGAAGGGAGGGAGAGGAGGAGAGAAGAGGGGAGGAGAGGGGAGGGGAGGAGAAGGGAAGGATGGGGTGGTGGGGCAGGGTAGGATATTCTTATGCACACAGTTTATGTGCCCGATTGTCTCCTTAGTATAAATTTTTAAGGCTTGCTAGGTCAGATTATGTGTGCATGGTTTAATTTTTGATACATATTTCTAAACTACCCTTCTAGCAAGAGTACACCAGTTTAGCCTGACCAGAAAGTGGTGCAGGGGATAGATTGTCAAACTGGGATGCGGAGGACCCAGGCTCAAGACCCCGAGGTCGCCAGCTTGAGCGCGGGCTCATCTGGTTTGAGCAAGGCTCACCAGCTTGGACCCAAGGTCGCTGGTTCGAGCAAGGGGTTACTCAGTCTACTGAAGGCCCGCGGTCAAGGCACTTATGAGAAAGCAATCAATGAACAACTAAGGTGTTGCAATGAAAAACTGATGATTGATGCTTCTCATCTCTCTCCGTTCCTGTCTGTCTGTCCCTATCTATCCCTCTCTCTGACTCTCTGTCTTTGTAAAAGAAAAGAGTACAGCAGTTCACACATTGTTTACCAGCGTGTTTTCCTACACCTCTCCCAACACTGCTTTCTTGATTTTGCTCGTGCATGCCACAAGTTTAACAGCTTTGTCTATGTTAGTTAGGAATTTACATTTCTCCTTATGTCACATGTTTTCTCTGCTCATGCTTGACCTGTGTGTCTTTTTCTTATTATTTTGCAAGAACTCCTGATAAGGTAGTAAAGAGAAATAGGAATGGCCCCTGGAGACCACAGCCTCGCAAGTTGTCCAAATCCTGCTCCATTCTCTTTGTAGGTCCATGGCCCTCACACGTTACTCTGTGTCCTAGCTTCTCCATTGATGAAGTGAGGATGATTATAATCAAACAAATTTTTGTGGAATTTTTTTCCAAAGACAAACACTCTGTTTACTGTCATGATATCAGTAGTCTTCTCAGCCAGCTAGGTGTTACCACTTACAGTCCAACAGAATGGCAGCTATTTCTTGCCAGCTCTAAACGAAGTCTGAAATGTGTTCTCCTACACAACGGTAATGTTTATGCAGCGGTTCCAATTGGTTATTCAACTCATCTGCGAGAAAATTATAAGGACATAAAAATTGTCCTCAACTTTCTGAAGTATGAGGAGCATAACTGGATCATTTGTGTGGATTTTAAAATGGTCAATTTCCTGCTAGGACCACAGAGGTTTCACAAAGTATCCTTGCTTTCTGTGTTTGTGGGACAGCTGAGCTCGGGAGAAACCTGGACACAGAAGAAGTGGCCAAAACATGAAGCTCTGGAAGTAAGGATGCAAAATATTGTGAATGAACCTGTAGTTAATTGAGACAGGATTATTTTTCCCCCACTTCACATCAAACTTGGCTTAATGAAGCAGTTTGTTCAGGCTTTGAATAGAGAAAGTGAATGCTTTCAACATATTATTTCTGCTTTTCCTGCCTTGTCGTTCGAGAAGATAAAAGCAGGTGTATTCGATAATCCTCAAATTCGTACCCTCATACGTGACAAAGAATTTGCCAGGAAGATGAATAAGGAGGAGAAAGCAGCATGGCAGTCCTTTGTGGCAGTTATAAAGAACTTCCTTGGCAACAAAAAAGCAGAAAGCTATGAACTTCTGGTTCAAAGGATGCTGTTGGCTTTCCACGACATTGGATGTAACATGAGCATTAAGATTCACTTCCTGAATAGTCACCTTGATAAGTTTCCCGAAAACCTTGGAGCTGTTAATGACAAGCAGACTACTGCTGGAGCATCAAACGAGATCGTCCTCAACAAGTACACAAACGCAAGAGCTACATACACCAATTTTTGCCTGAATAGAATTTAAATAAGTTTTGCGCAAATTTTATGATTAAAATAAGTGTTTTAATATGTTCTATTTTGAAATTGTAGACAAATTCTGATGCAATCATATCTTTTAGTGTGTTAGTGTATTTAATGCATTATGTAATTATATTTTCACAAAGATGATGCCCAAGAAGATATTCTACTTCATTATGTTAAACTAACTGTTGAAAATTTTACAATAAAATAAAAACCTAAAATCTTGAATTGCAAAAGAACTAGTTTATAAAGAAAAACTAATGTCAGATTTGAGATCAGCACACTCAAATTAGGAAAGAACAAGTGCTTTTTTGGATGCAACAAAAATTTTGTTCCCCAGTGTTATAGCTCCTACTTCATAGAGTCATGGTGGTGACTAAGGAGTTAATAAGTATAAAAACATGGAAGCAGCAGGCTGGTTCAATCCCTGGTCAGGACACATAGAAGAATCAACCAATGAATGCATAAATAAGTGGGAAAACAAATAGATTTTTATTCTCTCTCTTTCTCCAAAGTCAATTTAAAAAAAAAATTCAGACAGCGCCTAAAAAATGGTATGTACTCCTATAATATCCTAGTTTTTGTTTTGCTTTGTTTTTAAGCAAGACAGACAGACAGGAAGGGAGAGAGAAGAGAAGCATCAATTCTTTGTTGTGGCACCTTAGTTGTTCATTGATTGCTTTCTCATATGTGCCTTGACCAGGGGGCTCCAGCTGAGCCAGTGACCAATTGCTCAAACCAGCAACCTTTGGGCTCAAGCTGGAGACCTTTTGGCTCAAGCCAGCGACCATGGGGTCGTGTCTATGATCCATGGTCAAACCAGCGATCCTGTGGTCATGCTGGTGAGTTTGCGTTCAAGCTGGCAATCTCAGGGTTTCAAACCTGGGTCCTCAGCATCCTAGGTCAACACTCTATCCACTATGCCACCACCTGGTCAGGCCTAGTTTTTTTGTTTGTTTGTTTTTTGTTTTGTTTTGTTTTTTACAGAGACAGAGAGATAGTCAGAGAGAGGGATAGATAGGAACAGACAGACAGGAATGGAGAGAGATGAGAAGCATCCATCATCAGTTTTTTGTTACGACACCTTAGTTGTTCATTGATTGCTTTTTCATATATGCCTTGACCGTGGGGCTACAGCAGACTGAGTAACCCCTTGTTCAAGTCAGCAACCTTGGATCCAAGCTGGTGAACTTTTTGCTCAAACCAGATGAGCCCATGCTCAAGCTGGCGACCTTGGGGTCTCGAACCTGGGTCCTCTGCATCCCAGTCTGATGCTCTATCCACTGTGCCACCGCCTGGTCTGGCTGGCCTAGTTTTTTAAATAATGTGTTGCAAATAGTTTTTCTCAGCTCATTGTTTATCTTTTAACATCATTTATGGTGTTTCTTCTGGTCATAAAAAATTTTTTGTGTGTATATGTAGTCCAATGCCATCAGTCTTTTCCCATTTGGATCTCTGAGTTTGCTACCTTGCTGGGAGAGATTAAAAAGAAAATCAGTTAGGACTCTTTATCTTGCAGGTGCCAGAAAAGTATATTTAAATGGCTTAGAAATAAAGAAAACTTTTGAAGTCATGTAACAGTACAGTTCAGGCATATGGCTGGCTTCAGGCAAGTCTTGATACAACAGCTCAGATGATGTCACCAAGGACCTGGGATCCTCTGTCTGCTGCATCTCCTGTGTCAGCGTCATCCATGGGTTTTCCCTGATGTGTCCATGGATGAGGGTAGGCTGGACCACCAGGCTGAGGAAGAAGATTTCTCAAAGGAAACATGGAGTTATTTTTTTCCCGAGAGAGTGGCTGTATGCTGAGCAAGGAATAATAACTCACGTCCACCAGACTGATAACTCCTAGCTCTTCTGTTAGCACTTCAATGATTCTTCTTTTCTTTCTTCCTTTTTTTAAAATTTTCCTTTCATCTTTCCTTCTATTTTTCATCTAGGCAGCTAAAAATTATTTTTAAGAAGTGAGCATAGGGGTCCAGTTGATTATTTTCTAAATGACTAGCCCATTGTTATAACACCATTTATATCTATTCTCTGCTGATTGGAAATGCCATCTTTATAATAACGTAGTGAACATTTATAGCACAATCTACTTCCAGTACCTTACGGGGCGAGTCGTGTGAAACTGTTCTCCCTTTTCTGACTGTTTACCCCATCCCTAAATGTCCTATCTGTAGAATAAGCGACTAGAGGAGGTGAAAAGAGAAGAAGCAGAATTACTAGAGGCGCAGTCTGCTCCCCTGAGAAACTATTTAATGACCTACGTTATGCCAACGCTTACGCAGGGTCTGAATGAGTGTTGTAAGGTCAGACCAGAGGACCCCGTTGATTTTCTGGTAAGAGCTTGTTATCTTTTTTTTTTTAATATCAATCTAAAAATAAAATATACCTAAATGTTAAGCCAGTTGACATATATAAATTCTGCATCTGCTATTTGGGAAATAGCCTCTAACACCTTCACAGTTTATAATAAGATTTAAAAACAATTTTTTAAGTTGAATTTATTGGGATGACATGTGTTAGTAAAATTATATAGTTTCAAGTGTACAATTCTACAACACATCATCTGCTTATTGTCTTGTGTGTTCACGACCCCAAGTCAAGTTCTCCTTCTATCACCATTTACCTCCCTCTCCCTCTGGTGATCACCATACCTTTGTCTGTTGCTTTATCCCTTCACCTTTGTGACCCAGCCCCCCCCCCCAACCGCCCTTCCCTCTGACAGCTGTCAGTCTGTTCTCTGTATCTATCAGTCTGTTTCTATTTTGTTCATCAGATTCCACACAGAAGTGAAATCTTATGGTATTTGTCTTTCTCTGAAAAGTTTCTTTTATTTAGCTATAGTAAGATTTTTATTACTCATAAAAGTAAAAAATTTATGTACTTTTATTTTTAAATTATAAATATTAATAGCACAAATACATGACTTGTAAATATCCCGTAACTCCTCCTAATAGTTGACTTGTTTTTTCTTTCTTTCTCTCACTTATAGGCAGAGTATCTCTTCAAGAACAATCCTGCAACGCAGTGACCCTGGGAAGACCTCGAGCCATAACGCTTCCAGAGCTAGAGATGGTTTCAACATTGTAATTTGAAAAATTGCTTTAAAATATGCTTTCCTAGTATTTTGAAAATTCTTCTTTTCCCCCTGCAAGCAAATATTTTATTAAGTGAAATCACTATAAAAGGTTACATGGCAATAAGTGACTCCTTCACTTCTGAAAGGTAAATTTGATAAGGTATCTGTGATGTAGCTTGTGGGACAAGCATTGATTTAATATTTCATTCTTAATCCAAGAAGTCTTCACACTCATGTTTCTAGTAATTTACAGTACTGAGAAAAATCAGATGGTACATTATTTGAGCATATAGGGTAACAAATTTACGCAATTTGTTATGGCCTAAATACCAGTGGTATTAGACATGCAAATAAATTAGGATGGTTTATGCTTTGTTGAGTCACACAGTGAGTCAGATGTGATTGTTTTCCACAAGACTGCTTTTTGGGTTTAGGGTCAGTGCCCCAATGAATGAGTCAGAGCGCATTGGAAACCTCTTGGTAGAAAAAAATCATGTAACAGAATGAATAATTCTAGTACTTAATGATAATTAGAAAAGTTGACAAATTATTTTTAACAAACTAACTGTACAGTATAGGCATAAGCAATCAATCCCTACGGTCTCTAAAAATTCTATAATTTTCAGAATTACACTGAGTGAGAAATATGTTTAGGTTTCTTTTCATGGTATATCTATTTTATTCCTTTATGTAATCTGAATATAACTGTGCTATTTTTTTTATTGTAATAAAATACACACAACATAAAATTTACCATTATAACCATGTTAAAGTGTGCAATTCAGTGGCACTGAGTACACTCAGTGTTGGAAACTCACCACCACTATCTAGCTCCAGAACATCTTCATCACCCCAAATGCAAACCCTGTGTCCATTAAGCGGTCACTCTCCATTATCTCTCCTCCCAGCTCCTGGCAACCACTAATCTGCTTTCTGTCTCTACGGACTTCTCTGCTCTGGATATTTTATATAAACAGAATCATGCACTGTGTGGCCTTCTGCATCTGCCTTCTTTCACTTAGCATAATTTCAAGACCCATCCATGCCATAGCAGGTGCCAGTACTGCATTCCTTTTTATGTCTGAATAATATTTCATTGTGTGGCTGGACCACATTTGTTTTTTAAGGTTTTATTTTATTTTTCCAGGGACAGAGAGAGAGTCAGAGAGAGGGATAGATAGAGACAGACAGACAGGAACGGAGAGAGGTGAGAAGCATCTACAGACAGGAACGGAGAGAGGTGAGAAGCATCTATCATTAGTTTTCCTTTGCCTTCACAACACCTTAGTTGTTCATTGATTGCTTTCTCACATGTGCCTTGACCGTGGGCCTTCAGCAGACTGAGCCACCCCTTGCTGGAGCCAGCGACCTTGGGTCCAAGCGGGCGAGCTTTTGCTCAAGCCAGATGGGCCCGTGCTCAAGCTGGTGACCTCGGGGGTCTCGAACCTGGGTCTTCCTCATCCCAGTCCAACGCTCTATCCACTGCGCCACCGCCTGGTCAGGCTAGACCACGTTTGTTTTAATCATTCATTTGTTGGTGGACATTTGGGTTGTTTCCAACTTTAAATATTGTGACTACAGCTGCTGTGAACATTTGTGTGCATGTTCTCATTTGAACACCCGTTGTCAATTCTTTTGGGTAGAGAGTGAGGAGTGGAATTGCTGTCATATGGAAGGAAGTTCTATGTTTAACTGATTGAGGAGCTGCCAAACTCTTTTCCACAGTGGCCACATTATTTCACACTCCCAGCAGCAATATAGGAGAATTCTAATTTTTCTGCATCCTTACTAATACTTGTTATTTTGTGTGTGTGTGTGTATTTAATGGTAATGAACTGTGTATCACATCGTGACTAAGCATCTCTTCATGTGCTTGCTGGACACTTGTACATCTTCTTTGGAGAAATGTGTATTTAAGTCCTTTGCTTACTTTTTATTTTGTTTGTTGGTCTTTTGCTATTGAGGTATAAGAATTCTTTATATTTTCTGGATATAAAACCCATAGCAGTTAAAGATTTACAAATGTTTTCTTCCATTTTGTGGCTTGTCTTTTCATTTTCTTGATGGTCCCTTTAATGCACAAATGTTTTAAACTTTGATGACATCCAATATACCTAGTTTTTCTTTTGTTCCTCTGCACTATTTTTGAGTCTTATATTTTAATAAAACTACTAAGTAAATAATTCTTTTTTGTTGTTGTTTTTTAGTGAGAGAGACAGAAAAAGAGACACAGAGAGAGAGGGACAAACAGAGATAAACAGAAAGGAAGGGAGAGAGATGAGAAGCATCAATTCTTCATTGTGGCAACTAAGGGTTGTTCATTGATTGTTTTCTCATATGTGCCTTGACCGGGGGGCTACAGCCGAGCCAATAACCCCTTGCTCAAGCCAGTGACCTTGGGGTCATGTCTATGATTCCATGCTTAAACCAGCTATCCTGCGCACAAGCTGTTGAGACTATGCTCAAGCCGGCAACCTTGGGATTTCAAACCGGGGTCCTCTGTACCCCAGGCTGATGCTCTATCCACTGTGCCACCGCCTGGTCAGGCTCATTAGCCTTTATAATAAGTACCTTTTCATGCCTTCATGGTGGTTACATTTCATGATATTGCTTCTTCCTTCACCGAGAAAACCCGAGCAATCAAAAGAGAGTCTGTCTGCTTCTCACCCTTCACTCTACTGTGCTGGCCCAAGATGCTACCTTTTCCTGCCCGGATTGCTGCTGTCACCTTGCCTGCTCCTTTTTGTAACTACTGTCAACATTTAAGTAAGGGAATCTTGTTGAATCAGAAGTCAGACCTGCCACAAGCCCTCCAAAGGCTTTCCATCTCACACGGAGTGAAAGGCCACGTCCTGGCCTGGGTCCTGAGGCCCGATGCCGTCTGACCCCCCTCATGGCCTCACGATCCCCCGCATGTCAATCCTCATTGCCAAAGAGAGTCTGTTTGGGGGGCCTTGCCTGAACTACTCAGCCCACACATAACCATGTGCCCAGTCTCACTTTACCCAGGGCTCAGCTAAAACATCACATCCTCGAAGGGGCCTCCATTAGACTGTCCTCTCTGTGACAGCCCATAGCTCTTCTCTGCTCACAAGTGACATCACTGTATGTGATGACGTTTAGTGTCTATCTGCCCCACTAGACCACAAGCTCTGTGAAGGCAAGGGTCTTCTGCTTTTCTGTATCTCTAGAGACTAAAGAAGTGGTCCACCCATGGTGGAGATGTAATAAATGTTAGCGAATAAAAGCTAGTGAGCTGAAATGTTGTCTCACAGCTATTTTTTCTTTCTTTCTTTTTTTTCCCCACAACTAATTCCGACCTCCAGTCACTCAATGAAGTCCATAACATTCACATCTCCATATAGCTGTGGTGGGACACTTAAGTCACTGTGAAGGTCACCAAGAGGTTTCCCTATGTGGCTTTTATTTTGGAAAATTCACTATGGAGTTTAGCCTACAGCCATGCAAGTCAAGAAGCATGGTCTCAGCCACATTTTAGGACAGATAGGACTCTAAGACACTGACCTGTCTTAACTACTCTAAGCAACCAAGAGAGAAGACAGAGTGCCCACTTACTTATTTACGTAATTGTTTGGTGGGCTGATACTTGCACCTGTTTCACCAGAACATTTCCTTCTTGGAAGCAGTTTCTACTAGAAGCCAAATGATCAGAAGGGCTTAGTGAATGCAAAATCAGGAGAAGGCATTAGTCTCCACTGGTTTGATATATCTGTTCCTGCCACACCTGTCCTGTTTTCAGTCCTTCCTGACAAGGTACACATTCCTGGACATTGTTTGGGCAGTGACAATTCTTTATCTACCTCTGTGACTCTCCTTGACACATTCCCTCTTCAGACATGTTAACATATTCACACTTCCAGATCTTTGCAGGTTAGGAGGCATTTACTCTCTTTGAGGTGACTTTTCCTACTTCTGGTTTGCTCCATTAAGGGTCCTTTTACAAGTAAGCTCTCTAAAGGCAATTCCCACCCTCAAAATAGCCAGCCTGCCACTGCTAAGCATTCTCTCTCTCTAACTATAATTTCATAATTTGGATGCACATATCCCTATATTGCTTGAAAGAACTGGTATCATTTACAGTGGAATACCTAGGAATAATCTTAAAAAGATGTTTAAGAGACCTCTACACTGAAAATTACAAAACACTGGTGATAGTAATTAAAAATAAAATAAAAGGAGGGATAACATATGTTAATGACATTTAAAGCTTAATATTGTTAATACATCAATTCTTCCCCAAATTATCTGTAAAGTCAGTGCAATCCCAATCAAAATCCCAGTGTTTCTTTTTTCTCTCTCTCCTTATTTTTTTTTTGAGGGGGGGGGGTAGGGTAGAATTTAATCATCTGATTCTGAAATGGTTAGTAATACAAAGGACCTGGAATAGTGCAGGCAGAATAACAACAAACGTGGAGGACTTCATTCTCCAGATATCAAGACTTAGTGTAAAGCTACACTACTTAAGACAGACATACAGCCTGACCAGGTGGTGGCGCAGTGGATAGAGCATTGGACTGGGATGCGGAGGACCCAGGTTCGAGACCCCGAGCTCGCCAGCTTGAGCATGGGGCCCATCTGGCTTGAGCAAAAGCTCTCCAGCTTGGACCCAAGGTTGCTGGCTCCAGCAAGGGGTGGCTCGGTCTGCTGAAGGCCCGCGGTCAAGGCACATGTGAGAAAGCAATCAATGAACAACTATGGTGTCGCAATGGCAACGAAAAACTGATGATTGATGCTTCTCACCTCTCTCCATTCCTGTCTGTCTGTCCCCATCTATCCCTCTGTCTGACTCTCTCTCTCTGTCCCTGTAAAAAAAAAAAAAAAAATCAAAAAGACAGACATACAGATTACTGGAACAGAGTAAGGAGTCCAGAAACAGATGCACCCTTATAATCACCTGATTTACAATAAAGACATTGTAATTCAATGAGGAAAGTATGCATTTTTCAATAAATGATGCAGGTGGGTTGGAGATCCACATATTAAAACGTACCAACCAAACAAACAAAGAAACAAACAAAAAGTATTAACCCCTACCTCACACCATACACAAAACTATTTTGAGATGGATTGTTGACTGAAATGTGAAATTCAAAGTAATAAAGCTTCTAGTATAGAATAAAATATAAGAGGAATTCTTTATAACCCTTGGCTGGGCAAAGATTTCACAAGATAACATTAAAAGAATAAAAAAGGCAAGCTTCAGAATGAGAAAGATATTTGTAATACATATATATGACAGAGGACTTGTTCTCAGAAAATATTAAAGATCCCTACAAGTCAGTAAGATTGACAACCCAATTTAAAAATAGGCAGAAGACATGAGTAGCCAATTCTTAAAAGAGAATATCCAAATAACGAATTAGTACATTAAAAATGCTCAAAGCCATAATCATCAGAGATGTGCAAATGAAAACTGCAATAAAATCTTATTACAAAGCTGCCAGATAGCTGAAATTAAGTGGACTGATTATACCAAGTGCTGGGGAGGTTGTGTGAACCAACATATATATTGCTGGTGGGAGTATAAATTGGTACTCACCCTTTGACAACCATTTGGGAGTACTTACCAAAGCTAACTGTAGATACACACATGATCGAGCAATTTTATATACCCAAGAGGGATGAGTGTTTATGCCTATAGAAACACATTTATAGGACTATTCATAGCAACATTACTCATAAAAGCCCCAAAGTGGAAACAGCCTAAATCTCCATCAACAGGAGAAAGACACATTGTGGCAGTAGAGAACACCACACAGCAATAAAAAAGAAAGAACTGTTACCACCTTCAACATAAAGAATCTTACAGACATAACATTGGGTAAAAGAAGTTAGATACAAGGGTAAATACTGTATGATTTGATGTGTATGAAGTTAAAAACAGATATAACTAATCTGTAGTGATAGAGGTTAGGATAGTGGTTATTTGGTGGTGGTGGGATCGTCGTGGTCATGATGGTGGTGGTGGTGCTGGTGGTGCTGGTGGGGATGATGGTAATAGTGATAGTGATGGTAGAGGGATGGTGGTGATGGTGATGACAGTGGGGATGATGGTAGTGGTGGTGATGGTGATGGGGATGATGATGGTGGTGGTGGTGGTGGTGGTGGTGGAGGAGGTGGTGGTGGTGATGGTGAGTGGCAGTGGAGGTGGTGGTGGTGGTGATGGTGGTGGTGATGGTGGTGCTGGTGGTGCTGGTGGTGGTGATGGTGGTGGTGATGTTGATGGGGATGATGATGGTGGTGGTGGTGGTGGTGGTGGTGGTGATGGTGGTGGTGGAGGTGGTGGTGATGGTGATGGTGGTGGTGGTGGTGGTGATGGGGGTGGTGGTGATGATGGTGGTGGTGGTGGTGGTGATGGTGATGGGGATGATGATGGTGGTGGTGGTGGTGATGGTGATGGTGGTGGTGGAGGTGGCGTGGCAGTTGTGATGAGTGATGGAGATTTATACACTGGGAAGAAGCCTGCTGGGTACTGGAAATTTTCTATATCTGGATTTATGCAAGTTACACAGGAGTACACATAGATAACAATTTATACAGCTCAATGACAAGTGTTACAGAGATGGAAGACAAGCATAAAGGTCTTATTGTTTGTACACTTTATCGTATAAGTTGTACTTTAATGATCTTCTTAAAATGAGCTGGTACTTAAAAAAATAGTAAAGGATAAAGCGTCGACCTGGGAACACTGAGGTCGCCAGTTCAAAACCCTGCACTGGTCTGGTCAAGGCACATATGGGAGTTGATGCTTCCAGCTCCTCCCCCCTTTCTCTCTTTCTCTATCTCTCTCTCTCACTCTGTGTCTCCTCATCTAAAATGAATAAAATAAAAAAAGAAATTAAAAAAAAGATAGTAAAGGATACCATTTGTCCTTAAAGTAAAACAACAAAACACTCCTTAAAATGTGGACTTGTTCATAGCCATAGAGTTCCTTAGATCCACTTCTGAAAAGAAAATGACCATTTAAATTACCATGAAAAATTTGGAATCTTTTCTATTTGAAAAAATTAAGTGGGGGGGAGGTAAGAGAAGGTAAAAGGGGGATAAATGGTGATGGAAGAAGACTTGACTTGGGGTGATGAGCATACAGTATACAAATGATGTATTTATTACAGAATTGTACAACTGAAACCCATATAATTTGATCAACCAATGTTACCCCAATAAATTCAATAAAAAAGTTAAAATTAATCAAAATGTGGTCCAAATTCTTTAGTTAGTGTATTTGGGTATGGCACAATATTAGGTGTTATGTAAATTAAGTTTAGTTGATGTGGCTGGGCCCGCTTGAGATGGCCCCTAGTGATCTCTGCCTGCAGGTATGTATGCCTTTGAATAATCTCTGAGTGTAGGTGGGACCTGTGATTTGCTTCTGTACAATGGAATACATTGTATAGAACCTAAGCAAAGTTTAGGTTACATAAGACCGTGAATGAGATTATGCTAGCAGATTCTATTGTCTTCTTCACTTACAGGTTTTGATGAAGCAATCTGCTATCTGGAGTGGCCCACTTGAACAGAAGCTGAGAGGGCACTTAGCAAATAGTCAACAAGACACCGACACCTTCTCTCCAACAGCTTCTAGGAACTGAATCCTGCCAACAAACAGGTGTGGAACTGAATCCTTCCACAGTCGAGCCCTCAGATGAGACCCCAGTCCTAACACCATGAGCGCAGTTTTGTTGAGAGACCTTGAAGCAGAGGACCCAACTAAGCCATGTCCAAATTCCTGACTCACAGAAACTGTTTGATAATAAACGTGTAGTATTTTAAGTAGTTTAAGGTTTGTGGAAATTATTGCACAGCAATAAATAACTACTATAAATATAATTAATGGGCATTATTACCTCCCAGGAGTTAACAATCAGTGTATCTGTGAACATCAATGTTATGGACTGAATGTTTGCATGCCCCAGAATTTGTATGTGGAAGCACTAAACCCCAAGTCTCCCCCCTCCCCACACACACACTATATTTAGAGATGGGGATTCTAAGGAAGTCAATAAGGTTAGGTGAGGTCAAAAGGGTGGGGCTCTGATCCAATCCAGTAGGATTAATCTCCTTATAAAAGAAGACACCAGAGAGCTTGCACAGGAGGAAGCACGCAAGGGCATTCTCTGTTTCTGCCATGTGAGGCCACAATGACAATGCTGCCATCTGCAAGCCAGAAAGACTCTTCACTCGAAACCGGCCATGTTGGCACCAAGATCTCAGACTTCTCAGCCTCTAGAATTGTGAGAGATACATTTCTGTTCTTTAAACCACTCATGCCGTGGTATTTTGTTATGGCAGCTCATGCTTTGATAATTACCAGTTGTTGTTTTGTTTGTTTTAGCCAGATTAACTGCAGAATTGAAATGATTGAATGGAAATCCTCGGCATTCTAAGTTGTCTTTAAAGAATCAGAAACAAGTTAATTCTTTAAGTGCCAATATGGATGAAGACGCTGTTTTGTGCTTTGAGTTTAGACCAGTATTAATATAACACTGGGGAACAAAATTTTTGTTGCATCCACAAAAACACTTGTTCTTACTTAATTTGAGTGTGCTGATCTCAAATCTGACATTAGTTTTTCTCTGTAAGCTACAATTTCTTTTTGCAATTAAAGATTTTAGGTTTTCATCTTATTGTAAAATTTTCAGCAGTTAGCCCGACCAGGCAGTGGCGCAGTGGATAGAGCGTCGGACTGGGATGCAGAAGGGCCCAGATTCGAGACCCCGAGGTCGCCAGCTTGAGAGCAGGCTCATCTGGTTTGAGCAAAAGCTCACCAGCTTGAGTCCAAGGTTGCTACCTCGAGCAAGGGTTTACTCGGTCTGCTGAAGGCCTGCGGTCAAGGCACATATGAGAAAGCAATCAATGAACAACTAAGGTGTCGCAACAAGAAACTGATGATTGATGCTTCTCATCTCTCTCCATTCCTGTCTGTCTGTCCCTGTTTATCCCTCTCTCTGACTCTCTCTCTGTCTCTGTAAAAAAAAAAAAAAATTTCAGCAGTTAATTTAACATAATGAAGTAGAATATCTTCTTGGGCATTATCTTTGTGAAAATATAATAATTTATATAATGCATTAAGTACACTAACACACTAAAAGATATAATTGCATCAGAATTTGTCTACAATTTCAAAATAGAACATATTGAAACACTTATTTTAATCATAAAATTTGCACAAAACTTATTTAAATTCTATTCAGGCAAAAATTTGCATATGTAGCTCCTGCGTTTGTGCACTTGTTGAGGACAATCTCGTTTGATGCTCCAGCAGTAGTCTGCTCGTCATTAACAGCTCAAAGATTTTTGGGAAACTTATCAAGGTGACTGTTCAGGAAGTGAATCTTAATGCTCATGTTACATCCAATGTCGTGGAAAGCCAACAGCATCCTTTGAATCAGAAGTTCATAGTTTTCTGCTTCTTTGTTGCCAAGGAAGTTCTTTGTAACTGCCACAAAAGACTGCCATGCTGCTTTCTCCTCCTTATTCATCTTCCTGGCAAATTCTTCATCATGTATCAGGGTTCGAATTTGAGGTCCATCGAGTATGTCTGCTTTTATCTTTTCGAAAGACAAGACTGGAAAAGTAGAAAGAATATGTTGAAAGCATTCACTTTCTCTATTCAAAGCCTGAACAAACTGCTCCATTAAGCCAAGTTTGATGTGAAGTGGGGAAAAATGATCCTGTCTCAATTAACTACAAGTTCATTCACAATATTTTGCATCCTTACTTCCAGGGCTTCACGTTTTGGCCACTCCTTCTGTGTCCAGTGTTTCTCCTGAGCTTGGCTGTCCCACAAACACAGAAAGCAAGGATACTTCGTGAAACCTCTCTGTTGTCCTAGCAGGAAATTTACCATTTCGAGGACAATTTTTATGTCATTATCATTTTCTTGCAGATGAGTTGAATAACCAATTGGAATCGCTGCATAAACATTACTATGTGTAGGAGAACACATTTCAGACTCTGTTTAGAGCTGTCAAGAAATAGTCGCCATTCTCTTGGACTGTAAGTGGTAACACCTAGCTGGCTGAGAAGACTATTGATATCATGACAGTAAACAAAGTGTTTGTCTTCAGAAACAAAGTCCACAAAAACTTGTTCATGCTTCCTGAAACGGGATACTTTAGCTGACCGGTAAAATACATTCTTTTCTTGAAGCCTGGAGACTAATAACTCAGTTGCTGTCTTTGATAGGCCCAAATCTCTTACTAAGTCATTCAATTCAGGTTGGCTAAACTGCTGAGGGGTTAATGACTGCTTGGCATCAGAAGAAGACCCTTCAATTCTACAACCATTTCCTCATGCATCTTATCAAAATACACTTGATCACCATGTTCGCTTTCTTCGTCCTTAGAAGACATAAAACCACTGAAAACTGGAACTGGGAGTGTCTCAGAGTGTGGGATAGGTCGTACTGCTGAAGGAATATTAGGATATGTGATCATATGCCATTTTTTCTTGCAGATGTCCTTTGTGTGGATCAGACAGAAATAAAGTCACTGCTGTGGTCCTTAAGTTTACGCCAAGCCATGGGAATACCTAAAGGCATTCCTTTGTGTTTTCCTTTAGTCCAGTCATGAAGCATTTCTTCACAATTATGACACACAATACGAGGAGCCCAATTCTTGTCTTGATCACCAAGGGGAACTTGAAAATGGGCAATATATGCACGTGTCACAAATGATGAAATATTGCATCTTTGACGTTGAAGTGTGTAATAGCCACATATATAACAGAAGGTGTCAGGACTATTCTTACATTTACACCTACCTGAAGAAGACATGATTCAATCTTAAAACAAAATAAGAGGGTGTTTTTATCAGATAATAATATTTTACATTTAAAACCAACTACAATTATGTAAAAGTGATGTTTGTAAAACATTAATTGTCTTGTGGTTATGTTCAATCCAAGAGTCGTTGCCCTTTAACTCCAATTTAAAAACCAATGCATGCCATTAACTGTCACAAAAATAAATTAAAATTGCATAAAAACTAGAGCATGCACCAAAAAACAGACTTCAGATTTGGAATCAGCAATGCAGAAATATATAGAAACAGTTCTAAAAGCTCATGCAACAGAAAATGAAAAAAATAATTGTTCCCCAGTGTAATCAGGCCTCCTACCTTCATGGAGCTTATATTTTAGCGAGGATGACAAAATAAATAATTTTAAAAATTAACAAGGAAGTCCTGGTTATGTGATAAGAACTATAATGCAAACAAAGTTTAGGTAAGTGCTTGGGAAGGCATCTATGAGATGGAGACATTTGAGCTTTCACAGACTGAGGATGTGTCAGCCATTGAACTAGGCAGTACTGTGGATGAGGACAGTTAGGAGGCTCAGAGGTGGGAGGGAGCTTCCCCTGTCTAAGGAAGAGGGTCCCGTAAGGTGAGGCACAGTCAGGAAAGGGGAAGAGTTTGAGATGAGACTGGAGATACAATTACTGTATTTCCCCATGTATAAGACATCCCAGGTATAAAACACACCTTAATTTTGGAGCCCGAAATTTGAAAAAATAAAAAAGTATTATATAAAGTTATTGAAGTCAAGTTTTATTCATGATAAAATTCGTACAACTCCTCATCACTATCAAAACTCCCACCCATGAGTTTGTCCTCATCTGTGTCTGGTGACGAATCACTGTCTTCATATATTGCCTCATCCTCAGTTCCGTCTATGGCATTTGAAATCCCACACTTCTTAAATGACTTGACAACAATCTCAATCCTGATGTTATTCCAGGATCTTTTCACCCAGGAGCAGAGTTCTCTTATAGTTGGTTTCTTCACTCTTTCTGCTGGTGTCAAATTGTCGACAGCAATGAGCGCAAAAACAAGCATGAAAAAGCAGGAAATGCAAGTAAAAATATCTACAATCACTGTATACGATGCACCCAGTGTTTAGACCCCAGGTTTTTTTTAAAAAAGGGTACGTTTTATAGATGGGGAAATACGGTAAGAGCCAGATTATACAGGACCTTGAAAGCCATTACTAAGTTTGGTTTTATTCTAAGAGCAACTGGGAAGCCATGAAATTGGGTTTTAATGCAGGGGGTGATAAAGCCTAGAGTATGTTGTGAAACTCCAGCGACTGTATGGAGAGGGGACTGGAGGAAAGTGCGAGTGGAACCGGGAGGAGTACTGAGGCTACTGCAGTGGTCTAAGCGAGGACACTGGCTAAGGCTGCAGTGGTGGCAGAGGACACGAAGAGAAGGGGACGGATTTCAGATGGATTTTGCAGATGGTATTAGTGGGACTTGATCATAGGTTAGATATGGGTAGTGAGGGAAAGAAAGAAAAGAAGGAGACCGATTTGTTGCTCTGCCTCAGTGGTTCTTAACCTTTTTTGAGGTACCGAACCCACCAGTTTCATATGCTCATTCACCGAACCCTTCTTTAGTGATAAATAAAATATGATTTTTTTCCCCCAAATTCAAGACATAGGTATATGTTTTTTTACTGGTGCACAAAATGAGCCGTGCATGAACATCACCTTGCTCAAAGAACAAAACCAACAAAGTGCATGAACTCACAACAGATTACGGTATTACTTTATTCTGGCCTCCGCAGCAGGGGCTTCTCCGAACCCCTGAGACCGACTCATCGAGCCCCTAGGGTTCGATAGAACCCAGGTTAAGAACCCCTGCTCTGACTTGATGGTTGTGCTACTGACTGAGAGGCAGAAACTAGAGGAGGCACAGGTGGGGCTGGTTCTAACGAACACGCTGTTGTGGTTCTTTCTTGCATGCAAATGGTAGAAGATGCATCCTTCAAAACAAACTAATTCAATGAAAAGATAGCTCAAGAGTACTGTACTCATTTGACGAAAGTGTTTGTTATTTTTACATTAGTGAGTCATAAATCTGCTACTTGATTAAAATTTTTAAAGAGTATGCACCATTAATAGCCAAATGAATCACTGTACTTTATTATTGGGATAAAAACCTCCATCTCACACAGTATCTCCAATTATCACCCTCTTCAGTGACACAAACACAATCTAGGGAGTTTCCAGTATGCGAAGAGGTTCTTCTCTCAAAAACCTTTGCATGCATTTCATTCCTCCATTGTGGACCTAAGAGAACCAGTTTAAGACTCCCTACCTGTAACATTGTTGTGTGGAAAAAACAATCGGAACAATACTTAAGATACCTGCTGGAAACATCTGCTTTTGGAGCAGCTGGTAGAAACAGTGCTGAGGTAGGAAAGGGCTGGAATGAAGGGCCGTTGATAGCAGGGGGGACAGGCAGAAGCTGGAGGGAGTGGGCAGGGTCTCTGAGGAAAAGGGAGAAAGGCCAGGCTAACAATACAGACACTGTCTTCACCAATGTTACTGGTAATGGGCTTTATCTCACTCTCCACTCTCCTGGCTCAAGTTTTATCCTTAGTTGGGTCCTAGTGTTGGGGATATGTGAATGCCTCATTACTCATGTGTCAAATTTTAGTTGCATTAGATGGTAGCGACTGGGTGTATGTAAGTCCCTTCCAGAACTGGGACATGATTCCAAAACCCAATTCTTACTTTCAGAGTTTCTAACCCCTATCACCAGCCCTGACTTCACTCTTTGGCTCCTGAAGCATGCTTTCAATTGCCGGAGACATCCTGAAGGTCTCACCGGAGCTGTAAATTCAACCCATGTTGAATCTATTCCCACACTCTCATCCACTCACCCAGTGTCTCCCTGCTCCTTATTTCATTCAGTGTAGCTTCATTCATTGTCACCCTCCCTAGAAACTTGGTAATCATTATTGTCTTCCTCCACTGCATCGCCTCTCACAACCAGGATTAATTACATCACCTAAATATCTCTCAGTTGGGTCCCTTCTGTACTTGTTTCAAACTTCATCACCTCCTACCGGCACCATGCCAAGATCCACCTGGTGATCCTCTAGCTCAAGAATCTCTCCCAGTTCAAATCCATCTGAGGGATCTTTTAAAAAATGTAAGTGATCTCATGCCATTTTAAAACCTTCAATGACTTCCCCATCCACAAAAAGATAAAATCCAAATTTCTCAGAATGACCTTGGAGATCATCTCTGAGACCTCGTCTGACCTCCCCATAATTCTAACACCTGATTTATTTTATTAATGGTTCTTAATCACAACCTGTAACTCCCATTTCCGATTATGGGTTTATGATCTTCCCCCAACCCCCCTAGAATTTAAGGCCTAAGTGGGTCAGAGATCTTAACTGTTATTTTTCATAGTGGAAAGTAACCCAACCTTAGCTCATTTTCACTTGAGTTTTAATAAATACCTCTGATGACGCTCTTGTCTACTTATTTTAAAAAATATTTTATTGATTATATATAGAGAGAAGGGAGTAAAAGTGGGAAGCATCAAGACATAGTATATAGTTGTTACTTGTATGATGTGCCTTGACCAGACGAGCCCAGGGTTGCAAACCTGTAACCTCAGCATTCCAGGCCGACACTTGATCCACCACTGTACCACCACAGGTCAGGCTTGTCTGCTTATTAAATCTTAAGTTTTCTATCAGAATCGCTTTTCTGTTTCCCTTCCCCTTCCTTCTCCCTTCTTCTTCTTTTAAAGTTTTTCCCTCTACCTGATATGATCTTCTCCTCTTGAGCATGTACTAAATCTTAAATTTTCATGATCACGGTATGTCCTCTGCCAGGTAAGTACAATGTATCTAACTCTTAAGTTTTCTATCAGGACATTTCTTAAGTCACTGCCTATGTAAAATCTACCTTGACTACATCTGCAAATACATTTCCTTCTAACTATCTTCAGGAACACGGCACCTAGCACATTCCCGGTACTAAGTATGTATTCTTCTGCTCTGCTGCCCAGGTGCGCCAGGCTGTGGACAGCAGAAACAACCCAGAGCAGAGCAACCACACACACACATCCATCTCTTATCTATTGCGCAGGTGGCAGGCCGAACACAGCTAGGAGCTCAAGAAGTTCCCATTCTTTAATTCATAAATACATCATCAGTACCTATCTTTATAAGCAAGCTTTTTTTATCTTTTTGTATTTTTCTGAAGTGAGAAGCGGGGAGGCAGAGACAGACTGGCATGTACCAGGCCAGGATCCACCTGGCATGCCCACCAGGGGGTGATGCTCTGCCCATCTGGGGTGTTGCTCCACTACAACCAGAGCCATTCTAGCACCTGAGGCAGAGGCCATGGAGCCATCCTCAGCTCCCGGGGCCAGCTTTGCTCCAATGAAGCCTTGGATGCAGGAGGGGAAGAGACAGAGAGAAAGGAGAGGGGAAGGGTGTAGAAGCAAATAGGCGCTTCTTCTGTGTGCCCTGGCCAGGGATTGAACCCGGGACATCCACACACAGAGCCAAAACTCTACTGCTGAGCCAACTGGCCAGGGCCTCTTTATGAGCAAGTTGTAAGAAGACCACAGCCGTAATGTTTTGATTTCTTCAGATCTCAGATTTCAAACTATTAAGAACAGGTCTGCTACTGGGTCCTTAACCAAAGCCACCTGGATGACAAGGGGGTAAGAAATAAGTAGAAGAATCAAATACAAGTCTATCTCCAGAGAGTGCGGTTCAATAGAAATGACGATAGCATATACAATTTAAAAAGTTCTAGTAGCCAGACTTAAACATGTAAACAAACAAAAGGTGAAATGAGCTTTTGTAATTTTTTTGATGTATTGTATCCAAAACAATATAAAAATCACCAATGAGGCATTTCACATTCTTTTAATACTAAAATCTCTGAAATCCGTATTTTGTAGTTACAGCACTTCTTACATGGACTAGCCACACAGCCAGCGCACAAAAGCCCCATGTGACAAATGGCTATTATACTGGACAACGCAGATTTAGACCCTGTGTTTTTTCCATTGAGCCAGACTCACTGGATGTTCTGGGGTGGGGTCGGGGGGCGGTGATGTAGTGGAGGGAAGGGAAACTCTTTGTCAAATTTCCGTTGTATAGTTGAAGAATTTAAAACTTGAACCACACGTGTTTGATTCATTTTTGTCCCTCCCTTCCATCAACCGTGTAACGCTTTATAACACGTTCTAACTCAAAAATGGTAGGAATCTCTGAGCCGCGTGTGGCTGGGGAAGGTTTCTCCAGCTTTTATTGGCGGTGGAGCGGGGGTGGGGGGCGGGAAGGCTCCCAGGTCCCGCCCCAGGGAGAAGGCAGGGCAGGAAAACGCAGCCTCAGGGAAACGATGGCCGAAACCGTCCCCGGCCAAAATCCCCCACGGTACTGCCATCCAAGTTCCTACAGTAGGGCGGTCTGACGGCTCAGTTCCATCTTCTGTTAAAGAGTGAAATGTCACTCGCGTTCCAGAACTTCCTTCATTCAACAAACACGTCTCGAGGAACTCAGTCCGGGGACAGGCGGGTCCCGGGGACCCCAGTGCGCCTTCCGTCCCAGCTCCGCTAAGCACCCCTCGGGCGCGATCTATGACATTCAGCAGGAGTCGAGTTTAGCCTCACTTTGAAGAACGGTGTGAAGAGGCTGGGTCACTTGTTACAACCCCAAGGCACCGACCCTAGCCGCGCTCTGAGCCCCGCTCTCGGGTGGCACACGGGGCACGCGTGTGTGCCTCTGCACAAGCGCCATTGGAGGGGAGGCGCAGCCGCCGCGAACTAAGGCGACGAGGGCGGCAGGACCTCATAATGCGCCGGAAGCGTTATGAGGTCCCAGCACCTCTGCGAGCCCTCCCTCGCGAAGTTCGGGCCGCGTTACCGCCGTCGGCGACCGAAGCGTCTCGGCTTGATGGGATACCCTGCCGCTCCGAGCCTTCCGCACAGCTCCCCTCGACGCACTGTACCCCTCGCGAAAGAGGGACGGGGATTGAAACGAAAATTGCTCGACCGTCGGCTGTCCCCAGAACTTCCTTTCCCATGAGGCTTCGCGGCGTTGGGCTGCCTCTGCGCAGGCGCGCGCACGGCGTGCGTGGCGGCGTCAGCGGTTCTAGAACGTTGCTGTGGTAGCGCTCGGGCGCCATGTTAGGACGAAGGGGAAGGAGGAGAAGCGCTTAAAGCGGCGGGAGCGGGTGCGGGAGTGGGGTTGGACCCAGGGCTGCGGCAGTCCCCCCCCTCCCCTCCCGCCTCAGTGGATCATGCCCAGAGCGGCAGCGGCGGCGGTTGCGGGGGGGAAGTGACTGGGCGGTGCCGGAGCAGGAGACGATGCCGTTGTAAGTAATTTGTATTCTGTTTTCTTGAGCACGCCGGCGGGGCCTTGGGGGCGTCGGGAGGAGGCGGCGGAGGGGGTGGCGCGCGAGCCGGGCTCTCGCCCCGTGGGGGCGGCCGGCGGGACTTGGGCGCTTCCTGTTTCCTCGCCCACTGGCTGCCGCACTTCCCCTGGCGCCCGCTTCCCGCTTCCCCCACCCCTTCCCGGCTTCAGCCGCCGTCGGGCCAGCGGCCTTCCCCTTCTGGGGGAGTCGGGGCGCCTCTCACCCCGCGGCTCCCGCTTCTCCGCCGCGGTGAGGAAACCGAAACAAAACCCCCGAGCGTCGTTCGGCGGGGAAGTGGAGGCCCTGCTCCTTCCTTCGGGGCTGCGCGCGGCGTGGGGCCCGCTCGCGCCCCGATTCCGGGGCTGCCCCCGCCGCGTCCCTGTCGTCCTGGTTCCAAGGCGCCCACGGCGCGCTCCCGGGGTGACCCGCTTCCACTGCGGGGGTGCTGGGGGCGGCTCCGGTGCCGGGACCCCTCCTCCGCGCCGCGGTCCTCCCCGGCCCGGCCTCCCAATCTGTCCCCCGCCGCGGTCCTCCCCTCCCCGGCCCGGCCTCCCAATCTGTCCCCCGCCGCGGTCCTCCCCTCCCCGGCCCGGCCCCCGCCGGCATCGGGGTCCTCCCCGGCCTGTTCTCTACAGCCTGTCCCCCGCCGGCGTCGGGGCGCTCCCCAGCCTGTCCCCCGCCGGCGTCGGGGCGCTCCCCATCCTGTCCCCCGCCGGCGTCGGGGCGCTCCCCAGCCTGGCCCCGCCGGCATCGGGGCGCTCGCCAGCCTGCCCTCCGGAACGCGCTAGGCTCCGTGTGGCTGGCCCTGTTCTGTTTTGATAGGATAGCGGTACAGCCGCCTGTTCCCTGCTCCCTTCGTCTCTCTGTGACACTGTGTTTTTCTGATTGTAGACTTAAAGCCGGCCCTTCTCTGCCTTCCCATCTCACGAGGCGTGCATTTTATACTGTCTTCTTTATTGTATTCCTCTCCGTTGTGGAGGGTTGAAAGAAGTTTTCCCTTTTCTCATGGAAAGGGTGAGATGTAGTTGTAGAAGTCATTATTCGGAGGGAAAGGTGACAGTTTGTTTTCTGCGCTTCCACAGCGGTGTGGAGGCCTAAATAGTGAGACTGCATTTCTTTCATTTTTCAAGATTTTAGAGCAAGAGGGCCCCCTTTGAGACCGGGGACCGAGTTTTTTTTGTAGCCCCCAAACGAAGCTTGCGATTGACTCTCGAAGTTTTAATTAAATGCAAGATAAAGGTGTGTTTCTAGGCAGCTCTTGCAGCAAATCAGTGTTTTTATTTTTTTAAGTAAAGACTCTTTTTTGCACCTCTCACCCATTATAGTTTTAAAGTTTTATTTATACATATATGAGTGTACATATGTGTATACGTATATGTCTCTTTACAGGTGAGGCTCTAACTTTGACACAGGCTTTAAGGACATCTATTGCATTTTACACAATATTTTAAAAAGGAATTTTATACTCCTCACTCATTCTTGTCATTCTGTTGAGACTTACCAACATAGTTCTGTGATGAGAATATTTGTTTGTTTTAATTACATATACAGACCCAAAAATCTTAGAATCTCCAAGATCCCCAGTAAATGACTTATCCTTTAGTGGAAAGGTAAGAGGCACCAGGAGAACCAAGCCTTTTTCGGTTCAGTAGTGATTAAAATGAGCCTAAATGTTTGTAGTGGTGCATGTGATTTCTTTGTGTTCGCTCACATTTTATTGCTGCTTTTGTAAAGGGACTTCTCTTCCTGATAATCACGTATAAAAATTGACCAGTGATAGGAAATGTAAGCCTTAAAAGACTTTGCTGAGGAAATCAAGTAGTGATTTGTCTTTCTTTGTAGAAATTAAGTCTTTTCACACCTAGTTTTTTCCAAACTTTCTTTGAGGGAGGTACACATTTCATTTGAAGACCTTAGTGCTCCAAATTCTTTGACAGTAGTTCAGATATCTAAGATGGAAGAGAGAATCATGACAGCAAGTTGACATGGATATTGCCTTTCCAGTTTGTTTTTTGAAATGTGAACAATATGGCCAGTTTTTCATTAGCTATCCCTCTCATTTTTAACCCTAAATGTACACAAAAGACCAAAGGCTGCCTAGTTAAATAGGCCTTTTTGTCATTAATTTACTTTGTTTTTAGTATTCTGGTGTCACACTATCATTAATTTTGTTTCCTTAATGTTTTGAATTGTGATTTCCAGGCTGTATATACTATGTTTGACTTGGACTTGAATTTTTCGTATGCCTGTCCTGTCAGAGTTGGGTAGGTGGGCACAGTGAGGCATAGACGATAGGCGAGTTGTCGGATGGATTGAATGGACCAAATCAAAACAGATTATTCAGGTTTAGGTCATTAAACATTGTGAACACGTGTCCATATTTTGTCTAAAAATCACATGTAATTGCATATATAATTATGAAAAGCTCATATGATTTAAGAGCCATGGTGATGAAAGCTTCCATCAGTTTTGATAGTAATGGGATTTATTAATAGAATTTCTCACATTTGGGGCTGGATAACTACTTTCACAGGCTGTCCTGTGTATTGTAGGGTGTTCCCAGCATCACTGACCTCTACCTGCCAAGTTCCAGTGGCCAGACTCTCCCATCTCCCTAGAAGTGATGACCAAAAAAGACTAGATACTGCCAAATATACTCTGGGGGCAAAGTCTTTTTTTGAGGACCACTGCATTAGTAACAGTATGATACCCTCATGAAAATTTTATTCCACTTTCTGCACTGGTCAGATCATTATTTGCGTCAGCTCATTTCTGGCTATCTCACTTGAAAAGACTAAGGAAAGTAACCAGTACAAGTGACCTAGCATTCGTGTCATATTCACACTGTTGTGAAGGTTGCTAGAAGAGATACTTAGCAAGACAATAGTTTTTTTCCTCAATATCTGTCGGGCTATTGCAGAAAAGAGGGATGGAGTAGTTTTATGTAGTCGTCACAGGTAGAACTGGGACCTGCTGGTGGATATTGTGTAGCCGTGTGAAAGCCTGGGGGGGCGGGTATTTCTGAGATCCTTTGAGGACTGTGATGGGCAATCTTTTGAGCTTGGTGTGTCAAAATTCGCCAAAAATCCGAGCATAACTCGGGGGGTGTGTCACTTCGAGAAAAACGGCCTAACTGGAGGTCCTAGAACTAGACGCTCTGTGCCGGAGTTCTGCTGTTTTGGCCTCCAAACCTCCGGCACAGAGTGTCTACACTACAGCAAAGGTTTTATCCTCGGCTACTGCACCTGGCCGTGCAGGAGCCCAGGATGAAATGTCCTTCTTGGCATGTGGCCCCATACTTCTCTGGTATGCGGCCGCTTGCGCTGCGTGTCATTGAAAATGGCTATGCGTGTCAGCCACGCGTGTCATTAGTTCGCCATCACGGTTTTAGGAGAACATGAAATCTAAACTTTTCATAACAATACTGAGATGACTTG
The DNA here is from genome assembly GCA_037038555.1 of Rhynchonycteris naso. NCBI lineage: Eukaryota > Metazoa > Chordata > Mammalia > Chiroptera > Emballonuridae > Rhynchonycteris > Rhynchonycteris naso. Next base: position 8,623,577 of record CM072999.1, on the reverse strand, counting down.
TCCTTCTGCTGTGTTGACACTCTTACCATGGTGCAGAGCACTGGTGACCCTGCTCATGGTTTAGGAAACATCAGGGCAGGGGCATTGTTGTAGCAGTAGCCATTGGATTTCGTCACTGCGCACACACAGTCAAGTAAAATCCTTGATGAAGCGCTAATGTTAATTTTATTTGAGTTTGTCTTTTAAATATGCTGTGGTAAAATGGGAAACACACAAACGCTGTATATACTAAAGAGTTCTGTAGCCATTGTGAGAAGAATATACAATACGATTGATTTGTGTGCTCAACTAGTGCTTTTCTCATGGAACTCTGTTTTTGCCTGGAAGAACAAGTGATGAACTGTGGGTATTCATCCTTGACTATTTAGTATTTACTTGAAAATGAAGTGAGCATATCTCTAAGGAAAATAACACAGTATTTGTGGCCAGTGATCAAATTTGAGCTTTCATGCAAAAATTAGAATTTTGGAAAGATGTGTCTGCCATGGTGAGTTTGACCGCTTCCAAACAATTAAATGTTTCCAGTTAGATTGGTGGTGATATTAATGAATATAGTTCTTTTTAATGAATGTAGTTTTTTGATAGTGTATAATGATGTGTCAGCTTTGGGAAGATATGTATAAATCAGTGTACCCACATTTTCCAAATCATCAATCATGATGTAACAAAATATTGCATGAGTAAAAGGTACATTCAAAGTGCAAGATAGACCAGTGGATTTTAGTGCAACAGTACAAAGGGTTTATTGATCCAATATTAGCTTTTATGCTCTAACTAATAATGAAATTACCATTTGTGGAGTTTTGGTGTAGTATCAAAGAATATCCACAATTATTTGAAAAGATTACTAAAATACTTTTCTAGTTACAGTAGTCTGATGGCACGTTTTTTTCATATGTGTCTACAGAAACAGCTTATATGCAGAAGCAAATATGGGAATCCAGCTGTTTTGATTAAGCCAGAATTAAAGAGATTTGCAAAAAAGATGAAACAGTGTCATGCTTCTTCATGAGTTTTTGTTTTGGAAAAGTTTGCTTTTTAAGTTATTTATGTTAACATGTAATAGATTTCTTGTTACTTAAATGAGTGAACATTAAAAGAAATTGTCCAGTTATAATTTCCAATGTTATAAATACTGGTAAACATAATCGATATAAACAAAAGCTCTTTGGCATCTTCAGTAAATTTTAGGAATCATAAAAGGGCCCTAAGACCAGAAAGTTTGAGAAGTGCTGCTGTATAGTAATAGCTAACCACTGCCCCAACCTGCTGTTTTCAGTAGTGTCATCTCTGGTGGTTTTTAAACATAATCTGGAGAATGGACACTTGATTTCTCTCTCTCTCTCTTTGTGACAGAGACAGACTGAGAGGGACAGATAGGGACAGACAAGAAGGGAGAGATGAGAAGCATCACTTCTTGGTTGTGGCACCTTAGTTATTCACTGATTGCTTTCTCATATGTGCGTAGACTGGGGGGCTACAGCAGAACGAGTGACCCCTTGCTCAAGCCAGCGACCTTGGGCTTCAGGCCAACGACCTTGGGGGCTCAAGCCAGCGACCGTGAGTGAGGTCATGTCTATGAGCCCATGCTCAAGCTGGTGAACCTATGTTTCAAGCACGCGACCTCAGGGTTTTGAACGTGGGTTCATTGTGTCCCAGTCAGATGCTGTATCCACTGCGCCACTGCCTGGTCAGGCAAGAACACATGATTTAATGACATTTGTTGTTATTGAAAAACCATGTATGAGGTAATTGTTAGAGAAGGTAACTTCTAAGTGAGAGATTTTGATTCTCAGAATTTAGGATTTACAGATTTTTGTAATGAATTGTTTGCTGCTTAATAAATGTTGGTTATGGTTTTATGGATATGGTTATTTGGTAATTTACCTTAGGCATGTTTTCAGTGCACTCTTTCATGGAGAAGTTGGGAGGGCAGGTACTGAGTTGAAGTTTATGAGCCTATTCAGTTCTATTTCCTGATAACTCGAGCTGTCCCTTGGAAAGCCTTCTGGTTTGATAACATGTAATTTCTAAAATGTTTTGTTTGAAAAATAAATGTTTTGTTTGATTCATAAGAACATTCCATTTCTTGGTAACTAAGCCACCTTTAAGTTACCATTGCAATTAAATTTTACCTTCATTTGTATCCAGGCAAGTTTATAAAAGCTACTTTTCTGGCAAAATGATTCTTAGCTACTTTCCCGTTTTTGGTGGAATGGGAGGCATATCTTTTATTCTATTCATTGTTTTGAATATTCAGCTTTTAAGTAATTGCACAATCTCAGTTTACGATTATAGCAAAGCAACAGCATTGGAAGGGGCATTAGTTCTCCTTAAAGTTGGTTAAATTGAGGCTCAGAGTAGTTACTTGTCCAAGGAATTAGGGTGCTAAATTGTAGATTGGGCTTTAATTCAACTCTGGGTTCCATGTTTCATCTCATTCTAGTACTGTACTATATGTCCTGTGAAGTTTGTCGGGAACTGTTTAATTAACTCAGTTGGAATAGGTCTTAAATAGAATTAATTTTCAATATCAAGGGTTTTTTTAATGTAGACCATTAGAATCCTAAGTTTTTTATTGGTAATATTTATTATATACTTAATAGTATATTTAAAACATAATATACAATAAAGCCCAAGATCTTAGTAATGTTTTTAATGACTAGTTTATTTGAAGCCATGCTCAGATTTATCATTACAAACTCCATTCTGTGACCACTGCTTCCTGTGGGAAGGTGTCTGTTGTTTTATAATCTTTGGATTTCAGGTCTGTAGGATTGTATGGCACTCTCATTTGTGGGAATTTAAGGCTTGGGAAAGAAAAGATTTAAGTGTTTTTAAAGATATTTTTATTTTCTTCCTCTTCTGTTACAGAATTGTCTTTCAAATTTATATTCTTTCTATAGTTTGTCCAGAAGCCAGCTTCTTGAAACTTATGGTAGTTTTTATAGTTTGGGGTTAAGAATAGTGTTCCTGTCATTTTGATCATTGGAAACATCAAAATTGCATTTCCTGGAATTAATGTGTATAATACTTATGCTTTTTCAGATACTCGATTACATCTCTTTCGTTTTCAAGTGTTCTTGGCGCATTGACACAGGAGTACTGTGGTTTGTCTGGCTTTGTACAAAATGAATAAACTGATCATCTTGGCAGTATTAAAGATTGATCAGGGATAGGAAATATAAGCCTTAAAAGGCATTAATGAGGAAATAACTCAAGTAATAATTTGTTTTTCTTTCTAGAAATTAAAAGTTTTTCCGGTCTTTCTTTGAGGAAGGAGGTAACATGCATTTCCTTTGAAGACCTCTGGGGAGAGAGAGCGAGCAAAGGGGCAGTTGGAAGTACCCTTAGGAAGGAAGTAAAAATAACCTGGCCATTGTTATAATGAGTAAAGTTTGGCCTTGGGAGTCATCATAATTTATTCTCCGTCAGCATAAACTATTAGTTCATTTGTGTCTGAACCTCTGCTGCTGCTTTCTAAATATTGGTTGGATGATCCACTTTGAGTACAAATTTTAAGAATATAATTATGTTCTCAATGTATTTTGTACCATTTACACAGAACTCATGGCAGGCAGATTAGCCATCCTTAGAAGAATTTCATAGTGAGCAAGTAAATGCATTGTCTTTGTTTATTTGCTTGATTGGAAGCTGTTAGTAAAATTAAAATATGTTACACTTAATGGGAAAGAGATTTGTACTGTTTCTTCTAAGAATTAATATTAATGCACATTTGCTGAGTTTAGAGAGATCCGTTATTCCTCTTCTGTCCAGTGTCCTTTTTTGCCTGCTTAACCCTAACGGGCACATTATGTTTAAGGGGGAGGCCTTTAAATAGCGAATTATACTGGTGAACAGTTACATCAGCTAAGTTACTATGCTTTATCCAATTGCTTCCAAAGAGGAATATCAAGCTTTAAGTTTAAAACTTGACTGAATAAAACTACGAAGAAGTGACATACAGTGTGTCCGTAAAGTCATGGTGCACTTCTGACCAGTCACAGGTCAAAAGTGCGCCATGACTTTACGGAGACACTATAGTGCTTTCTGTTGCTGATAGTTAAATACACCATTAAATTAAGTTAGTAATAGTAAGGAGGCTAAAATCAGCCCCTGGGAGAATGGAACAGCAAACAAATGCTCAATTTAAAACTTTTTGATTACTAGCTAAAAACCCCATTTATGCTAAAAATATATACTGCTCACAAAAATTAGGGATATTTCAAAATGTATATGAAGCTATAAAATATCCCCTAATTTTTGTGAGCAGTGTATTATTAAAAATGTAAAATAAAACAAGACTTTAAAAATGAAAATTTCAATTCAATACTCTGATTAGAACTAGCAGATACAAAGCACATCATGATTTATTGTTCTGGGAAACTGTTAAGGCATCCAAAATAATCAAGTTTCATCAATCCAGTTTTCCTAAAACAACCTTTTTCTCATTTAACTTAGTTTTGTCAAAAAGTATAGTATAATAAATACTTAACCTGAAACTTACTGAACACCTAAATACATAAGACAGACAGTGCTAAAGTCAGGAAACAAGGACCGCTTCTGTTCTCAGTGATAGTCTCAAAATGGCCTGGGATTCAGATCTGTACACAACACATAGTGTAAAGTAAAAGCTTAACATAAGTATTATAGAAACAAACAAATCAATGCTATGCAGCAGGAAAAAGTGGAAGGGGTGTGCCCTCTAAATGGAGGGGGGGAGTATAGTCTAGGTCAGTGATGGGCAATCTTTTGAGCTTGGTGTGTCAAAATTTGCCAAAAAACCAAGCATAACTCGGGTGTTGTGTCACTTCGAGAAAAACGGCCTAGCCAGAAGTCCCAGAACTAGACGCTCTGTGCCGGAGTTCTGTTGTTTTGGCCTACTGACTTCCGGCACAGAGTGACTATACTACAGCAAATGTTTTATCCTCAGCTATTGCACCTGGCCGTGCAGGAGATGAGGATGAAACGTCTTTCTCAGCATGTGGCTGCGTGTCATCGAAAATGGCACGTATGTCATAGGTTCGCCATCACAGGTCTAGGTAGATGACTAATGCAAAAGAAAGGACAGCAAATCACCAGTGGTGCTTTCCCAAATAATAAATGTAAACTGCCTTTGCACCCCAAACTAAACAGAACCCTTACTACCAATGGGTCCCCTGCCTCCTCATATTGGGCATTTGGGTTATGTTGTGGTTCATGGGATTGACAGGGTCAACTGCAGCAAAAGGTAACAGTATATTTGTATATAATAGATTGCTAGAGGTGAAGTTCCTAGACATAAACTTTAAAATTGATACATGCATTTTTAATTTTGATGATTATTGCCAGATTGCTTTTTGAAACTATGTACCAAGTTCACTTCCATTGTGATGGATAAGTGTACATTCATTGGAGGTTTATAGTAAGTTTTTAATGTTTTTCAGCTCTCTGTCAGCTGTTTTTTCTCTAGTCTGGCAGAAAATGGTTGTCTTTTTTGTGAGAGAAAGACACAGGAAGGGAGAGAGATGAGAAGCATCAATTTGTAGTTGTGGCACTTTTAGTTGTTCATTAATTGTTTCTCATGTGACTTGATTGGGAGACTCTAGCCATGTCATGGACCCCTTGCTCAAACCAGCAACCACTGGGTTCAAGCCAGCAACCGTGCGGTCATGTTGATGATCCCACACTTAAACCAGCGACCCTGCGCTCAAACCTGCGAGCCAGCGCTTAAGGGTGAGCCCACCTGCAGGCTAGATCCTCAGCATCGCAGGTTGACTCTCCACTGTGCCGCTGCCTGGTCAGGCAGAAAGTGGGTGTCTTCATTTGCCTTCTGGACCTGCAGTGAAGGTGCGTGTGCGTGCATGTGTGCGCATGCATGTGTGTGTGCGTGCGTGTGTGTGTGCTTTGACTGTTTAGCAGAGCTGGTGTGTATTTCCCACCCTGTCATTTGCCTTAGCTTTGTTTATGATGTACTTTTGCTTCATGAAAGTTGAAGTATTTTTATGTAGACACATCTGGTTTGTGTATGAGGTTTGGGGTCTGTGTCTTCCCTAAATGTGCTTCTGAAAATAGTGTTCATTTCCTTTAACATTTTGAAATATCTTTAGTTCTTAAATGTTTTGAAATATGGCATCTGGAATTTAGATTTTACTGTATATAAATAACCACAGCCATTTGAGTTTTCCAAACGTCACTGACTTGGGATAGTTATCAATAATAATATATCGAGGTCCTGGCTCAGTCAGTTAGGAGTGTTGTCCCAAAGGAACAAGGTTGTGGGTTCGGTTTCTGGTCAGGACACACGTGGGAAGTAACCAAAAAAAGAAAAGAAAAGCGTAACTGAGTGGAACAACAAATACTTCCCTTCAGATCCCCCCCTCTGTTTCTCTAAAAATCAATAAAAATCAAGCCCTGGCTGGATAGATTGCTTGGTTGGAGCGTTGTCCTGGATTGCGGAGGTTGACTGGTTTGATTCCCCGGTTGTTACATATAGGAGCAGCTTGAAGTTCTGGCTCTCTCTCTCTTCCTACTTCTCTCATAATAATAATAATGATAATAATAATAAAAAAATCCAAAGATTGAGCATACTTGGACTGCTTGAATGTATGACTACTAAATGACAATACAAACAAATCATAGGAACCCACATTCTAAGTTAGGTTTATATTGAATAATTACTGTACCAAAATAGTTCTTGATTTAAGCTGGATGCCTAAACTTTTAAATCAACTATCTAGCTTTAATAAGGGGTGTACTATGCTAATTTTACAAAAATGTTGCTATTCTTACTAAATATCTAACATTTTAATTAGAGTCAAGTCTATAATTCTATCATAGGGAAAGAATGGAGCTTTGATTCAAACTAATGCAGAACAAGAACCTACAACCAAGACTACTCTATCCAGCAAGGCTAACCTTTAAAATTGAAGGAGAAATAAAGAGCTTCCCAGACAAAAAAGCCCCAAGGAATTCATTAAAACCAAACCAATTCTGCAAGAGATACTAAGGGGCCTGTTGTGAACAGTTCAAAGGGAGGAAAGAATATAGCAAAAGAAGAATACAGCTTTAAAGAATAAAATGGCAATAAACAACTAACTGCATATCAATAATAACCTTAAATGTAAATGGATTAAATGATCCGATCAAAAGACATAGGGTAGCTGCGTGGATAAAGAAACATGACCCATACATATGCTATCTACAAGAGACACACCTTAAAACAAAAGATGCACATAGACTGAAGGTAAAAGGATGTAAAAGAATATTTCATGCAAATAGAAATGAAAAAAAAGCCAGGGTAGCAGTACTTATATCTGACAAAATGGACTTTAAAACAAAGGCTGTAGTAAGAGATAAAGAAGGACACTACATAATGATAAGGGAGCAATTCAACAGGAAGATATAACTATTATAAATATCTACGCACCAAATATAGGAGCCCCGACATACATAAAGCAGACTTTGATAAATATAAAGGGCGAGATTAACAGCAATACTATCATAGTAGGGGATTTCAATACCCCTCTAACAAGACTGGATAGATCCTCAAGAAAGAAAATTAATAAAGAAACAGCAGACTTAAAGGATACACTAGATCAACTCAATTTAAGAGATAGCTTCAGAACTTTTCATCCTAATGCAGTAGAATATACATTCTTCTCAAGTGTTCATGGTACATTTTCTAGGATAGACCACATGTTAGGACACAAAAATGGTCTCAATAAATTTAAGAAGATTGAAGTCATATCAAGCATTTTCTCTGATCACAATGCCATGAAACTAGAAATTAACCAGAAAAGAAAAACTGAAAAATATTCAAACACTTGGAAACTAAATAGGATGTTATTAAATAATGTATGGATTAATAATGAGATCAAAGAAGAAATAAAAAAGTTTCTAGAAACAAATGATAATGAGCATACATCAACTCAAAATTTATGGGACACAGCAAAAGCAGTACTGAGAGGGAAGTTCATTGCACTACAGGCATACCAAAAGTAGCTACAAAAAGCTCAAATAAGCAACCTGACCCTGCATCTAAACGAACTAGAAAAACAACAGCAAATAAAACCCAGGACAAGTAGAAGGAAGGAAATAATAAAGATCAGAGCAGAAATAAATGACATAGAGGCTAAGGAAACAATACAGAGGATCAATGAAACCAGGAGCTGGTTCTTTGAAAAGGTAAACAAGATCGATGAACCTTTAACTAGATTCACCAAGAAAAAAAGAGAGAGGACCCAAATAAATAAAATTAGAAATGACAGTAGAGAAATAACAATTGACACAACAGAAATACAAAGCATAGTAAGAAAGTACTATGAAGAACTCTATGCCAAAAAATTAGACAACCTAGGTGAAATGGACAAATTTCTTGAATCATATAATCTTCCAAAAATCAATCTGGAAGAATCAGAACACCATAACAGACTAATTACAACAAATGAGATAGAAACAGTTATCAAAAAACTCCCAAAAAAGAAAAGTCCTGGGCCTGATGGCTTCACAAGTGAATTCTACCAAAAATTCAAAGAACTAACTCCTATCCTCCTCAAGCTATTTCAAAAAATTCAAGAGGAAGGAAGACTTCCAAACTCCTTTTATGAGGTGAGCATAATTCTGATCCCAAAAACCGGGCAAAGACAACACAAAGAAAGAAAATTATAGGCCTATATCCCTGATGAATTTAGATGCTAAAATTCTCAACAAAATAATCAGCCAACCAGATCCAGCAATATATGAAAAAACTCATACGCCACAATCAAGTGGGATTTATTCTGGAGAGGTAAGGCTGGTTCAATATTTGCAAATCAATCAATGTGATTCATCACATAAACAAAAGAAAGGACAAATATCACATGATAATTTCAATAGATGCAGAAAAGGCATTTGATAAAATCTAGCACCCATTCATGCTCAAAACTCTCAGTAAAGTGGGAATACAGGGAACATTCCTTAACATGATAAGGGCCATCTACGACAAACCCACAGCAAACATCATAATCAATGGCAAAAATCAAAAGCAATCCCCTTAAGATCAGGAACCAGGCAGGGGTGCCCCCTTTCACCACTTTTATTTAACATAGTTCTGGAAGTCCTAGCTACTGCAATCAGACAAGAAGAAGAAATAAAAGGCATCCAAATTGGAAAAGAAGAAGTAAAACTGTCACTATTTGCAGATGATATGATATTGTATATAGAAAACCCTAAAGTCTCAGTCAAAAAACTACTGGACCTTATAAATGAATTTAGCAAGGTAGCAGGATATAAAATTAATACTCAGAAATCAGAGGCATTTCTATATACGAACAATGAACTGTCAGCAAAAGAAATTAAGGAAACAATCCCCTTCACTATTGCAGCCAAAAAAATAAAGTACCTAAGAGTAAATTTAACCAAGGAGGTTAAGGACTTGTACTCGGAAAATTATAAAACATTGATAAAAGAAATCAAGGAAGATACAAACAAGTGGAAGCATATGCTGTGCTCATGGCTAGGAAGAATAAACATCATTAAAATGTCTATATTACCCAAAGCAATTTATAAATTCAATGCAATACCAATTAAAATACCAATGACATACTTCAAAGATATAGAATACATATTCCAAAAATTTATGTGGAACCAAAAAAGAACACGAATAGCCTCAGCAGTCTTAAAACGAAAAAATAAAGCAGGAGGTAAGGTATCACTCTTCCGGATATCTAGGTTTACTGCAAGGCCATTATACTCAAGACAGCCTGGTACTGGCATAAGAACTGGCACATTGATCAATGGAACAGAACAGAGAACCCAGAAATAAACCCACACCTATATGGACAACTGATATTTGACAAAGGGGGAAAGAACATACAATGGAGTAAAGACAGCCTCTTTAACAAATGGTGCTGGGGAAATGGGACATCTACCTGCAAAAAAATGAAACTAGACCATCAACTTACACCATTCACAAAAACATTCAAAATGGATAAAAGAGTTAAACGTAAGCCGTGAAACCAGAAGCATCTTAGAAGAAAACAGGCAGCAAGCTCTCTGACATCTGTAGCAGCAATATATTTGCCGATTTATCTCCACGGGCAAATGAAATAAAAGGGAAGATAAACAAATGGGACTATATCAAACTAAAAAGTTTTTGCACAGCTAAAGACAATAAGAACAAAAATAAAAAGACAAACCACACAATGGGAGAACATATTCGACAGCACGTCTGATAAGGGGTTAATAACCAAAATTTATAAAGAACTTATAAAACAACACCAGGAAGACAAACAATCCAATCAAAAAATGGGCAAAAGAAATGAATAGAAATTTCTCCAAAGAAGACATACAGATGGCCAATAGGCACATGAAAAAATGCTCAACATCACTAATCATTAGAGAAATGCAAATTAAAACCACAATGAGATATCACCTCACACCAGTCAGAATGGCGCTCATCAGCAAAACAACACAGAATAAGTGCTGGCGAGGATGTGGAGAAAAGGGAACCCTTCTGCACTGCTGGTGGGAATGCAGACTGGTGCAGACACTGTGGGAAACAGTTTGGAGATTCCTCAGAAAATTAAAAATCGAACTGCCTTTTGACCCAGCTATCCCACTTTTAGGAATATACCCTAAGAACACCATAGCACTGTTAGAAAAGAAGAAATGTGCCCCCATGGTCGTGGCAGCATTGTTCACAATAGTGAAGATCTGGAAACAGCCCACGTGTCCGTCAGAGGACGAGTGGATTAAAAAGCTTTGGTACAAATATACTATGGAATACTACTCAGCCATAAGAAATGATGACATCGGATCATTTACAACAACATGGATGGACCTTGATAACATTATATGGAGTGAAATAAGGAAATCAGAAAAAAACAGAACAGCATGATTTCATACATAGGTGGGACATAAAAGTGAGACTATGAGACATGGACAAGAGAGTGGTGGTTATGGGTTGGGGGGAGGGAAGAGAGGGTGGGATAGGGAGGAGGGGAGGGGCACAGGGAAAACCAGACAGAAGGTGACAGGACAATTTGACTTTGGGTGACGGGTATGCAACATAATTGAATGATAAGACAACCTGGAGATGTTTTGGTTGTACATATGTTGGTGTCACCCCATTAAAATTAATAATAAAAAAAACAAAATTAAACTTTATGTTTGGAAAACTTTAGTATTACAAATGTGTCATAGTTTTTAAGTCCTCGTTTGCCATCCAACTTAGAGAAGAGATACAGTAAACTCAGCGTGAGACCATAGAGTACAGCTCATCAGGAATCATATGATTAGTGGGAGCAGCGACACCAGAGGGAGGTTAACTAGTAGAAGAGAAGAAATAGGCCTGCTTTCTCTCCTTTTTGATCAGATTGCTGAAGTTGAGAGTAGAATTTGTAGACAGAGTTTTAAATGCCATGGAGTGTTTTAAGGAAGCCGTGTTTCAGGAAGATATAATTAGCAGCATGGATGGTGGATGGGCCTGTCGGGAGGAGGGGGAATGGAGCCAAAGTACCAGGGGTCAGAACTGAAGTAGTTAAAATGGAATTGTTACATAGAGTGTTGTTAGAAAAAACAATTTAAAAAGGAAACATGGGCATGTATTCTCTTTGCCCTGATGAAAATAATTTAAATATAGTAAATACCCCATGTTCCAAATGTTCTGAGAGAGAGAAGGATTCTGAAAACACCGTGCCCTCTTCTCCCTCCTTCTGAGCCCTCGGCCCTACTTGGCGGTCATTTGTGATTTTGAGAGGAAGCAAAATTTGTGTGTGTGCTGTATGTGTATTTTACTCTTACCAGAAAGGAGTAAGGCTTCCAAGCATGCTTTAGTCACATGGTAAAAACTAGCAAGATGTTTGCATTAAGATGGGTGGAAGGGAAGAATAAGGCTAGAGATATAAAGCAGAGGAAGAAATTAGGGCACTAAATAGTTCTTACAGAAATAGTGATCCTAGGATACTTGTAGAGTAGAGAACTTACTGCATTCACACTAGTGTCTCTTTGAATTCAGACAGTATCCTAATGGTGAATGCAAATCATGTTTGTAAGATGAAAATAAATCAGTTGTTCAAAAGACCAAATGTTCTTGATGTTGAAAACGAGAGAGAAATTTCAATGAGTTTATAGCTCTATATCTAGTTTGTTTTTTTCTTTGTTTCACATAATTATGGTTTTATTCTTTAAAAAATGTCTAAAGAAAACTAAGTATTGGTAAAAATGCCTCTAAAATGTGGTGGTCATGGGTGGGCATCTGGTGTGTCCAAGAACTGGAGGAAGAGCCCTGTGTTTTGAGGATTGATAGCTGTCTGGTGTGTGGTTCCAGGAGGGAGCCTGTGTTCTGTTAGCCACAGACAGCAACATACAGATCCCTAACTTTTATTCCTCGGCTTATTTTCTAATATTAAGTTAAATGGAAAGACCACTTCTTCCATATAAAGTACAGTCAGTGTTTTTCTACTTGGGACATTTTGGAAATTCAAAGCATCTGGCAGCCTGGAACTTCTAGCCCTGCCACTCCTTATTGTCATTTTTATTGAAGGGACAGGTATCTTACAACTTTCAGAACATGTGTTTGTTTCTTTCCTTTCGTTTGGTTATGACTTATTTTTATTTATATGTGTTCTTTCTTGAATTAGTATATGTTCTGTATGTACACTTCAATTAGATATGTCTATATGTGTATACCGTAAATATAAATACATACTATATATGTCCTTTTTTGATTAGATGGGACAAATACAAAAATGTAGTTTTATCATAGATGATGTGACATTTTGAATAAAGTAAATAAAAACTTACAACTTGTATATAATTTGTTTTGCTGTCAAAGTGCTAATGTGGAAACTAATGTAGATATTCAGTATTTGTTTTTCAAATTAGAATGAACAAACTTGGTATGAATTTAGAAATTCAAGTCTATATCGTAATACTCTGATCATATAGTATAGTTGAAATAGGCCTTCCAACCATTGTTTTTTGTGTAACAGTTAAAAACCTGAGTACTTGAGAGAGAATGTTGAGAGTACACAAAAAATGGGTACTCACTCTTTTTGATTATCTAAAACTCAACTGGTAATGAATTCAACCCATCAAAAAGGAATAGAATATAGAGAAACATTACTTGCTCAAACATAAAACTTTTCCAATAGAGGTCTATTACTTAGTTTATACTTGACTTGAAAGCTTCCCTGCTTGAACCAATTCTGTCAGAATGAACTTTACACTCATTTTCATTTCTGGCTCTGCTCAAGTTAAAATAATTTATAAAAGTATTCATAATAGTGGGATTGTACTGAAGGGCTGTAGTTTATTTGGAGAAACTCATGAAGCAGTGAACGACACAAGGGAATACAGTCACTCTGGGATATGTATTTTAACCAGTTGTCCGACATCTCTGAAAAGTATGGTGTGAAGGAGGATTATGAGATGACTAGTTTTGAGGGCCACCTGTTTGATGTCAGTTTTACGGAACCAGATAAGTGTTTCTTGATTGATGAAAACATGTATTAACCAAGACTTTATGAATGCATTTATACTTAATTTTTATATTTTAATCATAGGAGATGTTACATAAATTTGAGAAGAACATTAATGAAAGATATTTAGTCCTCAAATAGTGCTTGGGGCTCGGGAGCATCCTCAGCTCTGAAATAACATCAGAGCCTTGGATAGCTGTGCAGTTTAGATTAAAGGAGTAGGAGCAAGTGATCTAACATGAATTAACTGCTGTGAGAGATAATAATTCTGACATTTACTTAGTAAACGTTACTGTAAAATCTATGTGAAATTTTGAGACAGCCCTGGCTGGATAGCTCCGTTGGTTAGAGCATAGTCCCAACATTTAAAGGTGCTGGTTCAATCCCGGATCAGGGCACATACAGAAACAGGTCATGTTTCTGTCACTCTCTTTCTCCCTTCCCCGCTCTCAAATCAATACATAAAAAATATTTTAAAAATTGAGACAGTTTCTAACTAGATCAGGAAACATTGATTAGATGATATACAGCCCACTGGCTAATTACTAACAAGAGTAGGGGCATCATGGCATTCTTAGGTCTGTGTTAATTACCAGAAGACAAAATACAAAATACAGTCCAGCAATCACAGTATAAACCAGAACTCAGTGGATAGGTAGTAAATGTATAATGAGACTTCCCTGACTGGGGTTTTTGGATTTGGTCTGTTAATGTTTAAGTAGGTTATTGCACTTTAATTTTAAAAAAGAAAATGGTATTTAGAACTTAAAAAATGTGTATGTGTAAAACAAAAAAATTGTTAAGGAACAGAATTTGAGAGAAATAACTGCTACAGATGTTAGGTTCTTTCTTCCCTTGGCCCCTACCTGGTTTCATGTCTTTTGTGACTTGTTAGTTTTTAAATAATAGTTGTGCTACATATTTTTAGAGTCTTTGTCCATTGAATTATAAAGTTAATTATTTAACAGAGTGGGGGGGCAAGAATTGTGTTCACCCAAAAATAACTAAAACATGCTATATTAAAATCCCATTAGTTGTAAAATTTGCATTTCTCTTGAAATGGAAGAACCTTTTAAACTATCATCATTGTTGAAGTGTTAATCTTACTACAAATATGTAAGAAGCTTTGTATGAATATAGTTCTCTGCCTCCCCAAGTTATGTTTATATTTTATGTCCTATTCAGCTATGAGCTTTATTCAGTGTGAGCCAGGTAAGCTTCATTTGGGGCTTCATATTGGTAAAATAGGTTTTTATAGTATGCTTGTCATTGCTTTAGAAGTGTTAACAGGTTTTGGTTCTTTTTTAAGAAATAAAATTCCTCAGTTTACTTCTGTTGTAGATTGCGTTATTTTCCAGCAGTATGTTTGATCTGATTTTTACAGTTTTAGATATTTAGGTAGTGACAAAGTTAAACTCCTTCAAGTGGGTGGGAGGAGAAATAACGTTTTCATTTGGTCACCTGTATTTGGTTACTTTTGTTGTAGGACAAGTAAAATGTCTTTTGAAAACAAAGGTCTTTTGCATGTGGCATGAACCAACTATATTTAGAAATGCATTTTACTAAAGCAGTGTTTCTAGGAATGCCAGTTTGTTTCAAATTGTAGACATTTTTGGGCAGTAATTTTACCCAATTCCCTTTGTAGTCCAGTCACAACGCAGGGGTCACAGCAAACACAGCCGCCTCAGCGGCACTATGGCATCACCTCCCCCATCAGCCTAGCGGCCCCCAAGGAGACAGACTGCCTGCTCACTCAGAAACTCATCGAGACGCTGAGGCCCTTTGGGGTCTTTGAGGAGGAAGAGGAACTGCAGCGCAGGTAGATATATAAGCACTGATCATTTCTTATTAGCATAAAGTAATTCTGAGGCATTCTCAACTCACAGTCATAATTATTCTCCCAATGTCTGTTTCAGACAAGAGGATCCCTAGAAAGCTTCTACAGAGTTCCATTTCCTTAATTTTGATTTTTGATGCTTTTGATAATTATAGAACGGAATTGTCAGGATAAAGGGGAATGCCTTACCCAGTGTAACAGTGTCTGCATATAATCTAACTACTATGTACTTTCTTTCTGAACACTTAAAATCTTTAAAACTTAAGAAGCCACCTATTGAAAAGGTTTTTCATTTTAATAAGTAATGATTTGTAATAACAAACAATTTAATGATTAGTATTTACTCTATCAACAGGATATTAATTTTGGGAAAATTAAATAATCTGGTAAAAGAGTGGATACGAGAAATCAGTGAAAGCAAGGTAAGGTGACTTACTTGTATACCAACATAGCAGTTGTCTTTTGTAACCTGTCCTTGTGTGAGTAGATTTAGAGTCTTGAAAACGGAATTTATATATTGTTTTCTAGTTATTTTCAAAACAGTAAAAACTGAACCGAATTCATTGAATTTATTTATTTTTTTAAGTGAGAGGAGGGGAGATAGTGAGACAGACTCCCACATGCGCCTCGACTGGGATCCACCCGGCAACTCCCATCTGGGGCCAATGCTCAAATCAGCCAAGCTGTTCTCAGCACCTCAGGCTGTTGCTAGAACCAGTCAAGCCACTGGCTGCTAGAGGAGAAGAGAGAGAGAAGGGGGAGAGGGAGGGAAAGGGAAGCAGATGGTCCCTTCTCATGTGAGAACTGACCAGGGATTGAACCAGGACATCTGCATGCCAGGCTGATGCTCTATCCACTGAGCCAAGGGCCTTCTTTTTTTAAATAAGTACCTTTTTGGTTGCAACATTTCAAGCTGAAACTCAGTAATTGCTTATGTACTTTACTGAAATAATAGCTATTTCTCTAGAAAGGTACTTTAAAAATGTGTGCTAAATATTGGAGAATCTTGTATTTGTTTATTATTATTTTGTTTTCCTCCCCTGAAAAGACATGTATCCCAAAAAAATTGCTAAGAGCCATGTCAAAGAGTTTACCGCCTATTTTCTTCTTGAAGTTTTATGGTTTCAGGTCTTACATCTTAGTCTTTAATCCATTTAAAAATTTCTTTTGTATATGGTGTAAGACAGTGACCCAGTCTTGTTTTTGTTTTTTGCATGTCTCCATCCAGTTTTCTCAGCAGCATTTATTGAAGAATCTGTCTTCACCCCATTACATATTTTTACCTTACATTAGTTGACCATATAGGTTGGGTTTATTTCTGGGCTCTCTATTTCATTCTTTTGATCTGTGTGTCTGTTTCTGTGCCAGTACCATGCTGTTTTGATTACTATAGCCATCTAGTATAGTTTGATACCAGGTAGCATGATACCTCCAGCTTTGTTCTTCTTTCTTAGTATTGCTTTGGCTATTTTGTGTCTTCTGTGGTTCTTGGCCTTGACAGCTTTCAACAAATGTAATATTATGTATGTAGATTTTCTGTTTTCTATAAGTGATGATCAAATGAGTCCTTAAAATGCAGGGGAGCCCCTGAATCTTTACAATTTATTCTTACGGTTTTTGGAATATGAAGTAACATTTCATTAACATCATTTTGGCAGGGCAGAGGAAGAGAGTGGTCTCCTCTTTGCTCTGGTACTAAATAGTACTTTACTACACTGAGTGATTAGAAGATAAAGAGAAATAATTGACCCTAGCACACATTAAAATTATCCGTTGTTCGGGCAGAAATTATTATCACCAGGGACATTTACCATGGTACTTTAGTGACAGGGTCAGAAAGGTGATTTTAAATGCTTTCCTTTCTCCTGTTTCTGGTGTTTCTAGTCTAAGAAAGCATCAGTAAGTTTAGTTCTGCTCAGAATCATTTCACCAAAGTCTTGGAAATTGAAGAAAAATGAAACCATTATGTACCAGTATTAGGCTCAAAATCAGTCAATTTTGATACGGTAAAATTATACTCTGATGTACTATGGGATATTTGCTGTAATCATTGCATATAAATAGAATCTTTTAAGCAATCAAAATATGTTTTGTTATATTCTAACATTCATGGTTTTTGCAGCATCCTTGTTTTGAATAAGACCTCTGGGTCATTGCTCCTGTACAATCACACAACCACTTTTACCATAGTCATCTTTAATGCAGTTTCCAGAAATGTGGCAAAATTCTAAAATACATAGTAAGGGTCTTTAATATAGAACACTCATTAAAAATTGAAAATTGCTCCCATTTCAAATGAGGTTATCTATGAAAGCTTGGTGGTGTTTTGTAGAGTTTATAGAATTTGTTTACCTTCTATATAAATTCTCACTGAAATCTTACTTGGCTTTTCTGTTTGTCTATTTTTAATGTACATTGTTATTTGAAATAATTTTCGGTTTGCTCCACTGAGAAAAATAACTATTTTTTTGGTTTGTTTCAACAGAATCTTCCACAATCTGTAATTGAAAATGTTGGAGGAAAAATTTTTACATTTGGATCCTACAGATTAGGAGTACACACAAAAGGTAAACAATGTTTTAATTATTTTGAGAAGGAATACTTTTATTATTTATTTATTGAGAGAGAGGGAAGAGAGAGAGACAGGAAGGGAAAGAGATGAGAAGCATCAACTCATTGCAGCACTTTAGTTATTCATTGATTGCTTCTTATATGTGCCTTGACTGAGGGGCTCAAGCCGAGCCATTGATCCTTGCTCAAGCCGGCAACCTTGGACTCAAGCTGGAGAACTTGCATTTAAGCCAGCAACTTCGGGATTTCAACCTGGGACCTCAGTATCACAGATTAATGTTCTATCCACTGTGCCATCACTGATCAGGCGAAAAGGAATATTTTTTTAGTTCTTAAAATTATAATGACGTATCCCTCTCAGTTGCTTATGGCATATCATAACAGCTTAAATTTTTTAAATTTATATTAAAGAGAGTAGTACTTCAAGGAGCCTAAATTTGGTAAAAAGAAAAATAAAATGATGCTTTCTAGACTGACTTGTGCTGTCCAGTGCAGTATTAACTAAACTTTTAAATTTAGTTCCTCAGGAGAAGTAGCCACATTTTGAATGTTGAACAGCCCCATAGAGTTAGTGGCTACCATATTGCAAAGCGTGGATATAGAACATTTTTCCCATTAGAAGGTTCTTTTGAACGTGCTGCTCTCCTGTCATTTCTTCTACCTGAGGAATATCACTCTGGAAACCAGAATAAAAAGGAATTAAAGCTTTTAAAAAACACCTGTTAATTTTTCCTTTTTCTTCTTATTTTCTAAGTGAGAGGAGGGGAGGTAGAGAGACAGACTCCCACATGTGCCCTACTGGGATCCACCCGGCAACCCCTGTCTGGGGCTGATGCTCTGCCCATCTGTGGCTATGCTCACTACCAAGCTATTTTTAGCACCTGAGACGGAGGCTCCATGGAGCCATACTTACCTGGGGTGATGTGCTCAAACAAATTATGGCTGTGAGGGGGAAGAGAGCGGGAGAGGAGGGGAAAGGTGGAGAAGCAGATGGTCGATTCTCCTGTGTGTCCAGACTCAGGATCAAACCTGGAACATCCACATGCCAGGCCAATGCTCAACCCTGTGCCACCTGGCCAGGGCCTGTTAATTTTTTTACTGACACTTGCAGTTTTCTCCTCTGTGCAGATAAATACATAATAAAAATATGGCAGAGAACATTTACTGAGCCTTTCTCTACTGAGCATGGAGCAAATCTGCTTTTGGTCTTCATTATCTTATTTATTCCTCAGCACTTATTCTCATGTAACATAGGAGCCTGGACTTCAAGAGGCAGTAAAGCCTGAGCAGACTCACCCAGCCACCTCAGCAGAGCTAGGGTTCTTCTGGGCCGTTCTGAGGCTGTGTTTTTCAACTGTTAACCACTGGCCTCTATGTTAGAAGTTATCTGCCACAACGTAGTGTGCTGTGCACTGCTCTGTGCATATGCCCCAGAACGCCCCCACGGTGGCCTCAGCTGCTGAGTCTTAGGAAAATGACTATGTGACCTGATTTACAGTTACATCGCTCCCTTGTAAGATCCCGATTACTGATTCTAATTGTCTTTTTTGTGCTCTCCTTACATGCTCAGTGTTGGCCTGCTACCAAACACTAAATTAATAACAAATATCTTACCGTGATGAGCCCCATTGGCTTGTCAGCGGGCCTTGATGTTTATCCTGTAGGTCCGTTTGGGGGATACGCAGGAGACTAGAAGTGCCGGTCACACAGTCTACAAAAGAAAACGGTTTCTTTGTTTCCCTGATGAACCTGTTTATGACTAATGACGTCAAGATGTTGGCTCACTTATTTTTAATTTATTTTTATTTATTGAGTTTTACTTTTTAAAACTTTTAAAGTTTTTTATTGATTTCATCTTATTAACTTTATATTTTTATTTGTTAGAGAGAGAAACATTGATTTGTTGTTTCACTTATTTATGCATTCATTGGTTGATTCTCGTATATGCCCTGACCAGGGCTTGAACCTGTAACCTTGGTGAATTGGGACAAAGCTCTAACCAACTGAGCAACCTGGCCAGGGCCAGGTGTTGGACATATTCTTGAATAAATCCTCTGTTCACCATAGAAGTCCTATCTTACTTAGTCTTTGCCTCCCGGTTCACCTGGGTCATTGCAGCTAAAGGGTACAGCGGTAAAAACATGCCCCATTAATTAGAGTCGTGTTATTCCCATATTGACTGTTATTTTTTTGAGGGGAGGGGTGCGGTTTTAGATACTCACCAGCATAAGGTTAACAGATTCTCAGTGTAAGCATAGTAATTAACGACTGACAGGCTTCGTCTTTTTTAGGTGCCGACATCGATGCGTTGTGTGTTGCACCAAGACATGTTGACCGAAGTGACTTTTTCACCTCTTTCTATGATAAGTTGAAATTGCAGGAAGAAGTAAAAGATTTAAGAGTGCGTAAAAGTTCGGGGTGAAAGGGGAGGAGTTATAAAAATTAGTCAATTGAGTGAATTTTATGGTATAGCCATCAATATTGAACTCTTGAAATTTGCCAAACCCTTTTAAGTGCTTAACATGTATGCCTACTTACATTTTATTCTTTACAATAAGCCTGAAATCACAACTTTGTAATTTTGTGTACAAAGTAGGAAACGAGGCAAACAAAATAAGTATTAAGCGTTTTGGACATGATCACACATCATAGTGACAGAGATTGAGGATTAGAATTTAGGTTAGTTTGTTTGTAAAGCTGAGAAGCCCAGTCTGTCAGGTATTATGCTTAGTTACTTTTTAACAATTTCAAATATCACATTCATTTAAAAGAACTAAAATTAGTATAGGTCTAATGTGGAGGGTCAGAGACTGAATTTGTTTGATTTCCTTACAGGCTGTTGAAGAGGCATTTGTGCCAGTTATCAAACTGTGTTTTGATGGGATAGAGGTAAGGTGCAGTCCAGATAGACGGTTTTGCTATGTGTAATTTTGATCAATGTAGGTTAAAAACTTGATTTTTAAAAAAGTTTTATAATTGGTGAATTGGTGTGATACAGAAATAAGTTTTTATAATGGAAGTGACTGCTTGTTCTTTGAAAAATACCATTTTTAGTGTTTAAGAGTGTAGTGAAAATAGGAGCTAAAATGTAGACAGAAATAAAGAACTAACAATGAAATGCTGCTACAAAACAGTTGGTAGTTTTTGCATATGCAAATTTTGTACACTTAGTCTAATAAAATAAAACAATGCAATATATTTTACAAATAAACTTTACCTTGACTTTATTTAAATTAAATATTCAAGAAGTTGGAAGAAAATTGTGACCTGGTATTATGTATGCTGACACATTTACTGATAGGGGAGGATGTACGAGCTCAGGCTCTTGAGATGTCACATGTTTATTTTTGCTGCTTTCAACATGTGTAGTGAAAGTAATTGAAACAAAGCTCCCAGAGAAGCATCTTTAGTTATGATGTTACTTCTCCCATACAGGAGGCAGCTGCAAAGTCACTGATAGTAGCAGTGAAGATCATAAAATTTTGAAAACAACATTGTTTTTGCAAAACAGGTGGTTTCTATAATTGCTGCATAAGATGACAACTCAATCTTTTAAGAACAAATGACTAACATTAATAAGTAGAAATAAAATTAAATTTAGTAAAAGATTACCAAGTTCAGTTAGTTTTAACTTATGTCAATGTGTTTTTTTTTTCTTACAGGGACAGGGAGAGTCAGAGAGGGGGATAGACAGGGACAGATAGACAGGAACAGAGAGAGATGAGAAGCATCAATCATCAGTTTTTCGTTGTGACACCATAGTTGTTCATTGATTGCTTTCTCATATGTGCCTTGACCGCGGGCCTTCAGCAGACCGAGTAACCCCTTGCTCAAGCCAGCGACCTTGGGTCCAAGCTGACGAGTTTTTGCTCAAGCCAGATGAGCCTGCGCTCAAGCTGGTGACCTCAGGGTCTCAAACGTGGGTCCTTCGCATCCCAGTCCGATGCTCCATCCACTGCGCCACCGTCCAGTCAGGCCTGTCAATGTTTAATTGAATATAAAGCAATCTGTAATGTTCCCTGTTTCCCAGAAAGAACATTACCAACAAAGGGGAGTTTTTTCTTTGGGGAATTAACTCAGTTGTTTAAAAATTTCAGGATAGAGATGAAAGCCAGGTGGTTACTTGAAATATTTAAGGTGTTTTCTATTTCTACATTGTATAATAAAATATTTTTAGGAGTGTTTTTCCATTTCAACGTTTTGTGAAATAATTTTAATTCTTTTTTTAAATATCAGTGTCATCACTGAGTTGCTTTTTGAGTTGATATTTTTGTGAGCATATAATCTTTATTTCTGTCTAAACTGAGGCTTTGGGTTATATTTTATTGGAAAACTTAGGCAACATCACAAGTGTTATTTGTATGTGTACATTCTTTTCTTTCCTGTAGGTACATGTGAATGTTTTTCACAGTAAGAACTTAAAATACTCGTTGCTGAAGTGATCTTATAAAAGGCTTACCTCTAGCAGCATCTGAAATCATACCCTCAGGAATAATTAACAAGTCTGCTAAGTGTTTTTTTAAAAAAAATTATTTATTTATTCATTTTAGAGAGGAGACACAGAGTGAGAGAGAGAGAGAGAAAGAGAGAAAGGGGGGAGGAGCTGGAAGCATCAACTCCCACATGTGTACTGACCAGACCAGTGCAGGGTTTTGAACTGGCGACCTCAGTGTTCTCAGGTCGACGCTTTATCCACTGCGCCACCACAGGCCAGGCCAAGTCTGCTAAGTGTTTTTGCACACCAGTCTTTTTTTGAAAAAAGAAAAAAAGCCTTCAAAATTAGCCAGTTTTGTTTTTGTTTTTGTTTTCTTTGTCAAAACTCAGTTGGACAAATATACTATAATAGTGTAGTTCTTGGAGCTTCTTTTTTACTGAAAGGTATATTTGGGCTAAATAAGGATATGGTCTTATATTTGTACACCTTTTAGTATTTAATCATTTTACAGTTCATAAAGATGATTTAGCAAACTTAGTAAATCCAGTAGATGCATTTAAAAAACTTAGTAAATCAAACTTAGTATGATTAAAACATGTAAGTATTTGTGCAAATTATGTTTCATATTATGTTTTTACATTGTTCAACATGCCTGTGGTATGAATCAATACTCTGGACTTTTGGAGGCGTTGTCTTGTTCATAATTAATGAGAGGATCCTGGCTTGAAGGAGTGTTAAGTGTTTTCTTTTTTAAAGAAGTGACTTAAAAATAGACAGATACAGAATGTTAAGTTTTGTTTTTGTTTTAGATTGATATTTTATTTGCAAGATTAGCACTGCAGACTATTCCAGAAGACTTGGATTTACGGGATGACAGTCTGCTTAAAAATTTAGATATAAGATGCATAAGAAGTCTTAACGGTATGTCATAATCTACTTCCTTTTGCATAGTAGCACTTTCTGTCAAATATGCAATAGTTTTAAACTCAGGTCTTATAATGAAGTCTTTTATAGCCCTATTCCTTATCCATAGTGACTTGAGTTAAATGGGCTTTATTTAATAGTGAGACTCCAGAGGATATTTGGTAACTTATTTTACTTATCTTGTAACTTTTTTTTCTTAATTTCCTGGGACATGTAAAGACTGGGCAACATACCTGTTGCTAATTTGGGTTTTACTAAATTAGTTTGATCCCCGGTGCCCTTTGTAATGTTTTCAACTGTTGTGTTGAAAGGATTGCCTTTGGACACTTTTGATTATCATTGCTTGTTACTATGCTCTTGAACAATTCTTGGCAATTTACGTGGATCAAACTGTCCTTAGCATATGTGGAGTGGAAGAAGTTTAATTATGGGTTGAAAGTTTGAGATTAGGCAGATTACAGTTTAGATTCTTTTGTTGTTGACAGTAGCATTTGTAATAGATCAAACTTTTAGGTTTTTTATTTGCCTTCTAGTTGAATTAACATTACTGATTCCAATTAAATATTTTTAATTTAACATTAATATCAGAAAACTTAAAAGTAGTATTATTAAAATTTTTGTTATTTAATGCTGTTTTTTTTCCCATTCTTATTAATCAGGTTGTAGGGTGACCGATGAAATTTTACACCTAGTACCAAACATTGACAACTTCAGGTTGACTCTGAGAGCTATCAAACTGTGGGCCAAACGTGAGTTCAGAGTTTGTTGGCTAGTTTATTAAAACTATTTAAACCTTGATTCAACACTAATTGTTCTTTTTGCTTTTCCCTCATCAACAGGCCACAACATCTATTCCAATATCTTAGGTTTCCTCGGCGGTGTTTCCTGGGCTATGCTAGTAGCAAGAACTTGCCAGCTTTATCCAAATGCAATAGCATCAACTCTTGTACATAAATTTTTCTTGGTATTTTCTAAATGGTATGTGTTTAGATTATATTAAAATAAAATTGATTGTAGACACTGAAGTTTAGTCTTATTTCTATGACATTTATGCAGCTGGTTTCAGATTCAAATCCTAGTTCATGATCTAGCCACTTACGTAGACTGTGGAGGGGGGGAGATCATGTTGTATATAAACTGACAAACTTAGTTCCATTCCTTTACCCTAGTTTTCCCAGGGTACTGTGGCAGTTGCTCTTAGTACCTCCACGCATAAACTTACCTCTTAACTAAACTCTAAATCTTAGCTGTAATGCCTGTGAAATCAAAGAATAGATAGGCTGGGATATCAGTTACCTTGGATAAACTTATATATTCCAACCTTTTACTCTTTGAATTCTTCTATATCTGTAGGCCCTTAGTTTCTTGTGATTGTTTTTGTTTTCAGCTGCCCATTTATCTTTGATAAAATATTAAGATGCATTAACTATAAGTGCCTGAATAAAGGCAGTTAACCCTTCCTTTGAGATTAGTCGTTAACCCTGGAGAGATTTTTCATTTTAAGTGCCCTCGTGTCAGCATTTTTACATCTGTCAAACAGTATTTTTTTTTTTTTTAAGAAAAGATAAAAAGTGATTGGCATTTTATATTAGTTGCTTTGGCCCCAAAGCTCAGGTTGTTTTTCTTTTAATTAAGAGGCATAGAGACAGGTTCCTGCATGTGCCCCAACCAGGATCTACCCGGCAAGCCCCCTACCAGGCGATGTTCTACCCCTCTGGGGCTGTTGCTCCATTGCTGGTCAGCCAAGCTATTTTAGTGCCTGAGGAGAGGCCATGAGGCTATCTTCAGCGCCCAGGGCCAACCAAGCCATGGCTATAGGAGAAGGCGGAGGAGGGGGGTAAAAAAGCAGATGGTTGCTTCTTTGTGCCTTGACGGGAATCAAACCTAGGCCATCCATGCAACAGGCTGCCCGCCACTCTACCACTGAGCCAACTGGCCAGGGGCAGGTTCTTGGTTTTAATGAAAATTATTTTAGAGATTTTTTTCCTTCATCCTTGTTTCTGCTAACTTCTATACCTTCTTCCTCTGAAGAAAAAGAGTCTTTTTTAGTTATTTTATAAAATAAGAGTTTTTGGATACAGTTGATAATGTAGAACTCTGCCACACTTTTTATTTTCTGCTACACTTTTTAATACTGAGTCTGTTATTTACAGATTTTATAGTACTTGATCACATATAATCGAGTTTGATGGGAATGAATAAAGGATGTCACTTTTTTTAGTGCTACACATACATAGCAAATACCATTTTTAAGATGTTAACCTTGATGTTAGGTATGGTAAATGTTTTCTAGTTTTTAATCTACTCCATAAATGACTGAAGTAGCTAACTCATAGGATGCATCTTGAAAATAATCTGTTCATGTCACAAAGTTTTATTATACATACTCATCATAATTTATCATGAAGTAGAGAAAAATTTTCCTAATCAGTTTTTAATATTTTTTATACTTTGCCTGTAACACGTTAACTTTTCATTCTTGGCTATATTTGGATGGAGCTAAAGACAGGACTTTTGCCTCACAAGAAGGATTTATCTAGTTCAGGCTAGAGGTGAACATTTTAGATGTTGTGGGATAATACTTTTTAATTTAATAGTGCTTTATCCAAGTTCTTTGAGAGATGGAGTAGATGTTTGACTGCAGTTTGAGAAAGTTACCAAATGGTTTAATTTCATAGAGGAAAAGTATTTCAAGTAGTCTTACTGTCAACGGGAATAAAAGATTATTATATATACCACGAGGGCAAAATGAATGAAGAAGGATCACATTCACAATGCTGTATGTTTAACAAAGTACGTTTAGATGGTAATACCCAAGTCTTATCAAGTGCTACACTCTTTTTAAACAGGGAATGGCCAAATCCAGTGCTATTGAAACAGCCTGAAGAATGCAATCTTAATTTGCCTGTATGGGACCCAAGGGTTAGTGTATTATTTTTTCCCTACAAATTCACACTCTGCAATAACAAGTAAAAGTCATCTCCATAAACTTAGGGAGACTTCCCATCCTTTTACACATGAGTGACCTGTTCCTACTACACTTCTTTTTAGCTAACCTCAACTATAATTGTCCTCTGATGTGAGAAGCATAATTATGTACCCTGTAAACTACATTTAATTGTACATAGTTCATAATATCAAGTTCACTAACATTTTATTTTATATAGAACTACCTTGTAAGTCAAAGTTGTATGGGCATTTGTGCTTTAAAAAAATAATAAAGTATACTAAAAATCCCTGTATTTTTTATTTGATCTAAGTATTCTGTTAAAAAATTGGGTTGTTATAGGAAAACTGTTGCTTAATGTTTATCTGTGGCAGAAACCTTCTAAGAAATACCACTTTAATTTCTATGATGTAATTATAAGAATTGGTTTGGGTATTAAAGATTATAAAAACAAGATTGGGCTAAAGAACTCCCATTCTGCTTTTTAGAAAGTTATCTTTATTACTTAAAGTTACGATCTTTATTGCTTACTCAGTTTAAATGTTAGCAACGTGCACTTTAATAGGTAAAGTATTTAGGTTAGAATAAGGCTTTAGGGATTTATAAAATTCTTTTCTACATTGTTTTCCTGTCTTACTACAATTTCAAAAATATTGTCAGTTTTAAGTTCTTAATCACATCAGAGTCTCATATTTTCCAGTTCTCCAAACCTCAAAACATTTTTGGAGGGATTTGAGTATACAGTTTTCTTCATGGCAATATGCCACTTCCTTAGTGTATAGATTAAGATGAACAGTTTTTAAATCATTTGATTATCTCTTAAAATGATACCAGCATGGATAATGTAGTTTCACTATGAGTAAGCTAAGCTTCATTACATATTAGTTGAGGTTCTATTAGACTGGAAGTTTTCATGTGGTTTAAAGTTTGTTTTACACAGAATATTGGAGTATATTTCTTGAAAGTACATTTGTGTGTGCATCCCCATTTCTGTTGTTGAAGAAAGAGAAACTCAACATCAGTAGCCGTCCAAGTAGAACCTTAGGCGCACTGTTACTAGTAAGGCTGCCAGAATAGCCATGCCGAAATGATCGCAAGAAACCATTGGCTTAGACAAAATCTTGATTCTATAAAGAATTCTTATAAAAAGAATGTCTCCTCCCATGTTTTTTCTTTCTCAACTCCAGCTATGAGTGAAATAAAACTTAATCATTGGTCAGTTTAACAAGGGGTAAAAATTCCAAGTATCTGTTGCATATGTACTTGAAGAAACTGATTGGCTGTTGTTGTATGTAGGTAAACCCCAGTGATAGGTACCATCTTATGCCTATAATTACACCAGCATACCCACAACAGAACTCCACGTACAATGTGTCCGTTTCAACACGGATGGTCATGGTTGAGGAGTTTAAACAAGGTAAGTGGCTACCCTTCTGTTCTTTATACACAGAGAACTTACGTAACCAATGTAGACTCTGTAGTTGGGTGTACAATTTAGATTGAAGAAAGCATTCACTGAGGTGAATTTTGGTGTTTTTATTGATTATACTATATATTTGTGAATTGACTTGAAAAATTTTAATTTCTTTTAGGCAATATTTTGATTATATATTGGAAGATTAACCAACATTTAAAGCCATATCCTAAGCAGGGCCTTTTGGGGCTGGTTTACTGCCATACTTGACTATTGCCATGTAAAACTTCAAATGATATAGGTTGTCTCTACTGTGTGGCACGCAATGTTGTTAGTAGGCTATATTCTTGGAAAGCGCTTTGAGAAGGTGTGGGTCTACACCTCCCATTATTTTGGAAGAACCTCTAAACTTTTCTGAGTCCCAATAGTACTATTAGTGTGAAGGTACAGCTATCGCCAGTTTTTGAGGGAAGTTACTGGAACAGGATTGTTTGATTTGACTGACATGAGTCTATCTAAGAAATAGAATTAGCTGTATGACTACCAGCTTCAAACTCAGACATGTGGAATTCTTTTCTGTTAGTCTAAACAGGCTCTTCATGGGAAGATGTTGCTATCCTTTTAGAATCAGCAGTAAGCATGTTCTTAGCAAGAGAAAAAACAGCTTATGGGAAAATTTCTTTGGTAACGACAGTGCTTCAGTTTTTGGAGAGAGTCATTCTGTGAGCATGACATTTTAGAATAGTGGTAATTTAACAGACACCTGGCTCTCAAAAAATCCTCTAACGGTTTTAAAAAGTGTTTATATATGTAAGAACCTTTATGCTCTGAAGTCATTGACTAAAATTGCTTTTGTTAAAATTATTTTAGGGTTATAGTGAACGCATGTGGTATGTTTTAAGATCTTTAAAACTCTAGATTGTTAGACTGAACCATGCAAACATTTTAATATGTTTTTAATTTAGGTCTTGCTATCACAGATGAAATTTTGCTGAGTAAGGGAGAGTGGTCCAAACTTTTTGAAGCTCCAAACTTCTTTCAAAAGTACAAGTATGTATTTTAAGGCATGTCGGACATGTTGCTCTCTTAAGTAATGGTTGCATATGTGAAATCTCTTCTTTCTAGACTAATGTAATTTTGAATTTTCCTTTAAACATCTTCTATAGAACTTTCCTGTCACAAAAGGTGTACTGTTTCTAATTAACCCCCTCCTTCCTTATCTGTCCAGGTAAAGTGTAGCCAGTCCCTGCAGCTCCGCTGCCCTCTGTAACCGCCTCCTGTGCTTCAGCGGCGCCAGTTTTGTAGGCATGTGTTAGTCCTCAGCAAGTCTCAGCCTGTGTGCCCGGGCAGAGCAGTGGGCTGTCCGAGTTACAAGCAGTATTCCCTATGACAAACTAAGTCTTTCCAGCTGTTTCTGGAAACATTAAGATTCTCTATAATATAGGTCAGTATTCATAGTCAAATGCTTTCAATAGCCTGACCAGGCGGTGGCGCAGTGGATAGAGCGTCGGACTGGGATATGGAAGACCCAGGTTCGAGACCCCGAGCTCGCCAGCTTGAGTGCGGGCCCATCTGGCTTGAGCAAAAGCTCACCAGCTTGGACCCAAGGTCGCTGGCTCCAGCAAGGGGTGGCTCGGTCTGCTGGAGGCCCGCGGCCAAGGCACATGTGAGAAAGCAATCAATGAACAACTATGGTGTTGCAACAGCAACGAAAAGCTAATGATTGATGCTTCTCACCTCTCTCCATTCCTGTCTGTCTGTCCCTATCTATCCCTCTCTCTGACTCTCTCTCTGTCCCTGTAAAATAAAATAAAAAATAAATGCTTTCAATAGCTACAGATACTATTGGCCTACAGTTTTCCTCTAAAGTTAATAAAACCCTTTCAGATATTTCTGCAAGTAATTCTTTTGGAATCTAAGTGGGGGTGATAGTTTTTACTAAAGGTTTTAATATAATGGTTTAACACCCTAGTACAGGTTAAAAGCCTGAATGTGTTCGTTTTGATGAAAATTGTAAGTTACAATAAATCTTACTTTTTAAAAAAATGGACTTGCACTTTTATTTGCCCTGAGATGAAAATTTGCCAAAGTCCCACTAAAATTTTTTTCTTTACTGCCTTGAAACTTTCCTGACCATTTGATCTTGTGGATTGTGTTTTGTAATAACCTAAGCAAGCTTGCTTTATGCTATTTCCCCAATTAAAAACAAGAATGATGACCTTCATGATGTCTCTGTGTTTTGTTTGTATCTTTTGCATGAGAAAGCAATGGTGGAGCCAGCTTAATTGTTGTGTTCTGGGAGAACTACCTGTCAGTAAACATTTAAATAGCATAACATCGAATGTTCTGTTTATTACTTATTTCCCTTAAGTTGTGCTTTTCCATTTGGCAGATAATTTTTCTTTGTTTTTTATTTGAACCAGTGTGGAAGAAGTACTTTTGAACATTTAAACTAATGAACATATTTTCCGATACTTTAAAAACTACATTATAGAGTCCATTATTACTTGTATGGAGAATAATAAATTGGTTTGTAGAGAAGTATCAGCATCTCTTAATCCCTGAGAATCAAAGATGAAGCTGGATTCATTCTTTTTCCTATCTCCCTTCCTTATAGGATGAGAGGTGGGTAGAATGAAATTCTTGAAAGTACTTAAGTATCTTTCTTCATTTTAAGCAAGATTATTGTTGAAATTGAACAAACCTTGATAGTGTTATTTGTTTGAATGAATTTGTATTACTAGAACTTTGAAGATTTTTCTAAAGCTTGCTTAATCTTTTTCTTTTAAAAATTTTAGGCTATTTTTCAATCTATGACAAATAGTACATGTGAGCTCTTCAGTTGACTGATTAAAAGATGTAGATTACTATGTTTACTGAATTATCTTGAAACAGTCCTTTGGTTATCACAAATGACTTTAAACATAATTAGGCATTAGGATGTAGCAACAAATAGAAGAAATTATATCAGTAAAATTAAAATTTCAGCTGTGAGTTTTTGGAAAACGGATTTGAAGATATGACAACAGTGGTCTAATTTTATCTATACCAAATTGTATTCAAAACTTTTCCCCAAATTTCTATTAAATACTTTTATTAGACTTCAGAGGTATTCACAGATATGAATTTTTTTAAACATAATATGAAATAGTCTTAACGATGGCTGTACACTGAATTGAAGTTCTTAAGTTTTCCCTTGAGTCAAAGTTGGTTAAACCTTATTTGAAATATATCCTGCAAGTATTTTGATGTGTAGGATTTTAAATCATATGTAATATACCTGTTTGCCATTCTTGGAAGGGAGAGAACAATGAGGAAGTTATCTTGCTTTTTAAGGCAAATCATCGTTCCTTGTGAAAAGCGTAACATTGCTTTGTGATATTTTAAGTAGTCCTAATAAAATATTTTTTATGTTTTTCCTTGCGAGATACTCAAGTTGACACTTAAGTAAAAAATAAATTAAAATATTGCAATGAAGTGCTTCATTGTTAACCTAGGAAATGTGAATACATCAAGTGTTTCATTTCACTGGGAAACAAGGAAGGAGGAAAGTATTAGGAAAAAATCCAGAATGTTCTCTAAAGTGTAAGAAATCTATAATTTCAAGGAGTGTGCATGTATAGGATACTTTAGCCTTATAATGTTTTAAAAACTAAAAATAGTGAAGCTATAATTCTTGGTCCTGAGATACTTAAAACTGGACTTGCATGGATTGTTTAAGAGATTTTTTGCTGCACATATAAGCTGTGATCTACCCAGGTAAAATAATAATGTGATGAAATGTCCAGAAAACCTACTTACATGATGTTTTTTGAGGGGTAGTTATTAAGTAATAATGGTAACTAAACTGTTCCAAGGAGTTTTTTAAATTCACCTGGGGCACATTTTTATTCTTAAATTTATTATTGGAGATTGATAATCTTTAAGTTTGGAGAAAAGTTAATCACTGTTATATTAAGACTTCAAAGTGTCCCTGAAGCCATCTGAGCATTATAAGCATGATAGTGGCAGTGTGAAATAGGGGGTCACATGTTTTGGAAGAGATACTACTTGGTCTTTGTGCTCTCAGGGATTTGAGGAACTGACTACCAGTTCCAGTTTTTAAAACTTAAACTGACTGGGATTCTGTTCAGTTTCTTAGATGGAAGAGTTTTTGCTTTATAAATGATTTCCTAATGGCAGGTTATTTCTATTAGGCTTAATTATTGTATTTTGTATCTACCACTTTAAATTTGCTTAAATATGGCTAAGTAAACATTTAACTTGTTATTGTGTAACACTTTCAGTGGTGTTAAAACAAATACATCTGTCTGTAAACGATGTACAGAGTACATTGAGAACCAAAGTTAAAACTCTAAGTTTCACAACTTGAAATTTTGAATTGCCAAAAAATATTTAAATGGATTGTATATTTGCCTTAGTAAATAGAGAACAATGTATGTACATTCTTTAAACTTTTGTTGAAGAATCGAGCAGTCATTAAGAATATCCTTTTTAATAGTGCGGTGAATTGATCTAGAGAGGCGAGTTTTGTCCCTAAACTAGGTGAACCCAGACAACCTGACTTGTGTTTTTTATGCATGCTGCTTTTTATACTTCGTTGTTTCCTTTTATAAGTTGTTTTACTTTGTCAGAGAGCTCTCCCTCCATCTCCCTTTCCTGTTTCTGTTTTTCAAATCTGTCCATTTTCAATTTCCCAGGGAAGTGGAAGTCAGGGTACTGATCTGGTTACGATTTTGATTTAAGAGCAATTAAGGCCCTTGAGAGGTGGTTTTCTGAGTACACAAAATGCATGACTTTTTAAAAGTGCTTTCATGTGACTTATTTATTTGGGCCATCTGTGCTTGATCTATATACTGTTGACCTTTGAAAAATGCAGGAGTTAGGGACACCAAAACCCCATGCAGTTCAAATCCTTTGGCTAGCTCTCGACTCCCCCATAACTTAACTACTAATAGCGTCCTGTTGACTGGAAGGGTTACTGATAACAAGTAATCACTAAACTCAGTTTGTATGTTCAGTTTTGTATGCTCCATCCTAACAACAATAAAGTAAACTAGAGGAAAAAAATGTTACTAACATCAGAAGGAAGATACATTTACAGTATTTACTGAAAGAAAGTCCACCTATAAGTGGACCCGTGCAGTTCATACCTGTGTTGTTCAAGGGTCATTTGTATTTGGTTTGCTTTAAATGATGAACAGGTTAAACTGGTAAAGGAAGTACTTGTGTGGATTGGACTGCATATTCACCCATCTGACTATATGCATTCATATGTATGTATATTACTTCCGTTACCGTAAATTTATAAAGAACTGAAGGTAGCTCATTTGAACTTAACAATTCCTCTGTCACGGAGAGCGGAAGTATCCCATTGTACAGATGGTATACACAACCAAGTCTTAGGTCTGGGTTAACATAGCTGTGAAGAATCGAGACTATTTTTTCCAGATATTTTGTGAGCATAATCAAGTGGTCTGTTTAAGGGAGTATGGTTAAGAAATGCATAAAACTGACCAAATCTTCAGTATCCCTTGCCTAAATGTCTTTGGTGGAGGTGCTGGGGGTAGGGGCTAACTTGAACTAAGGTTGGTAACTTTTTTTCTGGTCCTAGATCATACATGTGCTTTTGACCAGAAATCTTATTTGTCGAATGTGAAAGATAACATAAAGGTTTCAGCCTTTTGAAAGAAGAAAGTAATTTAAAATTTTTGATCATGCTCTGACTTTTCAAAGCAGTATCCACACTAGATAATGGCATCAGTTTGCTTTTTGAGGCAAAATTTCTGGTGAGAAATTTGGCTTCCAGCATCCCTAAAACAGATTCTGTGGAAGAGCTTATTTGACTGAACATTTTATGCAGCTGAACTATATGAATTGTACACAGTAATAGTTTGTTTTAAAAAGACTTAAAATAGATATTTGGTCATGATGATATTTTCTAAAAGTAAAACTTGCTCTTTCTCTAATTTCAATGGGATTGGAATTTGCAGAGAAACCAGATTTCTTTGGTGCGCTCACATTCACGTGCCTGCTTCTTTGTCACAGAAACTTACCCTGGTATTTGAGAAAGGCCCTGAGGCCTAACTTCAGTATTAATTAACTTGGGCTTAATTTTTGCTAACTTTTAAAAGCATGATATGTTTGTTATTATTTTTTGAAGTTACTGATGCAATATATATATTTAGTCATGCTGTTTTTGTGGTTACAATCTTGTTGCTTTATTTCCATTGAAATAACTTGGTTCTAATGGATTATATTTTAGTGAGCAGCTCTTGAACTTTGTAGGCAAAGCACTCCCCTGTCGTCATTGACCCAAATTATCATTTAGTATTTATTCAGCATTCTTGAATTTAGCTGCTTTTTGGGTAATCATACTGTAATTATTTTTCAGAGTAATTAAACTTGCCAGTAGTTATAGAAACTTGACAATTAGCTTTTATGATTCTATATACATACTGAGATCGCAGTTCCTCCTTGCTAAATCAATGCTGATACATAACTTATGAAGCTTACTATTTATGGTATTAATATCCAACAAAAAGCACTTAAATAAAATAAATAGCATGTTGTCTTTATCTTCAAAGGCATTATATTGTACTTCTAGCAAGTGCACCAACAGAAAAGCAACGCCTAGAATGGTGAGTACAAGATTAGTCTTTACAGAAAAAATAAACTCCAGATTAATCAGATAGCCACAGAGTGCAGGAGATGGGAGGAAGTCCATAAAACGCCCAGTTTGGTTTTATTTAGAAATGGAGCTTTACTGCGTGTAATAGAAGTAGAGGAATTTGGGATTCATATACAATTTTTATTCTGTTTGCCTCAGAAGAGATACATGTATCACTTCCTAACCTTATATTTAATGTGCATTAGAAAAAGTAATTTAGCATACTAATTTTTCTCTTTAAATGTTTGTAAGGATATCTTGTAACCTCCTAGTTTGAAATGTGGCTTCTCTTCTCCCATTTTCTCTTCAGCATTTTTGGGTGGAACGTAAAGCTTTCGTTTTATCTATGGGGGTCCAGAGAGTTGAACTGCTCCCTGTGTGTTTAAGTATGATCCTCATAATATTACTTTACATAAACATTTGATTTTGTGTTTTATGTATGTGTGTGTTTATTTTTATTTTATTGATTATCAAGAGAGGGAGAGAGACAGAAACAGATTTGTTTTTCATTTATTTATTGATTTTAGGAGGAAGTGAGAGAGAAACATCAATTTGTTGTTCCACTTATTTATGCATTCATTGGTTATTTCTTGTATGTGCCCTGACCAGGGATCAAGCCCACAAGCTTGGTGTATCGGGATTTTCTTTTATTTTTAAAATTAACCAGAATTTATATTAATACTAAGTGACATTTGTTCAGGGTGGGCTTGGTGGAGTCAAAAATTCGGATCTTGGTTGGAAGCTTGGAGAAGAACGAATTCATTACGCTGGCTCACGTGAACCCCCAGTCATTCCCGGCGCCCAGAGAGAGCCCCGACAAGTAAGCCGCCCTCCAGTCTGACCTGGTTCCTGTCCATTCTCACCTTCTGCTCATAGAAGTGTTCATAGGCAGTGTCTAATGACTAGAGTCACTGTTTTATTGGTTCTAATACCGCTCAAAGCCGCATTGAGATGTGTATATAGTTTAGGGTTTTCTGATTAGAAACATTGAAGACAAAAATTATTCCTTGAGAAAAATTATCTCTGGAATAAATTCCTCTGATAATCATCTGTAATGGTCAGGTGCTTCCTAACAGAGTGCAGATTCCGCAGGTCTGCATTTCTTAACCTTTCTTTCTTTGTACAGTGGGTGTCAGAGTAGCTGTTATACCAAGCATCAGTCTTTGCTTTTATCTTGATTTTTAAAAGAGAACATACTTGGATTTGACTTCGTAAAAATTTGATTTGTGATATATTCTGGAACATTGAGAAGATATGTTAAAATCAGGCTCACTTCATACTTTTAAAGGTCTGTTTCTGGTTTGATTGTTGCTGTCTTACTTTATGAGTTTCTGCTTTGCCTATATATACTTCATTGGATTTGGAGGGTGAAGGGAGTTTAGTAGCGAGACATTTTTAACAAATTAAAATAGCATTAAAGAAAGATTGCAAATATAAGGGAGTGGATCATTTGAGATTGTGTAGTAATAGAATAGCTATTCTTCTGATTGCTCCATATTATTTTCTTTTGTAATCATGTGAAAGAGAGTGATTTGAGCTCTTTGCATTTCTTTGTTGCTGCAGTCTTAATTATTTATCTGATTCACTCAGTGTATTCGCCATTAAATGTTCAAAGCTAGCTGAATCACCCTCGTTCCAGTTGCTGAGCTGCAGTTAGTTCTGCTCCTACAGCCTTTTCAGTTGTGTTTTAAAGTTTTAAGGAATGTATATTAACTTCTAGTTAAATTTTTATAGCTAGGATATTCTGTTTTGTTTCACATTTTCTACAATATATTCGTTCCTTTTCATTAGTTTGAATGTAATTTTTCTTTGTTTATAGTGCGTCTGGTGCTTTAGGGTCATCATGAAGAAAATTGACTGCCAATACGGAGATAATATGAGTGTATTTGTCCTAGTGCTGATTGTTTCTGTATTTTAATAAAGCTATAGAGGACAGGTGTGTGGGGAGGGCTTTGAATTGGATGGAATTTGGGCTTAGCACTTTACTTAATTTGCTTATACATTACTATTTCAACTTTTTTCATATATCTCAGGTTGTCAATCATGATAACTGTATTTTTATGAAATCCTGGTAAACTACAGTAATATTATTCTTACTTTTCAGGGAAGAATTCCGCACCATGTGGGTGATTGGGTTAGTGTTTAAGAAAACCGAAAACTCTGAAAATCTCAGTGTTGATCTCACCTATGATATTCAGTCTTTCACAGATACAGGTATATCTCTATTTGGATAACCAAACGTGTACTTGCATATCTGAATTACTTTGTCTCCATGTATACCATAGTGATATTTGTAATAACTGTTAAAATTACAGGGGGTCCTCGGGTTACGACACAGTTCTGTTCCTACGACAGTGATGTAACCTGAATTTTTGTGTGTAAGTCGAAGCATACCCTAGCCTAACCCAAACGGAACACTTGGGCTTTTAACAGTTCAAAATGGCACAGGCAGGCGAACTGGGGGATGTCAGCCCCTCACTCATGACCCGCATTGCTGTGTATGGATTCACGTTACTGCGTAGTTTTCCACCACGCGCAACCAAACTACATAGTTTGCCCATATCGTCTGTAAGTGTGATGCTAATAGTGTAAGCCAAAACACTCATGATTCAATTTTTTAAGTTTTTTTATGGGAGTGAGCATCGTAAACTTGAAGCGTTGTATGTCGAGACTGTCATAACCCTAGGACCTCCTGTTCTTGGGTGTAGTGAACAATAGTCACCAAAATAATCTTTGATTTTGGATTACTTATAGTTTTAGTTTTGTCTAATATAGAAATGTTTTTTCCCCCATTGTGGTAAGCCTAAAGTTAAGTTAAGACTATTTTAAGTTTGATTTGTCCACAATTACTTATTAGAAACAACCTGAATATTTGATTGTCCACAAGGCCAAGTCTGTGCCTGACTCCTTTGATAATCTTGAACCTTAGAAATTTCTGAAGCTGCCTGACCAGGTGGTGGCACAGTGAGTAGAGTGTCTACCTGGGATGCTGAGGACCCAGGTTCAAAAACCTGAGGTGGCCAGCTTGAGTGTGGGACCATAGACATGATGACCCCATGGTTGTTGGCTTTGGCCCAAAAGGTCATGCTAGCTTGAAGCACAAGTCACTGGCTTGAGCAAGTGTTCACTCACTCTCCGGGAGCCCCCGGTCAAGGCACATATGAGAAAGCAATCAGTGAACAACTAAGGTGCTGCAATCTCGAATTGATGCTTCTCATCTCTCCCTTCCTGTTTGTCTTGCTCTCTCGCTCTCTTAATTAAAAAAAATTTATGAAGCTAAATTTTTGGTGACTTTGAGGAAATTTACTGTCCTTTTTGAATATAGACTCAAATAGTGTGATTAGAGCTACATTTTAGATTGACTGTATCCTGAAATATAATTAGGCAGTATAATTTAAACACCTGGTTTAAATGGTAGATTGTAATTCTGCAGCTTTTCAAGGCAGTGGTGAATGTGCATAGAGACAGTGATGAATTGCATCTTTTTTAGGGACTAACTTCCTTTTGGACACCTCTCTTCTCCCTACCCCCCATTAAAAATTTAGTGTGTGTCAGTTTTACCTGTCCTCAATGAATTTTCCCCAAAGGACATTCAGATTTAACATTAAAAGTTTTTTACTTCCTTGGAGAAGGAGAAATAAAAACTGTTATAATGTGCTTAAAAGCCTGTATCATACACTAAATATAAAGGAGAAATAAAAGGAAAAGAATACATATTTCAATATTGATTGCTTAGGTGCAGTGACTAGAAGACATACTTTGACCAGGTGAATATACCTATATGTAGAATTAGCAGCAGTGTGGTGTCTGTGAATTCCTACTGACCAGCTGATACAAGTGTTAACTTGTTTTGATTCAGAGACCAGCAGCATTACCAGTGGTGACATAGTAAAAGTTAAAGTTTTAAGTAGAACAAAAGGTGATCTCTTGATATATATGGTAGTTGCATTGCTGGAAAGTTCATATTAAAATTAC
This sequence comes from Rhynchonycteris naso, assembly GCA_037038555.1. NCBI lineage: Eukaryota > Metazoa > Chordata > Mammalia > Chiroptera > Emballonuridae > Rhynchonycteris > Rhynchonycteris naso. Next base: position 8,585,362 of record CM072999.1, on the reverse strand, counting down.
TTTATGGTTTTTATGAAAGATTGAGTTGAGTTCTTGATTCATATAATCGATCAGTATTTTTTTTATCTTTAGGAATATAAGTAGGACATGTATCACTGTTCACTGTGAGGAACTCTCCACATTGGTGTCCATACCAAGTAATGACCCTTAGTTATTGTGACAGCAGAAGCACTTAGGTTTTTTTGAAAATGACTTGGAGAGTGATACCTTCACATGCTGAGCACCACAGAAGTGTTTTTTTCCAAAGAAACAATCCTGAAGTCAAACTTTAGCTATTTAAGAACTAACGAGTCATGCAGAGATACTTGAATTAGAAAAGCTGTTTTGTACTTTGAGTCTAAGTTGAGCAGCTTATCAAAATTTGTAGTAACGAGCCATCAAGATTTTCAAGGAACTTTCAAGTATTTTGAGCAGGAAATACAGTGTGTCCGTGAAGTCATGGTGCACTTTTGACGTGTGACCGGTCAAAAGTGCACCATGACTTTACAGACACACTGTATTTCTTCTGTATCTTAAAGGATTTTAATGGAATACTTTGTGGTATTTTCTAATAAAACAAATTTAACATTCAAAACTCAGATTCTTACCTCTAATCTCTTCCAACTTCAAATCTTTCTGATCTTAGGTCTTGGCAACTATTGTTGTTCAAGCTAGAAATCTTGGACTTGGAGTCCTCCTCCTGTTTTTCTTGTATAGTAAAATTCCCACTTAAGGTCCTTGATAGCTTCTTAGAAAAATTACACTTAAGCAAAATGATCTCTGACTAAACCAATTTTCCCATAGGCTGATATCAACATAAGTTACATTCCTATGGCACAGTTCTGGTCTCAAAAAATCACCACACTTCTAAATATTGACCCCAAATACTTTTAATATTAAAGATTGAAATAAAGGTGAGTTAAACATACATTTAAGGAAGACTAATAAAAACAAGTACGATAATTATTTCCCCTCATTCCAGTTTAAGGTGACTGCTGGCTGGAGCTTCTCCTGGCAACTTAGGGCACAAGTGGGACTCTCCTGGACAGGACACTCTTCCAGTGCACTCACCCCTCCTCACTCCCTCAGACATGCCTGCTCACCTGACTGCACAGCTCTGGATGTTTGAGGAAACCGGAGGCCCCAGCAGGAGGCCCGTGCACGCATGGGGAGAACATGCACACTACACAGTGATCCTGGCTAGGAATCAAACATTCCCCCCCCCCCCCCATCAACAATATAATGAAACATTATTTGAGGACTTGCTGTACTTGGTATAAATCCATTAAAAAATTCGTTTGCCTATGCTTTCAGAATACATTGAAATTTCTGCTAATTGGTATTTCTGCTGCTGTCAGCCTAGTCCAGGCCACTTAAGTCCTGCTTGCTGGGCTGGGTTTCTGCTTTGCGGTAGCATCCCTGTTCTGCCCGCTGCCCCCCCTGCCTCTGTTCCGGTTCGCAACTTAAATGTGAAATCATGCCTCTCCTGTTCAAAAACCTATAATGGCTATTCATGTCAATTAGGATCAAAGTCCCAGTCTTTACTGTGGTTTACAAGCCTTTACCTGATCTGGCATTCTCATTATGTGTCTTGACTTCACTTTTTAAGTTCAGAAAGCTTTATCCATGTGTCTCGGGCCAGAAAGGTAATGCAGTTAGTACCGTTCCAGGGCTTGGAGCAACATCTGTAGTCAAAGACAGTAACCTTACTGTTGGATAGTCACATTGAGCAAAGGGAGAGACCAAATAGCTACAGATAGTTCAGATCAAGGTTTGTTGCCAGATGAGTTTTGGTGCCAATCTTAGAAAAAGTTTGTGTGCTGGGTGGGAGCTTTGGGGATTTTAGAATTGCAGATAAAGGATTGCTGCTTTCTACTTTTCTTCCTTTCCTCAAGCATTCCAGGCATGCTCTGCACTCAGGACATTTTGTCCTTGATGTTTGCTCTTCCTGGAATGCTATTCCACCAGGTTCCATCAGCTCCCTTCCTCACTCAGATGTAATCTTAGTTCCCAGGCTGAGCTTGCTTTCTCCCCTACTCAGTTTTTGCACAGCACCTGTCACCATCTGATGTGAAATATAGCTGACTCTTGAGCAACACAGGTAGCTGTCTTCTGGACACTGAGCAAGTCCACTTATACCATACATGTAATCTTTCAGGGGACCCACACAGTTCAAACCCATGTTCAAGGGTCAACCCCATAGTTGGGAATCCACGTATGCAAAGGGCTGACTAGAGTTGTGATGTTCATATTTTTGACTTCCTGGGAGGTTGTCCCCCTTAACTCCTGCATTCAAAGGATAGCTATGTTTTACTTAATTTTATTTTCTTGTGTATTTTTTCTACTGGATGCACACTGAAGTTATTTGGTCTCTCTGCGTCTAGAACAGTGTAATACAGTATAGCCACACCATAAATATTTATTGTTTAACTGAGTGAGTGAATGTTTCCATTTTTGGGAACCTTTGGAATGAAATTATTTGGTTTTACTTATTTTTAGCATATTATTTTTGTTCTGTGGCCTGTTGAGTTATTTCTGTAATAGAAAATATGTTATTACTTGCCTTAAAATTTTATCTTGCAGATTCTTTAAAAGGTATCTTTAGTTATATTTAAATAAATTTGATCTTTGTTTTGCTACATTTGTTACATATTTGATATTACTGGTAGCATGGAAGGGTATAACCGTTTGAGAACCTTTTTCTCCAATTCCACTGCTTCTTAAAAGAGTTACTCTTTAAAGTTATCACTTGGAGAGTTACTACACTGGAAGAGTTCATATACTTTGTGGGTTTGTTTGTTATGTAGACCTTGTGGTAAAAGGGACTTCGAGTTTGCTCAGGCAAGTGAACTAACTGTCAGAGTAGAGGTAGGTTTTCACTGATAATTTTACAGATAGGAAGTATTGATGTATAAAGGATCCCTACTTAAAATAGCTCCTCCTGGTTGAGTTTAACTCCCTTTATTAAAATGTTTCTATTTCTTATAACAATTTCCTGATTGTACAGTTTATAGGCAAGCAATAAATAGCAAGATGTTTGAGGTGGACATGAAAATCGCTGCAATGCATGTAAGAAGAAAGCAACTCCATGAACTACTACCTAATCATGTGCTTCAGAAGAAGAAAAAGGTAACTCGGGTGTGGCGTGTTGCACAAAGCCCTGTCTGCTGGGGAGAGGCGGGCAGCGCTTCGGGCAGGAAAGATGAGAGCTTAGGGTATTAGACTTGTTTCGCAGCAGGCTTCATGGGCCAGTGGCGTCGCTCCTGCTCTCCCTCTGTCCGCCTCGTCTCTGGGTCCGATCACTGAAGTGAGTTAGTGGTTAGAAGAGCACACACAGCAGCGGACGTGCCTGCGCCGGGGTGTGTTTCTGTCACAGTGCAGGGAACTGCCGTTAGAGTGTTTCTACAGGTAAGTGAATTCGGGGCCAGAAGTGTGCTGAGGAAAACGAAAAAACAAAGTAAATTTAATATTATAATAGCATTGGTAGCCATAGTGGAAATTTTAAGTCACTTTAGAAATCAACTTTAATCCATAAAGCCACTTACAGTCTTTTAGCTTTATTTTGGTTTTCCTATGTTAACTTAACTATCTTTGAATACTTTGCTTTTTAAGGAGGAACAACATTAGGGTTTATATGTGAATATAAGGTTTAGTTTTCAGAAAATTATTTTTTCTTTAGAATAATTCACATTATTAAATGTAATATGTTAAAATGTTCCATGTTAAAAAAAAGGTCGCATACTTATCAGCCCTGGTTGGATTGCTTGGTTGGTTAGAGCACTCCGAAGCAGGGAGGTTGCCAGTTTGATCCCTGGTCAAGGCAGATACAGGAACATACCAATATTGCTGTCTCTCTCTTCCTTCCTCTTTCTCTAAAATAAAAAAGAAAAATCTCTTGCTTTGAGAGGCTCATTTATTTACAAATAGTGGCACTAAATTGTACTTATATATTTTTTGAAATTACGTAATTTTTATATTTATTGTAGAATAATTTCAAAATCTGTAAACAATAACCGATAACTTCTAATTCCACTGGCCAGAGATAATTGTTAATATTGTGGTATTAATTAAAAGACTTCTAATATGTGTGTGTGTGTGTGTATTAAGCCCTCAGATTTAAGATCCATGTGTTTTCATGTACCTTTAAAAATTTTTTAATTTACTGATTTTAGAAATAGAGGAAGGAGAAGAGAGAGACAGGAAAAAAATATATCAATTTGTTGTTCTACTTATTTATGCTTTCATTGCTTAATCCTTGTGTGTGCCCTGACCAGGGATCGAACCCACACCGTGGCATATTGGGACAATGCTCTAACCAGCTGAGCTACTCGGCCAGGCCTTTCCTGTACTTGTTAATTTGCCATGTGTTTTACATTCAGTGTGTATGTTTAATGTACCGTTTCTTCTTATTTCTTCCGCGGTAGAATGGTAGTTGAATTAAAGGTCTCTTAGAAGTCAGCAGTACGTATGTCTCAAATCTTTGCCTTTTATAGTTGGCATGACACCTGATTTTCATAAGTTTTGATTAGTACTCTTTAATAGAAATCCTTTATCAGTTAAATAAAAGATGTTTATGTTTCAAAGATCTGAATAAAATACAGGTGTATTTGATTAAGTATTTTATTAATTGCAGCATTCAGTGGAAGGTGTCAGATTGACACCTCCAAATGAAAACAGCCTCGACTTGTCCATGGACAGTGACAACAGCATGTCTGTGCCTTCACCTACCAGTGCTATGAAGACCAGTCCATTGAACAGTTCTGGCAGCTCTCAGGGGTAAGGAAAACGAGGGCATTTCTATTATAGTGGCTATTTATAAACAGATATGTTTTAAAGTCATCTATTTAGAATATTATTTTTACTCCATCTTACTGAATTTTTTAAATAGCCATTTAATTCTTAGTTTTGCAGAAAGTAATTTTGTTGTCCTACTGTGTCATACTTGTTTGTATTCCATATTGTCTTGATACAGATATGAATATTAGTGTCACAACCCTTCAGTTTCATATACTGAGACACCTGTCTACAGTGAGTGGTATGGTGTGTTAAGGAGAACAGAGGAGAGGGCCTAAGTTACTTTTCTGTCCTAGAGCTGCTTAGCCCTGTGTCTCAGGGGAACATATTTGTGAATATTAGGGATCTCCTGAAGAAGGTGAAGATCTATGTGGGCTGTTATATGTTAGGGAAACTCTTCTGAAGAATTTAATTCTTTTAAAAAACATTTATAGTAGCTAAATGTTTTTATTATGAAAGAAGTACATGGCTGTTATAACACAAATTTGAATACAAAAGGTTTTTGTTTCTTTTAATTTAGTGGAAGGAGGGGAGACGGGGACAAATTTCTGCATGTGCCCCAACTGGGATCCACCTGGCAAGCTCAATAGGGGGTGATGCTCTGCCCATCTGGGGCGTTGCTCCACTAACTGAGCTCTTCTTAGCACCTGAGGTGGAAGGTCATGGAGCCATTCTCAGCACCTGAGGCCAACTCGCTCCAGTTGAGCCATGGCTGCGGGAGAAGAAGTGAGAGAGAGAGAGACGAGAGAGGGAGGCCATTTTTATATTTAACTTCTATAAATCTTTATAGTGTATCCTTGCAGACCTTTTTTTTTTTAATGGATAAACAACTGTATCTTGAAAAGGAGCTGTTATGGTAGACTTTTGGGGATGCTGCTAATGATTTAAATTATAATGGTTATGCTGATCACTTGTTAATTAAGTTGATAATTAAAGTTTGAGCACTTTAAACTTAAAATTTAAAAAGGAGTTTTAGTAATTGGATTGTTAAAGGTTGTTCCTAGTGGTGAAGATTCAGGTTGGGATGATTCTTTGCATGAGCTTGAAATAAAACATGCTGAGGGGCAAAGATAAGATGGGCTCTGTCCTCTTGTCTTGGACTTTGCATGTGCGATACGTTGTGGGCTATGTAATGCATAATCTGAGGACTTGAGATAAAGACATTGCCTCTGAATCTTCAGTTTTAAAACTGTTCCCCACTTATAGTGTTATCATTCAAATTTTTATTTTTAATTCTTTTTAAATGTAAAAGCAAGAAATTGTAAGAATTTAAAGATTTGTATAAAGGCCTTTGTACTTAGAGTTCATGCACATACAGAAATAGGCAAAAGTAGGCTCACAGCTGTAATACAAATAATTAATACAAAAATAAGCTGTTTCACGTATTCACAACTGTAAATGTGTATGTAAAACGGGTACTTACTAAGTCATTTCAAAAATTTTAATATTAATTTCCAAAGTTTAATATTAGAAGTAACATTAAATAGCTTCTGTACAGAAGAGTTCTGGACGTGAAGTTTATGATTGTGCATTTGCTTAACAAATAATGAGTATCTTATGCACTGGCCCCCTCACCAGCTCCGTCAGGTTTTTCCTCCCTGCGGTTCTGGGGTCAGCTCTTCTCCCTGCTTACTCGTCAGCTGTGGAGCTGGAGGGTCTCGCCTCAGGCCTTTATTCCATCCCTGTGCTTTCCTTGGGTTGGGGTATCACCTGCTCTGTTGACTTCATTCACTTCCCTGCACCGTAGCTCCTCACTTAACGTCATTGATAGGTTCTTGGAAGCTGTGACTTGAAGCAAAGCATGTAACAAAACCAGTTTTACCAGAGACTGATTGGGTTAAGCACTCTTAACTTCACATGGCATATCTCTAGTATCAAAAACATCACCAAAATTCTAAATAAAGACCCCAAACAATTCTCATATTAAATATTGAAATACACGAACTATACATACATTTAAGAAAGATTAATAAAAACAAGTAAGCTGATGCTTGTATAGCCTGCCGGTTCCAGTTCAGGGTGGCTGGTGGCCAGAGCCTATCCCGGCAGCTCAAGGGGCCAGATGGGAACCGTCCTGACGAGCGCACACACACCCATCCTCACTCAGACTGGGGCAGTTTGGCCTGCCATTCACATAACGTGCACGTCTTTCGGTGTGGGGGGAACCCAGAGTACCTGGAGAAAACCCACGTGGATGTGGGGAGAATGTGCAGAACTTCACACAGACGGAGTCCAGTGTCCCCAGCCGGAAATCTATAGTATTTGTTTTTCTTGTCAGCATTATAATGAAATGACATTATTTGAGGACCTGCTATACCAGTTAGCTCCAAAGCATTTATAAGCTGAATGCACTCTGGTTTTTTATATGAAAGTCACATAGGCACCAGGAGTCGCTAAGTCTCTTAGTGGTGTTCACCTTGCAGTGGCGTCATTTAGCAGTTGAAGAGTGCGAGCTTTAGCTGAAGGATTGAGGAACCACAGAGGACTTATTTAAGGGCTTATACATAGAATTTATTGGAAACAGAGTTGAAGAGCTAGGAGAGTGAAGGGGAATTGTTGGAGTTTCGGAAGATGACAGGAGGAAGTGGGATCCGGAACTCAGACGGGGGCATGGGCTTTGAGCAGCTCCGCTGTTTCTCTGGGCCACTGGGGGGCTTAGACTTTGTGTGCAGAAACTTATGTCCATTTCTCAGATTGTTATCTTACTTGTACTTTTTGATACGATTCTTTTATACCCTAAGTCAGATAAGAATGAGTTGGGTTTTTTTTATTAATTTTAATGGGGTGACATTAATAAATCAGGGCACATATGTTTAGAAAAAATATTTCCAGATTATTTTGACATTTGATTATATTGCGTACCCATCACCCAAAGTCAGCTTGTCCTCCATCACCTTCTATCTGGTTTTACTTGTGCCCCTCCCGTCTCCCTACACCCTCCCTTACCTCCCCCCCTCCCCCGGGTAGCCAGTACACTCTTGTCCATGTATCTGAGTCTCATTTTTATTACCCTTCTATGTATGGACTCATATAGTCCTTAGTTTTTTCTGATTTACTTACTTCACTCAGTATAAAGTTATCAAGGTCCATCCATGTTACAAATGATCCGATGTCATCATTTCTTATGGCTGAGTAGTATTCCATAGTATATATGTACCAAAGCTTTTAATCCACTCGTCCTCTGACGGACACTTGGGCTGTTTCCAGATCTTCGCTATTGTGAACAATGCTGCCACGAACGTGGGGCGCATTTCTTCTTTTCGAACAGTGCTATGGTGTTCTTAGGGTATATTCCTAAAAGTGGGATAGCTGGGTCAAAAGGCAGTTCGATTTTTAATTTTTTGAGGAATCTCCATACTGTTTTCCACAGTGGCTGCACCAGTCTGCATTCCCACCAGCAGTGCAGAAGGGTTCCCTTTTCTCCACATCCTCGCCAGCACTTATTCTGTGTTGTTTTGCTGATGAGCGCCATTCTGACTGGTGTGAGGTGATATCTCATTGTGGTTTTAATTTGCATTTCTCTAATGATTAGTGATGTTGAGCATTTTTTCATATGCCTATTGGCCATCTGTATGTCCTCTTTGGAGAAATTTCTATTCATTTCTTTTGCCCATTTTTTGATTGGATTGTTTGTCTTCCTGGTGTTGAGTTTTATAAGTTTTTTATAAATTTTGGTTATTAACCCCTTATCAGACGTGCTGTCGAATATGTTCTCCCACTGTGTGGTTTGTCTTTTTATTCTGTTCCTATTGTCTTTAGCTGTGCAAAAACTTTTTAGTTTGATATAGTCCCATTTGTTTATCCTGCCTTTTATTTCATTTGCCCGTGGAGATAAATCAGCAAATACATTGCTGGTACAGATGTCGGAGAGCTTGCTGCCTATGTTTTCTTCTAAAATGCTTATGGTTTCACGGCTTACATTTAAATCTTTTATCCATTTTGAGTTTGTTTTTGTGAATGGTGTAAGTTGATGGTCTAGTTTTATTTTTTTTTTCAGGTAGATGTCCAATTTTCCCAACACCATTTGTTAAAGAGGCTATCTTTACTCCATTGTATACTCTTTCCTCCTTTGTCAAATATCAGGTGTCCATAAAGGTATGGGTTTATTTCTGGGTTCTCTGTTCTGTTCCATTGATCTATGTGCCTGTTCTTATGCCAGTACCAGGCTGTCTTGAGTACAATGGCCTTGTAGTAAACCTTGATATCCAGAAGAGTGATACCTCCTGCTTTATTTCTTCTTTTTCAAGATTGCTGAGGGTCTTCGTGTTCTTTATTGGTTCCATATAAGTTTTTGGAATATGTGTTCTATATCTTTGAAGTATGTCATTGGTATTTTAGTTGGTATTGCATTGAATTTATAAATTGCTTTGGGTAATATAGACATTTTAATGATGTTTATTCTTCTTAACCATGAGCATGGTATATGCTTCCACTTGTTTGTATCTTCCTTGATTTCTTTTATCAATGTTTTATAATTTTCTGAATACAGGTCCTTAACCTCCTTAGTTAAATTTACTCCTAGGTACTTTTTTTTTGTTGCAATAGTGAAGGGGATTGTCTCCTTAATTTCTTTTGCTGACAGTTCATTGTTGGTATATAAAAATGCCTCTGATTTCCGAGTATTAATTTTATATCCTGCCACCTTGCTGAATTCATTTATCAGGTCCAGTAGTTTTTTGCCTGAGACTTTGGGGATTTCTATGTACAATATCATATCATCTGCAAGTAATGACAGTTTTACTTCTTTTCCAATCTGGATGCCTTTTATTTCTTCTTCTTGTCTGATTGCTGTAGCTAAAGACTTCCAGAACTATGTTGAATAAGAGTGGTGAAAGGGGGCACCCCTGCCGGGTTCCTGATCTTAGGGGGATTGCTTTTAATTTTTGCCCATTTAGTATGATGTTTGCTGTGGGTTTGTCATAGATGGCCTTTATCATGTTAAGGTATGTTTCCTGTATTCCCACTTTACTGAGAGTTTTGATCATGAATAGGTGCTGGATTTTATCAAATGCTTTTTCTGCATCTATTGAAATTATCATGTGATTTTTGTCCTTCCTTTTGTTTATGTGATGAATCACATTGATTGACTTGTGAATATTGAACCAGCTTTGCCTCTCCAGAATAAATCCCACTTGATCGTGGCGTATGAGTTTTTTCATATATTGCTGGATCTGGTTGGCTGATTATTTTGTTGAGAATTTTAGCATCTAAATTCATCAGGGATATAGGCCTATAATTTTCTTTCTTTGTGTTGTCTTTGCCCGGTTTCGGGATCAGAATTATGCTCGCCTCATAAAAGGAGTTTGGAAGTCTTCCTTTCCTCTTGAATTTTTGGAAATAGCTTGAGCAGGATAGGTGTTAGTTCTTCTTTGAAGTTTTGGTAGAATTCACTTGTGAAGCCATCAGGCCCAGGACTTTTCTTTGTTGGGAGTTTTTTTATAGCTATTTTGATCTCATTTGTTGTAATTGGTCTGTCTAGGTCAGTGGTTCTTAACCTGGGTTCTATCGAACCCTTGGGGTTCAGTTAGTAGGTCTCAGGGGTTTGGAGAAGCCTCTGACGCGGAGGCCAGAATAAAGTAATACTGTAATTTGTTTTGAGTTCATGCACTTTGTTGGTTTTGTTCTTTGAGCAAGGTGATGTTCATACACGGCTCATTTTGTGCACCAGTAAAAAATATATATATACCTATGTCTTGAATTTGGAAAAAAAATCATATTTTATTTATCACTAAAGAAGGGTTCGGTGAATGCTCATATGAAACTGGTGGGTTCGGTACCTCAAAAAAGGTTAAGAACCACTGGTCTAGGTGTTCTGATTCTTCCAGATTGAGTTTTGGAAGATAATATGATTCAAGACATTTGTCCATTTCACCTAGGTTGTCTAATTTTTTGGCATAGAGTTCTTCATAGTATTTTCTTACAATACTTTGTATTTCTGTTGTGTCAGTTATTATTTCTCCACTCTCATTTCTAATTTTATTTATTTGAGTCCTCTCTTTTTCTTGGTGAGTCTGGCTAAAGGTTCATCGATCTTGTTTACCTTCTCAAAGAACCAGCTCCTGGTTTCATTGATCCTCTGTATTATTTCCTTAGCCTCTATGTCATTTATTTCCACTCTGATCTTTATTATTTCCTTCCTTTTACTAGTCCTGAGCTTTATTTGCTCTTGTTTTTCTATTTCTTTTAGATGCAGGGTCAAAAGAATTAGTTTTTAAGAACTGTTCTAATATGGTAGTCACTAGCCTTACGTGGCACTATAAATTTATTAATATTAAATAGAATGAAATATAGGGTTGAGCAAAAGTAGGCTTACAGTTGTGAGTACACAAAACGGAGTTTACTTTTGTATTATTACATATTAGTTACTGTGTATTTCACATACGGGCAACTGGAAATCTGCTTCTGCCCCATGCTGTGTCCCATCTCTCAGTGCCCTGCGGTGGCACTGACAGAGCACACGCTATAGAAAGTTCTGGGCTGCACTGCTTTAGAAGATGTGTGCTCTCCATTGTTGGTTATGTCTGTCGGATAAAGTCACTACTAATGTATTTACTGGTGTACATCTGAGGAGTAAACCTGAGCAGTCACTTACTTTAGAAAATAACTTCACATCAATTTTGTTACTGAATTTTATACTTTATTTACTTTTCAATCACTTTTTTAAATAGCAGAAACAGTCCTGCTCCAGCTGTAACAGCAGCATCTGTGACCAACATACCGGCTACTGAAGTCTCTGTGCCACCAGTGAATGCCAGCGAGAGCTCAGGGGGTAAGGAGGGGCTGTGACCAACACACCGGCCACTGCAGTCCCTGTGCCACCAGCGAGAGCTCAGGGGGTCAGGAGGGGCTGTGACCAACACACCGGCCACCGCAGTCCCTGTGCCACCAGCGAGAGCTCAGGGGGTCAGGAGGGGCTGTGACCAACACACCGGCCACCGCAGTCCCTGTGCCACCAGCGAGAGCTCGGGGTCAGGAGGGGCTGTGACCAACACACCGGCCACTGCAGTCCCTGTGCCACCAGCGAGAGCTCAGGGGGTCAGGAGGGGCTGTGACCAACACACCGGCCACCGCAGTCCCTGTGCCACCAGCGAGAGCTCGGGGTCAGGAGGATGCTTACAGGCTGAGAGCACTTAGATTTTGCAGGACTTAGCCTTCTTTTGGAACGATAGCTTTCTTTGTTAAGTAGTTTAAACTCAGTTTTTAATGCCATGTTAGTATTTGCTTGTAAATTTATCAATGAAATCAAATTCAGAGATAAAACTTTATTTGCAATGTGATGTTGATGTGAGTTATTGTGATGTTTGGATGTTAACGTCTGTCTGTCTCTCAGGTACATCAAGTGAAAGCATTCCTCAAACTGCCACACAGCCAGCCACTTCGTCACCACCAAAGCCTGCGGTCTCCAGAGTCGTTTCTTCAACACGCCTGGTAAACCCGCCACCCAGACCTTCAGGAAACGCGGCAGCAAAAATACCTAATCCTGTGGTCGGAGTCAAGAGGAGGTCCTCGCCTCATAAGGAAGAGAGTCCCAAGAAAACCAGAACAGAAGAGGTATCCATGTTAGTTACACTGGGGAACATCGGGCTGACAGCCTTAACACCGGGGGTGAGGTGGGAGAGGCTGGAACCCTCTGTGAGCCAGAGGGGGAGGTGGAGCCGAGGAAGGCTTTGGGGAAGTTGTAGGGAGTGCGTGAGGCCAGTTTCCCTCTTACCCGCCCCTCAGGAACCGCCTCTCTAGAGCTGTGCCTCTCTAGAGCTGTGCCTCTCCTTCCAGTTGCTGTCGCATGCCCGGTTTGTGACACAGCTTGGCACGGACTAGATGGCATCTCCATTTATTCCCTTACAGCTGTCTTATGTGTGCTGTGTCTCTGTAGCCCTTTGGGATACAGTTTTCTGTTTCTGTGCTCCATATGGAGTTTGGAGTTTCCACACTGTACTTGGTGTTACTACAGGGTCACGGGACACAAGCAGTTCTCAGGGAATTCTCACAGAGGGACTGCCTTGAGCTGCAAAGCCACATTTGTTTTGGGACCTTGAATGATTATTTTCTCTAACCCTTGAGGAAATTTTCTAGCAATACTTCAACTTTTTATGTGGATGGTTTATCTAGTCAGAGTCTCAAACAATTTTAAGAAAACCATTAAAAGTGTACATTGATTGTAGTGTATGTCGTAGAATAGAAATAGCTTTGTTTTACATTTTCATTGCTCACTGGAGTCACTGTCATGTTTGTCTTGTTAGTGAGGCATTCATTGCCACAGAAGTGACAATCCAAAGCGTCAGTTTTGTTGTGATTTTGGGAGACAGCTGGTTGTCTAGGAACTTAACTCATTACAACAAAGTTTCTTTAGAATGGGGGAAAATCTGTTTTTCAGAGGTGTGTGATCTGTAGTGGTAAAAAGTGACTGTATAAATTTTAAATGTTCTATTCCTTGGTTTATTCTGAAGTGTTTTTGTTTTAGGAAATAGTCACTATTAATGAACTATGAATAATGTAGTCAATTTTGTCTCTCTGATGATACTAAGTGTGAATAAAGAATGATTACAGCGTATTTTAAAACATGTATTCTGAAAGCCCGTCTGTGTCTTTGTAATTATCTCTAAAAGCAGTGATTTTTGAGCCCTGGGTGTACGTCTGAGCTACTTTGTCAGCCCCCCCCCCTTCCCCCCGCTCGCCATAGATCTTAGGGCCTCCCCCAGGTACACTTAGAGGCCCCAGGGGTCAGGCCTGGGAATTTCTTTTTCCTTTCTTTCTTTTACCTTTTATTTTTACACTAAAGAAATAACTTTATTAATTCTTTCATGTAAAATTTAATATTTTTTTAAAAAGTAACACCACCAAAAAGGAATTAGCTCAGTGCATTCCTTCCTCAGTAATCTGAGGCAAAAGTTCCAAATACGAGGTTAAAATGTTCTGGAAGCAGGGAGTGGTGGGCAAGTAGCAAACGAGTCTCCGGGAATCTCGTTAGAAGCCTCAGTGCCGCTGGGCGGTGTGAGCCGTCAGACTCAGGATGACTGGTTTCAGTGTAATCCCACGTTTTGTCTCTCGGTACTTGTTGGGAGCTGTCAGGGCGTTTCAGAGCTCACATTTCTTTTCACCTCACTATGGTATATGTCAGCCTGACTTTAGATGCCTATCATTCCGTTCCCTTAACGCAAATTGGTTAATTTCTTAATATTCTCTGTGAGCCCTAACTAAATGTGGACCGGCACAGTGTTTTTAATTTCATTTGCTCTTAAACCTTGGTAGAAAACAATTGTTTCCTGTCTAATTTGAGAAGCAACAGGGATCTAGTTTTAAAACTTGGTAGGGAACATTTTAAATATATGTCCTAGTGAAGAGAGTCATTCATGGACCCATCCTGCAGCTGCGGGTGTGATGGATTGAGCTCCCCCTCCCCCTCGCTCTTCCAGCCTTTCCGTTCTCCCCGGACTTGCGTTATCTAGATGGAAAGTCCACACATCAAAGTCTGTCTAAACGATACTGGTGACATAAAAGAAAGTATAACAAAATAAAGGTGACCCACTTAGAGGACACCAACATGTCATTAATATCAAATGTCTACTGAGTGCCCAAATATTCTTGATTGTGTCATTGATTTATTTTTTCAAAAAGGCTGATTGGTCCAAATCTGTAACTAATTAGGATCCCTGTTCAGAAATTGATTGATGTCTATTGAGTAACTGGTCAAGTCTAGTTTTTCCCCTTTTTTCTTGAAATTTTTTGTTCTGCATACTTTCTTAGTCTGGGCTTTGCTAATGGCAGTTCTCTGGAGTTGACTAATAAAAGCAGTTTTAAGGTAGAGAAAGGATCTTAGGATCTTCGACTAATCTAAGAAGAGAAACTTGAGGTTCATTGGCTTTTCCATTTATAAAGCCAGTGAAAGTCAGAAAGGCTAGAACCCAGGCCTAAACCACGGTGCTAAATTTGAAGAAGATTGTCATAAATACCTAATTCTGAAGCGCTCTTGAACTGGGTCTTTTATACTCTTCATGAGTGCTTGGTATTGGAGATTGTAGCAGATGAGGAAGAAGCGGGTTCTAGGTATTATCCGGTAGGTTAGTTCTACTTCATTTGTATCACGTGCGAGAGCCTTTCAAATCTCTATAAATGGTAGGAGTGTAAAATAAAAATAGACAAATGTGCCCTATTTCTAGTTTAAAAACTTGTGGAAACTTTTAAACTTGTGCAAAGTTACAATGAGCTGTCCTGTTTGCGTCATGTAGCAGTTCCCGTCTCCTCCCTTCCCTGCGAGTACGAAGCAGGTCTCAGGAATATCATTTCAACGTAAATGTTTCCAAAAATAAACACTAATAAAAAACCAACCGTATATATATTTTCGTGTCTGTGTGTCAGTATATTTATCGGTATTAACAATAGTTCCATATTGTCATATACCCAATCAGAATTGAAATTTGCCAAGTAGTAATTTGAATTATTTGTTGAGTTCGTATGTTTGCAGGATGCACATAAGTTTCTTATTGGAATTGGCTGATACTGCAGTTAAATCTCTCCTACCCTATTAAGTTAGCCTGTGGTTTCTATATCTTGTTTTAGAGCCACATTTAAAATTAAATTTTAGTTCTGCTTAGTAAATAAAGCAGAGAAATAAGTGTCAAAATTACTTTTCCTAGGAAAGTGGTGTTTGTTAGGTCACTGCGGGAGTGGGAGAGCGCAGCCGTTTTGGCTTCCCACTTTCCCTGTGTGTCAAAAATGAGTTGTTTTGAATAGAATGATAAGAAATTAAAAAATTAAGATCTGAGGAGAACATTTCTCTAACCTTCTCTTCAGGATTTTAATAGGTCTTACTAAGCAGGGGATTCTGTGGTTAATGAACTTCGGGAAAGGTAAAGGAATGTTATTTTTGAAACGTGTGTGTGTGTGACTCCCAAATACAGGAGACAGTAGTGTGTGTGTGTGTGTGTGTGTGTGTGTGTGTGTGTGTGTGAGTGAGAGAGAGAGAGACTCCCAAATACAGGAGACAGTAGTGTGTGTGTGTGTGTGTGTGTGTGTGTGAGTGAGAGAGAGAGAGACTCCCAAATACAGGAGACAGTAGTGTGTGTGTGTGTGAGAGAGAGAGAGAGAGACTCCCAAATACAGGAGACAGTAGTGTGTGAGTGTGAGAGGGACTCCCAAATACAGGAGACAGTAGTGTGTGTGTGTGAGTGAGAGACTCCCAAATACAGGAGACAGTAGTGTGTGAGTGTGAGAGGGACTCCCAAATACAGGAGACAGTAGTGTGTGTGTGTGAGAGAGAGAGAGCGAGAGACTCCCAAATACAGGAGACAGTAGTGTATGTGTGTGTGTGTGAGAGAGAGAGAGAGAGAGACTCCCAAATACAGGAGACAGTAGTGTGTGTGTGTGTGTGTGAGTGAGAGAGAGAGAGACTCCCAAATACAGGAGACAGTAGTGTGTGAGTGTGAGAGGGACTCCCAAATACAGGAGACAGTAGTGTATGTGTGTGTGTGTGAGAGAGAGAGAGAGAGAGAGACTCCCAAATATAGGAGACAGTAGTGTGTGTGTGAGTGTGAGAGAGATTCCCAAATACAGGAGACAGTGTGAGTGTGTACGTGTGCGTGTGTGTGTGAGAGAGACTCCCAAATACAGGAGACAGTAGTGTGTGTGTGAGTGAGTGTTAATGACTCCTAAGTGCAGGTGATAGTGTATAGTACAAGTTCCTAAATTGTTTAATCAAGGGACTCCTTTTTTTCTCTTACAAAAAATACTGTATGAACTCAGAGGTTTTGGGAATGTACTTTAGGTGGTGATCGATCAACAATTGTTTTTGTCGTGTTCTTTTTAATTTTGGCAGATACCAAAAATGATACTAATTATATTTGTTAATATTAAAAAAAATTAAGTGAACCAGTAATTTATTTTTAAGGCCATATTTGATCTAACAGGTTAAATTATTTTATAATTTAAAAAATTTATGTAGATTAAAGCATTGATTGGCAAATAATCTAAATTTTTCATTTGAGAGAATAAAGCTTTCTTTTTTAAAAAACAGGATGAAACAAGTGAAGATGCTAACTGTCCTGCTTTGAGTGACCATGATAAATCAGAAACAAAGGTATACTGACTTTAGCCTTGGAATACATACGCAGTTAAGAGGACAGAAGATGTGATAGCAATGTTCCTAGAACATTGTGCTGTATTTTGTTCTGTAGGCTGTTTCCAGAGACATGCTTGCTCCTTTTCAGTGTTAACTCATGCTGAAATAGACCCCTCAGACGTTTGAGGTCCTTCTGGACGCACCGCAATCGGGTGGGCCCTGATGGGAATGGGTGATGAGTGGGCTGTGTTCCATGCCTTTAAAGAACTTACAATGGAGTAAAAAAAAGAAAGGAAGGAAGAAATAAAAGAAAGGCAGAAGCACTTAATTACATCGTCAAAGAAAAAGGAAAAGTGAGGAAGGATGGTAGGGTGCGAGGCAGGAGGAGTTGGATCTGATTTTCTGAGAGCAGAAATAATGTTAGTCTTCCAAGAAAGGGGAAGACAGTATTTGAGGTAACTTGTCCTCGAAGGGTTATTGGCAGGCAGTCCAAGAAGCAGAAGGGCATGTCATGGGGTGAGAGGAGGGTTGGGGTTAGAGAACTAGGTTTTCACAGAAGGTTCTGAGGAGACCTTGAGCTGCGTGAGCCTGAAACGAGATGGGTGCATGGGGGAGATTGATTTAGCCAAGCTGTGTGCAACTTCAGTGTTATTTATCCAGAAACTGAAATGTACTAAAGGCTTTTAACTTCTTCCCACTTGTAAAAAAATTGAAAGTTTTCCTTCCCCCCCATTATCCAGTTTCCATGATTGATATTTTAGCAAGGATGGTTTTGGTGTTTTTACAGATGTGGTCTGTGTATACGGCCAGTGCTTTTTGCTTTTTAATCTTGATTCACTATGTAAAGTAAGAAAACTGTCATGGCATTTCATAATCTAGAAAATATTATCAATGGCTGCCTACTACCTTAAACAGTTACCACTGTTTATGCAGCCGGTTTCCTGGCGTTAGCCATCGTTTCTGGTAAAGAAAGAAAAGCTGCTCTTTCCTGCTGTAGTAGTGACCGTAGCTAAATACCCGCCACTCATTTGTGTATGTTCCATTGGATAAATTAAATCAAGAGGAATTGCTTGGGCAAATAGTGTGTATTCTTTTAAGACTGGATACATGTTGCCAAGCTGTGCTGCAGACACTCTGCACCTTCTCCTCTGTCCTTATGTCCCTGCTGCGCTTCGGGGGAGAGCATCAGTGTTTCACGGCTTTATTGTGTGTGTGTGTGTGTGTGTGTGTGTGTGTGTGTGTGTGTGTGTGTGTATCTCCATACAAATGTATGTTATCTTTTTTGTGCCCTACTCTTTAAAAGTTTAGAGCAGGAGAATTGACACGATCCATTCACCCTATATTTTCTGATTAAACTTGGAATCAGGGCATTGATTATTGAGGATGGGGAGAGAAACCGAAAGGAAGGACGAATGTTTTAGAGACAGTTTCTACTTTTAATTAAAAGTGTGGGAGCAGTTTTTGGGTTTCTGGTTAATTTTATTTAATGATGTTGAGTGGGCTTTGTTTTTTTCACATAGCTTAGAGCTGGGTTTATATTTTGTTAATTATTGTCTGGGCAGCGTTTCATAATGTGCATCTTTAATTATTGTTTGCTTAAAATGTCCAAATTGTAGCTGGCTGGAAAAGTCATGAGATATTGTGACCATGCCTTCAAAGATTTAAGTGTGCAAATAAAAATTAATGTGTCTATGAAATGAGGTAATAATAACTTACAACGAGGCTTACTAGACGATATTGTAATGTAGTTGCATCTTTATCTTAATCTTCCTGTTTTCTAGTATGTCTTCTCTATTAGCCAGAGTAATCCAGGTATGTTCTGTTATGCTTTGTTAAGTCTCTTCCGTTCCCCATCTTCTTTGTCTCACAGGAACAGCTTGATACAGAGACAAGTACAACCCAATCAGAAACTGTTCCGACAGCGGCTTCTCTGTTGGCCTCTCAGGTACTAAGTGTAAAAAGCAAGGAGAGTTTTATAAATGTTGTTAATAAGGTTAGTGTGGTATAATGAATTAAAATGAGCATATGCAGACGACTAATAAAATTATCTTTGTGGAAGCAATTACGTGCTAGCCTGTAAAAGTATTTGTTGTAGTTTAGAGCACAGGACTGGATGGACCCTCGCCCCGCCCTGCTCTCAAGACACTGATACATCCCTTTTCTTCCACGCTTTGTATTGCAGATCACTAACTGCTCACTAGTCAGAGTCCAGTGTTCAAGGAGAGCTTTTGTCGGTCAAAGTGAAATTTAAATTATAGCAGCTAAACACCATTCTGTATGGATTTTATTTTTACAAGGTTAATATAATATGCTCTTTTATTTTTAAAATGTGTTTCTGCCTTATAGTTAGTTTACTTCCGACTTTCAGTTATGAATTTAATGTAATCTGAAGTTCTTTAAAATAACTATTTTTATTTGACCTAGAAACTCTGCTGTGACAGTCTCGCATTACAGTAGGCACCTGTGACCTTTCCCATCGATCTGTGACCCTCCTTTTGTTTGTGAAATGTTTTCTTGAATTCTTTCGAATTGAATATATTCCAGAGTCTAGGTCAAACCCTGACACAGAGTAACTTTTCTTTCACTAGAAGTTAAACTTGTTAACCCCTGCTGAATGGCTGAGATCAGTGCGGCCGTGTTGCTGAGCCGATACGGGGATGTTTTGCTGCTTTGCGGTTCAGAGCTGTTTTAATGTGATAATTCTAAAATGTGTTTTTGTTGGCTGTTAACCTATGTCACAGCCCCTAAAGATATTCTGAATATTATGTTTATTATCCCGGAATATCTTTTATTTTTCTAACTTTTACCTAGTAAGAATGTGTTTGGGGGAGAGTAACTGAAACAGCTTAGGAGGTGCTGTGTTTGATACCAGCACACGGACAAGCCTGCCTACCCGACGGAACTGTCCTGCAGCCGTGCTGCAGCGGAGACTGGGGTCGTCGTCTTGGTGATTAGTACCCATGGCTGTTGGCCCTCTAGCTGTTTTTATGAGGAAGTAGAATTTTCTTCTAATGAAAAGATTGCGAGACCCATTGAGAGGAAAATCACGCAATTATGAAAGTGATTATGTTGATTTAACAGTATCCATCCCTGTATTTGGTAACATAAGGGGAATAAGGCGGGGTGATTAAAATACTGTGGCTCTGTCTAACAAACAACCTTCACTGTTACAAGCTAGACTAGCAGTGTTTGCAGGTGAAGCAGTAGGGTCTCTGGGACTTGCTCAGTAGTGGGTGCAGCTGGGAGGGCGGGGCGGGGTGCTCTCAGCTGACAGCTGATGAAGCTGGATAATGAGTGCATGGGAGTCTTCAGATCATGCTCTCGACTTTTGTATATTTTTGGAATTTTCCATAATAAAACATTTAAAAAGTCATCTCTATGTTTTTGAATGTTAAAGAAGCCTTGCGATTTATTTTTAACGTGAAACTTCCCTGAAATTTAGAATAATTAAATTATTGCTCAGTTGTGTAGATTTAATTTCATAATTTACAGTCAGAAAATAATTTTTAAAAAATGATAACTGCTGCTCCTGTGTATAAGGTAAACTTTTAAGTATTCCCCCACATGGGGGTGCTCTAATACCAGTCAGTATTGCAGCCGTTGGTGTTATTACAAGTAAAAATAGTTTAATAGGAACTTAATTACATGATAGGTAGGTGATTCTGAGAGGACTGTGTTTATAAAAGCTATGTTTGAAATTACTTAAGTTTTCTATATATTGCTAAAATGTTTCTACAAATGTAGAAGGAATAATTTCATAGTAAGTCAATTTATCTTCACTCCATTTGACAACATTTTAGAGCATTTTTCTTTAAATTTCTAATACTTCTTATGATAAGGCCCCATCCATTTCTTAGGAGTGAAGCGATGGGAAGGTGGATCTCACTGGTAAGTCACAGTGCTTTGAACAACGTTGTGTTCTTTGCTTTTGTTCTCAGAAAACATCCAGTACAGACCTTTCTGATATCCCTGCTCTCCCTGCAAATCCTATTCCTGTTATCAAGAATTCAATAAAACTGAGATTGAATCGGTAAAAACCACCTCAGGGGTCCATAAACAATATCTGCCAACTCAACCTGTTGTCTTCAAATGCTAAAACGGAGAACGGAGGGTACAAGACTAGACATGACTGAACATGGATTTAGGTGTTTGGGTGGTTTTTTTTTGGTTTTTTTTTTTTTTGTGACCTCCCTTACTGGGCTAATCAGCACTTGATCGGAAGTCCAGGTTAGTATGTGAAGCCAGGAGTACTATTATTATTGTGTTAGCAACAGTTGCATTAACTATTTCAAAAAATTACTGCCTTTAAAAAGAAAAAAAAGCAAAAAAAAAAAACCAAACCTCAAGCTATATTTGTATCCATAATTGACATCCAGATTGGGTTTATGTTTGATGCATTGTTTGGAAACTTTTGTGATACAAACTGGCGTAAGAACTCCTTATTCTGATGATGCACTTTTATGTATTTTTTTTTTAATTAGAGACTAGAACTGATTTTAGATTTTCAGCCTCATGGATTTTCATTTTTTCTGGAAGAATCTCCTTTACCCTAAGTCTTCAGATTGGGTCCCATTGTGCAGTGGTGCGCTGCTCTGCTTCAGACAAAGGCTGAGAGTCCGTCTCGTGCAGTCCCACGAGGCCACTGGAACTCTCCACAGGGAACTGTCAGTTCGTGGACATGTATTTGACATTGAAAGAATAATTAAGAAATACTTGGTTTGATGGGGTCATGATTAAGAGATGATATATTGGTTTTATTTATAGAATTGTCTAGAGTGCATAGAAATCAGCGATCAGCCAGCAAATGTTTTTCCTTGAGCTCATTAAAGCTCCATATTCTTTTGCCTTCAATCTGTTGTCTTTGAAACACAGCTTTTTGCTCCCTCCCGCCTTGGTTTTCTTTTTCCCCTTCCTGCTTGTATGCATAGGGGTAGCGTTTCTTTCAGACAAAACAAAATGCCAGTATTTTTTTAAGCCATGATGTGAAAGCAGTGACCCTGTGGCCACGTGGCACAGAACACTAACTTTTGGTCCCGTGGCTGACACGTTCGGAGGACTCGGAGCAGTCCTGCCAGCATGATCTATCTCTACCTTGGATGGCCATTTGATCTCTACATAGAAGGAATTTTGTACACTCCACAGAACTCCTGTCTGTAGGAAAGTTGATTTTCAATTTTAAACATGTGGGCAAAAAGGCATTTTCTCCAAGAATTTTTACGTTTAAATGGTTGACCAAAATTTGTCAGTAAATTTTACATGTAGAAACATTTTAAAAATCATTTCTAGCAAGCACTTGACATCTAGTCAGCCTAACTAATCCCATTTCCTTTTGTTTCGTCCTGTCAATAGATTAGACACTTTGCTTTAAAGATAGTAATTCCTCATAATTCAGCAGCAGAACACCCATCTTCACAAACTTTAAGGGATGCCAGATGTTAACAAACTTGCTGTTCCTTCATCTGGACAAAGCAAACCCAACAGTTTCCTGACGAGCATGTTTTCTGAACCTTCCATTGTGCTCCGTTCTTTTACATGTGCATTTCCATGTTAAACTGCAATCACTTAGACTCTTCCCGTCCTTCTGAGTTAATTTTCCAAAGTTGGAGTGTAGTCTTTTCCCCGTAGGCCCTGCATTAATTGACGCTTTCTTTTCACCATGTGGGAAGACAGCATTTCCACTTCCCACGCCCAGGCTCTGCGCAGTGGCCCCGCCCCGCGAGGGAACGCGAGGGCCGCCAGCAGGTGCAGCGGACAGGTACCCAGCTCTGTGCAGCTTCAGAGGTAGATGGAATGGCCAGGCACAGGTTTAGTCTCGTCATTTTGTTTACACATTGGGAAAGAAGTTCAGTTTATTAAACGTTTCATGTAACTGCACCCAAGTTTTGCCAAGCTGGAAACTTGGTCCTTTTCTGTGTAGTGACTTTTTAATTCTAGTTTTCATAACCTAAAGATCAGACTTGCTTTCGCATGGTGTACGTAGTGTCTCATGACTGCAGTTTGCTTTGTTTTATAGTACCTGTACTCCTTGTATTTTTCAAGAGATATTTTGTAAACAGATGATGTATTTCTCCATTGAAAACACAATAAAAAAAAAAAAACAACAGCACAATCCCACAGTGGGCTGGTTTCTTTTGACTGACTTTGTATTCTTATTCTTTTGTTGTTTTTTCAGTGATATAATCGTTTCAACTTGCAGTTTATATAGTATGGTTCTAAGGGAAGATTTGTAAAAGAACTTACTGCCGTTACATGTAGAAAAGATTTGTTTCTGGTTAATTTATGCCAATACCAGTAGCCTAATATTAATTGATAGCCCACACGGGTGTTTGTTTTTTATATAAGTGATCGTTAGGTAGGAAACCTGAATGTAGTTGTTACTTGCAGCTGTCCCCTCTACAATACGTGTCCTGTGCGTGTGTGGACACTGCACCTTGCCTGTTTCATTCCCTGCCCTGATGTGCTTCCTCTCAGAGCTGCTGCTTTTCCAGGCCCGTGCTGAATAATGTCAGCAGGTGGCCCTGTTGTGTTTCAGTGAATTTGGGATTACACACCACAGCCAACTAGCATCCTGTATTTCTCATTTTTTAACCCCAAAAAGTCATCGAGCAGTCCTTTTAGTGGTCAGCTGCTTTTCCTACCCCCCAGGTGCTCAGCACTACCTAGTAAACTCGGGTGAGGAGTGAGCCGCTCTGGACGTCCGTGTGGTAGCCAGCCCTGGAGTCTGCTTATCTTCTGTGCTGTAGGGGGGGGATAGACCTTCTTATGTAAAAGCCATTATTCCGAGGGACAGACAGTTGTGTGTATTTTATTCCCGAAATTCCAACTGCTGATACCTTTCCTGTGTATAAAACCACATGACTGCAACGTGGGATAACTTTCTACTAAACTTTTGAGACTATTCAATAAAAGGGAAAGTACTGTAAAAACTACCCTCGACTCCATTGTCCACACCTACAGAATTGAACTTCCTGTACTTCCTCTACTGTGACAGAACACTGACCATGGGACCAAATACCACACCTTCTGCGTTTTGTCACCCATGTGGCCCTTGGGCATTTTCTTCCTAGTGAAGTGGTGATTGAAAGTTGTGTGTTTTGTGGCTCTGAGTGTATTCTGGAATAAAGTTTTTATTTTTCTAATTAACGCTTCTGTTTTTTCCTCCACACCAAAAACTTTCACAGCTCTGCATAGTGTCAGTCCTGGCCACACTCAGGGTGGCCGAGGGTGGCCGTCAGTGGTCAGCAGCTCCGAGTAGTCATTGATATGTGAGAGGGTAAATCATTAATACACTCAAACCTGTAGACCAATCCCGGGAGACACTGTCAGTGCGCTTAAAAGTGTTTAAAGAAAAAGATAAACTGCCCTGGCCGGACAGCTTGGGGGCAGAGCATCGGCCCGAAGCACAGAGGAGCACAGAGGTTGTCGGTTTGATCCTCAGTCAGGGCCCATATGGGAACAGATTGATGCTCCTCTGTCTCTCTCTCTCTTTCTCTTTCCCCTTCCTCTCGAGCTAAATTAAATGTTTAAAAAAAGAAAGTAAAAGATAAACTGTTCACCTATAAAGTCATCGAGCAATCCTTCCAGTGGTCGGCAAACTCATTAGTCAACAGAGCCAAATATCAACAGGACAACGATTGAGATTTCTTTTGAGAGCCAAGTTTTTTAAACCTAAACTATATAGGTAGGTACATTCCTTATCGAGGTAGTGCCCACACGTGGTATTTTGTGGAAGAGCCGCACTCAAGGGGCCAAAGAGCCACATGTGGCTCGCGAGCCGCAGTTTGCTGAACAGGGTTTTGGACCGTTTTTTGCCAATTTTAATTCTAATAAAAATAGTACACAGAAAGTTAGTTGCCTTTTCTTCTGAATTGTATGTTTTTTTAATTCTCTTCATTCTTCTGTTAGCTTTTCAAACCCAAATCACATATGGGTCTGTCCTTACTTGGACCTGAATGAACTTGGTAACAAATGAACCAAACTCTTAGGTGTATTCTGTCATCGTGACCTTCGGTCATACCGGAGGCCCGGGCTCTGCTTGCTTCTGTGGAGTCAGTCATCCCTCCTCGCGTACTTCCCAGTTGAAAGGTTCTTACTATGTCTCATGTATCTATTGGCACCACGGAAGGTGGCCATGCTCTTTCAGAGCCACACATGGCGGAAGCGCTTATACTTCATTCTGGAAGTGGTTTCATATACTCGGGAAGCCGCTTCAGCTCCTGCTCTGTGCTCAGAGACGGCACTTTTGTCTCCGTGCCCTGGGAACATCATTCACTGCAGCGTATCGGGTCACATCTGTGTTGTGTTCCGAGCGGTGGGACAGGGAGGACATTTGTTTCCTTTTGCGTCTGCTCCCAGTCCCCAGGCCTTCCTCAAAAGGGCAGAGTGAAGGCAGTGCTCGAGTCCCCGTTTCAGAACACGCACGTCGGTGGGCAAGGTCTGGGTGGCAACGGCTGTTTTTCCTGCACTTACCTCAGCTGCTGCACATTTTAAGTAACTAAGAGTCGTGCTGACTCAGAGCTCAGGGCACAGCGTTGTTAGAGTTTGTGGAGTTGAGCCATCTACTGCTTAAAATGTCCACTTTGAAAACTGTCCACACTTCACTGTAAGACCACGCAGTCCCTTCCTTTCTGTCCGAGGCATCTTCAAACTCTGCCGGGAGGGTGGGGTACGTACCCTTGAAAGTGAAGAGCAGACAGTCTGTGAGCTGAGTATTTTTTGGTGTATTTCTAAAATACAGGAGGACACCTTTAATGATAGTCCTTCTTGCCACCTAGCGTATAGTTCTTGTTTATACGTGTTTCTTAGCGTAAGAAGGGGTTTATGCAAAACCCTTCACACTCCCTCTTCACGGGACCCCAGAATTGACCAGGGAGAGCGAGAGGGTGTGTGGGTTTTGTTGCACGTTGTGGAGTAAACAGCGTCTGGAAGTCCCAGAGCTGACTGACCAAGGCTTGAACTTGCCACCTTGGTCTTAGCAGTGAGGTCCTTTTCCACCTGAGTGCAGGTGCCACGGCCCTGAGACCGGAACCTGGAGACACGGAGCAGTGTCACTTCAGCTAGATGGGGTCAGAGTCTTAACATTTTGTAAAATTTTTGTTTCCCTGATGTTTTGAGTACATTTCAAACAACTGCATCAGGGGGAAGGCCTGGCCTAGGGTAGGTCAAGTCTTGCACTGAGTATCCTGAATTAACAGTCACCGTGATAAAATCCCACCTCCGAACTGGGGGCTGTTCTTAGTTTTCACTTAAACTTGAATGTTTTTAATTTCATACTAGTCATGCGTATGTCATGATTTTTTTAAAAATCTAAGTCTCTTTAAAAAGTTTATAAGCCTTGAGGGGCCGCGATTGGTTCGCCTGGAGGTCTGGCTGGAGGGTTTGGGTTCTAGAGACAATGGCGGCGGCCGCGGCGGCTCGTGGGGTCGGGGCCAAACTGAGTCTACGAGAGATTCGCATCCACTTATGCCAGCGTTCGCCTGGAAGCCAGGGCGTCAGGGACTTCATTGAGAAACGCTATGTGGAGCTCAAGAAGACAAACCCCAACCTGCCCATCCTAATCCGCGAATGCTCGGATGTGCAGCCCAAGCTCTGGGCTCGCTATGCATTTGGCCAAGAGAAGAATGTCTCTTTGAACAACTTCAGTGCTGATCAGGTAACCAGAGCTGTAGAGAATGTGCTAAGTGGCAAAGCCTGAAGCCTTCACTGAGGATTAAGAACAGCTCCACAGCCTGGGCTCTGCCAGATTGAGTACAATGTGGAAAAATGTGTTCTGTTCTTTATAAAGCTTGTGCTGTAAAAAAAAAAAAAAGTTTATAAGCCTTATAGAAGCATTTCCTTTCATTTGTGAGATGCTGATTTTTGATGCAACGGGTTTCAATTTGAAAATATTTTGAATAATTTAAAATTTTGATTTTATGAATTCCTTTTGCAGACATTTATCTCAGCCTTCTAAGTGTTCTAGTAATGTCCTATAGTCCTAAAGCTATTAAATATAGTCTTGGTATAATACAATAATTGCTCTAAGACTTACGTAAATGCAAAATGACCGGATTGTTTCCGGGGAGTAAAATGATCTTGTGTCTCTGCTGTGCCCACCCCGTCCCCACACGCGTGTGCACACAACACAAGTGGATATTGGGTCCTTTCAAACTCAACACACGTGAAAAAAAGGTGTGTGCATTTTAAAATAATGTAAAATGTCCCAACTCTCCTTGTTCCTTGTGGATGCCGTCTCTTGGCACAGCACCCTCCTCACAAGCTCTCACGCTGCGTGGTGCCTGGTGCCGTGCAGCTTCCAGAAATCTGGCCTGAGAACTGGTCCCTGTGTGCCTTTTCTAGCTGCAGCAGAGCTGTTAATAAAGAGATGGATGATAACGCTGTTGAAAAGAGACAGTTGGGCAGAACTGCTCCCCGTGAGTGACAGAGCACGGGCTGCCTTCACAGTCAAGCAGCCGCCCTCCGTGGAGCGCCGCCCGTGCCCGGACCCGCGCCAGGACTGCGAGGAGCTATACTGTGGGCTGCTCTCACGTTCTCGTTTCCCCTCCAGTTCATGGGGCGCTCAGGACCGGTGTCTGCAGAGGGGACACGTGCTTCCCAGCTCAATCATTTTGGCACATTCCTGGAAACAATCCTAATTCATCCTAACTTGGCTTAATAAAATTAAGCCGTACCCGGCCTGTGGTGGCGCAGTGGATAAATCTCCAGCCTGGAACGCTGAGGTCGCTGGTTCGAAGCCTGCAGCTTGCCTGGTCAAGGCACATATGGGAGTTGATGCTTCCTGCTCCTCCCCCTTCTCTCTCTCTCTTTTTCTCTCTCTTTCTTTCTGACTCTCCTCTGTAAAATGAGTGAATAGAATCTTTAAAATTAAGTCTTATTTAGAAATTATACCCTCAATACTCTGGTTTCTCCTCAGACCGTGTAAGTCTTGCCTTTTGCTACAATTTTTGTAGAAATCCTGAGAGTCCTGTAGACCGCAGCCCCCCAGAGTCTTCAGGGAGCCCCGTCTGGCAGCCTGGGGAAGAGGTGGTGGCTGCAGCGCGCATTGGTCACGGAGTGTTGATCACAGGCGCGTGCTTGTGATCGGCTGTGCTTCCTCCACGGCTGCGTGTGGGGAGCCACTTCCTGTTTTGTGTGGTCTTGAGAGCCCACCAGCATTTTCAACATTCTCTAATACTCAGCTTAAAGATAACAGATTTTGCTTATAATTTTTAACCTTGTCTCTGCCTCCTCGCCTCCTCTGCTCTTTAGATAGATGATAGGCCAGATAGATGATAGATAGATAGATGGATGGATGGATGGATGGATGATAAAGCAGGCAGGCACTTAGCACTACCACTTGGAAAGGAGTTTGCTAAGTATTTCAGCTCTGCCAATATGAGAAAGTAGCCATTAAGATGGATGGCTCAAAGGACCCTTTTTTTGTTTGTTTTGGTGACAGACAGGAAGGGAGAAAGATGAGAAGCATCAATTCTTCGTATGGCACCTTCGTTGCTTTCTCACATGTGCCTTGACCAGGGCGCTACAGCAGACTGAGTAACCCCTTGCTCAAGCCAGTGACCTTGGGGTTTCAAACCTGAGTCCTCTGTGTTCTAGTCCCAGTCCAACAGTCTGTCCACTGCGCCACAGCCTGGTCAGCCTCAGAGGGCACTTTTGCTGAAGACTTTCTTTCCAGTGTCACACCTGACAAAGATGACCCAGTGCCCTATGGAAGCCATTGTTTACACCAGGGACAGAGTGCCTCACCTCAATGCCACTTCCACTGCAAGCAGTCACTCAAGGCTTCCACTGGACAGAGCCTAGCCCTCATCCTCTCCACAGTGCCCCAACCTTCCAGTCGCCTCCAATGCCCAGGTGTCCTCCTCCCCACAGTAAGCATGGTAGCAGGTTTCAAATGGAACCCCACTCAAGTCAGAGCCTCAACGTTCCCACTGCTAAGCCGTCACTCACAAAAGCCCCACAGCTTTGGGTGCCACATTCCTGAGTGGTGATCCAACCACAAATTACAAATGAGAAGTCCCAAATAATACGTGCTTAATGAAGGGTTTTTTATTCGTTTCCGTGGTTTGACAACTAAGTAGCTCTTACAAAAACTCAACAGAAAGTGCCACTGGAATGTAAGCTCCATGAAGCCACCAATGAGAGAAGTGCTACAGCGAGGAGGGGAGGCAGAGAGACTCCCGCATCTGCCCCTTCCAGGATCCACCCGCCCCCTCTGGGGCAGTGTGCTGCCCATGTGGGACGTTGCTCCGTTGCTCAGCAACCAAGTTATTTTTAGCTCCTGAGGTGGTGGTGGCCAGGCAACCATCCTCAGCCCCCCCCCCCAGGGGCCATCTCTCCGGAATGAGCCAGGGCTGCGGGAGGGGCAGAGGGAAAGAGAGAGAGAGAAAGAGAAAGAGGAAGGATGGAGAAGCAGATGGGCGCTTCTCCTGTGTGCCCTCACTGGGAATTAAAGCCAGGACTTCCACATGCCGGGCCGATGCTCTACCACTGAGCCAACCGGCCAGGGTGTAGCGAAGTGCCTGCTTTCAGGTCAGCTGCACTGTGATCTTGGCCTCAGCATGGCGGCTCTCAGCCCAGAGGTCTCAAAACTTTTGAGTTTTGACTGACCGTTTTAGTGGGGTTAGCCAGATGGTCACTGGCCACTCTCACACTGGGGGAAAGAGAAAGGATGTTTGAGGGTCCGTTCAAGTTTCAGGTGCCAGATCAACCTGAGGGTGGGTTTTTTTGGTAAGTATTTCAGCCAAATGGTCACCAATTGCTTTTATTATTTTTTTTGAAACGTTCTGTTTGTGGGTATAAGTAGCCCAAACCAGTGATTTTCAACCTGTGTGCCACAAGAATTTTTAAAACACATACTACCTGACTATTTAGTCAGGGGCACTGACCTCTTCAATTGCCAAATTAAAAAATGACAATGGTAAGTTGAAAGTCACCAAACATTGGCCTTTCAAGTGCTCCAGTTTCCATCCAGTCTTGACCTTGGGCTTCTGGAGCCAGGGCCTGCATGGGCGGGGTCAGGTGCTAAGACCTGGCCTGGGCAGCGCGTGGAACACACGCAGGCCTTCGGGGAGGACAGACAGATCACAGTTCTGTCCACCAGGGAACACTCAGTTTCTGAGTCAAACGTAACTCTTTTTTTTTTTAATATCTTTTTTTTTAAATTTTATTTTATTCATTTTAGAGAGGAGACACAGAGTGAGAGAGAGAGAGAGAAAGAGAGAGAAAGGGGGGAGGAGCTGGAAACTCAACTCCCATATGTGCCTTGACCAGACCAGTGCAGGGTTTTGAACTGGCGACCTCAGTGTTCCCAGGTCGATGCTTTATCCACTGCGCCACCACAGGTCAGGCCGGAACTCATTTTTTATATTTTCATTTCTTACTGGAATTTTACATGTGGATTAGCAAGTAAATAACATGCTTAGAGAAGCAGATTTTTTTTTTTTTTTTTTTAGTGTTAGTTTAAACCTGAATTGTATATGTTAGAAGGTGGACTCAAAGGCTAATGGCAGGGTGCCTGGCACCCACTCTCCCAATTCCCCATGCTGCCTTTCTGATAGGAAATCCGGGCAGGACCAGAGTAGGGAGAAAAAAGTCTGGGGTCACACAAAACCCTCCCAACTACCTTTAAAAAAAAATGAGTGTGGGTGGGGCTGAGTGACCTCTTCATGAGAAAACCTTCTGTCTGAGGGTGCGGGCACCGAGGAGAGGTCCCTGACAGCTGGTGTCAAGCAATCTGTCCAATTCAGTACTGACACGGTGAGGGTATCACCACTTCCAGGTGCGGAAACCAGGTGTATGTGTGGAACACCTTACCTGTGGCCACACAGGGAATTGGGCTTTGAACTTACCTTTTTACTCTAAAGCTTAATCCTGAAATGTGTCCTTGTGTCTTCTGGCTCCACGGTGTTGCCTTTTCCGTTGGAAAGGCTGGGGTTGTTAGCTTCCCTTTTTTTTTTTTGCCTTGGCTTCTAGTTTCAGGAAAGTGCCGCCCTTAGAGCTGGGTGCACAGGGTGCAGAGGGACAGCCCTGTGGGGACGGGTGGAGGGTGGCTCGGGTGGGCTGGGACTGCCCTGTCATACCTGACCGTCCTCATCTGATAAATTTTTATTTAAAATACAAAATTAGGGCAGAAGTCCCCTTAGAGGAATTAGATAAAAACAATACTTAATGTTACAAAAAAAAAATGTAAAAATAGAAATTGACATCAAAAAATGAGTTGTTTTTTTGTGGGAGGCCTTGTTCATTATATTGTATATAAAACGCCCTGACTTTGCTAAGTATTGTTTACAACACTATTTCCCAACTGCCGGTGGGTGGACCCGCGACTTTGAGAAACCCTGGTTTACAGTGTGCACTGTGGGTGACGATGTCAGTTGGGAAATTCATCATTAGCTGAATTGATTTTAAGCACATTTGATGCTATCTAGAATTAGTTGATGTTGAGTTGGGTTTTTTTCCTGATCATAACAGAAATACATATTCATTGTAATGCTTGAAAAATACAAAAATATGAAGAAAATAAAAATCATTCGTCATCTGACCTCTCCGAGTTAGTTTTTAAGATCTTTTATGTACATATTTTCTTAGTCTTTTATATACTTTCTCTTTTCCATAGTTGAGATCATACCAGTAAGCAATGTGACGTCATAAGCACTTTTCCTCCACGTGGTCCTGCCTATTGACTAGGTGTGGAGAAGAAACCACGTGTGTCCTAATGAACCAGCCACCTGCGGCTTTGGACCGCGCGGGGGAATCGTGTCCGCTGGGAGGGGAGGCTGTGCCCTGGGAAGTCCCCTTGAGATGCGGGAGGACTACTTATAGCAGTCTGCTGCCATGACGGGCTTCATGCGGAAATGAATACCCCCATCGGATGGTTAGAAAGAGCAAGTTCAGAGAGCCTTACGTTAGTTAGCCTGGTCCCCGTCCTCCCCGTCTGTACTGCCGCGGCGCAATTCTAGAGGACGCAGCTCTGCCCCTCGCCCCCGCACCACACCCCCCACCTCCGTGAGACTCGCGCATCCGGTAAAGGGTCACCGCTCCTCTGCATGCTGGGGCAGCTACGTGGGACTGGTGGGACTCAGGAGAGCGGGGAAGCCGGTTCTGCGGGGATACTTGGGGCGCTCTGCTGACATCCCACTGAGCTGCTGTAACAACTCGGTGTGCTGGTTAGGCAGTGGAGCCAGTCACAGGTTGGATCTGGCTGGTTCCAAAGCCCTGGCCCTTCCTGTTTTGAAACACCCATTCATTCAGCAGCGGGGCAGAGGCCCTGGGGACTAGGTGCACAGACCTGGCCATGCCCCTGTCCTTATGAAAGGTCACAGTTCACAGGGATCGCGCGTGGCCAACAAAATGCGTGAATTACAAATCGCTGGAAGGCTCTCCGGGAGCACCCCTGGGCTTCCAGGGAACAGGAGGCCCCTTTAGATGAGCTTTGGCCTGCAGAGCGTGGTGGCGGAGTGACAGGCAGCATTTTTCTGGGCAAGAAGAAGCTCGGAGACCAGAGTCAGAGGAACAAAGGTGCCCAGAGAGCTGTGGCTGCCCGGGTGTGCCATAGCGCAGTAACTGGCCCCGAGGTGCTTCCTGCTGGCCGTGGGGAGGGCGTGGGGAAGTACGAACCACCTGAATACTCACTGACTGGTGACACGAAGCAGATCCAGGGAGCTGGAAGCAGGAGGCGGCACCTGGGGTAGAGACGTGGGCGGGGGGCAGGGGCACCAAGCGTAAGGCCTGGCACAGCCCAGAGCTAGTCAACAGCAGGCCCCTCATGGAGCGGGCAGAAAGCAGTGTGACCGGTCAGCAGGGAGATGTGGCAGCTCCCGGGAAAAGGGGTCCTGAAGGTCATAAAACACACCAACGTGAACAAGGCGTGGTCTGAGCTCATAGGACAGTCACAACCTACGTGGAGAAGAGAAAGCACGAACTGGATGGCCATACAACCCATCTGTCCCATGGGCTTGTCCCTGGCCCTGCCTTCCAGCTGCGTACTGCGAGCTTGCGTTGTGCTTAGCGGGAGGCTAGGAGAAGTGGCCCTTCACCAGTGACCAACCAGCCTGCCCCGGGATATGTGGGAGCCCCTTGCTGTTCTGCTAGTGTCCAGCCCTTCGTGCTGCTCCGTCTGCACCGGATTCCTCACAGTGTCGTGCCCTCAGCCTCCCGTGGGCACAGGCCCACGCCTCCCGGTCCGGGTGTTTGGGGACACATCACCCTGTCCATGATACAGGGTCACACGTGGGTCCTCAGTGCCAGGCTGGTGCTGAGAGCCGTACGCGCCCACTTGCTCTGACCCTCTCGGCAGCCCTGCAAAGGGGGCCCGGGTCCTGGAGAAGACCCTGGCTCGTCTGGTGAGCTGAGCGCTGGGCTCCCAGGTTCACAGCTCCCAGCGGCTCCCTTGCTTCCTTGAGACTGTGGCCCCAGGACCTTGCTGGCGGCACTCCTCCCCCAGCGCCCAAGTTTACTTGTCTTGCAGGGCGTGCGAGAGGGGGTGAAACGTCACTGAGGCCAGGGGAGGCCGTGAGCCATGTGCCCCTCGCATTCCGACGTGTGTGGGGCCCGTGATGTGACCTGTTGAGGCAGGGGCCCGCGTCTCTGCCGTCTTCCCACCCAGAGTGCCTCTCCGTCCTTGACATCCATCACTGTGGGGCTCAGCTTGGCTGAGCTGAATATTTATGAGGCTTTATTTAATCAGGTCCAGAAACATCTCTTCGAATGTTCATTGATAACCGTGGCCACCCCTGCAGGTCTTCCCGCACCGCCCGCCGGCCCACAGACACTGCGGCCCAGGTTCTGTTGCTCACTCGCTGTCCCTATCCGCTGCTGACTGACCTCCAGTGCCCCTCCACCCCCGCCGACACCCTCCCCACTGGGCAAGACGTGGAGGTGAAGTAGGAGACACTTGTGCACCCAGTGGTGGGAGATGCTGTAGTTTGACCACAGGACCCCCCGCCATCGCAAGGCATTCGGCAACTTGTAACCCTGAGCGGAAGACAGTGGAGAAAACCTAGCAGGCGTCTGGGGACACACCCGTCCTGACAGCATGCTGTCTGTCTGTCTGTCTGCTGGTTCTATTCACAGCCTTCCCCGAGGGCGGGTGCAGTGAGCAATAAATGTCTCAGCTGGGAGAGGAGTTCCAGCGGGGTGTGAGGGGGAGGCTGGCGGGGGGTGCTTCCGGGAAGAGGAGGAATGGGACGAGTTTGGGAACCTCGGCAAGAAGGAGGCGAGGGACGCGGCCTGAGGCAGCCCCACATTCCTCCTGGCTCGCTCTCTCAGGTGCATGCAGCCTTGCCACAGAACCTTGGTCCCAAGGTCCAAGCCACTCTGCAGTACTACCTGGGGCTCGGGACCTCGGGACCTGGGGAACGGTCCCCCTGGCCATTGCTTGCTCTTCCTTCTCCTGGCAACTCTCACCCCGACTCCTCACTGTACATCCTCTGTGCTTGTCTGTCTTTCTCTCCCTCGGGTTGTACAAGTCTCTTGGTCCCACAGGCTGGATTAAGCCCTCCACTCGCAAAGCCCTCTGCGGCCACGTCTCTCAGTGTGGGATGGTGTTGCCCCAACTAGACACCCAGCTCTTTGAAAGCTGGGCCGTGGCTTGATCCGGGTCTGTAGCCAGATCCCACGATGTGTGGTAGAGACACTTGTCAGCCAAAGTGAGGTACTGAAGGACCAACCTCCTCCTGCTCTGAGGAGCCCCCAATGTACAGGGTAGGAGTTCCAGTTAACGTTTCAAAAAGCCCCGCGCTGCTGGACATGGTGCTCAGTCCACCAGCGGGCTATCACTGAGTCACCAACCTTCAAGCAGCTAGTCTATTTCCCATTGTGTAAAGGGCAAAACCGAGGCACAGACCAGTAAAACACTTGTCTGAAGCTCCACACCTGGTAAATGCCTGAGCCAGCCGCTGTGATGGGAACGTTCGGGACCATGGGACAGTGGGAAGGGGCCCCTGTGTCCGAGGCCCTGCTGGGCACTTTCTGCATCCCTCATTCATGGTTGTTGCCTAGAACCTCAGATTTCAGAGGAATTTGGCGACTTGTTCAAGGGCACCAGCTGGGAAGTAGTCACCTCAGAACTCGAACCCCCTGGTCGCTCCTGGGTGATCGGACCCTGAAGGCCAATGGGCCCCTTGGAGCAGGAGCAGTTTCCTCCCGTGGTCTCTCCCACTGCACTGGGAAGAGACTATGGCATGAAAGTTCAGATTGTCATGTACTGAATAAGCCAGGGGTCGGGAACCTATGGCTCGCGAGCCAGATGTGGCTCTTTTGATGGCTGCACCTGGCTCGCAGACAAATATTTAATAAAAGAATAATAATGTTAAAAATATAAAACATTCTCATGTATTACAATCCATTCATTTTCTACTGCTCATATTCATGCTTGCGGGTGGCTGGAGCCAATCACAGCTGTCTTCTGGGACAACACCAAATTTTTATTGGATAATGCCTAATGTACACAAGTCGTTGTGAGGTCAGGAAGTAAACTTCCCTCCTTTTAATCAAGTAGTCAGCTAGCTAATTGCAGAAACCCTTTTGAGGAAGAAGATGGCTAAAAGAAAAAAAGATGAGGAGTATCGTGCTTTTCAGCAGGAATGGACAGAGAAATTTGCCTTTGTGGAGAGAGCAGGTTCTGCAGTGTGTCTAATATGCAATGATAAAATTGCATCGATGAAATGGTCAAATATAAAGCGGCACTTCAACACATGCCATACTACATTTGCATCGAAATATCCAGCAGGGGACAGCAGGAAGAAAGCATGTCAAGATCTACTGTGCAGAGTGCAAGCTAATAAGCAGCAACTTTGTGTTTGGACCCAACAAGGTGACTGGAATTCGGCTAGTTTTGCTGGTGCTTTAGCAATTGTGAGAAACCGAAAGCCATTCACAGATGGGGAGTATGCCAAAACATTCATGCTTGATGTTGCCAATGAATTTTTTGACAACTTTTCGGATAAAGCCAAAATAATCAAACGAATAAAAGACATGCCTCTGTCGGCAAGAACTGTTCACAATTGTATCATCATGATGGCAAATCAAATTGAGGCAACACAAGTGAAGGACATAAATTCAGCACCATTCTTTTCTCTTGCTTTGGATGAGTCAACAGACATAAGCCATTTACCCCAGTTCAGCGTGATTGCAAGGTATGCTGTCGGTGACACACTACGTGAGGAAAGTCTTGCTGTTTTGCCTATGAAAGAGACAACAGGGGAGGAGTTATTTAAGTCTTTCACTGAGTTCGCTAAAGAAAAAAATCTACCGATGGATAAACTTATTTTGGTGTGTACTGATGGTGCTCCGTGCATGGTGGGGAAAAACAGAGGATTCGTAGCGCTTCTTCATGAACATGAAGAGACCCATCCTAAGTTTTCACTGCATCCTACATCAGGAGGCGCTTTGTGCTCAGATGTGTGGCGAGCAGCTTGGTGAGGTGATGTCACTGGTCATTTGGGTGGTCTTTATTGTTGCCTGAGCTTTAAATGATCGCCAGTTTAAAACACTGCTGGATGAAGTTGGGAATAATTATCCTGGTCTGCTTCTGCACAGCAATGTGCGTTGGTTGTCAAGGGGGAAGGTGCTCAACCGTTTCACGGCTTGTCTGAGCGAAATCCGGACTTTTCTTGAAATGAAAAATGTCAAGCATCCTGAGTTAGCTAACACTGAGTGGCTCCTGAAGTTCTACTATCTTGTGGATATGATTGAACATCTGAACCAGCTCCATGTGAAAATGCAAGGCGTTGGAAATACAGTCTTATCCCTTCAACAAGCAGTTTGCATTTGAAAACATGCTGGAACTCTTCATCGCCGACATTGAAACAGGTCGTTTATTACACTTTGAAAAACTGGGAGAGTTTAAAGATGCATGCACAGCAAGTGACCCTGCTCAACATCTTGATCTCCAGCAGTTAGTGGGCTTCACATCTAATCTCCTATGGTCATTCAAAGCGTGCTTTGGAGAATTTTGTGAGTGCACTCGTCTTTTTAAGTTCATCACCCATCCACACGAGCCGACCTGAGTTACATCCCCGGTGTCTCCGTCAGAGATTTTGAACTACAAGCTGCTGACCTGAAGGCCTCAGACATGTGGGTGAATAAGTTCAAGTCACTGAATGAAGATTTGGAAAGACTTGCACGACAGCAAGCAAAGTTGGTGAGCAAACACAAGTGGGGAGAAATGAAAAACTTCAACCTGTGGACCAGCTGATTGTCAAAACTTGGACCGCGCTTCCCGTCACATACCACACACTGCAGCGTGTGAGTATTGCTGTACTGACAATGTTTGGCTCTACGTATGCATGTGAGCAGTCTTTCTCACATCTAAAGAACGTTAAGACCAACCTACGATCACGTTTAACGGATGGAAATCTCAATGCCTGCATGAAGCTTAACCTCACCACGTATCAACCAGACTACAAAGCCATCAGCAAAACCATGCAGCACCAGAAGTCGCATTCATGGTAAGAAGTACTTTATTCATCATTGGTTAGCAATAGCATAACAACGTTATTAAAAAGAATTCAGAGACTTATTGTACTTTAAAAGTGTTGGTCTTACATAAAATGCACACATTTACTTATATTTAGTGTTAAACATATTGTATGGCTCTCACGGAATTACATTTTAAAATATGTGGTGTTCATGGCTCTCTCAGCCAAAAAGTTCCCGACCCCTGGAATAAGCCATGACAGGAAGACTGGCTAATGCGTCCTTGTAGATCGGGGTCCCTGTAAGGTCTAGTGGCTGTCCACCCAGGGACTCGGTGCTCATCACCTCCCTGGCTGTGACAGGTTTTGTGAAATAAAATGACAATGGCCAAAGAACTTTGGTGGCCAAAGGCCACGTAAGCACAGGGCTAAATAAACTACAACTTATGTGATTTCAAAACCCCCCATCTTGACCCATGATTCATTTTTATAAAACACAAATATGGGGTCCCCGCCCGAATTCTCACTTCTTGAACCGGACGCTGGGAACCTTCAGGAGAGAACGGTGTCAGGTTCCTGGGGGCACCCACAGCCCTTCCGAGGAGCACGCGCTGACTTAAGACCGTCACCAGCGGTGCTAAAAAGGCTGCAGAGGAAGAGGGGCCGCCAGTTGACGTGAGAAGTGAAAGCCTGCTTATCTGGACGCTGGGCTGGCACACATGCTCCTCCTTGGGAACGCAGCCTACATCTCTCAACCGTGAGTGCCAAGGCTGGCACTCTGGGCTCTGGGCAGAAATGTCACGGGACTGGGCATCCCGGCTGCGCCCTGTCCCTCTCCAGGTGGCTGCCCAACAAGTCCCCTGGTGGTTGAACTGCCTGTCTTTTGTGCTTAACATCCCTGTGCGTATGTTTGTTGTCACAGCTCACACTGGGTGATCCTGGTTGCTGGTTGCTGCACGTCCACCAGGTGCAGATCCGCGGGACTCTTCACCGGAAGCCTGGGGGGTGGCCTTCTGAGCTGCGTTTTATGGGTTAGGAAGCTAGCTAGCTCTGCCTGACAGGAGTGGTCGAGCTTGTAGGTCGCAGGTGTCTAGGCAGACAGCTTCCCTGCCAATCGATTTGCTAGTTGGGCCCCTGAAGGGAGGCGGGCTGCTTTTGGCCTCGGGTGACTGTTTCAGAGAAACGCACTTTATGCCATCTAAGCTGCGTCTTCCCTCTGCCGCCAGCTCGACAGCCGGGGGAGGATTTTGCACACCTTTTCTCCCGAAAACCCCTAAGGAAGGGGACTGGTGGTGGCGTGGGGGGTGGGCGTGGGGGACAGAGCCAGGGCAGGGATCAGAGTGAAGGATGGCTGCGAGGCCCCGAGAGCTCCTCCACCCCACCGTCTGGGGTGACACCAGTCCCACGGAGACCTGGCTGAACCCTGTGCGGAGTACCTGCTCGTGACTTTGTTCGAGAACACGGAGGGCATCCCCCCCTCCCGTCCTTACCACAGTTTGCTCTGTGTTGCTTGCTAAGGGCTGCTTTCGCCCCCAAACATGAGGTCTGCGTCTTGCAGGCCAGACCCCGCCTCAGCCCGCCTTTTGTCCTGCGCATGCGCGCTCAGCTGAGTCCGCGAGGCCTCGCTGCGACGGGCCCTGCCTCACCTGTGCGAACAAGCATCAGAATCTGCACGGCGACCAAGCCAACGACCACGGGCTGCGAGTGTCTCCTCTGCAAATCCTCCTTCCTCCCTGGGCCTCAGTTTCTCCAGCAATGAAACGAGGCCGGTTGACTGGGGTCCTGGGAGAAGCTTCTGGCTCGCGGCTTGGGTACCCCCCCACCCCCCCACGAAGGCTTGGTCTCTCCTCCTGGCCCAGTGGCTGCTTTCCCACTGGCTCTGGCTGGCCAACCCAGCACCCTCTGGCATGCCCCGTGCCCCACCCACCATCTCTCTTTGTTTGGAATTCAAGAAGGAGCCGGCCCCTGGGGCTTCTCAGAGAGCGTCCTGGTGAATACAGATGCTGCCTCTTTTGCATATAAGCACCGGGTGCCAGTCTGAACCCAGCTGTGTGCAACGCAAGGTGAACTGTAGACTCCCCACCCGGGGCACGGCTTCTCCAAGCGGCTAATGGAAAAGCGCTCGGAGTGGCCCACGCTGAATGTGCATGGGCTCTGGGCGTGCTCGCTCTTTCCCACTGTGTCTTCCGGTGCTTCTTTGGGTTTCCCTCAAGAGCAGCGGGCCGTGGGGGCCACACGGCTATGGGGAGGGTACATGGCTGGATGCTGAGCCAGCCTGTACCGATCTGTGGGACTTGAACCGGAAGCTATCCTGCTGCCCACCCGCTTGGTGCAGCCGCAGGGGCCTCTATTGGTCAGCCGCCACCTGAGAGAAGAGAAGCCCCAGGGTCTCCTCCACCTTCTGCAGGATGAAGATCAAGGCCCCTTCCTGATACTGCAGGGCCTGTCCCTGCTGCTCCCAGGGAACCCGTTCCCCTCCCTGGCCATCACCAGCCTGTTGTTACCTGCCAGCTGCTAGACGGAGGGACAGGCCTCTTCCGTCCCCTCTCTGGCATTCCTGCAGGGCCCCTCCCTCTGCATTCCTGTCACCCAGGGGTCCACTCCAACACACACACCTGCACTTGGAAATCGCGCTGGTGCCCCCGCCCCAGCCAGCACTGGCTCTTTCCCTCCTAGGTCAGGAATCCAGTTTCAAACCCTCCCTGCGTCCCGCCATAGGTGTTCTGTGCAGGCGCCGACGTCAGGGAGCAAAGGCGGTGGGAGGGATCACCTCAGTGCCTGAAATGGGGAGCACGGAGGCAGAGTGGGGGGTGGCGTGTGGCTGGCGCCAGCTCTGCGGCTACTGCTGTAGCTGCAACGGAAGGCTGGCGGGGGTCGGGGTGGGGTGGGGGTGGGGCTCAGACCCTCCCAGGGGATGGACAGGAAGTTGGACTTCCTGTCTGTCAGGGTTGTTGCGCTCACGTGGGTGCCGTAGGTGCTAGGGGTGGCCACCCTGCCCTTCTCCACTCTGCCCTCCGGGTGCCCAGCCTGGTGCCCCGGGCACCCTCAGCCTCCGTGCCTTCACTCAGAGCACTGGGAGAGCAGAGGGCTAAATGTAGTTTATATAGCTTCTCCTGTATATATTTAGAGATAAGAAGTTCATTTAGGGATTAGGGGCTGCTTCTTGTCTATGCATCATTAAGCACACCACATCTGCTACTGAGCTAGCAATCAGCAGAATATTGAGAAAAGATATAAAGAAATCTTTGCGTCGGTTCATTTTCATGCCCGCTCCCATGTCCTGGCTCTCAGACTTGTGCGGTTGAGCGAGCGGGTGGACGGGAGGAAGCTGGGCTGCGGCTGAGGAGACTGGCCTCGGAAGGAGATTGGCCTCGGGACCGACCTGGTCCAGGGCTCAGAGTCATCTTACTTTGACCTGCGCCTGCCCGTGCGCAGCGTGTGGCACAGAGGGCAGATGGGGGCGGGGCAGAGGTGGCCGGGAGGGCACAGTGGATGCCTTCTGCAAAGCCGAGGGGCCGTGGTGGTCCTGAGCACTGCTGTGTGGTCAGAGGCTGGAGGCCAGACTGAGGTACCATCTCTCTGGGTGACCTTGACCCAGCCGCTTCCCCTCTGTGGTCCTCAGTCTCCTCATCTGAAACACGAGGGCGGTCTCACCTTGCAGAGGGGCAGTGACGAGGTGTTCCACAGAGGAGGTACCCAGTAAACGGGCTCCCAGTCCCACTGCCCGCGGCCTAGCACGCCAGCCAGGGCTGCCCAGGACTACGTGGAGGGCTGCTTGTGGGGACACAGGTCAGTGGGGCAGTGGGCCCAGGCCCTTGTTCTGGAGACTCAGAGCTGGCCTCTCGGGCTCCTTCACCAGGGAAGTGAGAGCCGAGTAGCCTCCCTGGCTCCCGGGGGTCCCCTGGCCAGCCTCCCCATCAGGCCACAAGGTGAGTGGTGGTATGGTGGCCTGAGGTGCCCTCCCCGGTAGCTGTCTACAGCATGACATGTAGCAGGTTAAACTGCAGGTGTCACTGTTAGTCCTGGCATGGGAGCTCAGCTTGCCTACCCCAGGAGACCCACAAGGGAATCTGCCCACTTCTGGCCAGGAAGCTCAGTGATCAGCTCCTACAGCCCGTCCCACCTGCAAGCTCAGATGCAGTAAAAGAGCACCTGTCCGACATAGTCTGGCCCACAGGAAGCACCATGTCCCCACAGTGTGCCACTGGCTTTCCGGCGGGGGGGGGGGGCGCAATTAGGCGGAGGAAGGTGCAAAACAGGGGGTTTGTGGAATTGCCCCAGGAGAGGGGGCACAGCGGGCCCTGTAGAGGAAAGGTAGGAACTCGAGTTTGAAACGGGGTGTCGGCATCTGGGTCTGCTGCTCGGGAACAGGCGGCTGCACTCCAGTGTGTCTACGAGCTCGGGCTGCAGAGGGCCGGTGGGAGGTGGGGACAGAGCACCAGACGCCCAGCCTGTGCCCCTTATCAGGGGAGCAGCAGAGGAGGAGAGACCCAATAGCCAGGGTGTTCCCGCGGGTTCCCATGGTGACACCCACCCTTCCCCACCATGGCCAACAATTAGTGATTCAGGACGAGAATGAGCCTTTTCTATAAGCGTTTTCCAAAACTGACCAGCCCAATGCTGTTTTTCCTGGGAATTTTCCCCAGAAACCACGGCCCCCTTGTCATCCTGTCCTGCGCTTGCTGGGCTATGCCACCACCTCCGAGCAGCCCTCAGGTAAGTGGATCTCTCACTGACCTTGCTTTGGGGGGGGCTGTTGAGCTCCAATGTACCCCTCCCTCATTTGTTTTGCTCCCCTTCTTTTTAGTTACATGTTTCATTCTGATTTGGAAAAGTTCTTGGACATGGGAAATATCTATATCTCTGGAAGCAGGTTTAGGGCAGTCTCTCATCTGGGAGCTAGGGGTCCTCCCTCAGGTCCAGCCAGTGCTGGGGAAAGGGCTGCAGGGCTCTGAGCCCCCTCCCCGTTCATTCTCGTTTAAAGAGAACGTAGAAACAAGGGCATGCGTGCGTGAGTGTGTGTGTGCGTGTGCGCGTGCGTAACAAGGGCACAGAATATTTCCAGGCCTTAAAAAAAAAAAAGAAGAAGAAGAAAAATAAATTTTTGAATAAGAACGGTCCCCGTACTGTGACCGCAGGGCAAATGGAAATGCCTGTTTTCAAACCCAGACTGGTGAATTCTCATTAAGGGATCTTGACTGCGCCTCGGAGCGGGGATGTTACATATTTATAAGTGTGAGGGGCCTGGCTCCCTACTGCAGGTGTGGCCTGCCCGCCACCACCCAGTCCCTTCCTTCTCCGAGGATGCAAAGGAAAAAGAAGAAGGAAGCCCAACCCCACGACCCAGAAGAAGGAAGCCCAACCCCGTGACCCGTGACCCACGCAGCCGGCCTGTTTCCTTCGGCCCCTAAAGTGTTAAGGGAGCAGGAGATGAAAAGCTCGCGCGGGAACGGAAGCTGCCTCAGCCGTCCTCCGCGAAGATCTTTTCAGTGTCAACTTAAATGTACACAAATAGCGGATGATGATCTCTTCTATTGGACTAACATTTATCCAGTAATATCCACACACTTAAAACCATTGAGGCCTCCTCTTCAGGTGTTCATTTGAATAGAAATAGCTGAATGAGTGTTTTTATAATTGATCCCCTGAGAACCAACTGTCTACTGCTGCAGAACCAACATTTTC
Source organism: Rhynchonycteris naso (assembly GCA_037038555.1). Classification (NCBI taxonomy): domain Eukaryota; kingdom Metazoa; phylum Chordata; class Mammalia; order Chiroptera; family Emballonuridae; genus Rhynchonycteris; species Rhynchonycteris naso. The sequence continues at coordinate 8,542,435 of CM072999.1, read as the reverse complement.
CCATCGCTGGGTTTTCTTCCCCCACCCCCACCCCTCCCCAAATTGCCACTCTGCAAAATTAGGATTTTGTACAGTTTTGATAAAGAGAATTAACCTCCCATGTGCCGAACTGCTGGAGTGTGAGGAGCTCCAGGGCAGTTGGCCTGTGGCGGGGCGTGGGGTGGGGGGCCAGGTTCCACGCCAGCTCAGCTTGAAGAATTTCGTGGGGGGGGCGGGGGGCTCGGCTGCTTTCTGGCCTCAGGGAGGAAACTCCCAAGATCTGGCCAGTCCAGCCCAGCCCAGCCCAGCTGAGCCCAGCTGAGCCGAGCGGAGACAAGCCCGGGACAGGATTTGATAGAGGCACTGGAGGCAGAGGGGACGGCATCCATGCAGAACCGCAGGTGACAGGCGTCTGACTTTCTCCTTTTGCGTTCAGCAGGATAAGCCTCGCACTGGCCGGAAGCTCCCGGAAGGGTCAGCTCTGCCCTGATGTGGCCTGTGGGTGCTCGGGGCTCCTCATGACATGAAGTACACAGCATAGGGAATGGACTCAGTAATACTGTAATAACTATGAATGGTGGTGTCAGGTGAGTGCTAGCCTTCCGGGAGGGGGGAAGGGGGGTCGCTCTGTAAGTTACATAATGTCTACTCACTGGGGTGCACACCTGAGACTAAGAGACTGGTGTGCCGAATGTGACTGGAAAGTAAATGTGAAAAAAAACCACCACTTGGCTCTCCTCCCCGTGCTTTGTTTTAAGTGCGCTCTCTTCGTATTCATGAGAGTTTGGGGGGTTATAATCATGGTATATGCTCAGTGTAGAAAACGGTGTAGGAATAAAAAGTAAAAAATAAATATCACCACCCCCCATTCATTACTCGGGGCTGAACATGACTGTGCTTCCCTCCTGTCTTCCCTGCGTGTCTCTGTGACATCGAGACCACACCGTATGTTGTTTTGTGTCCTTCCTTCCCCCTCTACGGCATCCACAAGCAGCTCCATGCCTTTAATCACCACGTTGACGTTGGTTTAGCGCCGAGCCACACATACGGCCCTTGGATGGCTGTGGTTGAGTGAATTCAGTCACCGCTGGTGATGGACAGCGAGCTGGGAGTCCTCTGTGAACAAAGGAGTGTCCCTGACCCTTTTTGAAGGCTCACTAAAAGAAAGAGTAAGGAAGTTACTTGGGAAAAGACGGTCCCTTTGTGGACAAGAAGTAATGGGAAGAGGCAGAAGCTGAACCGTCTTCAATAAGAGAGACCCATGGTGGTCAGGGCAGCCGGTGGAGCCGAGGCTGTGGTCAGGAGGCCTGTCAGCCAGGCCTGGGTCCCCAGCACCCTTGGGGCCACCTGCTCTGAGCCTGCCCACGTCCCTTCCTGCTCGGAGCAGCATTGCAGTCCTCGTCCTGGGTCACGCAAGCCACCTTCTGCCGCATGGAACAGAAAACCCCAGGGCACAGTCTCTGTCACATTTCCATAGGTGGTGGTTCCAGGTTGGCTAGTTCAGCCACTCCACAACATCGCCAAGGACCCACGGCTGTCCCCGGCCGGCCACCCCCAGCAGGAGCAGCTCAGGTGCAGCTCACGGCCTCCCCGAGTCCGGGCATGGGCATGCCCTCCAGACACAGTGAAGCCACAGCCAGGAAAGGGGCTGTTTTTACGAATGCGATTTTTTTTTTTTTTTTTAAATCCGAAAGGACAACCTTCTCCAGACATCCAGGCTTCTTTCCCACCCAACACCCCTCCCTCTCATCAGCTGGCACCACGTGGCTGGGCCTAACTAAGCCTGCCATTCACGGGAAGGACAGTCGCCCTTTCTGAGGCCAAGGCTGCCTGGGAGAGAGTACGGTGGATGCCTGGGAAGCGTCCTCTTGTACTTCTGGGTTTAGGATCGCCGGCCCCCTGCACTGATGTCTCCAGGCCCCTCTAGGCTGTGTGCACTGACTTCTTTGAACTGAAGATTCACCTACACCCTAAGGTGACCCTCAAACAAGTGGCCAGAATGTTAACTGTCCCAGCCTCATGGCCCTGTGTTCACTGTGGGACCTGGGCCAGCCTCGGTGCTGGTCTTCCCGGATCCTGGAGTGCCTCAGGAGGCCCAGTGATGGTCCTGCTTGGGAGGCCCAAGAGGCTGCCTCCTTATTGCCAACCCCTCCCTGCCCTCGGTGCTCTGCCCCCCAGTTCCTTCCCTCTGCTTCTGGTCACAGGATCCCAGCTTTCCTATGGAGAACCCTCCCCCACCGGCAGCTCATATTGGATTGTGAGGGGCCAACCCCGTCCCAACCCCAGTACCATGGGTGGGTCCAGAGTGCTCAGTGGCGAATCACTGTGTCACATCCCTAGATCAATCTGGTAGGTTGCCATGGGGATGGGCACATGATCCAATAAGAGTCGATGTCTGCTGGGATTCATGGAAAGGAGTCTCCAGGGGGTGAGCCTGGAGCTGGTGGTCCTTGTCTGTGATGGAGAACATCTACCACAGTGGAGGGGCTGCCTGAGAAGGAAGCCAACAGAGAAAAAAGCAGAGGTAGATGATGGAGAGAGACCAGGTCCTGATGAAAGCAGTTGTCCCCTGGATTCAGCCATGCCTGAAGCTGTCCTACCTCTGACACGATCACTTATGGAGGGCAACACTTGTCTTTCTCACATAAATCAGTTCAAGTTGGGCTTTTGTTGCAACTGAGAAGAGTCTTGACTAAGCCACCTACCCAAACCAGGATCCCATGGCCCTGCTTGGACAGCCATCCCGGGTGCCCCAGGGAGCCTGATTTTGCCACTTCCTTTGGGCTCTGAAGACGGCAGGCTGCTCACGTCTCTGTCTCGGGGGGCCACTTCCTCCAGTTCTCAGAACTTCCCAGCAGGGGAGCTGCTGGCCCTGTGCCCACTGAATGATCTGTGTTCTCATGTGAGATGAAGTCAGGCAGAAACAGAAATGCATTTCCCGCCCTCCCCACAAGCCTTCACACCTTGAGCGGTAATCTCCTCCTAAGTCAGCTGGTCATTTCCATGGCTCAGTTTCTGCTTTTCTAAATTGTATCCCTTGCCCCCCGCCCCCCCCCACACACACACCTGGGTGCTTCCAAGGACTCAGCTCCTCCCCAAGGAGGCCGGTGGTCAGAGCGCATCTCTGACCATGTCCCTGTTCAGACAAATCAGCACATTGGGATGTGTTCATCCTTCATAAGTCACGTCCCCAGCCTGCTAATCACCGCGGACACATTTCCAGGGATGCTTTGCAATTTACGTCGGCTCTGGGGTTGAGAGGTCTCCTAACTTCTTCTAGGCGACCAGTAACTCACCCTCTGAAGGGCTTCAGGTGCCTGTGTCCAAATGCTCACGGGCCGAGGAGGAAAAGAGACCGAGCAAGCAGGCCTGGCGGAAGCTGGGGGACGGGCTAGCCGATCGTCGTCACACAGGAATCAGGCCCCCCATTCATAGAGGTTCTGATTTCTCAGGGGAAGATGGAAATCCATGCTTATATGTGAATTTCCCATGTTTTTCAAACTGCTGGCAACAAAATAAAAAAAAAAATCTTTAAGTGCTGTGAAGGCCAACTATCTCTTAGACCACCGGTTTGTCGTTTCTGTCCTGGTTACAAATAAAGTGACAAGGGTGTCAGACCACAAATAGCTGGGTGGCCCAGTGGACAGACACTGGGCAGGAATGGGAGGCCTTGGGTTCTGGTCCCAGTGCAGACAGCGTGTAAACTTGGGCGCATTATTTAGTTTCTAAAAATTACTAGCTGCTTATTTCTTAACCCTGTCAGAGGGACTTCATTGTTCCCATCCCATTTTGCAGAAGAGAAAAGCGAGCTCAGAGAGGCGAGGTGCCTACCAAAGGGCACAGCTGGGAAGGGGCAGGGCCCCGAGTCCCAGCACATCTCCGGGGGGGCCAGAAAGACGCCTTCTGGGCGAGAAGGATCTGTATGCAGTGGCTCAGGCTGGTTGCTGGGTCTGGGGCCCTCCAAGGTCACAAGGTCACAGGCTTTCCTTCTTCTGGACTTGAGATTTTGCCCCCTCCACTGTGTCCTGTGCCTCTATACACTCAGCATAGTTTATTTCTGCAGCCCCGTTGTCTTGCCACGTTCCTGGTTTGGCTGATGTTTCAAACTATCGGCAATGGACCAGCAATTTCATTGTTGAAGCCAGAAAAACTGCGAGAGGAAAGTTGTGTATGCACCTGTCTTCCCACCGGGCTTCTCCCTGCCTTGTGACTAGAACAATGGTGGCCTGGTCCTCAGTGCTTCCCAGCCCCGAGGTAATGGTTTCTGAAAAGAGGGAGATTCAAAAGCTCAGGCATTTATTTAGACACTGGCTTCTTGTTTCATTAATGGTGCTTCATCGTGATCGTGGTGACACATTGGAATGTCCTCTTGCCACACGCCCTCTGAGGAAGTCACCACAATTTGCAGAAGATTTGAACTTTTATATTGTCCCTGTAATTCAAGCAAGAGCAAGCTATTTGTATTGTTCCATTTTACAGATGGGAAAACAGAGCCCCGGTTGCTTAAATAATCAGCTCAGTAAACTCACACAGCCAAGCACTAAGTAAAACTTACTTGGCCTACATTTTTTACCATAAAGACTAGGTGATATCCTCCCCTATTCAACTCTACCCCTGCTTGTCTCTGGATTTAGAGGCAGAAGTTCTGTGTTCTCAGAAATTGTGATCTGGTACTTGCTCTTCTTCTGTCTCCCTCATTATCTCTTCTTCGGGAGTGGTTCTTTGACTATCGGGAATATAAAATTCAGGTATGGACTAAGAGCCATGACAGAATTGCCAAGCTCCAGAGGGAGAAACCAGAATGTGTTCATCATCTCCCTTCCTCTTCCAAACCAGCTCTGGGGCCTGCCCAGAGTGTGCTCGCACCTCCTTACATGCCAAGGAAAGATGCCAAAGGTCTGGATCCTGAGAGAGGACTGGCCTAGGTAGAGGTGACCTTCTCTTTCCAACATGCCTAATCGCTATACAGACTGACCGCACATTCTTGTTCACTGGCCAATGGTTTTATCCCTAAATCCACCTGTCTTTGTAGCCTCCTCCTGGCCAATGGGGGCTTTTCTTAGAGTAAAGGGAACAAGAATCCTCTCTGTACATGGGGCCTCACCTCCATGGGAACCCTCTCTTGTATGTATCTCCTGAACTGGGCAACTCCTTGCCAAGAGTAATTTCAAAGTTTCAGATCTTGGGAGATGGAGCACTGAGGTTGGAGGGAGGGACAGAAAGAGTTGAGTGCTCCTAAAAGAAGGAAGAACTCATCATTGCTCCTGAAGAGGGGCAGAGCCCAAGGTGGGGATAGCAGGGAGAATCTGCAGGGAACAGGCGGGCACTGCCCTCCCTATACAGAATGAGAGGGGCGCCCCAAATGGCAGTAATCAAGAGAAACAGTATTTTAATGCCATATTTAAAAACTCAAAATTACAAAAAACCCCACAAAAAACAAAAACAAACCAAAATCCCCAAAACCTGTGATGAACAAAATATCAACATTTTAAACAGGATCAATTGGGCAGAGCGATGTTAGTACCTGAGACAAAAAGAAAATCTAGTGAGGATGATCTAGTCTTTATTTAAAATGTTGCTTTATTTGTTGTGGATTCACCCCCCCCATTAACTTTTGCACCAAAATATTATTTATCTTGATTTTGGGCACCATCTTAAATTCAGCGCCCAAGGAGCGCACCCCACTTGCCTCACAGGAACCCCAGCCCCGGGAGGACGGGGGTCCCCAGCACACAGTGAGGCCACCGTAGGATCTCTAGCTGTCTCCTTGCTCCACGGAAGTCATGCCGCCCCCTGACCTAATCTAGCATCACTCACATAAGAGACATCTCACATGAGCATTTTCCGGTGACATCCGAGAGGAAGCGTCACTTTTGACCCTTGGATGGATGCTGGAGGAACACAGGTGGCCGTGTGAGAGGGCCCGTGGCCCGGGCAGGCAGAGACATGGGTAGCATGGACCTTCCTGAGCCAGGGCTTGGGGCTGAGCCCACTTACCTAGGGCAGGGCGGACCAGCTGACTCCTGGTCACAGAGGTGATGCCAGATCCCCAGCTGTCCCAGCCTGGACCCGGTGTCTTAGTTCCCCAACATCACTCATCTCGGCCGGGGCCACCTCAGTCACCAGGGCACCGGCCATTGCAGAGGTTCTTTGGGGAGAGAGGAGCGCACCCCCACAGCGTCCAGACTGATGCTCCCTTCTGCAGCTCGAGGCCCGTCTGTCCTTCTGGTTTTTCTGTCTTTCCGGGAACCAGCACCTTCCCACGTGCCTCTCTCTCCACGCGGAGGGCAGATGTTGTTATCAGACCACAGGACTGAGGACATTGCAGTTCACTTACAGGCGGACGTTGGTGAAAAAGGTGAAACCAGTCGTCTTCAGATGCATCCGCTCCCTCTCATCTCCTTGGTGGCCTAGCTCCTGGGCACCCCCTGGAGGGGCGATGGGTGCACCAAGAGAGAACGGACGGGGAGGTCTGTATGAAGGCCAGCAAGATGACAAGTGAAACTATGAATTTGTGGACACAAATACATTTATATCCATTTCTCTTAAGAAAAGCCATGAACAAAACAGTGCTCTAACGAACTAGAGAGACTACCAAAGACGTCGCACAGGTTTTGTGTTCGTAACGGAGGGTGCGCTACAGTTAACTTCCACGGGCTGGTCACCTGAGAATTGTTTCAGGGTCGTTGATGTGAGCTGTGCCAACAGAATCTGAAATGCTCATGCTGCCCCCCGCCCCCCAGCTCCTGTGCACACTTGAGCCCAGGCTGTGTAACAGGAAAAGGGAGGCCCAGGGGACCACAGACCTGTGTTTGAAATCAGCCCACTCCTGGGACCGCTTACCTCTTTGAGGGCCCATCTCCTCCCCTGCAGAATGAGGGCAACGGCTTCCTCTTCAGGGGCTGGGAAGATGACACAAGACCATGGTGTAAAGTGCTTAGCGCAGGTGCACGCAGGGGGGGCGGGGTCTAATGAAAGCCCTCTCTCTCTTCCTGTTCTCCTCCCCGTCCTCATCATCGCTTCCTGCCTTTACGATTTTAAGATGTGGCCTCTCCCAGCGCCCCCTTAGACTTACTCCATTTGAATGTCCAGAGCCTCGCTGATGTTGCCAATGTATCCCGGGAGCAGATCCCGATCTGGGGAGCCTGGAGCTTCTGCATTCTGGCTGCCCGCTTACAGAACTGTGGATTGGGCCCAGGGATGGGGAGGGAGGGAGTTCCCTGAGCCTGAGCTCTATGAACTGCAGCAAACCCCCTTCCATCCAGAAGAGCAGGGCTCAGAAGCCTCTGCGGACTGGGCCTCAGAGCTGAGACTCCGCCACCTCCTCCTAGGAGCCCTCCTTAGTGGCTGTCTGTAAGCCCCAAGAGCAGAGCCTGTGGAGGGGGAGCGGGTGGAGGTGGGGACCTCTGACCCCTTCATTCACATCCAGGTGTGTCAGTTCTGGGAAAATCCCTGCGGTTGGCAGGTCTGCTCTTGAAACCTGGCTGGCTTCCCTCCAGGAGCTCCCCTAGATGTCTTCAGCCTTGGGACTGAGAGGTGGCGCTGGTCATTGGCTGGAGCCAGACGGCGTGGAGCCGGAATCCAGGCTTCGCCCTGCCAGGCCTGCCTGATCCACCTAGCACAACCATCTTCTGGCACCTGGGCCTGGCCTCCACCCACCTCCCTCCTTCTCCTTCCCAGCCTCCCCTCCCCCACAGTGGCCCGCTAGCCCTTTCCTCCCCCCACCCCCCATCTCCCCAGCCTCCCCCAGGCTAGCTGAGCTCTGGAAGGAGGTGTCTGCTCAGGTCTGCAGTCCCCACACACCCCCGCTGTGCTAACACAGCCAGCTGAGACACCTCAGAGAGGAGGGGCTGTCCGGCTGCCTGGAAAGGGCTGACAGCAGACACAGCCCTGGTCGGGCAGAGCGGGTCCCCAGCCAGCTGGTGAGGGGATGGGCCCGAGCCAGGTAATTATTGCCCGGTGCAGAGGTCGCCAGCCGCGGAGCGCCGTGCGCACTAATGAAACACAAACGGGACATCTGTGTTCAGGAGTTCAGCAAACCATGGAAACTCGACTTTGCCAAGAGCGAAAGAGAGCTGCTCCTCGCAGGGAAGGTAGCAGCAAACACCCCGCAGACGCCGCCGACGTGGCGGCTCCCGCACACCCTTCGTGGGGAGGGCTGGACTTCTCTGGCCCCCAGGGGGTTGTCGGGGCTGGCGGTGTGGGCAGGTGCAGGGCCTCTCCCCATGACTCTGAGAGCCCTGTGTCTGCGGCTGGGCGCCCTCAGGGGAGGGGCTGAGGGGGGCAGAGGCATCTCTGGCCCGAGGCTCTGAGCCAGGTCAGGACTCTCCTTCCCGGGTGGCATCAGCGTGGGTGGTGGGGCTGCCTGGAGCCAGAGCCACGAGGGGAAGGGCCCGGGGAGGGCGCCGGAGGGTGCAGGAGAGAGCCGGTCCCATGCATTTAAGAAATACTAGGGAATGAGGGGTGATGCCAAGGGGCTCGGGTTCTCTCAGACCTGCCATCCCTTCCCCCTGCCACCTGGGCAAGTCAACGGATCCCTGGGCCTCAGTTTCCCTGCTCGTAGAGTGAGGGTGCGGCTGAGGCCCCTGGATTCATTTAGGTTCTTTGGGTGGCAGGCGACAGCCCCCGACTGTGATCCTGCCACCCAGCAAGAGATTGCGTACGGCAGGAAGGGGTGTCCTGCGGAACTGGAGGAGGCCAGGAGGTGGGGACTTGTACCTACACGACTTGCTCTGGTGCCAGAGGGGGGGTCACAGTCTGTGAGGAGCTGAGAGTATGTTGTCGGGGGATGGAGCCTGGCAGACGCCTGGCATGGCCAGAAGGGCACAGGGTGCAGAGGGTCCCAGGCTGCTGGGGCGGGACTTGCCCTCCCAGCTGTAGTGAGTGTCTCCCCCCACACACACACACACACACTCCTTACCCTAGGCTGGAGGACTGGAGGAGCAGGATTTCTGGAGGCTGGCTTAGCATTCCCCAGGACTACAGCTGGCCTGCCTGTCCAGGTGTGACCAGAGGACTATGGCAATGGGCAAGGAACCTGCCCAAGGCTGCTTCTCTCTGCGTTGATTGTTCATCTTCCCAGTCAAGGTCTTTCCTTTGCTTGTCACTCTTTCCCCAGTGCCTCCCCAGTGTCATGACAAAATGCTGAGAATGCTTTGCAAGCGGATGAGGACGTTCTCACTCAGAACTCTCAAGTGACCAGGTGTGGCAGCCACTCCTGTTGGTGCTCAAACCCAACCCTCCGCTTGGCTCGGGGCCTGCCCTGCTCTGACGGCCGTGGCTCTGGGAATCGGGACGGGTCTAAGGTTCTCATTGCCCTTGACACTGAAGCTGGTCAACCGACCCACCAGGTCCGGGGGGGAGGGGTGGCACCCCCTCAGGGTCTTTGCCTGTGAGGTGATGAGTCCCTTTGTTGTTTAGAGGGGGTGTGTCTGCTACCTGCAGCCTGAAGCAGCCTGGCTGATCCTGCTGATGGGGAGTGACTTTCTGCTGTGCGGCAGGAGCCTTCACGGTGAAGACACGGCCCACCCACGGCCCAGCCACAACCCTCAGAGCAGCCTTGACGGGCGCAGCTGGGCCATGGGATCCAGGTTTCAGATGAGGACACTGATGCCAAGGACAGACAGCTCCACGGTGGGAGGGCCGGATCTCCAACTCCAGAGGGTGACATTGGAGGACAGCGAAGGACAGCAGGCAGTCATCCTGTGACCTGACAGCTGAGAAAGAGACAAGAAAGTCACCCCGAAGCTGGAGGAAAGCAGGCCAGTGCTGGCAGCGCCTGTGTGTTCAGGCTCGGCACCCGCGGGTGGGTCATAGGGGCTTCTATCAGTCATGACAACCGCAGTGTTTATTGACTTCGGACTGTGTGTCACCAGGCATGACCTCATGGGACCCCCCACGGTGTCCCTCTAAGATGGTTCTTTACTATTTGCATTTCCAGGTGAGGAAACTGGCAAAGAACAGTGTAAGTGCTGCATCGGAACCGAAGCTCAGTTCTGCCAGAGGTTCAACCATGGTGCTCCCCTGACGAGCTCTCCCTGCAGAAGGCAAGCGAGTCAGGGGCACAGCACGGAGCAGCGGCCGTGAGGGAACGAGGGGCAGCGTGGTGATCTATAGTTCAGTGGGCACCTGATCCAGGGAACCCTGCGGACCCCAGACTGCAAGCAGCTCATGGGTAGGACCTGCCTCAATTGCCCCAGTGCCCTGAAGCCTAGCATAAAGTACCCGGCACCCAACACATGCCCTGTGGGTATTTGCTGACTGAATGTATAAGTGGCTGTTTTAGTGGCCGGATTATCCTGAGCAGTTGTTAGGAGGGGAAAACCCATCTTGGACCCACAGGGGCCTTAGACTAGGGACTCTTGAATGACAGGGGCAGAGACAATCCAGGGGCCTAAGGTTATGCAGTGAGTTGGGGGTGTCAGGACCAGACTTGGGTCTCCTGTCACCCAGTCCAGTGTGGACCAGAGGCTTGTGTTTGATTCGCAGGCTCACTGTGGGGTCAGGTATGTGGAGAGGGAAGGATGTCGTGGGCGTGCATGTCTGTGGGGAAGGAGGTGAGAGAGATTTGATTCGAGGGGAAGCCGCCAGGCTCTGCTGCCCATCTCAGGGCCTCAGGGGAGGAGATCGCAGGGACAGGGGGACCCGAGCTGCCAGCTTTGTCCCGGCCCTTCTCTGGCCAGACTGCTTGAGGAGTGGCAGCCGGTGGCCAGCCTTGTGGGCTGGTAAACGGAGGGAATGTCAGCCAGAGGACTGTCCACTGGACTTCCTCCAGTCCCTAAGCTGCCATGTTGTAGGGGTCCTGCGATTGCATCTGGAACAAAGAGAGGTCCCAACAGTCTTGCCCTGAGATGGGGAGAGGGTGGGCTGGGACCGTGGTTAGAGGGTGTTTCCCTGTCCTGGGAGCCGCCCCCCCCCCCCCCCCCCCCCCGGATCCTCCAAGCTGGCGGGACAGATGGGAACGGTTCCTCAAAGTGCTCCGGAGGCAGAAAGGGGAGGAGGGAGCAGTCTTCCCGTGCCATTCCAGGGTTGCTGGTCCTGAACATTTGTCACTTACTGATGCATATAATTTGCTTGATGACTCAGTTTCACGTATTTTAGTTTCCAAAGATAAACAGTTTTGCCTATTTCTTGTAAAAGGGGGATAATCTGAGGATAGGAAGGCTGGGTGCTGGGGGCAGGGAGTCCGCAGAAGGCAGAGGACTCGGGGCAGCTTCTGCACAGCGGTCTCGGGTCTGGGGCCCGGGCACACACTTGGAATTCTGGCAGGAGGTGGCTTTGGCCCTATGGGAAGAGGTGCAGGAGGTGGCCCTAAGAAGGGTTGTTTTTAGAGGAGGTTGAGTGGAGACAGCCTTCAGCGCCTGTTTTCTGGTGGTCTTTGGTCAGGGGTGATCCTGGGCTGGGCATCAGGGTGGCAGTCTTACAGTTTTGAGCCAAGGCAAAGATGCCTATCTGTTGCCCACAAAGTCCAGACCTGGTCCTGGCCGGCCGTCTCACTGCCCCGGTCACAAGCAAGTCCGTCTGGGAGGAGTGACGTGTCCCCTTACAATACTCCGAACCCTGCGATGGACCACTAGGAGGTGGTCTGGAAGCCCAAGGAGACAGTTCCAGCAATAGCCGGGGCAGACATCCAGCTGTTACTGATGCAGGAGCGGCTTGAACAGAGAGTTTAATCTTCTTGAGTCTTGACCGTGAATGCACATGTCGAGGTTGGAATGATATATGACGTGTGAAAACACCTCGCACCCATGCCTGGCACAGAGTAAATTCTCCATAAATGCTTCTCCCCAGGACGTGTGCTTACCGGGGGCTTGATACTCCAGGCAATTATTGCCGAGTACTATGGATTTCTGTCCTCAAAAAGTGTATATTCCATTAGGGAAGCAAAGTACTTCCTGAGGTAATTAACCTGCACTGCTCAGAGGGTCTGATTAGACTGTAGTATTTATCAGGACTCTTGGTGGCAAGTGGCAGAAAGCCAGCTCAGATGGCTTGAGCAGATTCTAGTAAACAAGCAGAGCAAGGGTAGCTTCCCCCACAACAGGCCCCAGGGGCCCTGCGCTTGCTGTCTCCAGGAGGGCTCCACCCCATGCGGACTCTCCCCGCATGGTGCCAAGACAGCTGCCAGGGCTCCAGGCTCCCATCCACCTTCTCAGAAGCCAATGGGAATAAATGCTTCTTTTTCTTTCCAGCCCAAAGGACAGACTGGTCCTTCCCCCCTCCTCCCCCCAATGGAAAAGTCACAAAGAGAGGCTGGATCTGAAAATAAAGGACACACAGGGGACAGAAATGAAGAGGACACAGGGAACGGGGCTGCTCCTCACCTAAAGGCCACATGAGATATGTCTGAGGACTGAACGTTTGCTGATGGAAGTCACTGAGGTTGGGATCATCTGTGAATGCAGCACTACCCAGCAAAGCTGGTGGCTACAAACAGGGCACGGACACTGGCAGGCAGAAGCAACAGGTACGTCCCACGTCCCAGAGAGGCAAGATGGGGGCTGTGGGGAGGGGGGCGCCAAAAGCCCTGTGAGTTCAGAGAGAAACTGGCTTGGGGCTTGAAGCAGATTGTGTGGTGCCCAGATATTGGGTGAGTGTCCGGACCCGCTGAGAGGGCTCAGGAGCTAGTTCGCTAGGTCATTATGACACAGACCACATTGAGTCTTGTCTTAGATTCAGCATTCTCTGAGGGCTCCCTTTAAAACACAGTCCTGCTCCTAGTCCTTCCTTGTTTAAAACCCCCCAGGGGGTGCCCCCTGTCTGCCGTGGCCCGTCACTGTGTGTGCCGGAGAGCCACACTGTGAGTTTCCCAGCACTGCGGTCCCCAGGGCTTGCATGGGGGTCATCCCCCTGCTGAGCCGTGGCTGTTCCCACCCCACCCCACCCCACCCCCTGTGACTGCTTCCACTCAGCCCCCTCCCTAGTCCACTCCCTGCCCAGCGGCCCACACAATCTCCTAGAAACGCAAACCAAATTCTGTCCTAGGCCCAGCAAAGCCCAAACTCCTAGCCAGAATGGGGCAGCTGGCATTTCCCCAAAATGACCATAATCCTTGTCTCTCCTCTCCCATGCTTTTCTTACATCCTGGCCCCGACACTCCTCTCATTGACGGGTGGGGTCTATGTCCCCTCCCCTTGAACGTGGGTGGACTTTCAATGCGGTGGAAAAAAACACTCTTTCGAAGGCTAGATTGTAGAACTTCAGGTACTGCCTGGTTCTCTTGGGATTCTCTCTCAGAGCCCAGCCACTGCTGTGGGGGAAAGCACACGCAGCCCGTGGAGAGGCCCCCGTGGAGAGGAACACAGGCCGCTAGCCCACCTCTGAACCACACACATGGAAGTGAGTTCCTCAGCCCTCTGGCCCAGCCAACCCCTGCTGCTATCTTGTGGAGCAGAGACGGGTCCACTTTACCAAGCCCTGCTGGTGTTTTGTTACGCAGCACTCAGTGACTGATGCACACAGCCCACGAGGCCCTGAGGGACCTAGCTCCGCCCAGCTCCGCCCCCGTCCACTCTTACACTCGCGTTCTGTGCACTATACATTTTTATTGTCTATTTCTTGGACAAGCCACACATCATCCTGCCTCAGGACCTCTGCCTGTGCTACTTGCTCTACCTGCTATCTCGTTCTTCATTCCAACCGACTGGCTCTGTCTCAGTCTTCAGGAGTTTTATGTCATCTCAGAGGGATCTTCCTGGACCACTGTGGTTAAAGAAACTCCTGCCCCCTGTCCACACTCACTGTCAAACATCTGTTTTCTGTTTTATTTTTTATCCATACCGCTTATGACTCTGAAATCATCTCCTGTGGTTATTTCTGTATCGTGTGTCTCACCGCACTAAGACAGAGGCCTGGGCCCGTCATCCTGTTTGCCCCGTGTGATGGGTAACTTTATGTGTCAGTCAGTGCTCCTGGATTACACACTTTCTGGGTGTGCCCGTGAGAGCGTTTCTGGATGAGATGAGCACGTGCCTCAGTGGACCAGGTGGAGCAGACGGTCCTCCCCAGGGTGGGTCTCCTTCCGTTGGCTGAGGGCCTGAACAGAACAGCAAGGCAGAGAAAGGAGAATTCACTCTCTCTGCCCGACTGTCCGCTGGGACAGCGGTCCTCTCCTGCCCTCGCTGGGACTTACACCATTGCTGCTTGTGTTCTCAGAACTACGAACGGCTCCTCCAGAGTCTCCAGCTTGCGGATGGCAGGTCATGGGACTTTGCAGCCTGCATAACCTTGTAATGCAGCTCCGTGCAATAAATCTTATCTGTACACCTACACCTACACCTAACCCTATACCTACACCTACACCTAACCCTATACCTACACCTAACCCTATACCTACACCTACACCTAACCCTATACCTACACCTACACCTAACCCTACACCTACACCTACACCTACACCTACACCTATACCGACACCTAACCCTACACCTACACCTATACCTAACCCTATACCTACACCTACACCTAACCCTACACCTACACCTAACCCTACACCTACACCTAACCCTACACCTACACCTAACCCTACACCTACACCTAACCCTACACCTACACCTATACCTAACCCTATACCTACACCTACACCTAACCCTACACCTACACCTAACCCTACACCTACACCTAACCCTACACCTACACCTAACCCTACACCTACACCTATACCTAACCCTATACCTACACCTACACCTAACCCTACACCTACACCTAACCCTACACCTACACCTAACCCTACACCTACACCTAACCCTATACCTACACCTAACCCTACACCTACACCTAACCCTACACCTACACCTAACCCTACACCTACACCTAACCCTACACCTACACCTACACCTATACCGACACCTACACCTATACCTACACCTACACCTGTACACCTACACCTACACCTAACCCTATACCTACACCTACACCTAACCCTATACCTACACCTACACCTAACCCTATACCTACACCTAACCCTATACCTACACCTAACCCTATACCTACACCTACACCTTATACCTACACCTACACCTAACCCTATACCTACACCTAACCCTATACCTATACCTACACTTTATACCTACACCTACATCTAACCCTATACCTACACCTACACCTAACCCTATACCTACACCTAACCCTATACCTACACCTAACCCTATACCTACACCTACACCTTATACCTACACCTACACCTAACCCTATACCTACACCTAACCCTATACCTATACCTACACTTTATACCTACACCTACATCTAACCCTATACCTACACCTACACCTAACCCTATACCTACACCTAACCCTATACCTACGTCTCTACCCACCCCTATATCTAGCCCCTGTGGGTTCTGCTTCTCTGAAGAACACTGACGAACATGCCATGTCTCCCCCACATTTAAAAGGTGCCTGACCCGTAGCAGGAACTCGGGAAATACCTGTCAAGTGAATTGACACAGTCCTGTTTTCTGCAGCCTCTGCAGCCCAGGCTGCTGTTTCCACAAGGCTGCTCGGAACCTTCTTCCCTCTTGCTAATACTCGTTCATTTCTAAAGACTCTGCTCAGCACTCCCTAGGGCCAGTACGATGAGGTAGAAGAGGATGCCAAGGCCCAAGTGTCTCTCTGTGGCAGCAGGACCAGCAGGGAGGCTGGATGGCTGAGGCATTCCCTGCACTGACCTATCAGGGCAGAAGAGAGTCCTGGCCAGAGAGTCCCACATTCACCCTGTCTTCCCCGCAGCTCTCAGCAGCTCTGAGAACCCATCAGGCAGCAAGACTCACTGCTGCCTGCACAGAGCTTCCAGTCTGGGACAGGAGACATGTGACAGTGGGACAGAGGGGTTCTCAGGGACCACGGCCTGGGGCTTCACCCTTTCTGGGCATCCAGGAAGGCTTCTCAGCAGAGGAGACCTTGGGGCAGAGAGACCTGGAGGAGCAAAGTGCAGAGGTGGGAGCGACTAGCTGCTTAGGGATGTTTGGGACATCAAGTTCAAAGGCTGTGTTGTCAGGAGACAGGGCTGGCACTTGGTCTCAGCATGGTGGGAGCCATCTGGCCCATCTGGGTTTGGATAAGGTATGACCTTCAGCCGGAGTCTTGTGACTGTGTCACTTGTATGTCTGTCTGCCCTAAAGATGGGGCATGTGGGTTGGCAGAGATTTTCTGTTAAGAAGAAAAGCCTTCTGCGGGGGAGACCCACGGAGGGACCCACCAGTCACTCTGACTCCAGCCTGCCGCAGAGCAGCTCAGGGGCTCAGCAAGGGCATGACTGCCGTTTACACTCTGCTCCAAAGAAGGGCCCTCTTTCCACTTTGTAGGTGCCCAGGTGGGTAGGCACCGCTCCTCTCCTCAGTGGGGCCTGGCAGAAACCGAGCAGCAAGGCCCGGAGGGAGGCAGTGTGGCCGCCTTGATTCTCACTGGTTGTCTTGGGTACAGTCGTGAGGACGACTCACTGTGGACTGAGAGGTGGGTTCCAGGCCCATGTGCCAGTCTGGTGGGGCACTTGGAGCCTGGGGAGAGGGATGGGGGGCTGGGCAGAGGGACAGCGTGGACCCCCTGGGCAAGGGGAGGTTGGGGGATGTTTCTGACCTCTACTGTCCGCACCCTGTTGTCTCTCTGGGTGATTTGTAGGGTTTTCTAGGGAGTGTGACGGGGGGCAGGGAGGCTTAGAGCCTGGGAGGTAGACCGAGGCTGGCCCGGGTGGGAGTCTGGGCATCCCAGGGCCACTCACCTCTGCTCTGTGTTTCCTCATGGGGGACATGGAGGTGATGACGCGTGACTGGTGGAAGTGTGTGGGGCGGAACAGAAGAGAGGCCGACAGGCCTACAGGTGACCACGAGAAGCATGGGGGCGTCCTAGTCATTACCCTCGTCTTCCTTGAGGGTATATTATTTCTAGTAGCATGGTCACGCTCGTCCTCTGCCTTTGTGCTCTTTTTTGTTCTCTGGCTGTTTCCTTTATTGTTGTTATACCAGCATCAGTCTGACTTACCAGATGCAGTATTTTCTCTGATTTCTGTGGCTGTTTCCTCAGCATTCTTCATTTTTTCTACCTTTCTATTAAAGGTTCCTGTCTGGTTCTGGCGACCATGTGTGGCAATTGGCATTCCACCCACAGTTAAAAGGTTAAAGATTTATGCGATCTGAAGAGAAACCAGAGTATCCACCCACAGTTAAGAGAGAGACACTATAGAAAGCCAGTGACTGCCCAGGGGCCAGGGCCAGTGCCTGTGGGCTGATGTCTCTCATGGAGCCGCTGGCTGGCCATCCGGTCATTCTCTGGCGGAACGGAGGGGAGTCCAAATGTTGGTATCTGTAGATCTTTCCTGTTGGACACTTTCCTTAAAGGGGAATCTCTGAACCCCCCTATTGGGGGTGGGGCTACATTTGGAAGGGAGGGGCGGTCGATAAGCCCAACTGTCAACATTCTGAGCCACACGAAGAAAGAGGGCCATGGACCTCACTGTGTCCTCAGGGCAAACTTTCTCTTAACCCTCCTGTTTTAAGTAGGGTCTTCACCAAGCCTGGGCTTGTTGAGTTTATAGCCTGGCTCATTGTCACCACAAGATACACTTCATTCAGTCTTCTCCTAGGGCAGGCGGGCATAGGAGCACAGAGTAGAGGTGGGGCAGGGTGACAAACTCACCCGGTTTTAGACCCGGAAGTCCCACAGCCTGGGAAACCCTCCGGCCCAGGTGACCAGGACAGTGGGACATGCTATCAGGGGATTTTGCTGTCCTCGTGCCAACTTTCCACCAATCCTGTCTTCAGTCCCATCTTGTCCTCCAGATGTCAGACGTCCTTGGTCCTCCTGGCTTCTGGGCTTCTGTGGGGGGAGTGAGACTGGCTCGCTCCTTGTTGTCCGTTCTCCTCCCCACCCCCTGAAATCAACGACATTTTAGCTCTCTGGTGTGTAAGTCCATTCATTACCGCTGATCCATCAACTGTGTGTCTTCCAGAATTTTGTTGACTTCTCTCATCTGCTGGGCTATTGTCCCCATTTCTTTGTTCGTGTGGTTTATAGCTGCTCTGTTCTGTTGCCATCACTTCGGCGGGCTTCCTGGACCCCAGCGGACGCACATGTTTCCCTCTCCTGCTTAACCATGAGTCCTCTCACACTTCCACTTTACAACCGTCCCCTGGAGCCTCTGCTTGGAGGCTGACTCACACCTCTGTTTCCCCTCACCCCCAGTTCTGCTACTTTATGAAACTGGGTCTCTTCTGAAACCGCAATTCCTGTACAATGTTAGCTTTATATTTAAATGGGCCCGATCCCTGCCGCGGGGTTGCCGCCACACTTTTCCTTTTGTGGGTCTTTATGTGAACGGACCGATTGCAATGGTGTAATTTTTCCTTTTTCCCCACGGACATGGATGCCTTATTCCTGGAGTTTTATCATGTTTGAGAATCGCTCTCTCTCTTTCTCGTTCTCGTTACACTTAAATAGCATCTTTTCAGGCTATGCATCTCTTGGTTAATTTAGAACTCCGTACCCATTTCTCCAGTGCTTCTTGGCATTGACCATGGCTACAGGTAACACTTTGGCCAATGAGATTTATTCTTTTTCTGCTTGTGGGTGATTTGCTTTTTCTGTCTTGGTCTTCAGAGAAGTCACTTTTATCCTTGATGGTCTAGAGTTTAAGCAGGCAGTGTTTCAGTGTTAATGGCTGCCAGTTAAATTTTCTGGAACATAATAAATATCTCTATCTATCTATCTTTCTATCATTTATCTACCTATCTATCTATATATATCTGTGTATATATCTCTTTATATCTACATCTAGATGTGTGTGTGTGTGTGTATGTTAAGCTAGCCATTTAGAAGAAATTTTCTTGTAGCATCTCTTTAAACACGTCTTCTGTTCTGTTTGTTGAATGCTCACCTCCAAGAAACATGTCTCATGTTGTACCGTCTTTACCCGTTTCCGATATTAACTTATCCTAATTATTTTGATCTCTTTATTTCATCTGCACCCACGGACTTTCCCAAGCTTTCCCATTATGAAAACAGTTTGGTTTCTGGTGCGTCTTCTGTTCCTTGTGTGTTGAAGTTGGTCACGGTCCCTGTAGTGATGCTCTGTTCCCGTCTCTCCCTCGGCTCGGAGCAAGCTCCCTTTCCATTGCTCCCGCCGTTTGATCACCTCTGTCTTTCTGCTCTGGTTTTGTTGGGTCACCACGCTCATCAGCTGTCCAATAATGAGGAATCTCCTTCTTTTCCCGGAGCTCTGTTTCCTGGTAGGTCAGGATCTGTTTGTCTCTCCCTTCTCCCCATTCTCTGTGGGGTTGGTGTGTGGGGGCCATGTTACTGTGGTCAGGCTTCCTCCGTGGGGGCAGCTCTGCCTGGACGGGCGTCACCTGCTTCCCGGGCATGGACTTGAGGAGGTGTCTGTCGGCGTGCAGGTGACTTCCGGGTTTCTTTCCCATTGCAGTTGAGATCCCTTTGTTTTCTCTTCCAAGCGGCAGTCTGAGGTTATGTAGAGTTCTGTCTATTTTTTAATGACTGGGGTCAGGTAGGGGGCGGGAGACAGTCAGCTTAGGGGCAGCAGGTCTTTGTCATGACACAGGGACTCTACTCCCTCCTCTGAGATTACCTGAAGGTCCTCTGCCTGGGTGTGCATCCTGGGTCATGGGATAGCTAGATCCCTTCCCATGATGGGCCTCAGGTGGTCCCCAGTGTGGACTGGCCCTGAGGACTTCCCTCTGTAGAGTTGTGGGGCCCGTCTGACACCCTTTCCGGTGGGCCATTAGGATGAGGGTGGAGAAAAGGAGTGGGGGTGGGTTATTGGGGTGAAGGCCCAGACAGGCTGGGGCAGAGACAGACAGGGACTAGGCACTGGGCATTTAGATGTTTGGGTGTGAGGGTGAGGTCTACCTGCCCTGAAGCACTGGCCAGCGTCCATTCTGACTTAAATATTTCCAATATGCCCCTGCTTGGGTCCCATCACTGAGAACGGTCCATAGGTGGTCAGTGACCTGGCACGGGCTGGATCTAAGAGAACTCCTTTGGAGGGCACCATTTAAATTCTCTGGAGCTGTGAGGAAGCAGAGGCCTAACCCCAGCCTGTGGCCCGGGGTGACATGTTGGGTGGACAGTAGGAGCCTCCCACAGGCTTCCCTTCCAGAGCTCTCAGACCTCAGGTGCCACATCACCCGTCACCCCGTGTGAACCACCCACCTCTCTGGAACCCTCGGGCCTCTACCGGTCCAAGGAGGACAAGGATCGCCAGCAGGTTGGGGGGAAGTGAGTGTCTACTTCTGGTCCACTGGACCAACCCGAGGACAGAAGGGACAGTTACCAGGAAGTTCCCATGACAGCCCCCAGCCACCCAGGGGGATGAGGCCTGTGGTGAATCTCCTTCCTCTGAAACTGGACCCTGGGCTTAGAGGTCTCTTGCACTGGGAACCCATTTCAGACCCTCACAGTGACAGGTGCCCCGTCCTCAGGCCTTGCCCCGCCTTCTGTTTTAGCTCCTCCAGAGCCCCGACTGCTCTGGGCTGTGGCTGCCTGTCTGTGTGTCGGTCGACAGCTGACCCATGAGCTCTGCAAGTGCAGGCTCCATACATCTCTCTTGCTCAGGGCCCGGCAAGTCAGAGGTGCCCGCCAAACACATGAATGGCTTCACGGAAGGTCAGTTGATGTCCTCGTCTTCCCGGAGGGCCTCCTTTCCTCATCCCCTCGCACCAGCGACCGAGCACGCGGGGCCCACCTTTCGCGAGCGGGCGAGTTGAGGCCTGGTAGGATCCATTCATAATGACATAGTTAAGTAAAATTTACGTTGGGCGGAATTAGCCAGGCTCCCTGAGGGCAGCGTGAACCAGAGCGACGCTCCCGTTTCAAAGTCCCGTCTCCCCGTTGAAAACAGTTTGTCAGCCTTCTGCGGTGGTGGTTAAGCGCTCCTGGAGCCTCATGGAGGCTTATTTACTGATCCACAGATGACGGATGGCGGGCGCCTGCTTTGTTTGGAAGGGAAATCTTGAACAGCTTGTCTGCACCTCTCCGCTCGGACATTAAATCAACATGACTCTATTAGTGGCCTTGGGATGCCAGCTGAGCTGTCTCTGAGCCTGTCACTGTGATGTCTTCATCTGTAACCAGAGCAGACGTGAGCTCCTGGCAGCTTCAGGAGGTGACAACAAATCCAATTAGCTCCTCTCCACGGCGCCACAGGACTGCCACGAAACGGCCTGACAGGGAGGGCCGCGGCAGTACCCCGCGCAGTGGGACGTGGCATCGGTGGGAGAGGAGGAAGAGAGAGAGGGAGGGAGAGAGAGAGAGAGAGAGAGAGAGAGGAAGGGGAGGGAACA
Organism: Rhynchonycteris naso; assembly: GCA_037038555.1. Taxonomy (NCBI): domain Eukaryota; kingdom Metazoa; phylum Chordata; class Mammalia; order Chiroptera; family Emballonuridae; genus Rhynchonycteris; species Rhynchonycteris naso. Next base: position 8,521,170 of record CM072999.1, on the reverse strand, counting down.
AAGGGACCAAGCTTTATTGTTGGAGGGACGTCCTGAGAGTGGAGAGACCTCGTGCCAGAATGGCCCGGCACGGGCCAGCCCCTCCGCTTCTCGGATGGCTGACGAGGCCACCAGCAGCCCAGCTGACAGCCAAGTCCCACGTTGAAACCTTGCGGGACGGCGATGCTGGTTTATCTCGAGGTGCAAGTCCCTCCCCCTTCCTCCTCTTCCCGCTCCTCTACTGCCCCTCTGCGCCCTGCACAGGCCAGAACTTTAGGTGCCAGTGGGAGGTGAACATTCGGTATATTTCTCTTGGTCAAGCTGGGTGCCAGGAGATGGATCCTGTCTTGGAAGTGAGTGGGGAGGGCCCGGTGGGGTGACGTAGCCAGGGGAGAAGGTGCTGGAAGGACGTGGTGGAGGACAGACTCACAACTTCGAGCGGAGGAGGAAGGAGCTGGGTGTGAGCCCCACCTGTCCACTCTGAGTGTCGGTCCTGGGGAGAGTGAGGGAGAAGAGAGACGGGGGAAAGAACAGCTTCCGCAGAAAGCGCACACTCAAACCGGCTCGCCTGCCTGGGGGCTCACTTGAGTGTCCGGGTTCCTGAGAGGAACACGATGTTAACAATGTTTCGGGTCATTTATTTCCTAGGAACGACTCCCTAGCAAGCTCTGGGACGTCTCCAGCCATCCGCCAGGCCCGATGCCCTTTCTGGAGTCAGGTGTTCTCTGTGCTCCAAGAATAGTCACGAACCGGAGGGAGGAAGGAAGGGGGACCTTGGATGGTCAGGTTGGGAAGGGGACCCTGGAGATGGAGAATGTGAGGAAAGACCAAAAGAAGCAGGCAGACAGACCTCTGAAGAGTGTTGCAGACCGGGCAAGATGTCTGCTCTACGCAGCCCCTGCCCCCTCGGTGACGGGCAGGGGTGTGTTGCGGGGGAGGGCTCAGGCAGCCTCTCCTGAGATCGCCCGCCAGCTGGGGGGCCTCACACTGTCCTCACTTCTGAGCTGCTCCTTTGCTGCCCATTAGCAAGAGTGAAGACCAGAGTCCTCATAAGGCTGCCTGGCGGGGCGTACAGGGAGACCAACGGGACAGATCTTCCAGCGCTTTCTCTCCCTTTCCGCCTCTCATCTTTCTGGTTCTCGGGGAGGAGTGCTGAGAGGCAGAAACCAGGCCTCAGGAATGCCTCCGGAGTGTTGGCCACAGGAAATGGGCCCAAGTCACTTCCAGGAGGGGCTCAGTGCATGGTTGCCTTCCCAGCAGGGGCGGCACGCAGGCGCTGTGGCCGTGGCCTGCCTTGGCCGGTGGATACGCCGTAGGTGGCAAGCGGCTGGCAGTGCAAGGTTCTCCGCTGCCAGCTCACCGTGGGGCTGTCCCTTTCTGCCACAACCTGGTGCCATCGCCCCGTCTACCTGTCGGGGGCTGGCAGCGGCAGGGCCCACGGGTGAGCGATGGAAGGGGAGAGGCAGGCCAGAGGCGAAGGGGCTGGGAAGCGGCACTGCGGACCTTCGTTCAGAAGCAGGTTGTCGGGAATGTACACCGTCACAGTCCAACTCATCCCAGATTAATTGGGCGGGATACGGAGGCATCTGGCTGTGGCACAGAGCAACCAAAGATGCTGCGTGCTCTGGAGCGCCGGACGGCTTTTGGAACCGGCCCAGCGCTGCCAGGCACAATTATTTTCAGCAATGTCTTTCTGCCACTGAAACTTAGGATTGTGGACTTGGGCACACGAGCTAAGTGCCAATCTGCGAGCTCACAAATTGACACGATTCTTGATGCAAGATGTTGTACTGGGGCCGAATGGCGGGGAGACAGACCCCTGTCTGCTGTCACGTGATGGTTGGGTCTGCTTGGAGAGTGCTCTTTGTGTGTGTGCGCGCGCGTGTGTGTTAGTGCACGTGTGTACACTGGGGCTGAGGAGGCTGGGGGTAGCCCGGGGGAGTCTGGAGAGTCTGGACTTCAGCCAGTGACAATGAGGAGGACCTCACTCACCTCAGCCATCATTCCCTTCAGAGCCAGCCAGGCATGGTCCCCTAAGACCGTGTCCAAGTGACCCTGTCTCATTGGCTACTTTCGTTTGCAATTTGCATAGCAATTCATTCTTTGTCTGCAGTTCTCATGAGATTTTGAGCTTCTGGAGAGAAAACAGTGTTTGGTCCCATAGGGTGCCCTCGCCAAGTGCGGTGCAGACACGTGTCAGAGCCTCAGTTGGTGTTAGTGCAGTGCACTGCCCTTGATGGGAGAGATCCAACCAGGTCATCGGCCACAGCGTGGGGAGGGAGAGAGAAAGGGCAGGGGGACCCGCAGCCAGCACGCCACACAGAATAAAACTGTGACGGTCTGGGTAAGGGAGATGGACAGGAGGGAACGAAGAGAAAGATTTAACAAGCTGAATGGAAGGATTTGCACACTCACTCAGCGGGAGGCACAGAAAGGACAGTCCAGGATGGGTCTGCATTTCTGTTTTGGGTGGTGGATGGTGGGCACACAGGTGGGGGAGGAGCAGGCACCTGGGAGAGAGGGGAGGTCAGCCATGGGCATGCTGCAGTAGCAGGGGTGGCCGTGGGACATCCAGGTGGAGAATTCCCATTGCATCCAGAGTCTGGGCCTCCCGGACAGACATACCTGGGTTGGATTATGTGGGTCATCGGCTGGAGGAGTTGTGGGGGAGCAAGGGCAAGAATTCCTCGGGAGAGGCTGAGAGTTGAGAGGAGGAGATGGCGAGGGCTGGGAGGAGCTGCTGAGGGTGGGGGAGAGGAGCTGACCGGAGAGCTGGCTCCCATCAGGGCTCTTCTACCTGCTGGCTGGAGACCTGCCTAGAGCCCTGTAACTTCTCTGCGCTTCCGTGTCCCTCAATCTGGGAACTAAATGGAGATGAAGGGAGACAGCGCATGTAAAACAAAAAGAGTGACGTTGACTCACTGCTCTTCAGAACGGCCACTGGGGTAGATGCTCTCATTCTTCATACTTACCAGGTGAGAAGCTGAGGCTCAGAGAGGTTATAAAGTGACTGGCCGACAGTCACACAGCCAGGAATTGGCAGGATTTGATATTAGGCAGCTGACTCCAGAGCCCAGCCCTGAACCGTGTGAAGGAAACCACCCAGGGTCTTGGCTGTGCTGTTGTTAATAAATGAATACCGGGTTAGCGAATGTATGGGAAGGAAAACAGCCAATACCACTCCAGGGAGAGCTGGAGTGTTGTGTGACCCCAGGGTTCAGGCAGAAATTCTTTTCCCCAAGGGCAGTGGCATGCCACACAGTCTGCTCTGCCCGAGGGGTCTTTCTGGTGTGGCCATAGCCCTGGCATGCCCACCTAGTTCCTGAGAGGTAAGAGGGCCTGGCCAAAGCTGCACCTTCCCTGTCACAGTTTCCTTCTCTCCCTTCCTTCGTGGGCCAGCATTGAACTCTGCCCTCCCTCATTCCCTCCACCCGTTTGGTGGCACTGGGGAGCACCCAGGTGAATGAGCCGGTGAAGTGGAAAGGCCCAAAAGGCCCACCTGCTGCCACATTGAACTAAGAGCCACAAGAGGTGGCGGGTGTGGGCAGGTGCTGGAAGCATGAAAGGACAAGGTAAGGGGTCACAGGAGACTCCGCAGAGGTGACATTTGGTGACTGGCTCTTGTATTCCCAAGGAAGGGGCATAGTCCAGGTGGCAGACACACTATGGAAGAGGAGACACGTGGGGTATGTTTGGGAAGCGGAGAGCAGCTGGACAGGACGGGTCTATCCTAGGTGTGGCCGCCTGCAGACTTCCACCCTGCTCACCCAACTGAGGCTCCCACCCCGCTCAGCCCAGAGCAAGGACCACGTTCATGCCTCCCACCCCCACCCCCGGGAAAGTTCTTCATAAGATTATTGTCAACTGAGAGAATGCCAACCACACACTCCCTACGTCCTCCACACCCGGTCTAACGCAGACACAGAAAGGCAATGGGGACAGGAGGACCCGGAACCCCGGGTTCCAAACTAGGAGTGGAGCCTGCCCGTCATGGTGGGTCTTGGCAAGAACGGCTCGGAGTTCAAGGGGTCAGGGAGAGCTGACCTGGGGTAGGGGAGGTCTGCCCTCTCCACACTTGCTTTCAACCTGCCGTGACAGGGGCCCCAGGGCCCGGGGCTATTAACTCTGCTCAGGAGGAGACGAAAGAAGAAGCCATAAAAACCACAGCAAAGTGGACAATTCAGGGGAGCAGGGAAAGCTTCAAGAGCAAGTTCTCGCTGGGGCGGGGGGGTTGCTCCATGAGTAAGCTCCACGGCGGCGGGAGCCATGCTGCTGGGGTCACTGGTGTGTCCCCAGGGCCTGTGTTGACACCGACACATGAAAGGTACTCAGTAAGTACTCACTGAGTGGCTCAAAGGACAAAGGGCGACCCGTGTGTCCATAGCCACCAGTTTGGATAACAGCAGCTGCTGCTTGGCCCATGAAGTCTGAAACATGGCCAGACAGTGGCAGTAACCTGACCTTTCTGGCAAAGAGTAAGTTGAAATCTTGAATAAGCGGTTCAGGAATAAGTTGAATCCAAGAATAAATAGAAATGAGTAACAACTAAAAGGTAAAGAAACCACGGTGTGGGGGAGCTCCCATGGGAAGGCGGGTCCTGCCCCAATGCGAACGTTCCCTCGGTTTTCCCCAAACCTTCCTGAGCCAATTCCCTTCATCTCCCTCCTTCATCTCCCTCCTTCAGGCTCCCTCTTGTCAAGTTTATGTTTTTATTTTGAAATTATTCTGTGTTAGATCTCAAATGCACAAACTGGACCCATCCATCCACCCACCTTTCTCCCCGGAGATGCTGTAGTGTCATTTGGGCAGCCCAGCGCCACGTCCACGTCCACGTCCACTCTACTCCCCCTAGCCACTGAATCTTGTGTAATTAAGGTGTATTCCTTCAGGACGCATAATACGGAGTGAGAAACGGGTGCAAAGATAGGCAAACAATATATGGCATTATGTCTGCCTTCAGAAATTTCCCTTAACATCGTTTCATGCTGTACACTTAATTCTGCAAGTTGTCTGACACTGAGTCACCCCAGTTGTACACAGAACTCTGGGCCACCTTATAAATCGCCGTCTAGCCTTCCAATGCACAAACACGTCTTCACCCCACCTATGTGTTCTCCAACGATGGGTGTTTTTATTTCTGATTTGGCCGTAGCAAACAGTGCTGTGATGAGCACTCTCACATCCGCCAGTGTGTGCATGGGTCCCTCCAGGCCCAGGGTGCACACTGAGACTGGGATTGCTGAGTTGTGGAGTGTGTGTATGCGGTGGAGGGAAACACGTTCCACAGCGCAGCCCACCGCCCACCTCTCGGCTGCCCTTGGGGCTTGCTTTGACCACCAGACTCTTCCTTCTGCTGAAGCAGCTGTCTCATTTGTGTGACCTTAAGCAAGTCACTTGCTCAGCCCACTCCAAGCCAGCAGCTGCTTGATCCCTCCCCTCTTGACGGGCCCAGCTTGTCTTCAGGGCCTAAGGTCCTTCCCAGCAAGAACGGTGGTCAGCCCGACAGCATCCCCCTGGACCAACCATCCCACAGGGAGAAAGGTGTGAGGAGGAGGAAGAAGAGTGGTTTCCACAGCCCCGTCCTAATCCCAACCCACCCAGCTGAGGCGGGGGGCAGCCACGGTGGGGGTGAGTGTGGCTCTGCCTGCCTATTTCTAGGTCTTCTCCAGACAGTTCTTTCGTCCTCTCTGCGAAGGAGTCCTTCATGCCTGGCGGTGCTCCCCGGGAGGGCACGGAGAACCAGACCAGTGCTCCCGGCACCTGCTAGCCACTAGGTCTGCTGGGTACCAGGCCACAGAGGCGTGTAGCTATGCACCTCTCAGGAGAGAAATTAGGGGCATCTTAAAGGAGATGTGTCTTGGAAGGTCAGTTTCTAACTATCTTAGTGCTCCTTAAAACCCTTCTGGGTCCAAGTAAGTGTAGAATTCAGCCTTGGGATATTTTGTGACCACCGAGTCAAGCCACCCCCTGGACTCTACTGAAACATGCCAGGTTGTGCCCATCAAGCATTTACCCATGGCCAGTGGGGACACCAGGCTCGGACTTCACCCCCAAATCTGCTTCCCACTCAGATAAATCCCACCACACACGGTCATGCCACCCAGGGCAGGCAAGTACGTCACCACTGTGCCAATGGTGTGACCCCAGCCAAACACTATTCACAGCACGGAACGCCAAACTCTCTGCTCACTGTGCAAAGATGGCACTTATAGCTCTCTTCTGTTCAAAGGTGGGGCACGGTTCTCGGTCTCTTATTTTCTGACATTGATTTGGAGAAATTAAAGTCACGACACGTGCGTGTGATCCTCATCCATGCTGTCTTCCTGTCCCACCGAGGTCCAGCTATATTGAGGATGTTCATCCGGGTGCCAGTGGGAACCACGTCTCCTTGTTTCTCTCCCAAGTGATGAGCCAGTCCCCGTCTCCGTCTGACTCCCTCGGGTCCAGCGAGGGCTGAATCAGCTCCCTCAACTATCTTTCTCCAGCTGCAAGGGCAAAGGCCAGGGCACTGCCTGACCCCCACTGTCATGCCCACCTCTGCACAGTTCCTGGGCTGTAAGGCCTCGTTGGAGCACCCTGCCAGCGGTCCTCTATTGAACAATCAGATCTGGGTGCCAACAGGGTCCATGGCAGCAGCAGCTGACCATTGCTAATGGCCCCCGGTAGCTGTGTTCCTCAAGTCAAAGCAGTGCCCTCTGAACCCCCTGGTGACCCACTTCTGGGGGTGCATTCTGGATCTCTGGTGGATTTCCCCAGCCGGCGCACCTGCAGGAGAATGGGCGTGTTTAGAGGAAGCAGACGGGGTCAAACTGCATATCAGTGGCTTCTGAGCCCGTCCGTGGGGGTCATCCACCTGCGGACCCTAGATGTCACTAGGGGAAATTTCTCAGCAGCCAATCGATCAGGGCTCTCTGCTGCCCCTTGGGAAAGATTCTGTTCCTGAGGGGAAAACCTATCCTTCCGGAAAGGTGGCCTCCAGACCACGTGGTGGAGTTTGGGACGTGGCAAGGTGGGACACTCCAGTGCGCAGGTTTGGGCCGAGGGCCTCCTCGCTCTACGGGTTCACTCGCTCAGTCACCTTTTCTGCGGGAGCTGCTGGCCTTCTTCTTCTGTTTCCCTGCCACACGGATGCTGAATGGAAGAGGAGGTTACCCTTTCTCCTCGGGGACCGGGTACCTCAATGGCACCAGGCTGTTCCGCAGGCCAACATCAAGCTCCCGGCCCTCTCGACCGTGGCCCCTGCCTGTTCTGGTGGTGTCCGGGCCAGCTCTCCAGCCCCTGCGGGGTCCTTCAAAGCCCTTTGTGTGACCGCCTTCTATTTCAGATTGCACGCGGACGTGTGGTCCTGCCTGCAGGCACACCATCTCCTTCTGTTTCCCCTGCACCTCCTTACTGGAAGTATTGGAAGCTGTGTTCTCAGGAGGTCCACAGAGAACCGCAGAATGCTTCCTCGTTGGTGGGCGTCCTTTCCTCCTTCCCTTCACACCCTGCCTCCTCCCTGCAGTCCTCCATCCTGTGACTCCAGGGATCTTCTCCATGCCCCCACGCCTGGGGCAGCCCCAGTGGCCCAGCACGGTCACCCCTCGTCCAGGCCGTCAAACTCTGGCCTGTCTCCTCAAGGCCCAGGACCTCTGTGGCTTCCTGTGGGCCCGGCTGGCTCAGAGGCCCCCCCCCCCCCCCCGCCTCTGCCTGTTCTCTGGCCACCTACCTCTCAGGCTGCCCCCACTCACTGGATTTCCCCTCCCCAAAGTTCCTGTCTGGATTGCAAGGTGCAGACCTTGTCAGCTGTTTCCGCGTTCCCTTGCGTTCCTGGTGACCACCCCACCAAAGCCAAGTGTGATCCTATCCACAGAGCCTCATGGGCACTGTCTCCTCCCCTCTCTTTTCCAGGAGACTTTGCGCTGACTGTAAGATATACACTTGACTTTGAAGCTTCTGGTCTGCTTTTCTGACACTCTCAAAGCCAGTGTCTCTAAGTTAGGCCGCCTCTTCTGGGCATCTGCTCTGGCTGCAGACAGTCAAGGTGACACGTTTCGCCCTCTCAGATGGCCTCTCAAACTTCGGGAGGGAATTTGGAGCAAACACAGGGATAAACCAGCAAGGGCTGCAGCAGCATCTCAAGGAGGCCTGGGAGGGATGCGGGGTGGGGGGCAGGGGCAGAGGCAGGGGTGAGGGAGGGGAGAGAGGTGTGGGGGTGGCTGGGGCTGTGGCAAGGCCAGGCCTGGGCAGAGAGAGTGGAGTCCCTCAGGGAGGTACGGCTGGCTCTGGGGTCCCCACCCCCACCCGGCCAGCCACATGCTCAGGTCAGGATGTGCCCCCACCGCCCACACGAGCCTCAGACTGGCCGCGCTGCTCCCGGAAGGGAACTGGAGCCCACCCGACCGGCCTCGCAGGGAATAAAGAGCCCGTCTTGCCAGCGCGTTCTTCCCGATCGATGGCGGTTTTGGCCCTGCCCCCTGGTGCTCGCAAGGCGCCATCTGGCTCTCTCTGCTGTGGCCCAACCCCCGCAGGCTCTCTCCTCGCGGGAGGGGTTGTTTGCCGTGAAAACCCAGGTCTGGGGGAGCAGCATGTGGCCTGCCGGGCTGGAACTCGGGGAACTCTGGGACGGTTCCCCAGCCGGGTCTCTGGCTGGCCTCTGCCCGGTCCTGCGACGGTTCTGCCGCGGCGCCTTCCCAGAGCCGCGCCTGGAGCGCGCTGGCCGGCTCTGGCTCTCATGCCAGCCCAGGGGCAGCAGAAGACTCCAGCCGTCTTGGGGACCCCTGAATGCTACCTCTGGGCTTCAGTCTGCTGCGAGCGCACTCAATCCCCCTTCACCGGCTGACAGCTTTTACGATTCCCCCCCCCCACACACACACCTTGTCCTCCCCTCATACACATTCCCCTGATTTTATTTTTAAGGAAATAATAACAGCAATTAGAGATTCCTTTGTATGGTCCCTGTAAAGGACTAATTTAAAGGGACAGCCCCGCTGGAATTGTCCCTGGCATGCTTGCTTGCAGGTGGGGTGGGGGCCAGCTTGGAAGAAAGACAGCCCACCCAGCTCGGACTTGGGGGTCACGATTGTGCCGCTGCTTGAGAGCCGCCCGCGTTCTGGGGCCCTGAGCTCTGGGGTGACCTGGTGGGGTTCAGCCGCACACTCTGATGATGCTAACACAAATATCCACAGACAAGCTAACAGATCAAACACGACACTTCAAAGGGAAGGGGAGCCACAGGATGGAGCCATGCGGCATTTCAGTCCCCAAATGCGGGGACACAAAGCTCCTCCCTGCCCAAGGCTGGTCCACGTCCGAACCTCTCCCAGCCTGGGGCGTAGGATGGGTCTTCAGGGACCACATGACCAGTTATTGAACTCTCCGTGCTCAGCACTCGGAGGGGCTCATTAGTGCTTTTAATATGCAAATCAGAGCCCAGGCAGATTAAATCTAGGAAAAAAAACCCCAGCTGGTGAATATGTTATTTTAATTATTACTCCAAAGGAAATATGGGCCTGGCTTAAGAGGAGAGCAGGCGGTGGGTAGGAAGTTTTTGTGGAAGGACCCTTGGCTAAGGGGAGAGGCCAGGCTGGGAAGGGACTCGGAGACCTGGGGTAGGGGGTGAGGGCTCCAAGAGGGGGCTAGAGACCCACCTGGTTCTGCAGGCTGGCTCTCAGACAAGTCACTTTCTTCCCTGGGGCTCAGTTTCATCACTGATAGTATCTGGAGCTTGGATAAGATAATTGCGTTAATTCATTCATTCAACAGATATATACTGGCCACCTGCCCAGGGCCAGGTGCTATGCTAGCGACAAGGTCCCCTTTTCCTGGGGCTTGCATTGTAAGGGGGAAGGCTGGCAATCAACAGGTACCACACAGTAGATAAAACAACTACAGGTGACAGAGGTGCTCAGAGGGAGACAAAGGAGCTCTATGACCGAGCCACAGGAAAGACTTGTTGGTTTGGGTGGAGTGGCAGGGAAGACTTCCCATGAGAAATGTCACTGAAGCTGAGGCCTGGGCTGTGATAAGCACAGTGCCCGGCCTGAGGCAGCACTCATCTGACACTGGGATCATTGATCATGGGAAATAGAGGAGCGGGGGAGGGGGGGGCACGGCATCCTCAAGGTAAACAGAAAGGTCCAGGTGAGCTAATCCTGACTCAGTTTCTCTTTTAGAACTAGACTAGGGAGAACACTTCACTGGGGGAGTCTGTTTTCCAGGGTCCTCCTCATCACCTTGGCTCAGAGGACACGAAACCCTGACCCAGTAAACGTGTTGTCAGGGAGGTGGACGGGATCTGCACAGCATCTCCCTTCTGTGCGTGTGTGTGTGCGCACGCACATACCTGTGTACACGTGCACATAGCTGGGGTCCTGAGCTAGAAAGATAACTTTCAGCTCCTACGTCCTTGGGAACTTGAAAACTTTCTAACGGGTTTCTATTCTCCAGCGGGGGGATGTCACCTAAGGTAGCTCTCCATCTCCCATGTCCCCGCCACCAACACGCAAAGTCCACCAGAGGTGCTGACGGGCTCTCTGCTCCGGTACCAGGAGCCTGGCCTCTGACTTCCTGAGTGTAGTTTGCTTTCATGGGAAATGACTACACCAAGCTTGGAGATCAAGGTGCCTCCTATCGCTAGTCATACAGAGGGACCAGAGTCCCACTTTCTTAGGTATAGGAGCAGAATAATGGAAAAAAACAAATGAAAAATTTATTCTTCTCCGCCCACTTTGCCTGGAGGCAGCAGGGGCTGGTGGGGGTGGGGTGGGGAATTCTTTGCACAAGATGGAGAGTAGAGAGGGGCAGTGAGGAATAAAACAGCCACAGAAGAGAGAGAAAGGAAGGGAGATAGAGAACAAAAACAGAAACATCAAAGAGGAGGAGAAACAGAGAGCCCATATCAAAGGGGAGAGGGAGCAGGGAGACGAGAGGGAGCAGACGAATATTTGTTAAATGAATAAATGAGTTCCAGGTAAGAGTATTAATCTGCAAAGAATCCGGTTGTGTCTATAGCGGGTGGTCTCTTGGCTTCCCTTGGACATGATGGGGTGATGGAAGAAGAGGTGAGTGAGTTCTGCCAGGGAGGGATCTGGAGCAGGGGTCCTTGCTTGGAACCTGGCGCTAATGGATGGGTAGCACACACTGAGGCTGCACGGGTGTGGACCGCTCGCCTTCTACGTGTGGGAAGACAGCGCGGGCGACTGGGAGCCAGAGCTGGTGTCTGCACCTGCACAGGTCCGCCCTCGGAGGCTGCCTGGCATTCAGTCCTGTGGACATCCAGAGCATCCTTCCCGCACCTACTGGGAAGCAGTCGAGGGCCCTGAGACCGTGGAGGGACCTCCAGCGCTCATGCAGTCTGGCTTCCTGCTTTCAGGGTGGTGAGAGGCGCCACCAGCGTTTTGGCCGCGTTCCAGAGCCAGGTCGGGGCTCACTCTGATGTGAGGGCTGCAGAGCTTGTCCGACTCCTTCTCAGATCACCGTCAGGCGGGAGCTTCGCGAGTGAACTCAGAGCTGCGGGGTTTGCATGTCCTGTGTGCGATCGGTCCATTCTCCTGAGAGTGGGCCGGGGCCTTTGCGACCGCCTGGATGAACATTTTTCTCAGTCCTGGTTGAAGCTTGGCTATTTCCAGGGATGGGGTGCTCACTACCTTTCAGAAAAGACCGCTCTTCTTTAGAACATTCCCCTTCTAGAGCTCCTCCTTCTGCTGACCTGAAACGCGCCTTCTGGCGAAATGCCCGCCCACTGGCCCTCTGCTGTCAGCCGGAACCGCAAGCGCATGCCCTCCTTCAGCATTCACTGTAACTGGAAGAGCAGCGTGGGCAAGCAGTGGCCTCGGGATTCAGGCTGCCTGGGGACCCTGGCCTCCCTGTTGTCTAGGGATGTGACCCCGAGTGAGCCACTGAACCTTCTGAGCTTTGCTGTCCCCCTGAGACCTGGGAGTAAGGTAGCACCTCACAGCCGAGCGGAGACTCCAGTGAGAGAAGGCTTGAGAGATGCTTGCCGCCAGTGGGCTCAAAAAATGGTAGTGGCCCTGGCGGGTTTGCTCAGCAGTAGAGCATCAGTCCGGCGTGTGGAAGTCCCAGGTTCGATTTCCGGCCAGGGCACACAGGAGAAGTGCCCATCTGCTTCTCCACCTTTCCCCTCTTTTTTTGTTCTCTCTCTCTCTCTCTTCCCCTCCCGCAGCCAGGCCTTCATTGAAGCAAGGTGGCCTGGACACTGAGCATGGCTCCATGGCCTCCGCCTCAGGCACTAGAATGGCTCCGGTTGCAGTGGAGCAACACCCCAGATGGGCGAAGCATTGCCCTCTGGTGGGCATTTGGGGTGAATCCCAGTGAGATGCATGCGGGAGTCTGTCTGTCCGGCCCCCACCCCCGCTGTCCCCACCACGCTTCTCACTTCAGAAAAACACACACATACACAAATGGTAGCCACGTTGTTGTCAACTGCCCAGGTGCTGAGACCCAGTCAGTCACGGCAGGGGGGTGGGGTGGGCATGGGGATTGGCAAAGCTTAGGACTGTGGGCACAAAGTGTGGGTTCTGAGATGTGGGGGAAATTACATTCTTACACACAATTGTAAAACAATGACTATGTGTAAGTACACACACACAGGACCCAAAGCCTGTGGAAGGAAGGGGGAAGCAAGACTGGGGAGAGCCCAGCTATGGCGGCCCAAGGACAGCATTGGGGGCCTCTGTGGAGAGCTTCGGAACTAGAATGGCCCTTCACGGTTGTCCTGAGTTAAGATGAGATGGCTGGCCCTTTGTACCCCAGGTCAGTCACTGCCTGGGGGCCACACAGGGAAGGATGCAACGTTGGCTTCGGGGGCTCACAGCTGCTCGGGAGTCCCGGAAGGAGCCGTCAGCTGAAGGCTGTCTTCCCAGAGCGCTCCCAGCAGGTGGGGCTGAGCCCCGGCAAGGGGGTCCGGGTTGTGCATCTCAGAGTCTGCCACAGTCCACCCCTTGTACCTCTGGGGTCTACTTCTGACATGTTCTGGGAGTCACTCGTCTAGGATCTGGGTGGACTTCTCTTCCTAGGGGGAACAGAAGAGAAAGCTTGGAGGGACTACTGTTCTGATGACACACAGCTGGTCCAAGGCCACAAGCTGATGGTCACAATTCATCTCCTGCGTCTACTCTCTCCTGTAGGTTCCCCTCTCCCCCCCTCTAGCTCCCCCCCTACCCCCACCAGACCCTTTGCTCGTCTCAGGGACCTATCTGAAGCTAGGTTACATGACCGTTTTCTCTGAGGGGTCTGATGTAGCCGCCATACCCTTCCCAGCCCTGGCTCTGGTGGTAGCAGCTAGATCAGCCTGATGAGTGGAAGCCAATGCTGTTGGGACCATGATGGACCCCAGGGCCACTTTGCTTGTGTGTTCCTTACGCTAACACAGGGTTAGCTGATGACGAAGCCTGGCTCGTGTCTGCTGACCAAGTCATTCAGCCATTCAGGGATTGTTCTGCCGTGGGCCACATGATAAAAAGATTGCATTTCATGCTTGCTGTCCCACCTGCCCATCTCCGTGTCTCTGCTCCAGACTTCCTTGTTCCTGATCTTCTGGTCTTTCTCTTCACAAGCCCCACACCAGCCTGCCAAGGTACTTGCCGTTGACCATGAGACTATCTGTTCTAACTTCAGGTCACAAAAATGGTGCGCCCCTCAAGCTCCGCCCACTTGGAGGATTGTCCCTCAGCATTGGCCTTCGAGGCCACTGCCAAATGGGCTGCTTCTATGACAGCTTGCAGCCACCTCTGGGCCCCGGGCTGCCCCTCGCACCCTGGTATTGCAACTGCATCCTGCTGGCTTGTGACGGCTTTCATCCCCACGGCCGCCAGGCAACCTGGCCCTGTACCGGCTTCTTCGGCACTCAGCCCTGGCCTGCAGAGGGTGTGCTCAGTGCGCTCTGGAAGGCCGTGGATGCTTCCCTCACTCGCCCTGTCTTGTGGCCATTTGCCCTGGGCTTTCTACCCAGCACTGTCACGAGCTGTGCTTTCTGACCGTACGTACCTTATCCACTCCGACTAACCCACGTCCCTCAGCCTTCAAACCTCTTCTCGTACCTCCTGCCATGGCAGTCCAGGCGTTTCCACGTCCCTCAGTGTGGGCGCCATGCCTTCCGTGCCTGGTCCCACCTCTGAGCTGTGACACACCGCCCAGCATGGGCCCGGGCCTGGGAGCGGCCTCAGGACGCAGCAGCGAGGGTTCAGGCTGGAACAGCACTTGGGAGCAGGGGTGGGGGACAGAAATGGAGGGGTGGGGGGAGCTCAGAGGAGGTATGTAAGTGCTCTTGTTGGTACCCCACTTCATGCCCAGCCCATGACCACTATTGATTTGCTTTTACTCTCTGTAAATGTTGCCTTTTTGAGACATTCCATATAAATAAAATCATCCAATATGTGGCCTTGGGTATCTGGCTCCTTTCACTTTGCACGCTGATGCTGGGGTTCATCCGAGCGGCAATGGGTTTGGGTAGCTCCTCCCCCTTCACAGCCCACATAATCCCATGGTCAGGATAGACCCTGTTGTGTCCATTTGCTGACCGGTTGGTGGACATATGGATTGTTTCAAGGCTTTTGGCTGTTATGAATAATGGTGCTATGGGCACTCACTACTAGTCTTGGTCTGTTCAGCTGTTTTCCTTTTTATTGAACAGATACCTAGGAATGGAATTGCTCGGTTTCATGGTAAACTTATGTGTAGCTTTTAAAGACACCGCCACACGAGTTTTCAAAATGGTGGCCCAATTTTACACCCTCACCAGCAGTGTGTGAGGATTCTTGTTGGCTTGCAGCCTTGCCAAACTTGTTATTGTCTTTTTGATTATAGGCATTTCTAGTGGGTGGATAATGGTATATCATTGTGGCTCTGATTTGCATTTCCCTAATGACTAATGATATTGACATTTTTCATGAGCTTATTAGCCATTTGTCTATCTTCTTTGGTGATGTCTATTCAATTTTGTCTGTTTTAAAATTGGGTTTGTTTTGTCTTCTAATTATTGAGTTGTATTAGTTCTTTATGTATTCTAGATACAAATCCTTTCTCAACTATATGATGTAAAAATATTTTCTCTCAGTATATGTCTTCTCTTTTTATTTTCTTAATGATGTCTTTAGAAACACAAATGTTTTTCATTTTGATGAGACTTGATTATGAGTTTGTTTCTGTATGGATTGTGCTTTTGGTGTTGTGCCTAAGAACGCTGCCTAACCCAAGGTTTAAAGTTTTTTTGCCATGTTTTCTCTTAGAAATGTTAAAGTTTTAGTTCATATACTTAAGTTTGTAATCCATTTTAAACGAACATTTTGTGTGTGATGTCAGGTAAGGTCTAAATTCACCCTTTTGCATATGCACACCCATTTATCCCCGTTCCATTTGTTGAAAAGACTATTCTTTGCCCGTTGAATTGCTTTGGCATCTTTGTCGAAAAGCGATTGATTGTAAATGTAATAGCATAATAATCTGGACTCTCGGTTCTGTTCTACTGATCCTAGCCTTATGTCAATACTGCGTTATCTTGATTAGAGTAGCTTTATACAGAAGTAAGTTTTGAAGTCAGTTACTGTTAAGGTCGTTTTCTCTTTAAAAATTGTTGTGACTATTCTGGGTCCTTTGAATTTCCATATGAATTTTAGGATCAGCTAATCAATTTCCACAGGAAAAAACAAACAAACTAGAATTCTGATAGATTGTATTGAATGTGTAGATCGATTGGAGCCGAACTGTCATCTTAACGATGTGGAGTCTTCAACCCACGTGCATGGACTCTATTTACTTAAATTTCCTTCAAATAGCCTCAGTGATGTTTTACAGTGTTAATGCGCGGTATAAATCTTGCATTGCTTTTGTTAAATTAAGTCCTACCTATTTTATTCTTTTTTGCTGAATGAACTTTTTTTTTCTAACTCCATTTTCAGATTGTCATTAGACTATTAGAAGTACAATTAGCTTTTGTATATTCATCTTATATCTGTGACCTTGCTGACCTCAGTTACTAGTTCTAGAAATGTTGTGTGTGTCTGTTTTTAAGGCGTTTCTACTTATAGAATCGTGTCACCTGGGAATAAAGCAATTTTACTTCTCTTCCAATGTGGATA
Organism: Rhynchonycteris naso; assembly: GCA_037038555.1. Taxonomy (NCBI): domain Eukaryota; kingdom Metazoa; phylum Chordata; class Mammalia; order Chiroptera; family Emballonuridae; genus Rhynchonycteris; species Rhynchonycteris naso. Next base: position 8,505,115 of record CM072999.1, on the reverse strand, counting down.
CCTTTTACTTATGTATTTTCCTTGCCTAACTGCACTGACTCGAACTGCCAGTGGGATTTGGAATGGAAGTGGTGCGCGTGGGTGTTCTGCCTTGTTCTCCAGTTTACAGGGAACGTGTACATTCTCTCACCATTATGAATGATATCAGCAGTAGGCTCTTTGTAGATGCTCTGTTTCGGGTTTTGGAATTTTCTTTCTATTTCTACTTTGCAGAGAACTTTTTATCATACGTGTTAGATTTTGTAAAAATATTTTTTCTGTATTTTTCAGATGATCCCATGGTTTTTGCCCTATCTTCCTCTTAATACAGTGTGTTACATTGATTGATTTTTGAACTTGCATTTCTGAGACACATCTTACAGGTGGTGAATAATTCTTATTGCTGAATCTGGTTTGCTGATCTTTTGCTAACATTTTTTTTTTTACACGTATGTTCACGAGGGACATAGGTCTATAGTTTTTCTTTTCTTGTGATGTCTTTTTTAGCTGTGATAGCAAAATAATATTGTTGAATAGAGTAAGTTTTCAGGTAGAGTTTGGTATTTATTTCTTTTTTAAATATTTGATAGAATTCATCATTGTAGACTGAGTTTTTCTTTGTGGGAAGATATAAAAAATATCACACACACACTCCCCCCCACCGATTTGAGAGAGAGAGGCATCAACTCATTGCTCCACTTAGATGTCCCATTTAGTCGTGCCCCACTGGTTGCTTCTTCTATACACCCTGACCAGGGATCAAGCCTGCGAGTTCAGTGTGCAGGGATGATACTTTATCCACTGACCCACTCAGCCAGGGATTTCTTCTGTGGAACAAGTTTTAAATTACTAGGTTTTTTTTTCTATTAGTTATAGGTCTAGTCATATTTTCTATGTCTTCTTGAGTCAGTTTTGATAACTTGTGTCTTTCTAGAAATCTGTCCGTTTCACCAAAGTTGTCCAATTTATCGGCGTAAAGTTGTTCATTGTTAAAGTCTACAACTATTATTATTTAATGGTTTATTTTTCCAATTAAAAATTATTTTAAATTGCGGTTAAAATAAAGAATATAAAATTTACCATCTTAACCATTGTTAAGTGTATAGGCCAGTGGTGTTAATTTTATTCGTTTTGTGCAACCGACCTCTAGAACTTTCTCATCTTGTGAAACTGGAACGTTATACCTCCCCCCCCCCCCCCCGAACACTAACTTCCCATTTCCCCTCCTCCAGCTCTGGAAACTGTTTCTATGACTTTGACTACTCTAGATACCTTATATGCGATGTAAGTGAAACCACACGGGATTTGTCTTTCTGTGACTCCCTTACTTCCCTTAGCATGGTACCCTCAGGATCTCTCTCTCTCTTTCTCTCTCTCTTTCTCTCCCTCCCCCCCCCCACCCCTTTTCTCTCTTTAAAGCCTGACCACTTAGAGCTTCCCCTGTATCTGTAGAGCCTACCGGCCAGTCGGTGATTGGTCAAAAGCTGTGCTCAAACACCTTGAGCAGGTAAAAGAATGCATTCAAAGTTCAAGCAGCTTTTGAATCTGTCACTATCTTTTCTTTCATATCTTCTTAGCACGTGTGTCCAGGTTCACCGTTAGTTAGGTTATCTCTATGGTTTGGATCCCCTCCAGTCTCTCTTCCGTGGACATGCCAAGAGCTTATCAAGGCTGCTTATTATGTTCTCGTTTGCCACACCTCTCTGTTATATTTCTGGCTAGTCTGCTTGTCTGTACTTGCCCCAACGAGACTGTTCATTTGTCACTGCAGTTGCTATTGTGATGAACAAGGCTACTGGGTGTGGTGTCCAAATCAACTCATCCTCCTGTTATCCAAACTACTGTTTGTTGTTTTAATGGACTTATTGATTTTAGAGAGAGGGGAAAGGAGAGAGAGAGAGAGAAACATCGATTTATTGTTCCACCTGTTTTTGCATTCATTGGCTGATTCTTGTATGTGCCCTGACCGGGGATCGAACCTGTGACTGTGATGTATTAGGATGATGTTCTACCAGCTGAGCTACCTGGCTGGCCAAGGCGAAAGCTCCTGGTTTTTATGGCTGGCTTGCTCCACCTTGGGAAAAGGATCTGGGAGAGGGATGGGAGACGCCTTGGGCATGTATATTGGGGACTTTCACTGTTCTTATCTGAAGGTCAGTGGTTCTTCACAAACAGCCACTTCTCAATTTGGTGTGCAGCTTTGATGGATTTACAGATTTCTAAAATGGTTGTTTTGACTGTTTTGTCCAACTTTATCATTGCTCCTTGCTCTGCTATACCACAACCCCTTGCCAGGATTGCCTTCTAAGGGCTCGAAGTTGGAGATGCGGTCATGGGAAACCCCGGAGGACATTTGTAAGAGCAAACCTTCCAGTAAGTTCCCAAATTTGCAAATTCTGCACCCTTGAGAATGGACAGAGGAGCCAGTGAGAATCCCTGGGAACTTGTCCATCCATCCATCCATCCATCCACCCATCCATTTATTTATGAAACCTTTATTGAGTGTTCACTCCGTCTCAGGCAAAAGCCCAGAGAACAAAAGCAACTAGCGCAAAGGTCTTGCTTGCAAGGAAAGCACATAGGAAGGAGGTCTGAGCAACAGCAGCCCACAGGTGGCTTCCTAGAGAGTCTGCACTATCAGGGCGGGAGGGCTGGGCTGGGCTGGGGGGTAGGCATAGCAGCGTGGGGTGTTCGCCTGGCCTTCCCCTTGGCGTCGCCAGCCCCTGCTTCCTGTCCCTACCCGATGGACGTCGGTCCTCACCTAGAGACTGCCACAGCCCCATCTCACATGTCTAACGGGGAGCCCACTTAGCTCTGAGGGGAACTGTCTCCCCTGCTTCATATCATATAAGTCTAGACAGCAGTTCTTTATCGTCGGCCGAGAACTGTTTCATGCTCTGGCGTGGCAAAGTGTCTGCAGACAGAGATAAGCCGTGTTTCCACATTTTTGTCTACAAAATTAATGATCTGCAACTACAATGAAACCATCATCTCCCATCAACAATGGGGATCACAGGACATTTTGAGCTAAAATAAAAAAAAGAAAAAAACCCACTCACAACAACACAAAACCCCAGCGACAAAAAGTGCTGATGTTTTTATTTTTCCTTTTCCTTCAGGAGCGTTTGCCTTGGTTGGAAACACGAAGTCGTAAAATGCAGTTGTTGCCGTGCTCCTAGGAGACGTCCCAGCGCAGAGCCTTTATGTCACCAGTGGGGAGACGGGAGGGTGATCTGGGAGCGGACCTGCCAGGCCTGGGACCTGGGCTCCCCACCACCAGCCTCGTTTTCCGGCCTCCGGAACTGCCCAGCAGGGACTGTAAGTTCTCTGCCCACACAGGAAGGCCCCAGCTGGGGATCTTCAAAGCTGGCTGCCGGAAGTCCCCAAACCCTATCATGTCCTGGTACCTCCTCCGTGCTTGCTGAGCGCAGACTCTGGTCTCCGATCAGGGCTCTGCTTCGAGCTCACTCCCTCCCTCATCCCTCTCTCGGACCCAGGGGAACCTTTGAGGTGGTAACATGCAATGACCCAGAGCAGGCTGGCATCAGGCAGGTAGGCAGCTGCGGGGTTGCACCTGTCATTAGAACACTGGAATGTTCGCGGTCCGAGGTTGATAGCTTAGATGCCTGAGTGCTTGTGGGTCCCACTCCATTGTCCTGACCACCCAATAATCCAGAAGGCGAGTGGTTAATTCTGGCCAGCAGAGCCCCCGAGAACCCTCCCTGCTTTACCCCTAAGCTGTATGTCTATTCTGATGCCCCTACTGGCTGGTAATGAGGTGAATGCCACCCCTGGTTAAGACCTAGGGCTCCAGAACCAGCCCCATCTGGGCTGAAGCCCTGGTCCTCCCTCCTCTGCGGTGATGATCAGGTTGCTAGTCTGTCTACGCCTCCACCCTTCCACCTGTGAATGGAGATAAACACCCGGCACACACACACACACACACACGGCCGCTTTGAGAGTCACACTAATAACAGTGTCCTGGTTTCCATCTTGCTGGTTCTTCCTACTCACACCTCGACTTTCTCTCCATGTCCTCAAGTCAACAGGGGGCCCACCTTGTCCTCCAGCTGTAAGCAGCCACACAGCAGGGGCTGCAGGAGGAAGGCAGGCAGGCCCTGCCTGAGGCTTTCTCTCTCTTGAACCACGCTACTGACGCCTCTGACCGCCCTGGCCTCTGCCTGCCTGGATCGACCGTTGCTTATTCCAGATCGGGACCGCTGGCTGCTTCCTCAGAGCAGCTCTGACCTCTTGCCACTCACACTCTGGCTACAGGCAGGGTGACTGCCAGCCCCTCAGTGCCTCGGTGCGAGTGAGAACAAGGTAGCCCTCTGGACACGCGTGCGCCTGGGTGATTGGCCCGCAGGCTGGATGTGAGGCCCGGCCCATCCTTTTGGCCACTCGCTTCTGTGCAGGGCACCTCCTACACACCTGTGTAAGGAGTCCCTGCTGGCGACACTGAAGAACATTAGAAAACAGTGCCAGTAGATTTGCAAATACTGGAATATATATATAAAACAAAAACAGCAACTGTGGTTTTCAGTCCAAGCTTCGCTTTACAACCAAGTGGCATGACTAATCAAGTGTTCTAAACCCTTCCTATCTGTGCTATAATCATTTGTTGACAGCCTACCATGTGCCAGGCTCTGAGGACCCAGGCTGACCTGTATCCTGTGTCAGAATGACCAGGACCTGAGGGAATGTGTCATTGAAGAGACAGGTAGCTACATAGACCCAGAGCTCAGTCCTGGACCAGTCAGGTGTCCGCATTGGGGTCGGGGGGGGGGGGGGGCAGGGAGGTCCATCTGGGGTGAAAACCAGAAACGGGTGAGTGGCCTTGAACAGGGGAGCCATACTGTCAGGGCGGGCCGAGCTCCAGCTGCAGCCCATCTTGGAGGGAAACTCTAGCGCTCCCACCTGCAAGCTGCCCGGGGGTCCCCCAGGCCCGGCGTTCTCCTTCTGTGAAAGGCGGAGGCTGAACCCAGGCATCTCAGTCCAGGGGTGCCCTGGGTCTGAGCCGCTGCCCATTTGGGAGTGGACAGCACACTCTCTGTACAACCCGGCAAGGGCAGCCTGGCGCGGACAGCGCGCTGAACCTGCGCGGGGCGTGCGGGGGCGCGAGCTCCGGCGCCGCGTGCGCCTGGAACAGAACCACCTTTTGTATGGTATTAATGTAGAAGTTTCACTGAAAAGACACCAGCTGTGGTCCTACCCAGGTTTATTCATATGGGACCTTCACTGGGTCAACTTAATACTTAACTACTGCTTATTATCCCATCAGTCTTCAGGGACAACCCATGATCTAATTGCCCAGCATTTATGTTGCTTGGTAACCACAAATAGAGAATAATAGTCCTTAAAGGGGCAGTGTGGAATTTCATGCCCCTGCAGTGAAGTACACTTCATTTCCCAGAGCACCCTGTGTTTTTTAATTCAGTGAATAAAAATGTGTAATGAATAATTAATTATGTGCTTGGAGGCACAATAGCTGCCTACTTTTGAATATTCATCAGTGGCATTATTAATTCACTAGAAATCCCAGGGAGGAACGGGATAGGCTTTTAGCCTAGCTGGAGGACTTAAAGATAATACTTTGCAGCATGCACAAACTTTGTTGGAGCCGACTTTTCTTTGGGAGATGCTTTCTGGGTAATTTTCCTCTTTTAAGAACATTTCGCTCTGGCCTGGATTCCCGTGGAGCTGGTGGGATGCAGAGACCACCAGTGACCATGAAAAAGGCCTACTCTCGACCCCCCACCTGGAAAGCACATTAATAACGGGACCCACTCTTCCCCCGCTGCCCCGACTGTGCTCACGGGAGCGAGAGGTCTGGCGACAAAGGCGCGAGTCCGTGTTTGCTTCTGGAAACGAAAGCAAAGAGAGTGTTTGACGGCTTTGCCCTTTCTCGCTTGGGGCCTCCTCCCGTCATGGAGATGGGACCACGGTCTCACCCCCTGCAGGCTTTGGGAGATTGAGCTGCTCCACACCAGGAGCTGGGCGCCTTGCATGGTACCCATGAGCTGAGTTTATGTCGGAGCCAGGGCTGGATCAGGGCTGGAGTCCTGGCCTCTAGGCTTCCTCATCCAGTTTTCCTAAACACAGCTGTCAGTGAGCGTCGTGATCAAGGGTCCCGCACTAAGTTTCCTCCTGCAGTTGCCCGTGATCTTGCATGAGGGTGTAACTCCTTACCCCACTTCCTCATGTAGCCTACGGATATGTTCCTGCCTCCCCCATATTTATTTCCTCTTTATTCCTTATTTATATGACCACTACATCCTGGAAGCAACTTGGATCCGGCTAAAAAAAAAACCCAAACATTACATTGCTATGCTTCCCTTGCAGCTAGAGGTGGTCATGTGACTAAGTTCGGGCCGCTGAAATGCATGGAGAAGTTGCTGAGCAGAGCTTCCGCAGGGTGTTCTTAAATGGAAGTGAAGAGGGGGTCCTGTTTGCAGGTCAGCCTTGCTTCTCTCCTCCAGCCTGCAATGTAGATGAGATGGTAGACGCTCTGGCAGCCATCTTGGACCATGAGGTGACCCTGAGGATAAAAGCAATGTGCTTGGATGTTGGGTAAAAAAACGAGAAGGAGCCTGGATCCCTCATGACCGTAGAATTATTATACTGGCCCAGAATTAGCTCCCTCTAGTCCTTCTTCACATGAGAGAGACATGACCCTCTAATTTGTTTAACCCCATCACTCTGGGCCCTTCTGCTGTGCACGGCTGGACCAGATCTCAAATCTAGCTCCCCAGTCTGGCGTTCTGTCATTGTTCCTGCTTTCTTTTTAGTTTGCTTAACGTTTGCTGATTCTGACAGATGTAAAAGGTCTTTCAAAAGTGAAAGTCTTAAATAATAAAATACAGCTTGTGTAGTCTAAGCAGAAGTAGGTGCTTTAAAAACAATGTGTGTAAGAAGGGCTTTAGACCCACTCTGTGTGTCTTCCGGGGAGCCCCAGAGTCTTGACTGGAAATAAAGAGGGTTCAGGCATCTCTTTGTAACTGGTTTGGAGGAGTTGTTTTCTGGGGACTTCAGTCAATAAAAGAATTATTTCATTCTCTTAAATGAGAACTTCCACAGTTCATCACATCTAAGGCGTCGTCAAATATTAGGTGTTCTGTTATTTTACATACCACCAAGGAAGAAACAAATTCTTTCAGTTATTACTGTAAAATGCATCCTGAATTCAGAAATGTTAAATGTGTGTGTGTGTGGGGGGGAAGGTGCTCTTTAGAATAAATGAAAACGGGTGCATAGTTAACTATACAGTTAACTTAAGCATAACGTTTCACAGCCAAGCACATCTACTCCACAGAAGTTTGCTCTTAACTTCCTGTCCCATTCTTGCTGAGAAATAGGTGAGACCCTTCTGGATCCCAAGCAGATTTTGTTCCACAAGGAGAATATGAGGAAGGAGACCACATTTTGGAGTTAGATCCTTATTGCTATTTGCAAAACATACCTGTGTCTGTACATATCAGATTACTCACAGCTTGCTTTTATCAATAGTATTCCTTGTCGCTCCCTGGTGATCCGGGGATTGGCTACTCCTCTCCAGTCTGCTCAGGAGAATGTCCCGCGGTGGTCATGCATGAGTAGATGTGGCTTTTCTGTGGTTAGGTCTGCCTTCCCCCTGACTTTGGACCACAGGTCTGTCTGAAGGTGTTGGCTGTGTTGTACCTGCATTTTGGCGATGGGAAGAGTTTCGCTGTACTTCTGTGCCAGGTGTCCTCCACGCCCTGGCCTGTGGGCCCTCGGCCCACAGGCTCACCTGCAGCTGTGGTGCACTGTTTAAAGCCCACCAATAGCTTCCCACCCGGAATCTCTCTTTTTCTTTGCCTTCTGGCTTGCCCCATCACCTCAGAAGTTGCTACACCTGTTCACCCAGTGGCGGATGAAGCCTCTGATGGTAAGTTTTGAGGCCTTCCCGGAGGACCCCCAGCAGAATCCAGCCCCAGCAGCCTAAGACGGTAACCCGCTCCTCAGCGTGAGGACTCCTCCCTTCCTGAATCATTTCCCCAACGTGTGTGTCCCCAGTTTGCTGCCCAAGTAAACTGCTTGCAACAAAGCCCTTCTGTCAGGATATGCTTTGGGGAGAACTCTGTCTCTCAGAAAGAGTAGCTTCCCGATTGGACTCCGGGCTGACAGCGGTTTCTCCCAATAGACAGGAAAGTGGACGTCGTATGAAAAGCCTCCCTTGTGCCTGCAGCGGAGGGGCAGTGACAGATTGTTTCAGCGATGGTCCCAGCCGGGCCGCACCTCCAGGAGTCCATGGCTTCTTCGTGCAATCCCCGCCCACAGGGGCTCTGGTGTGGGCTGTAGGACTCGCTTGGACCAATGAGACCTCAATAAATATGATGCCAGCAGGGGCGATACACATTTGCACCCCTGAGCTGGTTTTTTTGGAATATTTCTGTTAGCACACAGAGAAGCCCAGGCCAGCCGAGTGAAGGGTGAGATACCATGTTGAGGAGAGCCAATGCCCCAGCCAACAGCCAGCACCTACGGCCAGATGTGAGGGAGGCTGCAGCCAGGACCCGTCAGCTCAGGAGCCCACCTGCACCAGACTCAAGTTTATATCTGCCCCCCCTTTTTTTCTTTTTAAACACAGCTCAAACAAGCAGATTTTTAGCCAGGTGGAGCCTGCTTGCTTTACATGCTCTGAGAAGTTGCGCCCAACATCTGTTTGCCAGAGATAAGAGAAGCCTTGTGGCTATAAAGACCCCAAGTGGATGCTGTCCTTTGAAGCTCTGTGACCCAGCAACTCCCCTTCGGGCTGCTGAGCAACATCATCTAGGCACGTAAGACTCCTCTCCAATCCCTTCTGCCCCAGGAGTTCCTTTGCCCTCCTCCCCACCTCTCCTTCTGTCCTTGCTTCTGAACAGGGTCATGCTCTGAGGGACTTCTCTCACTTGCAAACCTGTCAAAGTGACACCCAAAGAACGCTCTGCGCACTACTGCCACCTTGTGGTCATGTTGTCCCCCACTTCTCCTCCCGCCCTCCCCTTCCCCAATCAGTCCTGAAATCCCTGGGACCACAGTGGGGAAGTCAGAACGGTGAGTTGTCCACCCTAAGAGCAGTTGGGGGCTGAATTCAGGCATGGCGGGGGAGGGGTGACCCAGAGCAAGATAGAGGGGTGTGGGTGAGAGCGAAGTCGGCTGGGGCCGCGGTGCGAAAGGCTATGTGGCCCGGGGAGCCAGTGTTGGGAGTAAAGAGGTGACAGGCAGTTGGTGTCATGAAGAATTGTTAAGGACTATGTTCTTCATGTGTTGTGACTAATGGCCTAAGTTCCTGTTTGGATGTCACTGCTTTCAATGGGACACTGTTTTGGGACCAGAACTTTTGGGTTTGGGTTTGTGTCCAAAACCCAATGTATAACCTTCAAATACTCTTTCTTTTATTTTTTTTATTTTTTTGAGCTCTCTATTCAAGAAATAACGTTTCCTAGATTTTCCTCTTTCCCCGCATTTTTGATGGCGAAGCAATGTATCTTAAGTGTACAGAAGCATCCGTGCGATCATGGCTTAAATGACGCTCATTTTCCTCCACAAAGTCACACTTTTATTAAAGTTTGCCAGGAAGCTAGGTGCCTGGATTTAGATCAATAAAGAGCTGCATTTTGTTCTTAGCCTGGGTGGAAACTAGAAGCAATATTAACATGTATCTTTTATTCCTGAGAGTATAACGTTGTGTTAATAATAATGGCAAGATAGCAGTGAACTCTGTACTCCAGACTTGTTCCCCATCCCCCTCCTTCTGTATCAAGTAGGGAGTGAGAGAGTCATGAATAATAAATACAGAGATAAGAGAATGAAACTGGGAAATCAATTTACTGCAAAATATTTGCATATTTTATTAAAAGAAACTGTGTATGAGACCCATACACAGGGTGGGATGATTTATATTTTGATTTGACTTGTGTACATTAAGCCTCTGGGAGGACCTTTCTTCCCCATCGGTGTCAAAGACTCGTGGGTGCGTTGGCTCTAGCCTCTTATTTTATAGAAAAGGAAACTGAGGTCTGGAGAAATTATATGGGTTGGTGGCAGAGTCATGGTTGACCTGGAAGAAGGTCCATTGTCCTAACATGGGAGGAACAGGATAAAGGCACAGAGTGAGTCACTTGAGGGTGTGTCTCTGTGGTCTTTCCCATCTTTGCTCAAAGTTAGGAGGACAAGAATCCTTGCCTCCTCTTCTCCTTATACAGACGCACATAAATACGGTTGTGTGAGCATCTGGACAGGTTTCTTATCTATTTGGGCAGAAACAATAGAAAGGACGAGTATACACAAGACACCCCACCCCCCACCCCTGTCCCATCCCTGCTCCAAGAACAAGTTATAGCAAACCTCTTTCTTCAGTGAGATGGTGGGTGTGAGCAGGCTCTCTTCTGCCAGCTTCAGACCCTTTCCACTACATGACAAATGTTTCAAAGAGTTATGTCCCTGGTGGCTGCTGTTGGTTGTCTGATAATATACCTCAAGTTTGTGTCTGCTGCCTTCTTAAAACCAGGAGGCGTGTGATGATCAGTATTGCCGTTCATGTCATCCTCAAGAACACGGTTCCATTTGAAGGCTCCCACTCTGAGCTGATCTTCCAGACTCTCCTCCTCCCTTTCAGCTGCTACTCTCCAGGCTCCCCCCCGCCCCCCGTGTTCAGGAGCCCCCCAACTCTCCTGGCCAGCTCTCTCTCCCATTTCCCACAGAGGCTCTTCTTAACCTTCCCGCTGTTCTACCCCTCTTTCCCCGTCGGAAGATGGCCGTGCTTGCTGCTGGTGGGGTGCCTACGCAGGCGTGGCCATTAGACTGCCTGCCTGCTCCTGGCACAACACCCAGTACGCTGCACGTTTGCCAAGTGGTTGAATCACTAAAGCAGCAGTGCGAGGAGGTGTCAGCCCAATGGAGCAGGGATTCTATCAAAGTGAGCAGTTAGTGTCCCCGCATCTAAGGGTCGGGGGAAATAGAAGAATTCATTTGGGAACTCCTTATTTCGAGAATGAGAAGGCTGCAATGTAGAGTTAGCTATCCACATGACTTGGAAAATATCCCACCCATCCGTCCATCCATGCATCCATGCATCCATTCACCCATCTGATCAATTGCTCACCCTTATCCCATGAGCCACCACTCAGCGCCCAGCCTGAGCTGGGAATCATGCCGGGCTCTGAGAGTACAGGCACAGTGAGAGGTACGTCCTGCCTGGGGAATGCTGGCAGTCAGGAAAGAAGCCTGAGTAACTAACCCAGCAGGGCACAGACCTTAATGAGGCACAAGGTCCAGGGGAGCCCAGAAGAAGGAGATTTCACTCCAGGTGAGGCAGGTGGTCAGGGAAGAGGGTGGAGCTGGTGCTCAGGTTAGGAAGGTGAATGAACGTGTTAAAGACAGAGAGAAAGGAAGAACAGAGGGCTTGTGCGGGGCAGGGGAAGCCAGAGGGGCCAAACCACAGAAGGGTCTGAAGATGTCTGAACCTTTGCGACTTTCTACCTAGAACAGAAAAGCCAGTGGGGGAATATGCTTTAGCCCAGCCAGCCAGTTTCCATGATGCCACCGGGGCTCAAGTCCTGGGCTTGTCGAGCACCGTATCCTTCTTCTGCTTCCCGGACCCATTCCTTCTTCCACTCGTGCACCTGCTGCCTTCTGGGCGCACCGCCTCTTCTCCTTTGTGTGCATTCTGAGAGGAGCTGTCTGTCAAAGGGCCCTTCACGCTACTAGACAAGGCATGGGCATGTGACCCAGGCTCAACCAATCAGATTTCCCCTTGAGATTCTTGAGCAAATCTGACAAAGGATCAATGGAGGCTGGTTCCGATTTATCCCAGAAATGGCCTTTGCTGCCTGCATTGCCAGAGCCGCTCTGGTTCTGTGACTGCGTGTCTAGTCCGATTTCCTTTCACTGCTGTGAGTGTCCCCCTGTGTGGACCCGCATAGGCCGACCTGTCTCGCCTAGTCTCCACTTCCCCGTCTGTAGAGCGGCACAATAATCCTACCTGAATGTGCTGCTGTGACGATCGCGTGAGTCAGTGGGTGAATGTATTCTGCAAACTATCGCGGGGCTTTCAGTGACCACTAGGGGCTCCTCAGGAGTAACTAGCCTAATCTTAGCCTCTCCCGTTTTGGGATTAGGCTAGTTGCTCCTGAGGTGCGCCTAGTGGTCACTGAAAGCCCCGCACGCACCAGAGGGTTTCAGATGGGCCTTGTGAGAGCACCTAGCTGCTTCCCACCAGTGGCTCTATGTGAAATGGGTTGCGGAGGGAGCCCGGGGGAATAGACTCTGCTGAACCCGTGGTTTTCCATGCTGCTCATTAAAAAGAATTTCTAAAAATAGGCTCAGGTCAGAGAAGGTGTCCCAGACAGGAACGTTTTTCTGAGCTTGACCCAAATCCCTGTGACCTCATTCTCCAGCAGCCTGGCCGCCAGGGGAGAAGACCCGACCGGGCTTAGCCTCCGCACTCATTTTCTGCCACGAGGGAGGTCTGAGCCCTTTCCCTGCACATCGGGGATGGACCCCCCACCCCCCACCCCCAACCACAACCTTCTAGAATGCTGGAGCCCGCGTGGCCGCCAGCATCTGGTCCACCAGGCTCGTAAACAGCTTCTAACAGCAGGGAGGTTATGGGCTTGGGTCTGATGGGCTCGCCCGCCACGTGTCCTGGGTTCCTTCAGTCTGTGCCTCTGGTCCAGGCTCCTCTCCTGAGTCTCAACGCTGTGCCGGCAACCGCCTGATGGACATTTCTCCTGGGTGGTTTCTAAACTCGCCCAGACACAATATCACCCCCTACCCCCACCCCATTCCCACACTCTGCTTCCTCTCCCCACCGCCTTCACCCACCCACATGCTCAAGCCTGGCACTCGGAGTTCTCTTAGCTCCCCAGGATAGAGGCCTTTTTGGTTGTTGTAACTTAAAAGATGCTCTGTGCATCGTGGGTAGAGACCAGGAATGCTGTTGACAGCCCCTGCTCCCTGTCCCTCTCTAGCTGAAGACTTAACCAGCCACCCCTGAGTCAATAGTACCAGGCCAGGAACCCTGGTCTAGAACAAGTCTCTTCTCTCTGGGCCTCAGTCTCCTCATCTGTGACATGGAGGTGGCAGTCTGTACCACTTGATGCCTATGGTCCCTTAGAGTTTCTGTGACCTAATTGTGTCTCTGGCTCGGGAGTGACTCAGAGGCTCTGCCTCACTGACTTCCTGCCCCTGTGACACCAGGGACCCAGTATAGCATCTCCAGTGCCAGGGTACCCACGTAATGTGGCACTCAGCTGGAAGATGCCAGCAGGAGGCTTTTTGTAGCGACAGGCACTAGAAAACGCCACACTGGAAGGCAGACGGTCTCAGCCCCCAAACCCTTCTTTTGTTTGTCTGTTTTCTTGTCTCCTCTTTAAATAGGGCACAGTGGCTTTTGCATTTGCATAGACTTTGGCTAATGGGACCTTCTCATTAGGCTGTCATATGAGCACGGACCCAGCCACTTGTTCTAACTCCAGCAGGTTCCAGCTTTGGTTGTTTTCTTCCTCTCTCCCTCCCTCCCTCCTTCCTTCCTCCCTCCCTCCCTCCCTCCCTCCTCCCTCCCTCCTCCCTCCCTCCTCCCTCCCTCCCTCCTCCCTCCCTCCCTCCCTCCCTCCCTCCTCCCTCCCTCCCTTCTTACTCCCTCCCTCCCTCCTTCCTTCCTCCCTCCTTCCTCCCTCCCTCCCTCCTCCCTTCCTCCCTCCCTCCCTCCCTCCTCCCTCCTCCCTCCCTCCCTTTCTGCAGGTAAGAGTTGGTGTCCGAGTCCCCATCCCTCTGCTTTCCCATCCACTCCAGGATTTCCTTAGGCCCCACCTGGGCTGTGCGCCTGCGTCCCACCAGACCCTCCTGTTCCAGTCTTCCACTGTGTTCTTCCTCATCTGCTTGAGTCAGATCCTGACCCCACCACTTCTTCCTTGTGATGTGGTGGCCGCAGAGGCAACCCTCCCACAGGTCATTTCCAGAGAGCCTGCTGTGGGCAGGGCCATCGGCTGATAGCTGAGGACTGCTGCACCGTCAGGTCCTTGGCAGTGCTCGCCCCAAGGACATGCCCTCCTGCCCCGGCTGTTCGCAACCAATGACCCAGCTCAGCGGGTGGTGGAGCTAGACCACTGCTACCCCCCACCTCCCCAGTGGGCTGCCTCTTATAGGCAGCATGCTCTGGAGACCCCAGGCTGGCTGCCCTGCAGTGTGAGGCTCCTCCTCCCATCCTCCCCCCTCCCTCTTCCCTTCCTTGGGTGCCAGACCCACACACCAGTCTGAAGGCTTTTCCCCACACTCCCGCTCCCTCTCCCTGCCGTCCTTCCTGCCACCTGCCACCTGCCACTTGGAGGACCTGCACTGACCCACCTGAGCAAGTCAGTGAAAACCCCGGAGTCTGCTTTCTTGTTGGTAAAACAGGGAGGCATCAGATCCGCTGTACCTCACGAGCTTATTGGGAGAATCAAACGACAAAACCCACATGTAACGTTGTATACCACTCGGCTGTGTGAATAGTATGCGCTATTGCTTCCAGCAAAGCTCACTGGTTCTTGTGTCCCATGTTCACAGGAACCCTTTAAGGCCTGTCACTGATAGACGAGATGCCACTGAGGTTTTTGTTAGACTGTTCTCAGTCACGCGGGCCTGTGTCCCGTTTGGAACCCAGAGCCCTCCTGCCACACGCCAGCAGCTGTCTCCTGCCTCCCTGCTTGCAAGCACCAGGAGGGTCTCATCGGGTTTCCAAATGCCGGCGGGCGAGCAGAGACTGCCTGGCCCCCACTGGAGGACCGCTGTGCTGAGCAGTTGGCTAAGCTGCTGGCGGGTGCCCCCCCCCCAGCACTTGTGCTTCAGCTTGAGCCTTCCAGGACCAGTACCCTGACTCTTTTATGTCCTTCTGTCCTTTAACGCTTGCGCCCCCCCCCCAATATACCTTACCAGCTGCCTCATTCCTTGATGGAATGAGATGGTGCAGGAAAAAAAAAAAACTAGCAAAATCATCCGCACACCTTCTGACGCTGCTCAGATCACCCCCACCAGAGGCCGCCTACTTTACGAGCCGGAAAGCCCACCCTGGCCACGGGCAGCAGCTGCAGCTGGTGGTGACTTCTGTCCCCCAGTTTCCTCACTGCCCACGTGGTATGGAGTCCTGCTGTTTACCTTCTCCGGCGATCTCATTGCCTTTGATTTTGACTCATGGCGTCCCCTAGTAGCCAAGTGTTGGGCAGATAAAATATATTATGCTCACTTTGTTAAAGATGGCGCTGCCCACATGGAAGTTCGTTGATATTAATGTGTGTTCTGGAACAGGCTGTGGGCAGGCCAGGTCGTTATAGCCTAAGGCTTAGTTTAAGAGTAAGCTCTTCTCCACACCCTTGACTTATTGGATAATGTAGGGTGGTGCACTCTCCTGAGGAATCCCATTATGCCTCAGATGGGTGGCTTTGTATCAGAGACTTCCTTGTATGTATAATTGGATTAAAGGTTTGGATTTTCTAGGCTATAAACTGGGGCAGTCTGGGAGCTTGATCTCTCTCTCTCGGTTCCTGGGTTCCTGAGATTAGTATTAGAGAGGAGAGCAGATTAAGGCCATGTGGAGGAGAAGTAGCCAAGATGGCAGAGTGTTGAGGAAGAAGCCAGTTTGTTAAGAGTTTGTGCTGGAGGAGATGGGAAACAGAGGTGAATAAGTCTGGTGAGCTAGAAACCTTTGATTCTAGGAAACTCGGATAAGTCAGTAGCTTTGTGAGCACTGAATGTGTGGGTTTTGGAGTCCAGTGTGTGTTTTTGCTTGCCCACCGGGTGCAAGCTAGAATTAAAGCTGATGGCTCACCAGTTTTTGGCTCCGGTGTTTCATTGCCATCTGTCCGAATCCAGTGCGAACCTGCATGGGTCAGGCGGCTGTGATCCCGGCCTTGACTACTGGCTTTACACCAAGCAACCTTGGGAAACTCACTTCACCTTCTAAGTTCCTTAAGTGTCAGGTGAGGAGCCTAGTGCCTGCCTGCCCCACTTGGAGGGTTGCTGGAGAGTGGCCAAGAAGCAGTGTCCGGGATGGCATCCTGTAAAGCCAGTAGTCAAGGCTGGGATCACAGCCACCTGACCTGTGCAGGTTCACATTAGATTCGGACAGTCGGTAATTGTTGGGCAAATAAAATATGGTGTGCTCACTTTGTTAAAGATGGCGCTGCCCACAAGGAAGCCCGTCACCCAGGTGATATTATTTGCCCTTATGCTTGGGATGGGTGTGGGGAAAAGGCTGTAATGTAAGCAGGCCAGGTTGTTATGGCCTAAGGCTTGGCTTTAAGAGTAAGCTCTTCTCCACACCCTTGACTGATTGGATGATGTAGGGTGGTGATGTAGGGAGGAATCCCATTATGCCTCATATGGGTGGCTTTGTATCAGAGACTTCATTGTTTGTATAATTGGATTAAAGGTTTGGAGTCTATGCTATAAAATGGGAGAGAGCAGTAGCTTGATCTCTCTCTCTCTCTCGGTTCCTGGGTTCCTGAGATTAGTATTAGAGAGCAGAGCAGATTAAGGCCATGTGGAGGAGAAGTAGCCAAGATGGCAGAGTGCTGAGGAAGAAGCCAGTTTGTTAAGAGTTTGTGCAGAGAGGAGATGGGAAACAGAGGTGAATAAGTCTGGTGAGCTAGAAACCTTTGATTCTAGGAAACTCGGATAAGTCAGTAGCTTTGTGAGCACTGAATGTGTGGGTTTTGGAGCCCAGTGTGTGTTTTTGCTTGCCCACCGGGTGCAAGCTAGAATTAAAGCTGATGGCTCACCAGTTTTTGGCTCCGGTGTTTCATTGCCAACTGTTCGAATCCAATGCGAACCTGCACGGGCCAGGCTGCTGTGATAGTGACCGCGACTACTGGCTTTACAGTAATGAAACACAGGATCTAAGAACTGGTGAGCCATCAGCTTTAATTCTAGCTTGCACCTGGCGGGCAAGCAAAAACACACACTGGGCTCCAAAACCCTCTCATTCAGTGCTCACAAAGCTACTGACTTATCCGAGTTTCCTAAAATCAAAGGTTTCTAGCTCACCAGACTTGTTCACCTCTGTTCCCCATCTCCTTCTCCAGCACAAACTCTTAACAAACTGGCTTCTCCCTCAGCACTGTGCCATCTTGGCTGCTTCTCCTCTCCTCCATGTGGCCTTACTCTGCTCTCCTCTCTTCTACCTCAGGAACCAAGAGAGAGATCAAGCTACTGGTCTCTCCCACTTTATAGCATAGACTCAAAACCTTTAATCCAATTATACAAACAAGGAAGTCTCTGTATAATGGGATTCCTCAGGAGAGTGCACCACCCTACATCATCCAATCAGTCAAGGGTGTGGAGAAGAACTTACTCTTAAAACTAAGCCTTAGGCCATAACGACCCGGCCTACCCACAGCCTGTCCCAGAACACACATTAATATCAACGAACTTCCATGTGGGCAGCGCCATCTTTAACAAAGTGAGCATAATATATTTTATCTGCCCAACACATCCTGTTTGCAAAAATGACCATGGTGTTTCCCCAACCCCTATCCTCACGATACTCTGACTTTCACTCCTTTCATTGAGTCAAGTCCATTTATCGACCCCTGAACCTGGTTTTGTGACATGCTTCAACTCACAGAGTAGAGCAGAAATGATGGCAAGCTCCCTCTGAACCTTGGCCTCAAGGGATCTTGCAGGTTGCCACTTGGTCCTGTGGATCCCTGCTTCTGCCGTGGGCGTGCTCCAGGTCTGGCCTGCTGGATGATGGGGGAGCACACAGCAGAGATGCGCCATCCTGGGGAGCACCCTGGACCAGCCAGCCCCTAGCCAACCTTGAAGTAGAGTTCAGGTGCAGGAGTGAGCCCTGCCGAGACCAGAAGAAATACCCCACGGAGCCTGGTCTAAACTGCCCATCCATGGGATCAGAAGCAAAATAAATGGATGCTATTTGAATACGTTGGGGCGTGTTGTTACACGGCAAAAGCTGACTGATGCACTTGACATAGAAAAGAGGAAAACCGAGTGGCATTGAGGCTGGCCATACCTGATGCTGGGGTAAGGCTTTGGGGGCAGCTCTTGAGGAGGTACAAAGAAGGAGGTGAGAGTATAGACCCGGCCTTGCCCCTCTGCATCCTCAGGGCACATAGGAAGTGCTGAGCCGTTGGGGCTCAGATGTTAGGAACCAAATATTGCATGTAAGCAGAAAAAAAAAATGGCAGCCTGGATCTAAGGTTGTTATTTATAGCAAAAATTTAAACAGGGATATTCTGTCAGTTTTCTGAATTACTGACAGTTGCAGAAATGTTAATACAAATCTTTATAAGACTGGCCAGATGTTCAATATTAAACAAGCATCTGTTTTGTATAAAAGACTTTTTAAAGCCACCCGCACACTGTTTCTCTCTCTCTCTCCCCCCTCCTCACCCCCATGCCCTGATCCCATGATGGCTCAGGGCAGTAGCAGAGGCCGATTGCCTCCGCTCTAGTTTTATTTAGCCTCTGAATGCCTGTGTCCGCGGTGTCAAAAATACACCCCCAAAATAAACCCAAGCAAGGTTAATGATGGCCTTTCTGGTGTCATATTCTGCACTTTACGTGTTGTGGTAATTACTATCATTAGGGCTGTAAGAATGTCTGCTTATCTTTCTTAATCACACACTACGAAGAAGCACTTCTGAACACGTATCTATTATTTAATCAAAATTCACAGTAATTGGCGTCTGCGCCCCACCCGGACTGTGTTTATTTTCTGTTTGCGAGGGGGAGGGCTGCCTCCCAGGAGAGAGGGGGCCCTGCGTCCATCCCCACTTTCATCACTGTCCTTGCGTGTGACACTCGGGTGCTATTAATATCAGAGACACCAAACACATGTTATCACTTCCCACTCACCCCACCCTTCTTGCTGGAATTCTAGGAAAAGCACTTTCAGGAACAAATACAGGGTGAGGGCGCGTGGCACTGATGAACCCCGCTGGCCGGGAGAGGGGATTTGGTTGAGACCTTTAGGGACAAAGAGCCAAGCGGGACAAAGACCCCAATGGGGGCCCTGCGATGGCTACCTGGCAGCACGCCCACTTCTCTGGAAGGAACTCACACTCAAAGAGGCCCCCTCGTCCCATTTTACAGACAGGCAAGCCGAGGCTCAGACGGAATCACGTGCTGAGGGCTGCCGAGCGCAAGCTGGAGCTTGAAGCTAACCGCTCGCTTGGTTCTAATGTCCGTGGGTTCATCATAAAGCCACACACGCTTCCCAGCCGGCTCCGGCCACGGTGGCCACCGGCCTGGGATAACTGCTGAGCACGTGAAACGGGGATTTCCAAGTCACGGTCCGGAAAGCGGCCCGAAGTATCCGTCAAACAAGAAATTTTTTGATATAGATTTCATGTTGAAATGATCCTCGTGTGGCTCTATTGGGTTTAATGAAATCTATACTTGAAATTAATTTCACTTGTTTCTTTTTACCTTTTAAAACATCCCTACTAGGAAATTGGAAATCACATCTGAGGCTTTCATTTGGGGTGCACATGATGATTTGATTGGACGGCGCTGTCCCAAGCGGGGAGCTTGTGTACGTTGTCAACGGTCCATCTTACTGCTGTAGGACAGCGGTTCTCAGCTGGGGAGTATTTGTCCCCCGGGAGACATTTGGCAATGTCTGCATCAGTTTTGACTGTCCCTACTGGAGGTAGGGTGTTGGGAGACTACAGGCATCCAATGGGCAGGCGACAGGGACTCTGATCAGTGTCCTCGGGGTACAGGGCAGCTCCCCCGCCAAGGTGCTAACAACATTGCACTTGAGAAACCCCGGCGTAGAGTCATTACTGGTGTAGTTCATTCTCCTTCTGAAGGTCCCCAAGGATGTCACCGGTGCTTTGAGAGAAAGAGGAACAGTGGCATGATGCTGGCTGTTATTCTTCCTGCATTTCCCTTGTGGACACTCTCCTCCCTGATCATTTCCCCCCAAAGAATTAGAAACCCATGTCTGACCATATTTCCACACATTTCTGCCACACGGTTGACGTCTTTTGCCACCATGCAGTGGTGGCCACATTTTCACGATGGTGTTTTCAGGTAGCAACGGCCTTCCTCCCACATGGGGGTGTGCAGCTAGCCCCCGGGAGGGATGAAATGCTGTCCGAATGGAGCATGTCTGGCTGGAGGAGGGCAAAGGTTGTTTTGGGGAGAGAGGAAGAAACGGTGATGGGCCGGACCACATGGGGCGCAGGCAGCCAGCCCTCGGCAGAATTCAGGAGAAGAGCGTTATACTTGACATGGGCCCCATGCGGGGAAAAGGCCCGAGAGAATGAGCTGAGCCTGGCTAGGGGCACCTGCAGCAGTGAAAGTGACCCAGGTGTGTGGCAGGTAAAGAAAGCCATTCTGCAGCAAGGGGCCCAGTGCCCTGGGTCCTCTGAATAGCCAAGGTGGCCGGGGGCTCTCGGATGACTTAGGCAAACCCACGGGGACCTGACAAGTGGTGCCAGAGCCAGGAATGCAGAGCAGAGACAAGCCTTTCCATGTTGAGCAGGGCTGGTGGGTGTTGGGGGTGGGGGATGCTCGGGTGTGGGGGTGGGCTTCTGGGAACAGGCTTCCGGCAGCAAGCAGAACAATAACTTGGCTCCAGTCTTGGGCCTGAATGTAGCCCAGGAGAGTGTGGCCAGGGATAGGCATTTGTGATAATTGTGTCACTGGCACAGAGCTAGGGCCACTGGCTCAGGTGTGTAAGAAATACCACCCTTACAGCCAGCGAGATGCCTGTGGCCTTCTCCCGACAGGTCTATGCTCCCCATCAGGAAGGTCTGGGAGCGGCTGATCCAGCCAAGATGGCATTTCTGGCCCTCCCTGGCATCCAGCTGGTGATAGATACTGGAACGGCTTTCACATACCTGGCCCCTACTTATACCCCAGTGGCTCTGAGGGCTGGGGGTGGGGGTGGGGTAGAACTGACCTCTGGGTTAGGGTCACCGGCTGAGGGCACCAGGAAATGGCCATTCAAAAAGCACCAACGACACGGCCAGCTGTGTGTTCTGGCCCTGGGACAACAGAGGAGGCTGCGACCCAGCTTTGAGCCCATAGCTGGTGGAAGAAGAGAGCATCAGAGAATCAGAACGGTCACCTTGATGGACAGTGCCCCCGGCGCCAGGCAGGACTCTCGGAGCCAGGTGGCAGCCCAGCCATCCCTCCCACGAGCTTGCCAGACCATTTCAGCTCCGCAGAAACTTCCGTCTCAGTCCCACAGATCCCTGGCAAGGCTGAACAATTTGCCCAAAGCGATAGACCTGGGATACTGGTCCCGGCAAACTGGCTCCCGGGAGCCACGCTGGCCACCCCCGTGGCCACCACTGTGCGACGCTGCTTCTCGGTGCAGAGAAGGAAATACAGCTTCCCCCACCCCCAAAAGGAAAAAAGAACTATGCTTGATCTCCCTCCCTATTCTCTGGCAGAAATGTCTACATGCCCTCGACTGTGTGCTGTAGAATTTTGTTAGGACGGAAGGGATAAATGTTTATGCACGTTCATTGGTTGTAAGGAAGATGAGGCTGTATTAGGTTTTGTAACAGTCGTAGTGGTGGTGTCCCAAACAAACATTGCGTTCTCTCTTATGGGTCTGTGGCTGAACTGGGCTTGACCAGGTTTCCGTCCAGACAGGTCCAAGGGCCCCAGGACCCAGGCTGAGGTGGGCACGGACCACCTGGGTAATGCTTTTTCTGTTGCAAATGGTGGCAGTGCGAGGGTTTCTGAGAAGGCATGCTCCTCAAAGCCCCCACCAGGGATTGTCCCCTCACTGACCTACTTGCTCATTCATTCTAAGAACTCACGAAGACCTGCCATCATCACCTAAATGTGTTAACAATAAGAAAAATAAACTTGGTTTTATGATTTTTTGCTTTACCTTTAAAGACAGAATTCTGATCACATATATATTTTTTTCTTCATTACATGAACTGTTGGTTCCTGACCTCAGGGGACAGTCTTAGTGGTCCCTTGCTGCTTCCCCGGGTGGGGACATGTGCCGTAGCCTTCATCACTGCATTCCTCTGGGTGCTGCCCGGGGCTGTGTGATGATGTGGCTTCTCATACCCCGCTCAGCCCTTCGGTGATGCCCCAACCGGGGCAGAGTCAGCACGCTTTGGGGCCAAGGTCATGGGAACGGTGCGTCCAGGCCCCGTTGGTGGGAGGGGACCTATTCCCGGTTGAGTTCATCCTCCGTTGTGCGACATTACAATGCCATGACATGCTCCGTGTCACGCCAAAAAGAACGCCCCAGGATACGAAAGCTCAGACATTGCTGCTTAATCATGACCCGCCCAATAGCATGTGGGCTGTGATTACAGTCTGGGGGAGTCAAAATACAGCCCAGGATGGGGGGATTGTTAAAGTGATTGAAACATGGAAATGAATCTGAGCAGAAAGGTCTAAATCTTACCTGGGTTAGCATTATTGTTATAATAAATAATCACAATAATCCCATACATTTTATAGCTTACAAAATCCTTCTTATACATTACTTCATTTGACTAGGTTGGGGTGAATAAATCTTAGGGCTTAATTTCTCTTAGAAATATCAATCTCCCGTCTAAACTCCACCCGGCTGCCTTTCTAATGGTTCCCAAAGCACAGCTTCCTTATTCATTCCCCAGCTCAAAAACTTTTTAAGAACTTGCTGTGTCTAGAGAATGGACTCCCACCTCCATACCCTGGCACCCCAGACCTGGTAGGACCCGGCCCGAACCGCTCCTTCCAGCCATGCCCTCCAGGCTCTGCCAGAGCGCACCTGGCCTTCACCCTGAAGCGCGGCCCCTCCCGCCCCCTGGGTGCACAGGTCTGGTTCTTGTGCTGGTGGTTTTGCCCAGGCAGCGCCCACCCTGGGGATCCCTTCCCTGACCTTTTCCTACGCACATGGCCATGCCCAGCTACCTTGCAAGGTGCGGCCTTCAGACAGACACGTTCTTACGTCCCCCTGTGGGCAGGGACCTCTTGCCTCTGGGCTCTCTGAGCACCTCTTCCACCGCCATCAGGCCTGCCTGCCCCGTGATGGAACAACCGCGGACACGGCTTGCCTCCTGCACTTGGCAGTCAGTAACTCGGGGCGGAGTGGACCCTCCCCACCCAGCCAAGGGTCTAGCCCAAGAGTAGGCAAAACGTTTTCTGGAAAGGCCCAAATAGACTCTACTTTAGGCTTTCTGGGCTGTGAGGTCTCTGTCGCGGCGGTCAGTCCGGCCGTTGTATACTGACGGCAGCGGCCGCCAAAGTACGGACAGCCGGCACGGGCGTGTTCCAGAAGGGCTTTATTTACCTACACTGGCTCCGAGCTGGACTGGGCCCACGGTGGCAATTTGCTGGCCCCCTGGCTCAGCCAAATGTCTAGGAAAGGTGTCACATAAATGTTTGTTGACTGGTGGGTGGATGGTTGGTGGATGCATAGAAGAGAGAACAACGTCCAAGGCTTTGGGAATTGGGTTGGCCCGCCACAGAGAGCCGGGGCCAGAGCCCCGTTACCACGTAGCAGCTTGCACAAGAGGGATAAAGAAAAAGAGTAGTCTGTGTTGGGTGGGGACACTCCCACACTAGGAGGGGCCTGGTGTCATGGAAGGAGCCCTGGGGACACAGCAAGGCCAGCCTGACGGGTCAGTGATGTGGGGAGTAGCCAGCACAGAGGGTGGGAGGCTGACCCAGCCCTGGTCCAGGACCCCGCCCTGTCACCCTTTTGCGTAAGAAGGCTGTTATCTCAGGGTTTCTGTTTGGGCAGTGTGGATACTGAGTAGAATCAGGCCAGGTTGTTTCTTGTTTGTCTTTAGTCAGCCCAGAGCCAAGAGGGTGGCTTCAGATAGTCTGGGGACCCAGGCAGGAGCTGGGTCCTGAGGCACCTTGTCAGTATGACCAACATCACCTCCTACAAGGAAGGAGCACAGAGCCCTGGGCCAGCCCCTCTCAGGATGAGGCCCGACACCTACTTAACCCTTTGCTGTGCACAGGAGGGCTGCCCTGCAGCTCACCTTGCTATAGCCTCTCTCACCAACTCTCCAAGCTAAGCAGCCGTTACAATTTTTTTCCACGGGAAGCTGCATGGAGAGCTTGCTCGGGACCGCAAAAGGTAGAGCTGTCTTCTCTTCTCTGATGGAAGCCAAGCTGAAATGGAACCCAGGCAGCCTGTCTCCAGACTGGAGCCCCCCAAAGTTGAGCATTGCTGCCCAGGGTGGGGCCACCTCCCTAAGTTCCTTTGCCATCACAGCATAGCCTCGTCCACTGAAACACTGGTCTTTCCACGGAACCTCCCTGCGCAGGTGAGCCCTCTTTCGAAGGGCTGAGGCTGATAGGTGCAGGCGAAGAGTTAACTGAGGGCCCACATCATAAAGAAACGTGAGTGGCTACAGCAGGCCCAGGGTGGGTGCAACACGGGGTTGGCAAGCCAGACAGGTGGAGCCATTAAGAATTTCCAAGCTGAAAGTGGACTATGTCTAGATCTTTCCCAGGTAACTAAGACCTGGATCATCACCTGAATTTCTTTCTCCTCCTTCCATATGAACATATAGGTAAAAGGAAGATAAAACCCAAATCTCTCTCTATTTTAAAGATTTTATTTACTGATTTTAGAGAGAAAGAGGAGAGAGAGAGATGGAGGAATGAGAAGTATCAACTCATAGTTGCTTCACTTTAGTTGTTTATTGATTGCTTGTCGTATGTGCCTTGACCAGGCAAGCCTAGGGTCTCGAACCATCGACCTCAGTGTTCCAGGTCAACACTCTATCCACTGCGCCACCACAGGTCAGGCAAACCAAAATTTCTTAAGGAGAAATAGCAATAGAGTGATAGTATAATCTCTCACCCGTGGTTCTTTGAATAAAAAATCCTTCTTTGGACATAAACCTCCTGGTTGTTTTCCAAACATGCAAAGACATAGAGGAGAACTTTAAGAAGTTGAACATGGAGTGCAAAGTTTTATTTTTTTATTTTTGTCAGATGGGTAAGCTCCCATCCCTACCCCTTAAGAACATTGGGAAAACAGCTCGAAATGAAACGATCCTGTTCAAAATGGAAACAAAATGCAACACAACAAGTTGAAGGCTGCTTCTGGTCATCTTCCTTTTCCCAATTCTTTTCTTTTTAAAAGAAAAAGAAAAATAATGATCAAGTTGGGACATGAAGCATGAGCTCCCAAAGAGGAACTCAAGCGGGGGTGGCTGTCATTTCCCTTGGTGACTCTAGGAGAGACGGTAAAAACAAAAGCATCCTCCGGGTGGAAGGGGCAGCCCCACTCAAGAATCCCCCTTCTCTGGAGGATTCACTAATCTCCGATGACTTCCTTCACTTCCCAAGCCTCACCTCACCTCTCTTTCTCTCTCTCCCCCCCACCCCCGTTTCAATGTTTAAAGCCCTGTCCCCTCCCAACTCTCAACATTTTTAAAATTCTTAATGATGCAACCTGTGGTTGCCGTGGCAACCGATTTCCTTGCTAAGGAGGAAGAGGAGGAGGAGGAGGAGGAAGAGGAAGAGAAGGAGGAGGAGGGGGGGAGGAGGGGGGGAGGAAGAGGAGGAAGAGGGGGAGGAGGAGGAGGGGGAGGAGGGGGAGGAGGAGGAGGAGGAGGGGGAGGAGGAAGGGAGAGAGGCCCGTGATGGAGCTGCCCCTGAAACCGCACATAATTTCCCTTTCCTTTTGGAATTAAGTAGGCTGTCTTCAAGCGCTCCATGGTGGTTTTCCCTGCCCCCAAAGAACACGAGTCCTGTGGACCGCACTGCCTAGTGTCACAGGCTCCTTTATAACTTCCTTCTCCGCTGGCGCATGGGCTATCCCTCTGGGCGAACGAGGAGAACACCCTCTCGTTACTCCCCTTTTGTCAGTGCGAGAGATGCTTCTGGTGAAGCCTAACCACGTCCGATGGGTGGTGCCCGCTCTCATCTGTTAACTGCTTTTGGTTTTCCGTTCTTAAAAACAACCATGTTTCTTTCTCCTTGAATCTCGAGGACCGCTTTGTAAACTGCAGTCAGAACACAGAGAAGATATTTGGGCCCTATGGTCCACACCGATGTCACCCTGTGAGGACTGAGTGGGAGCTGTCCCCTCTTCTCCTACTGCCCTGCGGCTTCCCAGCTATGGCTGAGGGCCAGGCGCTTCCTCTGAGTGGGGCCTCTCTCTGTCTCCCAACACCTGGAACGAACCCAGCCTGCCTCCCATCTCCCGCCGGATGCCCCACAGCACTGAGCCTGCACTTCCTGAGGCCTGGGTGGTCTTTCATGCCATGCCAGTGTGGTACACTTCCTGCCTCAGTTTCCACATGCACGATACCTGCCATGCAAGAGAGCTCAAAGCACAAACGAGTTCTGTGGTTCCACGGCTCCTCAGGAAGGTCAAGAACATTAATGAAGGGATTGGGATCTGGAGCGAGGAAGGCTCTGGGCAGAGGCTATGGCTTGGAGAGTTAGGCTGAGTGGAGGAGCAGGTGGGCAGGGGAGCAGAGAGGGTCCCCAAGTCCCTCCCACCACAGGGCACCAGCTTGGGCAGTCCCCGCTCGGCAGGAGACAGTCTAACCTTCAAACTGAGCATAGGACCTGATTGCTTCTTCTGGACATTCTGAGCACCGAGACAGTCTTTGTGACTTCCAAGTGAGCTTAGGGCAGGATATCACCTAAGAATGAGCAGAAATGTTAGGTTAGGTAGCTGGTTAAACTTGAGCCGGGACAGGCAAAGAACGGAAAGGGATGAATTGCCCCCATGCATTCCTGGTATGTAGGATCCAGGTAAATCTTTAAGCTAGAACAGACCTCTCCACCCCCAGACTGGTGGTCTCAAGTTCCCTGATACAGTATCCGCCGCATAGCAATACAGGGAAGACAGATAGATGAGAAAAAGAAACTAGAAAAACAAATAATAGAAGGGAATGGGAAAGTCCAGGAAGTGAAGCCCATAAATACCTAAATTCTGTAACTAGCCGGGGCACTCATTCTCGCAAGTGAGTTGCCCGCTCAGGCCCTTGCTCTGCTTGCCATACTTTGTCTCTTGATTGAATTCTTTCTCTCAAGCAAGACAAGAATCAAGGTTTTGTCACTCCACCGGGAACAGAAACATCCGGGAATCTGTCAGAGTTCTGAGTGAGATTCCCACGCACGAAATGTAACGAGGCAGAGGACGCTGGGTCAAGCTGGGCTGTGCTTGTGTGCATAGCCACGCCCACTCAGGGTGGCACCTATGGTCGGTGAACCCGGCTGACACCCTCCTGTTCTTATCTCGACCTCCCGCCCAGATACCGGGAGTCCCTCTCTTGCTGAACTCTTTCCTACGTGGGCTCTCATCGCAGTACTGGCTCCGTGGTTTCCCTGCACCTGTTTACCCGCTCCTTCTCAGCACCGTCCTAATACCCTCTAAGACTGGGGTGTCCCAGACCCCAGAATCCGTCACCGCCTCTTTCCCGCCCGCCATCTTCTCTGGGCCATCTCACCGTGCCACCCATACTCAGTGACCCCAAGTTTATGGTCCAGCCCTCGGTGCCCTCCGAACAAACTTTACACCTATACAATCGTGTCCTGGGAGCCACCCTGTGGCTGTCCTGGAGAGCCCTCCAACGTACCAGGTCCCACATGAAAACCACCACTTTATCCTCACGCTCCTCCCTGGTCCTGTCAGCAGGTGGGTTGTATTGTCATCTACCTGGGGCAGGCACCTGGGAGGTGGCTTTGAGTCTTCCCTCCTGCAGGTTCTGTGGTGACCAGAGAGCAGGGCCGTCCAGTGTCCACCAGAAGAGCCCCAGGCCGTGCTCAGCAGCGCTTCACCCTCCTGCCACCCGTCCTACCCATCTTGGCCATGAAGGGGCTCGTTCTCTGAGGCAGATATGACTAAGACAGTCCCTTACGCCAAAGAAATGGTCCTTGCCTTGAGGGGACACGCATTTGGGAGTATCTAGAATGTCTCCGTCACTCACATTGCTGTGATGAGACACACTCAAGCAACCATGTGGCAAATGTCCCCATTCCCGGTTTTGAGGCCTGTAACTCGGCCTCGGGATCACCGTTATTAACCACGTAGAGTAGTAGTCCCCAGCACATAGTAGGCAACTCAATCCGCATTCAGAGAATGAGTCTGTGCTTTCCACACGTGCTTCCCATTTTGTTTAAAGAGCAGACAGATCCATTTCTCAGGGTTTCTGCTTGTAGCAGGAAGTGTCCCGGGCTAGGCTCTCAGCCTGGCTCCGCCTGTCCACACTCTGCATGTATTTAGCTGTAAACCCTTCCGAGCCTCAGTTTCCCTCCGTGCTCTGCTGCCCTTGTGCCGAGACTCAACGGGGAAAGGATGGATGGATGGTGCTTTGCAAACGATAGAGGAATGTAGTCCTCCATTCCGGTTGCTCCGTGGGAGGCTTGGCAGTGGGGAGGATGGGACAGAGTTCACGCCCACACAGCCGTGGGGGCGTGCTGGGTGAGGGCCACATCCCACCACAAGCAGGGCTCTCCTGCACTTTCCATTTCGCCACAACCAGGAGGGACCAGGTGATTCCCCGAGACACGAGCGCCTCCAGGATGAGACTCAGTTAAATTCAGGTGACCTTCACACTCACCACCTACACTCCACGCGCCGAGCCCACCCAGACCCCAGCGCCGCCTCGGGTTTGCCCGGCCCGGCTCCCCTCTCTTTGTCACTCCCCTGCAATCTATGGAAATAAATGGAAGTCCCCAAGGAAAGGGCTTCCTTTTCAGCCTGTCCAGACCTCCTCGGCAGAGACGATTTATCCAGCCTCCTCAGAGGTTAAGGAATGGCTCAGAGCCTTGAATGGAAACAGAAAGTGTATCTATTTACTTGGAGAGCTTCCTCTCCAAGTCCTTCACATGAGGCATCAATAACACTGGAGAACAATGCCCGCCACGCCCGTCGAAGCGGCCCCAAAGCAGAAGGCAGCGCCATCCAGAGTCAAGGTCTCCCTGTGATTGTGCGAGGAGACGCGGTAATGATGGTAAAGCACTCAGAAGGTAACAATGCACTTAAATGTACACATGGAGCACTTTTAATTTTTTTTTTTTTTTTTTTTGGACAAAGAGAAAACTGAAGAGGGCAGCTCTAGTGAAACGTACACCGCTGTCCCTAACGCGGAGTGCTTGATCTAGGAATGTGGGCATCATCGCCGGAGGCATTGTCACCAACAAAAGACCCTTTTAGAGGCTGAGAAGCAGACCTTGGACTCTGCCGCTTCCTCCTGCCTGTGAAAGCATTTCTGCTAATGCGCTGCTTGAACAGAGGGGTGCCCGCCAGTGTCAGCACGGTGTGGATGGTTTGGGGCAAAACTTGCAGACCGGGCGGGTGAGATACAGTTTGGTGGTGGGGTGGGGGTGGGGGTGGGGGAAGCACGCTAGAATCTAGGAGTCTCGTCCCAGGTGTGTAAGTTAGCAGGTGGGAACTGATGGAGCCCCACAGGATCGGGCACGTATGGGTTAGCTATTGGGACACAACACTCTGTAACAAATCACCCCCCAAACTCAGTGGTTTTCCACATCAGTTGTTCTCATAAGTCTGCAGGTTGGCTGGGCTCAGCTCGGCAGTTCTGCCTCCCTGTGGGTCTGTGCCTGGTGGCTGGCTCTGCTCCACATGTGTTAGTGCTGAGACCCAGGGAAAGAGGGGCGGTGGCTCTACCGGAAAGAGTTTCTCATGGCAATGGCCAAAGCACAAGACAGGGTGTCTGAATGCTTAGCTTTGGAGCTGACTGATCCACACCTGGTCATATGCCACGGGTCAAAGAAAGTCACACGGCCTAGCCAAAGTCAAGCAGCGGGGAAAGCACTCGGTCCATGACAAGGCCATGGCCAGGGTGTGAATTCAGGGTGGGAGACAGGCCAGGGCTGGCCATGTCATCACCCCCCATAGGAAATAACATCTGCTGTGCGTCCACCGTGTCCTGTCGACTTATGCTGCCTCATTATACGCACAGTCTTAGTTTTTGCCTTCTTAGCAATTGTGGGAAATAGGAATAATTATGCCCACTTTACAGATGAAGTTTGGCAAGGCGGGGTAACCCGAAGAAGCTTCCACCGCAGGGTTGGGATTGAAGCCTGGGCCGCCCTGACTCCAACATCCAGGCTCTTTCAGCCTTGCCAGGATTCTTCCTCACCTGGAAAGTGGGGTGGGGTCAGCCCCCACTTCCTGCTCCCTTCACAGGCTTGCATGAGGCTCAGACAAGATAACACAACAGAAATTGCTTTTGAACCACAAAGTGGCATAGAAACGTCAGGCCTGACCATGTAGCATCATTGAGCCATCCCAGATATTAGTACCGGCATGGGGTAAGGATGCCTCAGCCCGACCCTGGTTAGCTTGGTCAAGTTCCCTTCCCGCTGCGGACCCCATTCTTCTCACTTTGAAGAAGGGATGTGGCTTCTATCCTTTTTTATTAAATGGTGGAGTTTTGGATGGCCCCAGGCATTACGAATGGAAGGACTGGGGCGTCATAGGTCCAGGACACAGATGTGGGATAAGGGATTGTGACAGGGAAACCCGAGGCCGGGTGGGGCCAAAAAAGTACCCTGTAAGTCTGTCCATAAGTAACGAAGGCAAGGATTGTGTTGACCAGTGAAGTCTGTGTGTTGATCCTAGAGCGGAGAGCAAGGCAGGATGTCAAGCCCAGCTGATGCTGAGGGGCAGAAGGACAGGTTCCGAGTAGAGTGGCAGAGCAGGGGATCAAAGGTCAGATGAGGACAGCATGAAAAGCAGCCCGTGTAGTAGCTGAGTGAGAGGTCAGGACCAAGACATGAGGTATGTAAGGCTGAAGTTGAGCATTCCGGACACTGGGGCTCCAGAGAGAAGGACCAGAACCTGGCACTGCCCTTCAGCGACCCAGATGCAAGGAGACGCAATACCCATAACCTGGAGGACTCCCCTCGGATATTTTCTAAAAACTTCCTGCTAGGAAATAAGCTAGTCCCAGGGAGTAGGCTGCCCATGGACCACAGGTGAGTAGGAGCGCTGGCTGGAAGAAGGGGAAAGGAGACTGAAAAAATGGAGGGAGAAGAACAATGTGAAAACACTGTCAAAGAAGCATGTGTTATGTCATTATTCGTACAGGGTGGGTCATCTCCAGGGAGTGGCTTAGAGCAATGACCCTCATTTTATCCATCCATCTGTCCATCCAACCATCCAACCAATTATTCATCTATACATTATTTATCCAATGAACCATCCATCCTATATCCATCTATCCATGCATGAATCCATCCATCCATCCATCCATCCATTCATCCATTCATCCATCCATCCATCCATCCATTCATCTGCCCATCCATCCATCCATCCATCTATCCATCCATCCATCCATCCATTATCTATCCATCCAACATATTCATTCCTTCAACCAGCATTTCTCGAGCACTGTCATAAGAAATACAACGAGTATGAAGAGAAGTGAATGAAATGAAGAAGCAAAGGGGCAATCATGTTTTCAAAGCACCTACCATGCGCAGAGCACTTTTCAAAGAAACCCAGTTTCATTTTCTCAACAGCCTGAAGATTATGTGTGGTTTGGTAATGAGGAAAACAAGACTCAGAGAGATCCGTCACTTGCCCAAAGTCATACAGCTGGTACAGGCAAAGACATACTTCAAATCCAGTCCCTCTGTTTCCCAAACCTATCTCGTGTCTTGGTTCCCTGTCATCTGCCTTCCCTGGCCTTGTTTCACCAGGTGGGCATGTACAACCACAGCTATTCAGCATTTCATGGTATGAAAATATTCCAACATGGCCCCTCCCCTTCCCTATGACCCTTGGTGCCCAAGGAAGCCTGTACTGAGAGTGATAAGCTGGAATCTGTCCCCATGACATTGCATCTCTGATGCCTAGTGACAGGAAGCCTGTGACAGGAGAGCCAGAGCAAAGGGAGGAGTCTGTTGGCTGCTCCTGGTGCCATGTCGCTGGAGCTCTATTGCGAGGACTGCTGTTGGAGCATCACCAGGGCTTTCCGCTCCTCATCAGACCTCTGGATGCTGATGAGAAGGTTGTCACTGCTTTTGGGTGGCTGCAGTGTTTTCTGCTGAGCCCGGGGGACAGCCTGCTGGGGCCTGGAATAGTATCTTGAGGTCACAGAACTAGAAGTTAGGGTTAGAAGAGACCAGAGAGCTTACCTTGTCCAAATAGGTACACTGAGCCTCTGTGGTCACTGGACCATTTCCAGCTGACCTGCTGTCTGCTGATGCACTTCTGATCCCGGGAGCCAGCAGTGGCTTTTTGCTAGAGGACTGCCCTCAGACGGCCGTGTCCACTTAGCTCGTGTAGGCGAAGGGCCAGAGTGCTTAGGAATTGGGGTGTGAATGCCCCAGTGCCCTTGCCCCTGAGGTGTGTGCCCGGCCCCCTTCCCGAGGGATTGCCCCCAAGTCGCCCTCCTTGGGACTTTGTGAGATACTGCCCCTCTGCATGGCTCCTTCCCTGCCCTGTCCCCCTCCCCTATACATTTCTCTTGAGAACACACTTTCTAACCGATGCTTTCACAAGAGGCTGCAATGCAGAAGGAGCCCCGGTTAGGTCAGGGAGGCAGGTGGTCTAAAGGAGAAGCCACTCCAGCTCTATTTGCAGCTGCCTGACCGTCACTGAGTCCGGGTGACTGAAGGGCGTTGGCGTGACTGGGCTTTAGTCAGGCGGCGTGCACTGTTCCCGTTCCGACTGGATCAGCACACATTCTGAACATGGAGTGCAAAGACCGGGGGCAGCCTTGACAGCCCGTAGTGGCACCTCACAGAATCCCCTCTGCAGACCTGGAGGACACCCCACAGCTTTCCATCGGCCCCCGCAGCTTGTGGGCCGATTCTGTCCCTGGCCAAATGCCTGAGATGGAAAGAAACTACAGCAAGGGCACTGGGAAGCGTCCAGCAGCCCGGCCTTGGCCGGGCCCCCGTGTTCAAGGCCTGCAGCTGTCTCATACCTCTCATCCTCTGCGCCCTAACAGGTTTTGTCATTGTCTTCAAACACCCGGAAAAAATAAAGTTTATCGAGTCCATTTTCTCATTGAATGGAAACATACAAGTCTGCCTCCTTCAACAGAAATGCTTTCAGAGTCCTCCCCCCACTCCAACCGCCCAACCCCAATCAAATTCTTCCTTCCTTAAATAAAAGCCTTTTTTTCTCATCTTCTCCCCCCCCCACCCCCCCTTGGCAGCAGGCATTATTATGTGGAGGTTTTTCTACAGTGGGAGTCTTTGGTGACCCCCGTCTTAAGGAACTGCTTAAGCATTCAATAACAGCCCACACAGCCGCTCTCTAAAAATAAACACGTGCTTACAAAGAATTTAACCTGGGGATGCCATGCTTTAGACGAGAGGGCATTCTTAATGGACTCTTACTGCACAGCCGAAAAGGAGTCCATCGCAGCTGAGAACTGACAGCCTTTCGTTGTCATGATACCAGGGGTGTCGTTAACAGCGGGGCCAGGCAGGCTCAGAGGGCTGGTGCGGATGGTGGCCAGCCAGCCGGGAATCAAGAAAGCAAGGTGCTTCCTGTCTGATTCCTTGGGAGCCATCTGCTTGGAAACCCCCCTCTCCCTCCTCTATGTGGGGCTCTCCGGACAGGCCATGACTCTTTGGACCGTCCCTTGCTCACCCAGAAAGAGGGAGAGGCGGACAAGCACTGAGGGAAGGGGGGTGCTGAGGCACGCTGGGGGTGGCCGAGAGCACAGCCGTGGGACGCAGCTGGGTCTGCTTCCTGTTCTGTTCTTTGCCGCTTCCTGGCTGAGCTCTGGGCGAGCCCTCAGTTCACCTAGCTTCATGTCTGCATCCTGGAGGGGCTCAACCCATCCTCCTGGGGCCACTATGAGGGTTAGATGATGCCAGTGCAAAGCCTGGCACATACAAGTGTTCAGGAATACAGGGGTCCCACGGCTGAGTCCCCCTCGCCCCCGGGGAAAACAGGCAGAAGCATTGTTGATGCAGTTCAGGAAGATACGAAACTTGATATATCAGGTTCCAGAAGGCAGAACTGGGAAGCTCCCAGGGCCATGGTTGAAAAGACCCAAATGTCAGTGGGGTTGTCTGAGGTCAATTCAGGCGACGGAGGCTGCAGGTGTCATCTCTTGGGCTCTCCCTGCAACAGCTAATGAGAATGTGGTCCCATTCCACAGGTGAGGAGGCTGTGGCTGGGCCGCCTGTCACCTAGCGAGTCAGTGAGGTAGGCATTCAAACTCAGAACTGATCTTTCTCTTTCCCACAATGCTACTTCCCCTCTTGTTTACCCCCTCACAACTCCCCAATGACACAGACACAACCTGAAAAGCATAAGCAATAGCCTGGTTGTTCCATCGGACTGCTCATCAGCATGGATGTCAACACTTTCCATGGCACAAAGCACCTAAATGGTGTGTGGGCACCGGTAGGGGAGAGGTCTGTGCACAGCTGTGGGGCCGTGTGGATTACAGGTTAGCGACGGCCAGGCAATGAGAAGAGCTGGTGATGATGGGGAGAGATCAGCAACCTCATACATTGCTGGTGGGAATGTGACATGGGCAGTCCCTTCGGAAAACAGCCCGTCTGTTTCTGACACAGGATCCAGGAATTCCATTCCTAGGTACACACCCAAGACAAATGAAGACATAGTCACACATGGCCCTGGCTGGTTGGCTCAGCGGCAGAGCATCGACCCGGCATGTGGAAGTCCCGGGTTCGATTCCCTGCTGGGGCACATAGGAGAAGCACCCATCTGCTTCTCCACCCTTCCCCCTCTCCTTCCTCTCTGTCTCTCTCTTCCCCTCCCGTAGCCAAGGTTCCACTGGAGCAAAGTTGGCCCGGGCGCTGAGGACGGCTCCATGGCCTCCACCTCAGGCGCTAGAATGGCTCTGACTGCAACAGAGCAACACCCTGGATAGGCAGAACATCATCCCTGGTGGGCATGCCGGGTAGATCCGGTTGGGTGCATGTGGGAGTCTGTCTGACTGCCTCCCGCTTCTAACTTCGGAAAAATACAAAAACAAAAACATAAAACATTCACACACATGTTTATAGAAGCATTAGTCATAACAGCTGAAAGGTGGAAACAATTCAAGGGTGCTCAATGAAGGAATGGATGATCAAAATATGGTCTGTCCACACCATGGAATATTATTCAGCCATGACAAGGTACGAAGAACTCGTACCTGCTATGGTGTGGATGAGTCTTGAAAACCTTGTGGCCCCCGATAGTGGCAGGGCTTAAGCAGATACATCTTTTCTCCTTTCCTTCCTCTGTGAATACTAAAACCCCAGGGGACATGCCAATGGCCACAAGGCCGCCTTCCTGTTTGGAGGTGGCAATGGTGTAAGCGGACATTTCCGAAAGGGAAGAAGCAGACGAGCGTCTCATGGTCGAACTACTGGGCAATGCTTGGGTCCTGTAGGAGGTCACTTGCATCTGTCAGTGTGTGTGTGAGTCCGGCCCAGACCCGCTTTCCTCCCCAACATTGAAGAGTGTCTGGTGTGGTCAGTTTTCTATTAAACTCACTGGGGAAATACTTGAGCCTATTATCACCTGTAATCACAGTGTCAAGAGCTTGTCAAGGCCCCTGACCCTTTTGTCTGGGGCACATGATCATACCTGAGATGCTCTTCCTGACCCAATCCGAGGTCCACCTGGTGTTGACCAGGCCTCTTCCTGCCTGTCCCTCAGACTACCCCATCTTTCAGCCAGTGGATCTCACAAAGGGCTCCAAGGCCTCTTGGGATGGGGGGTCAGGCTGTGGGCAAAGCTGGGAAGGTCTCCTGTGTGTCTGGGAGCAAAGCAGTGCAGCCACGTGGCCTTGTGGTCATCCTGTGCCATGAAAGGACCAAGCCCTGACTATTCCCAGGCGAGGGGGTTTACCCTCCTGGCGTCGGAGACAGAACCTCACACAGCAGAAGGTGCTGGGCTCTGAAGTGGGGCCCTCTTCAAAGAGTGCCAGCTCCCCACCCGATAGCCGGCCATTCAACTTTCCTGAGGACCCAGCTCTTCATCTGTGAAATGGGGTAATAGCGCCTTTTTTCCTGAATTATAGTGAGGTAGGAATGAGACAAGTTTTATGGAAACACCTAGCAGAGTGACACAGAATAAATAGATGCTCATTAAACTTTCCTTCATTGTCATCCTCATCATCCTCATCATCGCTGTCAAAGAAGTAGCCCCAGGTGGTCAGTCTCTTCCAGAGGACTCAGGTAGATGGGTCCCTCTGCAGAGTGTTGTGTGCTACGTCCACTTCATATTTCCTGGGAACGAGAAGTGGCCTCCCCTCCACATTTTGGCAAGGAAACTGTGTTGTGTCCAAATGACTTAACCGGGGTCCAGTTCCTGGACAGAAAAGGTTAGGTTTCAGCCCAGATTGCTCGGAGCACTTGTCTTTTTCCTGTCCCAGGTGAGCCCCTGCCTTCCCCTGAGATGAGCTGGCACTGTTTCAGCAGGAGACCTGGCAGGGCGTTAATGAGGGCCCAGACATCCACCTAATGTATTCATGCCATAGGTCATTGGCTGGGGCGCCCTAATTAACAGGCTCTGCCTGTCGGTGTGCCTGGGAAGGCTCTCCCCGCACCACCAGCCTCGGCAGAGAGTCCCCAGGACGCTGGCCAAGCAGAGAGCAGGGGGCGCGGGAGCCAGTCCCACGGGCCGGCTGAGAAACAGCCCATGTGGCATGGCTGTGTGCTAAATTCGTTTCATATATTCATCCCACATGTGTTAGAGAGACAGAACAGGGACTGGGGACAGAGAGCAGGGAGAGGAGACAAAACTCCGGGAGGGAAATGGCTAGGACAGGGCGGGGGCAGGGGCAGCTGGGGGGGGGACGGGGAATGAGAGGGGGCAGTGTCACATGGAGATGAGAGGTGAGGAGGGGGCCCTGGACACCTCTGGGTGACTGACGTGCCTGAGTAAGAGGTACTGCGCTATTTGTTCCCCAAGACCTCAGGGCAAAACGGGTGACGGTGCAGCTGCGAGTTGCAGTACTGGGGGTCTGGAGAAGGGGCTTCTTTTCAGTGGCGGGCAGACCTCCCGGGACCCTCCCTCCATCCCATCCGCGGTGCCCGGGAGGCTGAGTGGGCGCGAAGTCTTCACGGCGCCAGCCGAGCTCCTAGGCTCGGGCAGTGGGCCGAGATGGCAGCGGCGTGGGGAAGGGGGGGAGACCCACGTGCACCCCCTTGCGGAAGGTCCGCGTCTCTCTCCCCCAGAGGTTATTTTCTGCCCACAGGGCTGCGGGAAGACTGGGGAGCTAATGGCTCGCGGGGGGCTGCCCCAGCCAGTGAGGAAAGGCAGTCGGTGGGTCAGTACAGGTCCCTGTGGTTCTGTTCTGGGTCGTAATCTACAGGTTCAGCCACGCCCTGACCTCCCTTTCCTCCTGTGGTTCCTGGGACTGTGGAATGAACTAGGGTGTGCTGTGGGAGAGCCCCGACTAAGACGAGGTGAGAGGTGTTCAGCCCACACCCCACATTCAACCCACAGTGGCCACCAGTTCGCAAATCCGGCCGGGAGGTGGAAAGTTATATTAAGGGACACAGGACCTGTCCCCGCCCAGAGCATCAGGGTAGACCTGGTGTAGATGCCGTCACTGAGCTCCTCTCCCTCTGGCCTCATGAGCCCTGTGTGCCCGGGCCTCAGCCCTCTCTGGTTGCCGGGTGCTCTGGGTTCCCTTATCAAGTTGCTGGTCCACCCTGAGGGGGTGGAGGTTCAGAAAGAAGCAGGGTCCGGAGAGCTCGCAGAAGTCAGCGAGTGACTCTCAGGTCTCACTTCTAGACCTTCGGGAAATGCCAACTTTGTAAGCATCCAGTCGTGAGATCCCGTTCTATATCAGTCATCCTATTTTGTAACAAGGGTTAAACATATAACTAAACGAGATGGAGAGCCCCTCTCTAAAAACAGTCGGAAACAGCCAGCTCCGCCAGGGCTCTCTGAGGTCCTTCACCTGGGATAGCTTTGCTCTCAGGCCTTGATTTTATAAATCAACTCCCAGCCCAGGGAGAATCCTTTGTCAGAAGACACGGCTCCCTCTGCAGTTCAGAAAATATTGATCATCTGATGGAGGGCAGAACGGACAGTGGTTTAAGGAGCCACTGCAGCCCCTGCCTGGCCACGAAGGGGCAGCATGGCCTTGGGCAAGTCTGATGGGCCTCAGTTTCCCCCTCTGTGGAATAACATGGCTGAAGCAGGCGATCTAGAAGGCTCCTTGAAGCCCTATCTTTTCCAGCTGTCTGTCGAAGAGGAATCAAAACGGTTGTTAGCGTTGGTGCTGACATGAATACCATTTCCCCGTAGCCTGCAAGCCCCCGGGTGAGACTCGACGCTTACCTGCCCCGCCGAGACAGCGTCCACCTGCTGAGAAGGAGCCTTTGTGCCCAGATTCTTGAAGGATAATAAGTCCTTTTCTTATCTAGCAGTGCATTAGGGATAAGATGACTATAATTTCTTGTCTGCAAGGACTCGGCTTCAAAAGGAGAACTCTGGCTTGCAAGAACGCCGGGATAACAAAAATGCACATGAAATTAGAGAGAAGAAAGGAAGACGCAGGCATAGCTATTTCTGATATTTTTCATCACTCAGCTTGTTTGGGAAATAGGAAAAGTGCATTGTCTGCTTTAAAAAGCAGCAACAACAAAAACCCTTAAGGAAATTATTAAAAAAAAAAAACAAACCTCTGAATTCCTGTATAATCATCGGATCTCCTAAAGTGCACAAATTACACACGGGGTGCAGGGGAGCAAATTTATTATGAGGAACTCATTTGAAATGAACTAAAATGTTGTACACTCTTTGTTGCGGTCCTAAATGAGATTTAAAAGAGGAGTCTTTTCTAAATAAGTAGTCACATCTATATTATACACAAAGGGGGGAAAAGACTATCAATAGATTATTGGGACTTTTTCTTTCTTCCTATTTGAAAAGAATAATGTAACAGCAATATGAAAGAAAACTGTGAAAGAAATCCCTTAGGTTTGAATAGCCAAACCTTCCAATGATTATTTTCCTTTTTCTATTTTGTACTAATGCTTGTCTAGGAGCATACGTATTTTATGATACCCCTTACACACAGCGTACATTCTATTTTGTCTTAGTCTTCTCCTCTTGACAAGACACCATAAACCTCTTCTTAGTGGGTACTGACACTTCCTCGCCACATTGTTCAACGCTGTGTAATATTCCCATCGGTGGGAAGGGGCCCGCAGAAGTCACCTGTCTCTGAGCGTCAAACATTTAGGTGTTTGCCCCTCCATTTTCACTGCCTCTGGGGCTGATCGAGCTTCAGGAGACCCATCCTCCCTCTTACCCCCTCGTCTCTCGAGTTAGTCCCAGAAGTGGGGATGACCGAGCCACAGGCATTCTGAAGGCTTTTGGTCGTTGTTGGTTTCACCATTCTGAAAGTAGTTCGTTATCGGGGTGCATGGCTGTCCCAGTTTTCTGCACAATCTTCCCAGCACCGCACAGGACGGTTCAAAATAGTTTTCCCTAACCCAGTTGTTCTTAACCTTTTCTTTGGTACCGAACCAACCAGTTTCATATGCGCATTCACTGAACCCTTCTTTAGTGATAAATAAAATATGATTTTTTTTCCAAATTCAAGACAAAGGTACGTTTTCTTACTGGTGCAAATGAGCAGTGCATGAACATCACCTTGCTCAAAGAACAAAACCAACAAAGTGCATGAACTCACAACAAATGACGGTATTACTTTATTCTGGCCTCCGCGGCAGAGGCTTCTCCGAACCCCGAGACGGAGTCATCGAACCCCTAGGGTTCCATAGAACCCAGGTGAAGAACCACTGCACTAACCAGTTGCCAGAACGTGCTGAATGCGATTATTAGCCAGGATGAACATCGGAGGGGCTTGCTCTCCGTGCAGCTCTCTGTGATTGTGTCTGTGGGCTTCGCCACTCCTCCAGGAGAGGCGGCGGCCGCAGGACGAGCAGTAGAGGTATCCATGCTCGTGGCCGCGGGGCACTGATGACAGCAGCAGCAGCGGTGTGACAGTAACATAGCGGCAGCGCTTGCGGTGGGAGCAGTGGCCCCTGAGGAAGCATCCGCAGGGGCCGTGATTGCAAGGGCAGCGGCTGTGGCTGCAGCACTGGCGGTAGCGTGCGCGGTTACAGGAGCAGGAGGGGCAGGACCCGCCGTAGCAATGCTGGTGTCAGTAGCAGCAGACGTGGGCGCAGCAGTAACAGTAGCAGAGGTAGAAGTGGGAGCATTGGCAACAGTAACACGACTGGTCGCCACCACGGTCCTAGCAGCAGTGGCAGCAGTCACAGCAGCAGCGGCCGGGGTTGCAGTGGTTATGTTAATGGCTGTCGCAGCGGTAGGGAGGGAAGCAACAACAGCAATAGCAAGAGCAGCGGTAGTAACAATAGTATGTGCACTAATGGCGGTAACAGTAACGGCAGTGATGGCGGCGTGAATGGCGGATGTAGCAGCAGTGGTGGAGGCAGCAGCAGTAATGGCAGTACTCACAGCAACGGCAGTACTGGGAGCAGTAACAGTAGCGGTACTCACAGTAATGGCAGTACTGGGAGCAGTAACAGTAGCGGTACTCACAGCAACGGCAGTACTGGGAGCAGCAACAGTAGCGGTACTCACAGTAACGGCAGTACTGGGAGCAGCGGCAGTAGCGGTACTCACAGTAACGGCAGTACTGGGAGCAGCGGCAGTAGCGGTACTCACAGCAACGGCAGTACTGGGAGCAGCAACAGTAGCGGTACTCACAGCAACGGCAGTACTGGGAGCAGTAACAGTAGCGGTACTCACAGCAACGGCAGTACTGGGAGCAGCGGCAGTAGCGGTACTCACAGCAACGGCAGTACTGGGAGCAGCAACAGTAGCGGTACTCACAGCAACGGCAGTACTGGGAGCAGTAACAGTAGCGGTACTCACAGCAACGGCAGTACTGGGAGCAGCGGCAGTAGCGGTACTCACAGCAACGGCAGTACTGGGAGCAGTAACAGTAGCGGTACTCACAGCAACGGCAGTACTGGGAGCAGCGGCAGTAGCGGTACTCACAGTAACGGCAGTACTGGGAGCAGTAACAGTAGCGGTACTCACAGCAACGGCAGTACTGGGAGCAGTGGCAGTAGCGGTACTCACAGTAACGGCAGTACTGGGAGCAGTAACAGTAGCGGTACTCACAGCAACGGCAGTACTGGGAGCAGTAACAGTAGCGGTACTCACAGCAACGGCAGTACTGGGAGCAGCAACAGTAGCGGTACTCACAGCAACGGCAGTACTGGGAGCAGTAACAGTAGCGGTACTCACAGCAACGGCAGTACTGGGAGCAGCGGCAGTAGCGGTACTCACAGTAACGGCAGTACTGGGAGCAGCAACAGTAGCGGTACTCACAGCAACGGCAGTACTGGGAGCAGTAACAGTAGCGGTACTCACAGCAACGGCAGTACTGGGAGCAGCGGCAGTA
This sequence comes from Rhynchonycteris naso, assembly GCA_037038555.1. Classification (NCBI taxonomy): domain Eukaryota; kingdom Metazoa; phylum Chordata; class Mammalia; order Chiroptera; family Emballonuridae; genus Rhynchonycteris; species Rhynchonycteris naso. The sequence goes on along the minus strand of CM072999.1, from coordinate 8,463,839 downwards.
GCGGTACTCACAGTAACGGCAGTACTGGGAGCAGTGGCAGTAGCGGTACTCACAGTAACGGCAGTACTGGGAGCAGCGGCAGTAGCGGTACTCACAGCAACGGCAGTACTGGGAGCAGCGGCAGTAGCGGTACTCACAGTAGCGGCAGTACTGGGAGCAGTAACAGTAGCGGTACTCACAGTAACGGCAGTACTGGGAGCAGTAACAGTAGCGGTACTCACAGTAACGGCAGTAGCGGCAGTACTGGGAGCAGCGGCAGTAGCAGTACTCACAGTAACGGCAGTAACGGCAGTACTGGGAGCAGCGGCAGTAGCAGTACTCACAGTAACGGCAGTAACGGCAGTACTGGGAGCAGCGGCAGTAGCGGTACTCACAGTAACGGCAGTACTGGGAGCAGCGGCAGTAGCAGTACTCACAGTAACGGCAGTACTGGGAGCAGCGGCAGTAGCAGTACTCACAGTAACGGCAGTAACGGCAGTACTGGGAGCAGTGGCAGTAGCAGTACTCACAGTAGGGGCAGTATTGGGAGCAGTGGCAGTAGCAGTACTCACAGTAGCGGCAGTACTGGGAGCAGCGGCAGTAGCAGTACTCACATAACGGCAGTAAAGGCAGTACTGGGAGCAGTGGCAGTAGCAGTACTCACAGTAGCGGCAGTATTGGGAGCAGTGGCAGTAGCAATACTCACAGTAGCGGCAGTACTGGGAGCAATAACAGTAGTGGTACTCACAGTAACAGCAATACCAGTAGCGGCAGCAGTGACAGTAGCAGTACTCACAGTAATAGCGCTACCAGTAACAGCACTACCAGTAGCAGTAGCAGTACTCACAGTAACGGCAGTGCCAGTAGCAGTAGCAGTACTCACAGTAACGGCAGTGCCAGTAGCAGTAGCAGTACTCATAATAATGGCGCTACCAGTAGCGGTAGCAGTCCTCACAGTAATGGCGCTACCAGTAGCGGTAGCAGTACTCACAGTAAGGCAGTGCCAGTAGCAGTAGCAGTACTCACAGTAGCGGCAGCAGTGGCAGTAGCAGTACTCACAGTAGCGGCAGCAGTGGCAGTACCACTGCAGCAGTGGCAGTGGTTGAGCTGATGGTAATTGTAGCAGCAGTAGCAGCAGCAGGGGTCGTAGCATCAACAGTAGCATCAGTAACAGGAACGGTATTAACACAGCAGCAGCAGTGGTTAGGTAGCTGCAGTAGTGAAGATCGCTAGACATTGAGTGTGACTGTGCACCAGGCACTCTGTCCCACGGCTCTGAGGTTTGCTGTCCTCTCCCCGGATGGAAGAGGAAACTGAGAGGGGAGCACTTGCATGAGGACGTCTGGAAAAATACAGACCCTCAGTTGGTAGCAGCGTATCCGGGTCACGTTAACTTCCCAAACAGCCCACGTATTCTGTTCCCCAAGTTCACTTCGCCCCCACTTCTCTTTGGGAGGGGCCTGGGGACCTGCAAATGAGTGGCAAGAAGCCCCTTTCCTCAAGCTGCCCACCTCCTGTCGGGTTATAGAGACAGAGCCACTCACAGAGAAGTGGATGGGGGGGGGCAGGAGGAAGGTGTCCCCTGGGAAGGACCACCACCCATGGAGGGGCACAACGTGGTGGGGAGGGCAGGAAGAGGTGTCCAGGGAGGCTTTGCAGAACCTGGTGAACTAAGCTGGGGTGGGGAGGAAGGGTCTACTTGCCAGGCAGCCGAGAGGTGAGACCCCTGCAGGCACAGGGGGCTTGGGGGTGTGACCCTCGCCTGGGTGCAGGGGTGCGTGTGGCTGAAGACTGATTTGGAAATCAGGGGCTGGGTCTGGAGCAGCAGAGGCCCACCTGCTCCACTCTGGTGGTTCCACAATGATACCCGGCCTCTTCTCCTGGGCTTGGGTTTCATCCATTTTTCTTTCCCCCTTAGAATCCAGCCTGGAGCTGTGTGCCACTTCCTGGATGGATGGGTGAGTGTCCACGTGACAGACACAGTACTCTCTGTCAGGCAGGCTGACCCTGCCAGCCCCCACTCAGAATCCTCCTCTGCTTCTCAATGTTCTCGGGGAAGAGTCCAAGCAACGTCCCCTACCCACAGGCTCCGTGGCGTGATCCTGGCCCCCATGTCACCCAGTGAGGCCTTGGCTAGTAGCAAGGAGGTCATGTCCTGAAGGGGCTAAATGCAGGGGCTGAGCCAACATGCGTGCCCTACTCTGTCACTTACTAGCGATGAGACTAGTGGCACCCTGTGCCCTGTTTCCTCATTTCTATGAAGGTAAAAGCTACTGAGAGGGTTAAGTAAGTGAATGCACATGGGACACTGTCCCTGGCTCAGGTGTGCTACCCACTGTGACTATTTTCTCCACAACCGTTTCCTCATCAAGGGGTCCTGCAGGAATTAGTCCTTGTTGGAAAGTGACCTATAGTGCAGCTCGCACAATCTGGACAGAGTCCACTGTAGTCCAGACCGACGTTGTGGCCCTGATGACGCTCAACAGAGCATGGCGGCGACGAGCCCTCTGATGATCAGAAGAAAACAACTGAACTCTTCATTTATTAAAAAAAAATAAGAAGAAGAAAGAAAAGAAAGCAATCTCACTTAAGAAAAGAGAAGAACCAGGCTCGTCTCAGTTTATCCAAAACCTTTTCATATTTTCAGTTTTAATAAGATGTGACGGAAGCTGACATTTTTACAGGCACCAAGAACCCGCGTCACTTTGAAAACTTGCAAGTTGATTTGAAGAAGCACCAAGAGGTAGCCAAGACTCGCTCCGCTCACAGATGGTGGGGGATTAGGTGCCAGTTTGCCGAAAAGCTTGGAATCTGCAGACGGCGGAGGGCAGCTGGCTGAGGCCACCCGTGGGCAGACAGGACGGGCTGCCTGGCAGGAGGGTCTCCAGGTCTTGGCTGGGCCCCACCTGGCCCAGGTGAGGGGCTGCCAGGCCCAGGAGGCAATCTGAGGCTGGTCCTGCGTGGCCTCCTGGGGCTCACGTCTGAGGGCAGGGCGGGCTGCAGGTGCTCTGGACCTTGCTTCTCCTTGGCAGACGCCGAGCCCGGGGCTCAGGCTGAGTCCCATCTTTGCCGCCACATTACCGTGTGGCTTTGGACAAATCATGCATCTCTTTTAACCTAAATTTCATCATCGAGAGAAAAGGGAAAAGAATACTGTCGGGGGCCGTAAGGACAGCTACCTTGCAGGGTTATTATAAAGAATAACGAGACCATGTTGAGAGAGCTCTTTAAAACTATAAAGTCCAGTTATTCTATAAATCCCACAAATGATGTGGAAATGGGGGCATAAGGGCATATGGGAACATAAGGAATACATAATTAATTATGAAATTTATTCAACAGGCCTCTCTTTAGCTATTCTGGGGGTGAGCTTAGGCAGGAGCCGGAGCTGTGAAGATGAGCGCCCTCCAGGAGTCGTGAGAGCTTCTCGTCCACGCGGCAGGTGGAGGGGTGATGGGACTGCTTGCTCTTTGAGATGAGGGAAAAAGTCCGTCAGTGGGGTGGCCGGGAATGAAGGTTGATAAGGGGAGAAGGCATTCAGGCAGAAATTACGGGACTACAAGGGGTAGAGTCTTTGGGGAGCAGTCCCTGTGCCATCCATGTGCGCACATCTATCCAGGAGCTTAAGGGGGGTCCTGAAATCTGGCAAGGAGGTCGATTAGAGGCTGCCCAGTGACTTCTGAGCACACCAGGAGTTTGGGTCTTGTGGGTCATTTGCTGCATGACAGTCATTTTGGTGTGTCAGGAGTTCGAGCCGTCCTTGAATGGCTTTGCACATCCTTGGGTTTTTGCACATGCTTCCTGATGTTCAGGGGCTGAGCGTCTGCCTCAGACCAGACCCGCGGACCCAAGGTGGCTCAGAGATGGTCTCTCCTCTCTCCAGGAGCCTGAGTTGGCAAGGGCAGAGGCCGATTCCTCTCATGAGCAAGTCCTGGCTCCCCGGAGTGGGAATACGCATCCTCCGCCACGGCAGGGCATGAGAAGTGCAGGGGCAGGCCAGCTGGCTGTGTCTTGTCCCCTGACTCTGTTCAGCCAATAGTGCCTCGTCTCCTAATGAGCTCTCCATCCCATGCACTCTCAGGAGGGGTCCTCGTTCACAGTGACGCAGAAACAGTGGTTTGTCTGTGTTTGTTGGTGAGTACATTCCCCCTGAAAGTCAGCCCCAGGAGCTTGGATGGGGATGTAGTCAGTCACCAGCCACAGGACAGATGTCTTTCTGCTGGTAGCCAGGAGGCCTGACCAAGGAGGGAGTCTGTGTCTCCTATGTGGATCCCCCAAGGCACCCCCATCTCTGACAGGACACTCATCCTTCCAGGCATGAAGTTACGAAAGGCCACAGGTTATTCTGACCCAATGTGAAACCTCTGCTTTGCCACCTCCATGCTGTGTGTCCTCGGGCAAGTCGGTTAGCCTCTCTGTGCCTTCTGACACACTAATGTTACCTCATGCTGCTGCCAAAAGGTGGTTCAACTGAGCTCAAACAAAGAGAGGTGATGTCTGGCATGCAAGTCCTGGAACTTAGGATAGTTCTTGGGGAATCTTTTTTGACTCTGTATCTTAAGACATCCCCATACCTGGGAGTGACAATAAATTTTGCAATGGGAATAGTGGGTTATTGGCTAATAAGTGTGAGCTGTGGACACCAGCTGGTCCACACCAGAGTGTGAGTGCACACCTCTCCCTTCTTTGCTCTTGTTTAAAGTCTCCCCCTGAACCAACCCTCTGTAGAGGCAACCAACTCTTTTGGAGTTCAAAGTACCACTGAGTTAAAAGCATATCGACCAGCCTGCTGCCGACTCTTAATAATAAGTAACATTTATCGAGCACGTGCTGGGGGCCGGGCCACATGGGAGGCTCTCTCTCTCCCAGCACCCCCCCATTCGATGCCCACACCAGTTCTCCGAAGTAGGCACCATAATCTCCCCTATCAGATGGAGGATGGAACTTTCTGGGCAATGAGCTTGCCTGGCCTCTCGCGTTTAGTGGGCGGCAGTGTCGAGACACAGAGCCAGGCCGCTGCCCCCAGAGGCTGAGCCCACCAGGTGAGGCTGTCTCCTCCTGCAGCCCAGCTTGGTCCTGTTCTCTAGCTGTGGGAGAAACACGTCTCATCCCTTCCTGTAGCCTCATCCAAAAACGAGGCCTCTTTCCCTTCCCGTTTCACAGCTGCGATTCTTCCTTGCACGTAAAAATCTATCATTCCTGCTGGCCCCCTTCCCTCTCCTGGGCGCGCGTTACAGGCTATTGGCATGTGTGTCTAAATAAACACCCATCAGCCTGCACCCTTGCAAGCTGATTTTAAACACTTGGCTCCCAAGGGCGGCACTGGGGCTTGCAAACCCTTCACCTGGCCCCCAACCCACTCGGAACATCTCCTCTCTATGCATCTGAGAAAAGCAGAGAGGTCCATGTCTCTCCACATTGCGCTTACACACAACTTCGCAAAACCCTGTTAGATGGAAATAGCCTATATTCCCATCTCACTTACCAAGCTGTGAGTGTTTCTAGGCCAGGGTGGAGAAATGGCATTTATTGTCTCCTCTCTACCAGGCACGAGACACACAGGATGCGCACCTTGACCTACTCTTTCTAAGAGGCTCCGATAAAGTTTCGGTGGCTCCCGTTACAGGAAGCTAAAAGGAGGTATATTTTCTCAGGCCACATGGCCAGTTTGAGGCAGATCTGGGATTTCTGTGCTCTTCCCGTTAGGCCAGAGAGATCACGCCCTGCTCAATCCCACCTCTCCGGAGCCCGACAGAGGGCCTGGCCCAGCTTTCCAGCAAATGTTTGTTGAGGGAGTGAGTGACAGAGTGACTGACTGACTGAATAAAGGAATGAATGAGTAAGTGTCAAATTTTCCAGAGAAGCAGGGGGCAGGGGCTGCCTGGCGTCTTCCTTATAAGCAGGATCTGGATGAGAAGAACATCATCGGCTGATACAGCTCTTACATCCCTCAGGCGTGCATGACACCTCTCAAAGCATTAGAACCCAGTAATAACAATGATGCCGCTTCAAATCCTGCCAAAGGCATTCCTCACAAATCACCGTTTGTTTCTTCTGACTCTGCACAAGTGGAGTTCGTGGCATGTGCTTAGTCAGGCCAACTACTTCTTTTAGTCTGTTAATGGAGGGGGAAGGGTTTTCATCCGCTTTGAATTGTTTGAATCATTCTTCAACAAATGCCACGTCTACCCAGGAAAGTGCTTCTTAGCATGGCTTAGATTACAAACCTGGGTAAGTCTGACTCTTTAAATCAACATTTAATCGTCTGGTATGAGTTATGCCTAGTTTTCATTGGCTCTTCCCCTTTGGGTATGGTCTTCAAGAGACCCTACTAGAAGTTTCTTTCTGGAAGAGAACTTAAAGTCATCACCCGGTTTCCCTGTTTTAAAGAAGAGGACAGCCAGCATCCCAGAGAAAAAGAGACTTGGCTAGAAAAGTGGCAAATCTCGCACCCGAGCCTGAGTCCCCTGTTGCCCAGTCGGATTTCTCTGCTTGGATGAAAACTAAGCAGGTCAGTGTTGGAGTCACCATGCAATTGTGTGTCCTGCTGTTCCAGGTCACTGAGGTCTCCTCTTGGTAACAGAGTTGGTTTCAAACTATTTAAATGCACGAACCGTCAGCTGTAATTGGTCTTAAAAATGAGGACATGACGTGCTTCTGTGTACCTCAAGAGAATAACCAGAAATGTGGGGAAAGGTGAATGCACCGTGATGTTCACGACTGCATCATTTATAACAGGAAAAGAAAAAAAAGAGAAGAAAACAAGCTAACAACAAAGAAACACCCATAAGCTGCACTCCTGGGCTGCCAGAAGACTAATGACTTTGGGACATGTCAGGATAAAGACTAAGTGAAGAAGATAGGGCATAAACATGTGGGTAGTACATAAAAAATATGCAGTAGACACAGAAAAAAGAGCGGAAGAAATGCACTAGAATGCTAGTAGAGGGGGCTCGTTCAGGAATCACGCATTGCATGCACGGAACACCTCGTATACAGGCACTGAGCACGTGAAATAGAGCGAGGGCTTGACTTCATGGTCCTTCCTGTCTGCAGTATCAGTGAACGAAGATGTAATATTAAAGAACAATCATAAAATAAGTTTATAAGTTTATTTATTTTTATTGATTGATTGATTTTAGAGAGAGAGGAAAGGAGAGAGAGAGAAAGAAACATCAATCTGTTTCTGTATGTGCCCTGACTGGGAATCGAACCCACAACCTTTACCTATTGGGATAATGCTCTAACAGCGATCCAGCAAGGGCTATAAGTTTATTTTATAAGGAGGTTATTTCTGAAGGGTGGATTAGGTTCTTTTTGTTTTATCTTTTTTATTTTTACTTTATGTTCTTCGAACTTTTCTTTACATCTTACCTTTCCTATAATCAGCCTTTATTGACTTTATTATTAGAAACACAAAAGACTTTAAAACACACAAACACAAAACCTCAGGTAGATTCTAGAGGCCCAGTACTGACAGCGGACCCCCGTAGACAGAGCCGCAGGTGAGCTTTTCAGGAGATGCCCGAACACCTGCAGAGGGGACAAAGACCTGTCTTTAGAACCAGAGCGACTGTGGATGTATCTGTTTCCTGTCGCTGTTGTAACAAAATAGCCATAAACGGTAGTGACTGAAAGCAACAAAAATTCATTCTCTTTCCGTTCTGGAGGCCACAGCCTGAAATTTGTTTCATGGTGTTGACAGGGCCGTTTCCTTGTGAGGCTCTAAGGGACAATCAGCTTCTGGTGACTGTGTGTATCCCTGGGCTCCTGGTTCCTAACTCCGCATTCAGAGCACATCTCCGTGTCCCTTTTCCCGTGGCCTTCTTTCTCTCCTTCAGGAGGTCTCCCTCTGCCTCTCTCTTAATAATGAGCCTTGTGATTACACTTGGGACCCACCTGGGTAACCCAGGAGCCTGTTTCCAGCTCAAGATCCTTAACGTGCTCGCAGCCACAAAGCCCCTTTGCCATGTGAGGCCACGTTCCCAGGTTCTAAGGGTTGGGACCCGGGTAGCTTTGGGGGGGTCATTATTCAGTCGGCCTCGGCAGCTCATGAAAAGTTTGCGACTTTATTGGATGTAAAACCTAGTTAGCCAGTCTTAAAACAAAACCCTGCTTAATGCGCGTGCTTGCGTGCGTGTGTGTGCGCCTGGATGTTTTCCCGAGGAAAAGAAGAATGAACCGTCTGACCACGTGTTTGCGCCACGAGCTCTTCGGGGGCTGCCCTCGGACCCTAGCAGATCGGCTCTGTTCTTGTGAAGAATGCGCCCGGCAGTGTGCATCAGAAATGGGGGGCTGGCTGAGTACACAAACAGAAACAGAGAAAGAGCGAGAGCCAGGGAGGGTTACGATGAGCTAATAATGCTTGCATTTCAAACATTCCGTCCAGTTCAACGGTGACACGGAGCTTTGTGTACGTTCCTGGGAGAGGCCTCTTCGAGTGGCGGGCCTCATGGGTGTCATTGGATGTTATTGTTGCCTTGCTAAATATTCATGGACGGGACTGTGGAATAAATTCTCTGGTGCACTGACAGAGGGCAAGTAAGACCTGTCCTTGAGTCTCTCATCTGCATCCTCACTGCTGAAAGACTGTCTACTTGGGCATGTGTGTGTGTGTGCATGTGTATGTGTGTGCAGCATGCACACGTGTGTGCCCGAGTATGGGCACTACGGATTTGATTAATTTAAGCAGAAGAGTCCCAGTTCCACAGCATGGGGACCCTCTCCTGTGTGGGGACCTCGAAGTTGGCGGTGTGGAGAGAAGGCAAGTTTTGCTCAAAGAATGGCTTCGGTAGAATTGCTCTCTTGCTTTAAATAAAACCAGTGTCTTTGGACCCATGAGGGGCTAGGTCTTATTGGGTCACAGGTGAGGTGGATTCTAAGAATGAACGTGACCGAAATACACACACACACACACACACACACACACACACACACACACACACACACAAACACAGCGGTGATGGGCCAGAGTGCTTCTGGGGTGAGAGGGAGGGAGGGGGCTGGTGGGGAGACTGGGAGGACTTTGGGCTATAGATGTAGGTAATATAGAGAGGACAGAGACCCTCTTGAGATGTCACCTTCCCTGGGACACCTCCTCTGACCCTTTGTCTCATCCTACTCCAGTCCTAACCAGTTGCCCAGTGCTATGGCCTGACTTGTCTCCCCACCCCACCCCCAAAAATTAGTATGCCACCGTCTGAGGTGATGGTATTGGGAAGAGGAGCCATTGGGAGATATTTGGGTTTAGATGAGGTCACGAGAGCGGGGCGCTCACGATGATATCGGTACCCTTGTCGGAAGAGGCACCAGAGAGCTCTGTGTCCCACCCCTCTCCCCCCACCACATGGGGACACAGTGAGGAGGCAGCCATCTATACGCTAGGAAAAGAGAGCTCATCAGAACCTGACTGTGCTGGCACCCAGATACTGGCTTCCAGCCTCCACAACTGTGAGACAGTAAATGTCTAATGTCTCAGCCACCCAGTCCATGGTGTTCTGTTCCAGTGGCCCAAGCTCACTAAGTTTCCAGTTTTCATGGTGCACGGCACAGGTATTCACTATTAGGGCAAACCATGGGTCGTGGTTTACTCCCCCGAGCCTGAAGGTGCCTCAAGGCTGAGAATTCATTTACGGCTGCATCCCTTGCACCCCAGCCAGGATCCATGTAATTACTGGGCGCTGTGGCAGACACTGGCTATAGTACCCCAACACCCATTACCCTCTGTGTACAGTCATAGGACCCTCAGCTGTGCACATACCATTAGAATGAGAACGGCACTTCTCTGCCTGCTTTGCGGCTGGCTGTGGCCAGGTGACCGTGTTCTGGACAGTGGGAATGGGAGGGAGTCCGTGGGTTTACCCTCCACGTCATGCTCTCCTCCTTTGGCCTTTCCCAGCCTCCTGGAATTTGGGCAGGAGGGAAAGTCACCTTGGGCCGTGCGGTCATGGGCAACACCATAAGATGACACAAGAGCAAGAGAGAGGGGGTCTAGCCCACGACATTGTGAGGCCGACGCCCAGCCCTGGACTGTTCACATGCCAACTGCGTATCTGGGGTTCTCTAATGGAAGCAGCCTCCCCACCCCACCCCCCTTTCCTGAGGAGCTCCTACTTCCATTTCAGGACCGGCACCAGGCAACAGCAGGAAGCCTCTCTGGCTGCGTGGGTCCTCTTCATGTCCCCACCTTCCCGTCCCCTTGAGATGTCCTGGTTCCTGAGCACCCAACCCTGCTGGTGTCGATGTCCCCACGCAGGGCCTGAGCCCCAGCCACACCTGCTTCTTACGCATGAGAACGTGACGCGATTTTCCACACACAGGTGTGGGATAAGCAAATGACGGGAGGGCTGGATGCCCACCTACAATCCAGCCTAAACAACACGACAACCACGTGCCACTCCGGCCACAGCTGGGTAGAGAGAGGGTGTGGGGCCCTTGCCCTGTTGCCGGGACTCGGGCTCCTTCCAATGCATTCAGAGACTTTTGCATTTAGAAGCGTGACTTTCACTGGAACATTCCATTAGTAAGCAGGAGGTACATCCCCAACCTCTGGTGCTGCTGTGGAGGGTGGGGGAGGGGGCTCTGGGTCATTTTTCTACAGATCACATCTGCTTTATTGTTTTCTCCTTCCATCTGTCCCCCCAAAGAAGCCACGAACCGAGTGATGACAGAGGAAAGAGAATCGAAATTCTTCTGGCCTCTGTGTTTGGACTCTGGCTTTCCTGGCCTTCGGCCAGCTCACCCTGGGGACAGCGGGTCCCCTGGGTCAGGAACGCAACCCTCTGCATGTTTCACTTTCTCCCGGGGGAGCACGTGGGTGCTGGCGGGAGGTCTTCAATCAAGGCTAGTGGCTGACCAGAGAGACCAGGCAATAGATAGGAAAGGGGAGGTGATTTGCTCCGCTAACTATAGCTCATGTAAAGGAGTAATCAATTATTCAGGAGCCGGCCATTCAATTAAGGACCTGCTTTGACCCTTGGCTTGGGCTCCTTGTTCCTGCTACCTGGCACCATGGATTAGGACCCCTGCAAGAGTGGAGACATCCCAGCTCTGTGTCACAGGGGTGCTGAGGCCCCGGCGTTCCAGGTCTGCTGCCTGCTTGCTGGACTCCCTCGGACAAGTCTTCTCACCTCTCCCTGCCTCGTTTTTTTTTCTTATCTGTTAGGGAGATTAGAAAGCCTGGCCGGCCTGACTCACGGTCCGACTGGGATGGGACCTCTGATGTTTATCCAGCATGTCTGACTGGTATAGCAAGTGGCTGCACGTTTCACAGGCCAAAAGCTCAGCAGGAGAGGAAGTGGAGCCCATTAGTGTTAGTGGGCTTTCTGTGGCTTGCGTTTCCCTGCCAAGCCATTTGGCCGAGGCTTGGGAATCTGGCTTGGGTTTTGCCAGGCTGATCTCAATGAGGCTGGATGCTGCGTCCTATACGCACAGGACATCATGTAGCCATGACCCTCTGCCTGTGTCATCGGTGCCTGGGCCCGTCTCATTGCTTTGGCAGCCTTTCTTGCCACGTGCCCAGCTGCCACGGCGGCAGCACAGGACACGGCATGTTAGTTTCCTCCAGCTGCCATAACAAATCGCTCCACGTGTGACCGGCTTTAAGTAACACACAAGGACTCTCTCCGTGTTCTGGAAGTCGGGAGCCAGGGGACAGGGTAAAAATGAAGGCTCGTTCCGGAGGCCTTCACGAGACTCTTCCAGATTCTAGAGGACGTCTGGGCTCCTTGGCTCGCCGCCCCTTCTTTCATCTGCAAACCAGCCGTGTTTCACTCTCAGATCTCTCTCCGTTCTGTCATCACACCGCCTTCTCCTGTCTCTGTCCTCGGGTTCCTCTGCCTCCCACTGTAAGGACACCTGTGGTTCCATTTAGGGCCCACCTGGCTAGTCCAGGATCATCTCCCCACCTCAAGGTCCTCAACTCAATCATATCTGTAAAGTGTTTTGTTTTGCCAGGTAGGGTAACATATCTACCGGTTGCAAGGATTAGGTCGTGGACCTCTCTGTGGGGCCTTTATTCAGCCTGGCACATGTGTTCTGCCCTCTAGGAGAAGAGGATGGGCAGCAGCCCCCACATTCAGGTCTTGGTTGGTGACCCTAGTGTCCCTCAGCCCCAGCACGCCTCTTGGCGAAACCCACTCCACAGAACAGGAAGACGCCAGGGCTGAACTTAAACTGTTGACCTAGTTAGCAGGATAAAGGAATTGGGCTCCTGAGGGACGGTGGCGAGACACTGGTGAATTATTCAGCAGTGTGTGCATTAGAAGGCCATTCTATAAAGCAGCAAATTACAAACACCAACTTCCACAATAAGGTAATAAAATAAATACTACATTAATGAGGTGCCGCGCGCCCGAGTCGGGGTGGATGACGGTAACGGCGGCCTGCCAGGCGCGAGGACATAAAGCCGTGGGTGCTAAGTGAAGCCGACATGGGGTACGGCCGACAGGGTCTCCTGCCAGCCCGACTCACAGGTGACCTAGGTCCAGTGAGGAGCGGTTGCCATCAATACCAAGATGGCTGGGCTGCGTCCGTCGGGAGCCCATTGTTGGGTTTTCTGCAGGGCTGCCTGGCCGGGCTGTCTGTTGTCAATACCTATGGAGCGACCCCTGTGCTTAGCGGTGCCATCTGGTGGTTGCACGGGTTCTGAGTACCAATGGCCTGGGTTCAAATCCTGGCTGTGCCACTTACTAAGGCCTGGCTTTCTCTTTTGAGAAACGAGATGGTGCTGACAGTCCATCTCGGAGCCCTCCTGCAAGGTCGGTTGGGAGCGCACACCTGAGGCGCCCAGAGTGCCCGGCTCGGAGGGTGACTGCTAGCTCTCCGCTTTCGGCTGTTATGATTATGAAGTGAAGAGTTCCCCCTGGATTAGCTGGGTGGATCCTAAAAATGATCACGCGTGTCCATACCGAGTGCGGCAGAGGGGGATGAGACACAGGAGGAGGCACCGTGACAACTAAAGCAAGATGCTACAACACTGGCTGGGAGGATGGGCGAAGGGACCACGAGCCAAGGCATGTGAGGACGAGGCCAGCACGTGAACCCTCCCCTGAGCCCCCAGGGGGAGCGAGGCCCTGCTGACACCCTGATTTCTGCCCGGAACAGTGAGAGAATACACGGATGCAGTTTGAAGCCACCGGCTCTGCGGCAATCCGTACAGATTTATCATTCGCGGCCCAGTTCCTGCGTGGCGGAGACGAGAACGCATCAGGAGTGGCCTGTGCGGTTCCCTCGCTACTTCTGGCTCATGGAGCTGCTCGATCAATGTTTACTGAGCACCTACTATGTTCCAGGTACTCTTTTCTCAGTGTCAGATATACAAAAATAAGGGAAGGCGGTGCACAGTCTGCTGTATGTAGAGAATTTTTCCCGCGTGTCAGGAAAATGGACTTGTCTGGGCTCTGAAATCGCACGACCCCCATTACAATCCGAGCCCTAAGTAGTTATATGCCTCCGGACAAAGTGTTTAGTCTCCCAATCTGAGTCTTTAAAGTGAGAATACTATTATTTCCCTCGTGGGCTTGGTGTGGGGATTAAATGAGTAAATACACAAAAAGATTTTAGACCAGTGTCTGAAACATACATTGCTAAGTGTTAGCTATTATTATGAGGGCACAAAACAGGAAGAGCACATTTCAGTTAGCTCAGGAACATTTTCTTTGCATTTCAGAGTGTGCAAAGGGCCCGTGGCAGGGATAAATCATGAATTCAAGAAACTAGACAGAGGCTGGAACAGGAGAAAAGGTGTCAGGTAAGGATGTGTGTCAAGTTTAGGCCACAAGAGGCAAGCTTTTGGAGGTCACTTTGAGGGTTTGGTGTGTATCCAAAAAATGAAGGAGGGCAGGTCTGGAAGGGTTTTTAGGTCAGAGTGTTATAGGGTGTGATTTGCATGTCTTAAAGGTTATTCTGATGGCTGAGTGTGGAGACTGAAACAGAGGAGAGTCAGAGGCTACGGGAAGACCTGAGAAAAGGTTTCTGCAACTTGGAGGGGGGTCAAGGAGCCGTTAGAGAGAAAGGGGCAGGTATCTTGGATCAGAATCAAGAGAATTAAGAGGCTGAGAGAAAGTCAGAGGTCACAAGAGGCAAGAGAAACAGCTTTCTCAGCGGACCTACTGCACGGAGGAGCCTGGCACACACGGAGCGGAGCGGAAGACAGGGTTGGAAGCAACTGGGAAAGGCAGGAGGGGTCACACGGTGGAAGAAACAGGAAGGAAGGGCAGGCAGCACGCTTCAGATGTCAGAAGGGACCCTCCTGTCCAGGGCTGCTGAGTGCAGTGTGCAGGCTGGTCGTGCACAAGGTACCCCGGAAGGTGGGGGTGGGGGGTGAGAGGGACATCCTGTGTTTGGCTGCTGAGGCTGGGCTGGACCTGCCCAGAGAAAAGGTCATCTTTCTCTACGTCCCACAAACATGCCCTGCCTGCTCTGGTACGGCCCTGCTCGTGGTCATCTTAGGGCTGAACCAGCGTGCCGGCAGGCTTCAACACCTATGGCTATATACAGTGTGTCCGTAAAGTCATGGTGCACTTTTGACCGTGTGACTGGTCAAAAGTGCACCATGACTTTACGGACACACTGTATTATATAGAGATATTTTGTGGTTGAGGACTTTATGACTTTCCCAGGCTGCACCTGATGCCTGGCATGAGCCACTCGTCCTGCTTCCCAGACGAGCCTCAGACAAAAACGGCAGCTCAGACGTCCCTCGGGCTGACGTCTGCAGACTGAGAGAGCAGCAGGTTACGGAGAGGTGGAAAAGGGCACCTCCTCGAATCCGGGTCCCCCTGTCTGAGCCATGAACTATGAGACCTGCTGGACGGAGATCCCTCTATGACTGAGCGCCAGCCCAACTTACCCTGCTCCTCTCTGCAGTCTGCCCCTCGTGGACCCTCTCTGTGGACGCTCCCCTGGGACTCAGGTAGCCTCAGCAGAGGGCATCCTGTTCTTTCATCCGTGAAACAGGTCTCTCCCGTCTACTCGGGCACCAGCCCCGCCTACCTTGTTCGAGGCAGGACGTATTTAGGACTCACTTTGGAGAGCAGCTTCTCAGACCAGGTGACCTGTATGTACTTCTTGGTGAACTCTTCAACACAGATGTAGAAAAATTTTTTAAAAAACGATTTTTCCCGGTAATGAAATTTCCCCCGATGTCAATTTATTTAGTGGTTGCTTTCTGAGCTGTCCTCAGGTGCTACGACCGTGGCCCCGGCCCAAGCTTCCGTCATTTACGATTTCACTTATCGGAAAGGTTTGGAAACTATTTTATCCTTGACAGTGAGTGACCTGTGTTCCAATTGAGAGCGTATGATGTGAGCCTCTTATTTGCCGGAAGAGACGACGAGAGTTGCTGTGTTATTTGAGAAGCACTCACAACGCAGCGATCTAGTCTGTAAGCTGATTATAAATAAAGTTCAGCTCACCGGCTTCCATCAGAGTATCAGGATTCACAGGCGAAGAGAAGGGCGCCACCCTGGTGTACAGAGGTTCTGTGCTGCTTTTGTACATAAATCAGCTTCTCTTAGCAACTGCTGCACGTCACCTTTATTAAACTCCGCCGGGCCATGGAAGATCAGGGTACTAAAAATCTCTCCCCACGTCTCAGAAAAAATGTTTTCCCCCATCCACTGTTTTAAAAGTCCACTGGAGTACACATTGTCTTTCTGCAGAAGAGGCACTTTGGGGGCTCAGGGTATTGGGTGGGCTTTGGGAGGCATGTGAAAGGAGGCTCTTATTTTATTTTCTCTCTTTGCAAACAAAGCAACTTGTTGGGCCCCAACACTGTGGCCTTCAAGGTCCGCCTGATGGAAGGGACATTAATCTTCCCTTTTGTTACTGCAAACAGAGGATCGGGGGCTCTATGAGCTGAAAGGGCCTCGAGACGCTGCTGCGTCCGACACCCCAGTGGGACAGGAGAGGAGCCAGGAGCGGACAGGAGGCATGTGTGCCCGTGTGGTCGCACGGGACTGAGGGGCAGGGCATCCGCCCACAGCCCTCTGCCCAACTGAAGTGCGCAGAGTTCCAGTCTCTTAATTCATTTGGCTTATTTACGTTAATAAACTAAACGTGACTGTATTATTAACGTGTATTATTCAAACAGGACACAAGTAGAGATAGCATAAGGCAAAGGTTCCTTGATGTTGTCACTGCCCTCTCAGTGCCACCTCTCTCCCCTGGCTACACACACAGATGTCAGTAAGGACCCTGTGATGGGGGTGATCATCTGGATGACCCAATGGGCCCTAAAAGTCAGCACTGGTGCCCTTATAAGAAGGAAGCCAAGGGGGGGTTGACCCCCCTTTCTGCGAGGCATGCATGTAGGTATACAGATCCGTACAAAAGCTGCTTTTTCTCATAAGCAAGACTCTCCTGTATACGCTGCTCTGCAAATTGCCCCCTCCCTTACTGACATCTTAGAAATCTTCCCATGTCAGAATACAGAAATTTGCTGTATTCTTTTTTAATGGCTATGTAGTATTCCACAGTAGCAATAAACATCATTGACTTACCTCTTCCCCTGCTATAAACACTTGTGTCCATTTTTTTTTCTGTTATAGGTGATGTTGCAACAAGCATCTTACATAAGCCATTTGCATACAGACTTGAGAACTTTTCTAAGATAGATGCCTGGGGGTGAATCTGCTGGATCAGAGACAGACGCAGTTTACATTTTATTTAGATGCTGCTGCCCAGGTGTTTTCTGAAAGCGCTTTTACTGGAGGC
This sequence comes from Rhynchonycteris naso, assembly GCA_037038555.1. Taxonomy (NCBI): domain Eukaryota; kingdom Metazoa; phylum Chordata; class Mammalia; order Chiroptera; family Emballonuridae; genus Rhynchonycteris; species Rhynchonycteris naso. Next base: position 8,447,144 of record CM072999.1, on the reverse strand, counting down.
CTTTCTGGGTAGGCTTTGTGGATCAAGCATTGGCCCTGTGTGTGGACGGACGTCCCAGGTTTGATCCTGGTCAGGGCACATAGGAGAGGTGACCATCTGCTTCTTTCTGCCTTCTTCTCCCCCTTCTCTCTCTCTTCCTCTCTCGCAGCTGGTAGCTCAGTTGGTTCAAGCATTGGCCCCGGGTGCTGAGGATGGCTTGGGTGGTCTGAGCATCGGTTGATTCAATGAGCACTGGCCCCAGACAGGGGTTGCTGGTGAATCCTGGTCAGGGCACATGCAGGAGTCTCTCTCTGTATCTCCCCTCCTCTCACTTAAAAAAAAAAAAAAAAAAAAGGCTGGAGAAACCATTTGGAGTAGAGAAGGATGGGCCATGGTGAAGCCAAGAGGGGGCGCCACACAGAAAGCAATTCTGAATGTCTCATCTGGTCCTGCAAGTCACTGCTTCAAAGGGATCAATTGGCAGGCTCATTTTTGTTCTAGAAGAAGAAGAGAGACTCGTTTTATTCTTCTTAGTGCTCCAAAATAACGGTGAGCAGTTTTTTTTGGGGGGGGGAGGGGATGTTTGCACGCTTGTCTCCCAATTCTTTCTCTAACGCCCGGTACAGGTGTGGAGTTGGGATGTCAGATCAGGATGTTGACTGAGCACTGGCCTTGACCCTTGTTCTACGCCCTTCCCTTCATGCTTATGAGCCGGAACAATACGAGAAACCAAGCTGTGGTCGAGGGGACTCGGAGTTGCAGCCTTTTGAATTTTGTCAAAGAAAAAAATGTAGAAAGAATGAAACCACTTCTCATGGACGATCACCATCATTTCATAAACAAAAGGAGCTTTCGGCAGCAAAATAGTACAAATTACATCGTGTACCAGGAAAGGATGGTCCCTTCGTTCAAATGAATTGTGCTTTCAGAAAAACTGGCCGTATTTGCCTCGTTTTTCCCGCTTGGCTGCTGGCTTGTGAAAATTTGTTAATAAGCCAACACCGCTGCTTAGAACCACTAGACTCCCATGAATAAGAATCAGAAGGCTAAAAATCAGTCAGGTGTGTTCCACAGTTTACCTTAAAAGCTGCAACAACTCTGCCTGGTGATGCTGTTGGCTCCATGTCACGTATGAATCGAAGTAGTTTTCCTCAATTTTCCTCAAGGCCACACAGGAATGGGGAGGAATTGGAACCTCTAGGCCTGACTCCAAACCCTGGGTTTATCTCCACCCTCCACGAGCGCTTGTGTTCCATTCAGCAAAAGCGTGTTCTCTGTCTGAGTCACCGTGGGCCTTACACACTCTTGGACACCCGCCTTCACGGAGCCATTTCTCTGCGTGAAAAGCTGCACTGGGTGTTGGGAGATACAGATGGATTTAAAAATGGTTCCTGACCTCAACGAGCTTACTTTCCAGTCTAAGACACAAGGGGTTCTTATAAAATCACAAATGATGCACAATTGTGCAAGTCAGGGCCAAGGGAAGGTCCTGGTCACTGAGAATTTACGGGGCTGGGGTTCGCACTAAGGTGGCACAGGACACGCATGGAGCATCTTGTCTTTATCAACATGGAACCTGTGTGTGTTGACAATAGAGTATACAATAACCGTGTGGTCAGGCTAGGCTCACACGCTGCTAAGGGCATGAGAATCTTTCCAGGGGGCGAGGTGATCCTGTCTAATCCTCATCATTTAAAAACATAGATATTCCCTGTGAACTGACAGTTTCGCTGCTAGGAAATTATTGTAATTCCCTAAGCAGATTCTCTGCTGAGGATCAGAGATGTGTGCAGAAATGACTATACCAAGGATGTTCCCTACAGTCCTGCTTATACTATATAGAAACTATTTTAAAAAAAACAAACCAAAAACAAACCTTTGTCTTCAAAGAGAAATCTGCTCCGTAGGGAAGTCTGAGCAGAGTCCAGTCAATACGGAGCCAGTTCAGATGTTTCTATCACAACTGAGGTGGGGTCTGGGGTCGGATGACGCGGGAGCCCTGTGTGTGACCTTGAGCAGGTCACAAGCTCTTTGGTGCTCAGTTTGGGGCTCACGGAGTGGAGACAGGAGAAGCAGCCTCCCAAAGTCACTGTGAGGCTGCGGGCGAGTAAGAATGTGTTTCTGCGGCCGGGGCTGCTTGTCTGTCTAGGTAAGCCCTGGGGCTCCCCACCCCCAGCAGCCCTGCATGAATGGGGGTGCAGGACCACAGGCCTGCGCCATGTGAGTCATTTACGGTCCCCTGGCACTTAGCGCTCGAGGAGGAGCAATTGCCCCAGCAGTGTCCTGGCTGAATTCCAACTTGGGTGATTACATTCTGCCTACTTAAAATTCCCCTCTCTGGTATCCATGGTAGAAGCAATTCTTCAAACCCTGTCCTGTTGGGGGGGGGGATTAAAAGAAAGAAACCAGCCCAGCCTTCTCCAGCAGGAAGTAGTTAGGGCTGTTCTGTGCACCCCAGAAGTGAGCTCCTTTTTCCATGGTGAGGGGAGGATCCCCATTGGAATAAATCTGTCGAACATGCTGGAATTATCCCCGAAAGAAAAATTTTGTGTAAAGAGGAAAGGTGGTGTGGGAGTCGGGGCTATATTCCTGAACACGGAGAACACTTATGTGCAGAGAGGGTTTTAGGGGAGACCGCTGAGTTTTGCCTGCTCAGCCAGCCTGGTGGACGTGGAGCTCAGGCCTCCGTCCTGTATGGTCTCCTCCATCTCCCCAACATCCCCTGTTTGTCTCCTGCCTGTTGCATGCTCTGGATTGTTTAATTATAGAATTTGAAATTGCTTCCTTTCATCTGGATGCTATTGGGAATGATGTATGGATAACAGCTTGAAAACTCAAATTATACTACAGACCAACATGACCCGGGAGAAGAAAAAATGTTTTGACTATTACACCAGACAAGCGGGGCTGGATGTCAGGGAGACGCGGGGCTGTGCACATCTCCACATACAGGATTTGCACTGTCCTAAGGGGCTTTGTTAATTCAAGTGCACTGGGACTTTCCAGCATTTGTACCTGACGCATTTTTTTAAAACACACACACATGCGCAAGCGCATGTGCCACAAATGGCTCCGGAATAGCAGTAAACTCAGATTTCAGAAAGTTTGCTCCTCCCTCTGAGCTCTCCACTTGAAGGGATTCTTCACAAGTCGCAGCTTCCTGTTTCCACTGATCTGAAAGAATCACAGTTAACCCCTGATGTACGGGAAGGTAGGCGTGTATGATATACTGGGAACCTGCTCTCGGGAGACAGGCAGGCAGCGAGACCCATGCGCGGGACCGTGTGGGAGCCATGCGCCGGACCATCGATGACTGCGCAAGCCGATTTATGGCAGCGTCGACGCACAGCTGATGGAAAGCCAGGATGCTCACCGTGGGGGTGACTGCACATCCCCAGTGCCTACACCCAATCACCGACCCCTGCGGCACAAAAGGCCAATGCCCTGAGCATTTCTGTGTCCACTCTTCACTGTCAGGCAGCGAGGGCCGGACGCTAGTTCTTGAATGGTAGTTTGGGCGCTTTCCATATCTCTTAGAGCCTAGGAGAGACTGGGGTAACGCTCGACGCCATTGTACCTCTTCTCCTCTTAGTCAGCCGCCCTTAGGGGGATGTTGACAAAGAGTCCAGGTTGCATCTCGTGGGGTTTTCATTCTGCGACGTCGATGGAAGCCCAAGGACTAGGAGGGGTGTGCCTGGGCACCTGGCTCCCCTGGGAGCTCTCCTAGCTGCCAGTGTGTCTTCCAGAGTGAGCGCACAAGTGTCCCCGTCACTGCAGCTACAGCTGCCTGGAAAGAGCAACCCGCTGTTGAACAGCCAGCCACCTCTACGCCATTGCGGGCGCTGCTACCGAGCCAGGTTGATAGTAGAGAGTTTCCGACCTGGGCTGGTCCCACGTGGTCCAGGACGGTGTGTTTGGACGGACGCTAGGAAGAAGGGAGCGGTTAGGTCTGGGCTCCGGATCTGCCCAACGAGGCCACTCAGTGCTCCTCGCCTTGCTGGTTCCGTGGTCCTGCGCTGAGGGGCTCTCTCTGCACCCCACTGTCCATGGATTCACATAAGTCAACCCTGGCGAAGCACAACTTCAGATGGCTGTCACCTACAAGGCTCCCGTCACAGGACTGTGGCTTCCCTTCCGTCTGCAAAAATAAAAGCTAACAAAAAGAGCTGAGAGTCAGCAGCAACCCGGAGAGTAAACGGGCAGCTTTCAAGTTCCTCTAAATTATGAGTATATTTTGCTATCATCCTATTTTCTAGCTTCTGACCCTCGTTTTTTTTTTTTTAAACTTAATGAATGAATGCTTATTCAAAAAGAGTATGACAAAAGCCCTCCAAAATAGTAGCACCATTTTAGTGGCTATGGCTGAGAACCACATCCTACAAAGGAAAAGAGGGATATAACAAAAGGATAGGTTACTATCCACAATGACAAAGTACAGCAATCCATTCAGCCCTTTCCAAACAAAGTGCTGTTTCCCCCCTCTAAGCCCCGATGTGTTACTATCACTGCCCGAAACAACCGGGTTTTGTTTTCTTCCAGTGCCGCTGACTGACAAGAGGTGCGGAGTGAACGATGCTGTTTGCGAACGTCTTTGGTCAGCTCTTGGGAAAGAGCTCTCTCCCCGTAAAACCAGCTCATGGTTTTTCAACACGCCGGCATGAGCAC